>OZ034817.1:52881866-53536503 GCA_964030455.1 Linum trigynum | reverse complement strand
TAACCAAGGCGGTAGCTTTGAAACTCGAGCTGTATTTCCTACAATGATTGTTGTTCTAAATTGTAATGACTACCAAAGCTTACATATCAAAATGGTAGAAAAAAGTGTCTCAAATACCAAGGACTACGTAGAGGCCGAGTCCAGGCTAAATATCACCCTCAAAGAAAATGTAAGCAGAAGAAAACTCCTCTCTATTCGATTTTCGGTTTTGTATAGAGAAGAAAGCACATTTGAATCTGCAGATTGATTGTCCTTCACTCCTTTGGGTGATACTGTTGTACCTTCTTGGTGCTGTGGCATTTTCTTCTTTTGCTTTTACCTTTTTCTATTATAGTTGCTCCTTAATTTTGTCATTGAATGGTTAAGACCCGATTCTGGATTAGATCAATATGTTGGGAGTTCAATTATCTTTTGGATTAGCCATTACTAAATATTTCCCTGGAAAACTGTTGTGGTTGAGGGAATATTGACATTTCTCGCTAGCTGCAGTTGCGAGGTTTTGGTATTAGAGATAAAAGCTTCAATGAGCAGGTAGTGGTCATTCAACAGTCATGGATAATAATGTAGTGTGCATAAACTATTTGTCTTTCCTCATACATGGATAATGTTCGACAATCAGAGTTCCTTGGCAATGCATTTGTTTTTTACTTTCGCGTTCGGAATGTGTAAGCTCATTGGAAAATATGTACGTTAAGAACCATGAAAACAGGCTAATAATACCACCCCGATTGTAGTAATATGAACTACCTACCAGAAGATCATGCTGATTGGTTGGCTCATCTTCTACTGCTCTTCATTATATGTGTGAGGTAACCCTTTGACCAAACAAAGCATTCTTATGACATGGAGCAATGAAAGCACAAAAAAGTTGCATCTTTTCAAAGAGAATGAGGACAATATCTCCAAAGTTTTATTAGAATGCCAAACATCTTTTCACAATCTTTGGCTATTAGTGGTAGTTGGTTGAAATTTAGTATTTCATTAGGTAGCCAAATTCGAGTAATGAGTATATTTATTACGTGTCTTTTACACTGATGTTAGGAACGGGTAGAGACTTATTTATAACATAAATAACGATGTGATTTAAACCTTTTCATTTCTATAAAAATTATTTACACATGCTCTAACATTAAGTAATTCTTAAAACACACAATTTGAGGAACATGGGTCGGTGCTCCTTCTTTAGAGCACAAAAATACGAACTTGAATGAATTTGAAACCATTCACGAATTAATAGATGCCACTAAAAGACAACTAGCGATTGTTTCACCTGAGAGACGCATACATATGGTGGGTGAGAGTCAGGACGGAGAATAATTGAAGATAATACAAGCTCTATTTAAGGCTTAGATTAGCATACGAATTATCTGCCAATCACCAGCGATGGACTAAGACGCTACAAAATTCAGACTCTTTACATGTACTATGAACTCAGCCAATATAGCCCCAGGACTAGATTGGAATAGATAGATTCGATGAGATTATTGAGGTGTTCACTGATTTAGAGATTGTTTATACTTGTAGAATAGTTTTTTGTATTATAATATTAAATTATTTAGATGATACCCTTTTGGTGTAAGAGAACGAAGATTTGACGGTCGATAGTTAGAAAAAAAATGGAAGATAAATAGAAACAAAAAGTCCGTGGGTTGGTGGAGTACTAGAATGTCATTTGGAAAAATTTGGAGGTTGAACAGGGGGGAATACATGTACTTTTATTTTTTTATTTTAAAAAATAAAATAAATACAAAGTGAATTTAAATAATTTTATTTATAAAATTGATAACAACTTGTTTGAATGAGCTATAAATTTATTTATTTTATTTTTAGTCTGAACGTATATATCGAATTAAAAAAAATATTTGATGATTTAGTATCTTGATCCTGATGTATATATTTGTCTAAAATTTGGTAGTATGTTCAAACATTTTTTAAAATACCTATCATATCAATGCTTTATTAACATCTTGATATACAATTCTCCAAAAATAAAAGTTTCCCTCTCTAACTCTCTCGAGTTTGACTAATCAGTACTCAGTACCTTAAAAGTAATCCGGCCAATTAACCGGATAAAAGGCTAGTTTTATTTTTCATTATAGAGTATAGAATTATTAAAAAAAAGGCCCAACTGCCAGACAGTTTATTATTAAAAATAAAAAATAAAAAAATACGCCAGACAGTTGATTCACGCCAAATTTGGCGCCCGTCCCTTGCACCAAGCTGCAATATGAAGCAGTGAGCAGAGCAGCATCCCGCTCCAAAAGAGACGAAAAGAAAGGAAAATCGTGAAACCATTGTTGCATCTTCCGGAACCTTAGTGCTTTCTTCCTCCCTGCAGACGCAATCAATAATGGAGAACCTGGACTTGCAGATAAACAATGCGGAGCGAGAGGTCCTGGCTTTCGGAGCTCGCGTGGATGGTGCTTTGGGCGCAGGGGCGATCAACGCAGATGTCGGCAACCAACTGTAAGTGTTTGCGAACGACTAATTACTTGGTGTGTTAAAAGTGAATAATGCACAAGAACAAGCTAAAAGTGTATGCAAATTGCTCCAAATTAATCCACATGAATGATACTCTGTGTGTGTGTGTTTTTTTTTCTTGGTGTTGATGATGGATGGTAGGCTGGATGAGGCCAGATGGGTTCATGAGTCGGTGAATTCTGTAACAGCGAGGATTGCAGCTACTCGGGCTGTAAGGGACGACTGTAAGACCGACTCATGGCATTGCTGGGCTTTTCTTTGTTTTCATTTATGATCTGCTTCAAAACTTCATTTCTTTTTATGGTGGTTGAAATGCAGGGCAGATGCTGTAATCCGTATCTGAACGAAAAAGCAGGTGGCTTCCAATTGAGAGAGGCTTTCGTGACAAGGTGAACAAGATGGCCAGAAGGGATCACCGCTTTCTTCCTTTCAGTGCCGTTACTACTGTCATACCCTCAGGCTCTGCAAATCAAGAAGAGTATCCGGACCCGAGAGCCAGTTTAAGAACCGCTGTGGCCGAGTACAATCGAATCGTCAATCATGAAGATGAAGATCCTACAATCAAGATGTTGGACGATGCTATTCAGAGTGCGACTGCTGAAGCCACTGATCTTTTACGAGCTCGGCCTGGACAAGGACCCTTGATCCTGCGTGTCACATCAGAGGCGGAAATCCAGGCCATTGCTCGCTTCAGAGATCCGGACAATGGAGGCCCTATCCTGCTCACCACCTATCGACATGAAAGGAATTTTGCAACTTTGATGGGCGCAGCTCAGTTCTACGGGTTTGAAATCAGAAGGGAGTGAGTGAAACCTCCTTTGTCAACATCTTGAGTACCTGCTAAGCTAGCTATAGCAACGTTGATGACTTAGTAACTCTTTGTTTTATATGAGTTCTTATGATAGCTAAGAAGAAACCAAGTGGAAAGGAATTTTACCTGTAGTGAACTTGTAAGGATTTGGGTGAGCGTGACAACTCTAACTTACTTTGGTTGTTATGTATTAGCTCAATTCATTTCAACCCAATGATAGTTATGTAGCAGGTAATTTGAAGAGCAAATCGAACACAGTTTTGGTTTGTGGATGATACTATCTGATTTGGTATCTACCGTTGAAATTTTGCTGCACTGTTATCTTTTCCTGTTGAGACGTTTAGAATGGTGTTGCTGGTTATTAATGGAATCCTGTTTTTACTTGATCGATCCTTCCCTTCTGTTCTGCTGTGTCTTCATCGGAGCCACTGTTTCGGTATGTAGGTTATTATAAGCTAGCAATTTAGGTTATTATTCATGGAGTTCCACATTTCCATCTTCAACGAGATACCAACTACACAGTGAAGGCTTATTCAACTACTTAAAGTTAATAGCAACAGTAATAACAATGGAAGAATACATTTGTACATTATGACAGGAAGAGCAGAAAAGAAAATAAGAACTTGATTGGGACAATAATAACATGTTAATAAGAATCTTCTTCTTCCTCTTCTGCTTCTTCTTCTGCTGCTTCTTCTTCTTCCTCTTCTGCTTCTTCTTGCTCTTCTTCTTCTGCTTCTACTTCTTGTTCTTCTTCTACTTCTTGTTCTTCTTCTTCTGCTTTGTAAAAGATGCTATCGCTATGGCTAAGACTAAGCAAGAAGGTTATGCGCTTGCAACAAATTCTCACGACCAAAAAGAAAAGAAAAATATCATCTAAACATTCCTTCAATCTGGATTACAATACGTGCTTAGCAATTCGTTGCTCTTTGATATTACCTACTTCGTCACCATGGAACCACGATTTGTAGTGACAAGATATATCTCGCTCTAAATGTTCAACCATAGATACCTGGGATCAGAGCAAAAATGATAAGAAAACAGGCAATCTCTTTCGATAGTCTTCAGCACACGAACAAACATCTTTCAATCTCATTAACATAAACAGAATGTTCCAGTGCCAAAATATTGGATGAAGATTAGAAGCATTTTCGAGCCTGTATAATAGAGTGAGCCAACACCGAAGGCTATTCTTGCTCTTGGGTGGAATCCATGATCGATTCAGTAAGCATCTATATTGATTCTCAGTGTTGAAGTCATGACAAAAAATCATATACATGTTCAATTGCAAATAGAATCCTACCTAATTCAGTGGTGAAATCCCAAGTTCAAGCAGGTGGCGAAGCCATTACTTCGGGAACTTGATGTCCGGAGAAGGTGAACGGTAGGATGAAAACTGAGAAGGGATCCTGCATCGGCAACATGGGAGAAGAATTGAGGGCAATAGATCACATGTGAAGGGAAAGAGCTACTTGAGAAGAAGAAATGCAGGTTGGTGAATAAACTAAAAAGTAGGAGTAAAGCTTCAGAAAGACACAACAGCACATTCCAAACTCAGGAATGAGAACCAACTACTCACTTTACACACCTCAAAAACGTACTCCGCTGTTTGATGGAACCTAAGGCTACAAAATATTCCATCAGATTCTGAATGAAGACAAGGTTGGCACTAATAATTATTGCTCTCAGAACTCTAGAGACAAGCAACTAGGACTTCTAGACTGTAAAACCTGCTCCAATGAAGACACGGTAACCTGCTCTGCCCCCTATGGATGGTTGATATGCCAGACCCTTCTGTTGTAACAAACCAAATATAATTGAAGCTTCCTATCGTGTTGTACAGCCATCTAATTGGAAAAGGTTGAGCAGACAAATCAACATGCTTCTATTACATCAGTTCTCAAGATCCTCGTAATGAAGTCAACTGGTTTCCTAACACGATAATTGGGTACTTTTGATAGACTAAATTGCACTTCCACAGCCAACAGATATCTCCAAGAGACCCAGTAACCAGTACTAGCGTCTACATATTAGATTTGATGACCATGGCTTCTCGTCCTGAATCACCTACTTCCCTCTAACGAAGTGGCCAAAGTGGAGTATGCAAGAAACCTAATAATTTAGAAGGCACTAAAGGAGAGTCACAGTTCAAAATTACAGGACCTAACAAACTAGGCTCAACATGTAGAGATTGTGGGTACCAAGCTACCTACCATTCATTTGTCAATAACTCAACATAAACAAGCATTCCACACTCACACAGAAATTGGAAAGCATTGATGCATTCAACATTCAAATTGTCCAATATCGAGAACAGAAGTTACCTGCTGCAGAAGTCAGTAATGTACCGCACAATGAACTAGATCAACACGAGCATCAGCGTATCTGCCAAGTTCAGGAACCCAAACAAGAAAACGCAGCAAAAACACACACAAACAGGAGATTTTGCCAAACAACCCTTGAACCCCATCAGTAAATTTGATTCAGAACTAGTCCCAAGTTTGAAATCCACATATCTCTTGTTAATATACAGTAGACTACAAACAGCTCCTAGGAAAAATCTAGAACCCTTGAACATACTTCTTGTTCTTCTTCTTCTGCTGTTGCTTCATCTTCTTCCTCTTGACAGAGAAACAAGTACTTATAGATAAGTGAAGTGAATTTGGGAGGTGGTGGTGTGAGAGCTGAGTCGAGCTTCCAATTCCATCTTAGCTTCAGAGATATGAGCATCGACCTGAGGTGGTTCCCTGGGGGCAGTGGATCTTAAATTTCTGGTATCAATAAGGACCTGCTTAAGTGAAGGCGAGGCCATAATGATGTAGGCAGCGACCTCCATCTGGGGTTTGCGACAATCAACAACCTGCCAGTCGCTAGGATGCACCCCGTGCAGCTGAAGCACCTGCAGAGAGTGATGCTTCCAAGTTGGCAACTCCTGCTCAGGATCCTCCCACTTATTGTAGTAGCACAAATGTATGAACGATATGAACAGTTGGCGCAACATTGGAGCTGCCCTCAGCAGGGCCGTGCACTCCAACATACTTGTACCAGCAAAGTCTATATATATGGATAAATCCAACACCGTGAGCTTCTCAAACCGCAACCATTCAGGAGCCCGAGCAGATAGAGGTTTAAAGTTGTCAGTGGTGAGGTCGTACTTGAGAAACTGCAATCGAGGCGCAAACTTGTTGGATTCAGACCGAGACCACGGGAAGTAGCAGGGGTCATCACCATCCGCCGCAAACTGGATGTGCCTACAATACTCAAATTCCCGAAGTTGAGGAATGTCGTCCCCGAATTCGACCCTTGGGACGACTGGTCCTCCACCCACCTTCAAACTACGAAGACCAGGGGCAGAAATGATTTCAATCCTAGTGACATTGTGGAACTCTTCTTCTGGACACCAAAATGTCAGCGTCTGCAGGCTGTCGTTGTTGGGACGACAAATTCTGATCACTGTATCCTCGTCGTGGAAGGAGCAATTGTTGAGAGACAGGTGCTGCAGTGAGTGGCAGCGTGACAAGACATGATCCAGAGTTCCTCCAGGAATCATGGACACGCCCTGAAACTCCAAAACCTCGAGGCGGCTGAGGTCTTGCTTGGCGACGAATTCAGGGGTGAAGAGGGGGACAGGGATCGCGTCGCGAGCCTCCCAACCGGGGCGCAACAGAGACAGTAGGGTAAGCCGTTTGACTCCCTCGCCCAGACCGAATTGGATCCACCTCCACCCAGCCTCTTCCATCTCGGTAAACTTGAACACAATCTTCAACTCGTCCAGTCTGGTTTTGAACTGTCGGATCAAACCGATGGCTTGGTCGACCCGGTCCACGAACCGCCGCCGCTGCGGCTCGGATCTCCTGTCGTCGTCGTCGGACTTGTTGAAATCCAGAACAGCGCTGTCGATCAACTGCCACATGTTCCTCCACCGTTTCCCCAGCAGGCTGCTGCATCTCGCCGCTTCGTTCATTGTGGTCGCCGACCGCGAAAGGATCCCCACCGCTAACTCATCCGGCAGTTTCGAAAATTGGTCGGTTGTTGCTTCTTCTTCTTCGCCGCCGACCACCGGTGTCGCCATTCCCAAGTTGTTCCTCCTTCTCTTTCTGCCTTGTTCCGCTTCAAAGATCGACATTCTACTTTTTTGTTTTTTTCGCCAAAAGAAAAAGAAACCACCTCCAGCCCCAAACCTTTTTATATATGTTTTGTTTCCTTTTACTTGTCCCTCTCATCCTCGGACTCGGAAAGGGAATCTTGGTTTCCAACTTCTCAAAGGAAAGGATCCATTTTGTACAAATCCAGCCCATGAGTAATATGGATTATTGAATTCGTGGGCTTCGCTCGGCCCATTTGACATTCTCTCTGAAATCTACGAGAGAAGTCCGGCGATCGTCGCCTTCTCCTTCCCGACCTCCTCCCTGTCACTACTCGGCTTCCGCCGTCTCCGGTAGACTACAGCTGCCTCCGCTCATCCATCGGCTTGGAGTCTCGGGAGTTGCGCTGCAACTTTCTTGTCCGAACTCCTCCCAGGTACCAATCTTACTTCAGTCACCGATGCCTCCAATCTCTTACTAATCAACGGCCGAATGCTGAGGGAGGTAGGTCGCTTCTCTCCCCTTTCATTCCCTTTGAGTCGCAATCAAAGTGTCAGTTTATGATTACGATTAGTGGGTACCTGGCGATTTGGATTTTCGTCATTTAACTTGATTCCTTTGCTCGGTTGATAGATTCTTGAGTTCAGTTGTTGTAATGAGTCGGGATATAGTCAAGCTGTGGGGAAAAAAGAAGGTTTTTGTCCGACACTTCACTTAGGTAGACTACGTCAACTTAAGCTTGACTTTATTTCCCCCCATTTGTGAAAGATAATCTTGTATGACTCGTGCATTTGATAATGTAGAATGGAAGTTTGCTTGCTGTCTTTCAGTTTAACTTTACTATGTTTTGTAGTGATGTTTAGAGAGGTGAGGACTCTAAATGAAATGAAATGTTTCTGCCATCATTGCTAACTGGATTTGTTGGTTGTACAGTACTATGCAGAAGAGTTGGTGTATGTAACAGATCATGATGGATCGTAATCTACAGCAAGAGATGAATGAATCATCGATTACTACCCCGAGGTTTACTTACATACATGATCGCGAGAGGGCCTTCGGCAGCAGCCAATTAATGTGCATCATGGTTATAGTTCGGCAAAGCAATCTGAAGAGTTCTATTAATGTGCCTGCTTGCTTTCTGTTTCTCGGCAAAATGGATTCTACCTCTTCTAGGTCCTGGAGGCTGCAACTCAGGAAATCCAACTTTTGAATCGACAGGATAAATCACCTTTTTAGTTCTTTTGTGGAGTCTAGTGTTCAGTTCAGTCCTTCTCAAACTTGGTATTGGCAAGTCTGTTATGAAAGGTTAGACGTAATGAAATCAGGCTCTTCTACAAAGCATATTTTTTTTGTTAAAACTCTATATCATGTTCGCTAGTTGCTAACATAGGCTGGCACTTGCAGAGTTGGTTTTGATCATGCACATTTCAGAGTTCAACTTGAAACACATTTATAGAAGGTATGCACATAAGTTTTTTTTTTCTTTTTTGGTATTTGGCCATCGCCATAGCCAGGGAACTGGGAAGTACAAAATAATAAAGAGTTAGCTGGCTGATGTAGGGGTTTGAGATTGCTTCTATTTGCAAGCCTCTGTCTTTCAAATTAAAACACACAGCGTCATACCATTTTGATCGGAATTTCTGCAGAAGGTCCTTGTTGACCTGTTCTTTTTATCCCCTTCCTACTTCTGTATTGTCTGCTGTGCAGTGGAAGAATATCTCGCCATTTTTGTGCCAGTAAGTAAGATATTTACTGGATTTTGTCTCTGATTTTGCAGAAGGAAGAACTCACTCCGGTTTTCAAAGTATGAATACAAGTTGTGCACATTTCTTCAGATTTTTAAAATCCTCCACAACTCATTCACGTTTGGTGATAGTTATGGCGTCGTATGAACTGACAGCAAGAATAACTTAGATGAATATGCACCAGATTTGCTATCTTCTCGAGTTCTGATTTTACATAGCGTTGATCAATGATTTGGAATTTTGGTCGCGTTCAGGAGTTGCATCCACCTTTGATAATGCTGCTGGTTCCTATCTGGAAAGCATTGTATTGTATGGTGCTATCCGGTTCAGCATGGCGCTGCAGGCGTTGAGGTCAGTTGCTGAGAGGTACAGCGCAAGCAGTGCCAGTGTTGCAGGTCATCATTCCCTAGGAGGCTGGCTTTGCTCTTCAGATTGACAAGGCGTTGGCTAAAGAAGGCATATTTGTGGATGCTCGTCTCTTCAAGCCACCTTCTGTGTCTCTCGCTGTGAGCTTCAGAAACATGGGGGAGAAGGCTGAGTTCGCCTGAAAGAAGTTGAAGGCTATGATTCCTTATGCTGCTACTGCTGAAACAGTGGTTCTTCTAGGTTATGGTCCTTATGGAACTGTGTTGGGGACAAAACAAACACGGGATTCTATTTTTTGTGTGACGAAATGCTATGCTGGTGTAACAAAAAATAATTAGAGTTATTTTTTGTGGGCAAAGAACAATTTTACCTTTAAACTTGTCTGTTGTCATTTTGGCTTATGAAGTTGAAACTCTTATCATCCCAACATTATTAAGTTCTTATGGTTAACCTGATTTGGACGAAATCTATATAATAATAAGTAAAGCCACAAAAGAGAAAAGATGTGGGTCAATTTCCTCCCTCATCTTCCAAAATTCAAAATTTGGTGAACCTTGAACTCGGCATCCAAACTCGATATCCCTTAATTGAACAATTTCCGGTGTGTCCTTCTCGTATGTCACGTTTTCTTATTTCAACAGATCGAGCATTGTACGTCTTCATTCAATATAAACTATTCTTCTATTTTTCGACCTTTAATTTGCATAGTAAACTCTATGAGGGAGTCGTGAGGGGAATCGATTAATGATGATTCAATAAAAGAATCAGTGTCCAGTTCAGAGAAGTTCTCCAAAGAGAAAACAAGAAATAGTTTATATTCATAAAGAGAAGGAATAATGGAATTGGATTCGGTGGGAGAGAAGTGAGGAGTTCAAGTATGCCATTGATGATAACTACTAATAGTTAAAATCACTCAAAGACAATTGTCAACCACGAAGAAAATGTAATCTTTAAATATGAAAAAAATAATGTGTCAATTGAAGAATTGTCGACACTCTTACGGAAAATATAATCTTTAAATATGAAAAAAATAATGTGTCAATTGAAGAATTGTCGACACTCTTACGAGTAATTTATTAAGTTTCAATCTACATGTTGTCAAAGTATGTGTTGGGCGCTTGGTTGCTTATCAGTGTTAAGGAGAAAGAACAAATCTCATAAAATGTTAATGCCCTAAACAATGTTAATCTACTGCATGAAAATGATGATTCATATTTACAAATATTTTACCATTAAAGATTGACTCCCAATGAAATGCCAAAAAGAAGGAAGAGGTTGTTGTGAAGATAAAAGTTTTAGTGATGGAGACTAAGGCATTGTTATTGATGGAGATGATGATTGTTTTGATGGCTACGTGATCACAAAGAAATCCAAATGAATATTGTAGTAATTTTTGATAGTGAAGAACAAGTAGTGTGGTTTGATTAAGGGGTCGTCTGAAAAATTGGAGTATAAATCATAAGATTCTGAAAGATTCCAATATTATACCTCATTGGATTATTGAATATTTCTAAATGTTCATTGTTTGATAACTGAAATTGTAACATTCATTTAAAATAGAAATTCTATTTTTTTCAAATGATATGTTTATCCTTAACTAAAAGAATCATAACGGCTTGAGAAATATTAAGAATTTATTACAAAGAGTATTTGGTGGGATTAAAAAAAAAGGATAAAGTATAAAAAAGAGATAAAAATTCTTACAAATCAAGATATCAAATCTCTCTTATTATAAGAGATTTTATATCTCAATATTTTAGAGATTCGAAATTTCCGAAACTAAAATGCATACATAAAAAAACAGCAAAAACCAAAAAATCTATGACCTTAATAATTTTCTCCACTCTAAGTTTTTCAGGAGTTGATTCTCTTGCATGTGGTTTCTTTTAACTTTTGACAAAGACAGTTGTCAATCAATCAGTTAGCATGCCTGGAAATTCTATAACTGACATTTTTTGTACTTCTAGCAACTAAAAATTCGAAAATTTTTATGCTAAAAAAATAAAACGTGTCTTACTTCATAAACGTATCATTATTTATATCAGTGACAAAATTCATCCAACCAACGGACGTGACAGAGTTGTAATCTAGATTGCAGAAGGAATAATGAAGAACAAGTTCGAGGAAGAACAAAGAAGGACGAAATGTATGGAAGGAAGAAACGCTTTCATTAAGTTATGCTACGTCGTTTTATTACTAGAGAGTTGTAATAGGAATTAGCCCGTTTAATACACGGTTTAAGATTTAAATAGACAAAAGGAAAGCAGCCAAGTGACATTGCTCTGTAATCCATTCGTCTTTACATTTTAGCTGAACTATAAAATGCAGAGGATGATCTCAGTGGAAGCTGAAGATCAATCCTTCCACAAAACCCTACTAGGTTTTCTCTGAGGGACATATGATCTAGTTTTATGTTATAGCTTATGAACGGTTGTTAAATAATAGTTCTATAATAATTAACCGTTGAATCATCAACCACGAACTTTTTTGGTTCAGCATCCGATCCGATCCGATTTTGAAATTGGGCAACGAGTTGAGATGGAGATCCGGGTTTGCGGAAGTATGTTGAGGACTCAGGAGGTTGATTTGGGAATGGAATTGAATTGGTTTGAGGCTTCAAGATCCTAAAGAGATTAGCAAGGAGATTACTTAGGGAGGGAGGTATTGATGGGAAGGGGCTTTTAGTTTCCTGAATTTCAAGAACGTCCTGATTCCTGAAACCCTACTATATATATATATAACCTGACCCGGATCCGGCTTTCGTCTTCCCCAACGATGGATTTATACTCAGAGCTACCGGAGGACATATTGGCGAAGATCGCGAAAGATCACTTGCCGAGCTTCTCCCATTTCGTCCCTTTCTCCGGCGTGTGCAGATGGTGGAGAATCGTCGGTCTCCAACAACTCCACCTCAACAACTACCGCTTCCCATGCCTCCCTGGCTTCCTACAATCCCGGACCCTCACCCCCGATTCCCATCGATTCCACCCGCTCCCCGATTTCCTCGCCGCCGCCGGTGATGGCAGCGGCACTCCTCCTCCTCCTCCCCGTCCATATTCCAGATCACGTCGTGGGCTCCCCCGCCACGTCACCATCCCGCTCGGTCTCGACACGAGAATTAGCCCACCGACGAATTCAAATAACCCGTGCGTCGTCACTTCCAAAGACGGGTGGATCCTCGTAATCCAACCCGCAGCTCGACCCGACCCGGTGAAGCCGTACCTCCTCAACCCGATCACCGGCGCGTTCTTCACCCTCCCTCCTCTCGTCATCTCGCCGGACGATATTTTGAAAGCCGTCATCTCCTCCTCCCCCGACCGTCACGATGAACGCTGCCATGTCATCCTCGTATTCTCCTCCCCTCGTAGCCCCCACTGCCAGCTGGCATGGCGCGAGGTGGGCGTGGGCCCAGAAGAAGGGGGGAAGAAGAAGAAACAAAAGTGGGCATTCATGGGCCTGGACTTTATTATGCTGAAAAAGGCCCAATTCCAGGACGCCTTCTATTCACAAGGCAAACTCTATCTCGCAGACGAACGCAGCCTCCACATTTTCCACAACTTTATAATAATAACCCCACTTGGACTTGGAGGTTCGAGATCCCGAGTCACGATCCCTTTCGGCGGTGAGGTGCGCCTTCGATTGTTCCACCTCGACGACGACGACGGCCAGCTCCACGTCATCAGATACAAAAGGACTTTGATTTCCTTCGACTCCGAGCCATTCAAGGTATACAAGCTGCGACAACATGCTAATTACGACGACGAACAATCACACGCCGGCTGGGAAAAAGTGAGGAGCTTGGGCGGCAATTCTGTGTTGTTGAGCCAGCAGTCTCACCTCCACCAGTCGATTTGTCTCCCTGCTTCCCGCCATAACGGGGTGGAAGACGGCCGTATATACTTCGTCCATATCGACGACTTCCACCGTGGCTACCAGGATAAATGTTGTTCCTCCGGCGTCTTCGATCTCTCCAGCCAAAAGCTCGAATGTTTTGCCGATGATCAAAATCAGCACCGCAACTGTTTTGCTTTCCTCCCAATGCCATGGTAAAACTAATTACTAGCTACTTTTTTTTTTTTTTGCCAACTATTGGCTAGCTCGCTATTATTGTGAAAATCGAACCGGATCAATGGCTACGCAATTAGAACCAATAACCCAATTAGGATAGTAATTCGGCTTATTTGATTGAATGGTTAGGACTTAGGAATGAACCAAATGTTTTTTTTTAATGATTTGATTTAAAATCAAAGGAATAACCATTACGATTTGACTAGTCAACCAATTCACAATTTTAACCATGCACAAAAGGTTAAGAAAAAAAACTTTAGCAACGTAAAGTAAGATCATCCAACCTCGATCACTAATTTTGTTTATGCTTCATTTTCTTCATTTTCCAGTCTTTTTTCAACTTAATTAATGTGGTCCACTATGGATCTTGATCATCCTGATTATTGGTTTGAATTAAATAATAATAAAAGGATGATTACCTTTGTGAGATATATAGCTTGAATGCTTTGACCAAGCTTTTTTGCGGATAGATGATAGGGATATGAATTTGTTTATAGTTAGCTGTAATTTCACTCGTAAATTAGTGTATAATATATGAGCGGTTTTAACTAACTATTCGATAACGATTAACTGTTGAACCATTAATCACTAACTTTTCCGGTTGACTTGCAATTAGTTACTATTTACTACTCTCTACGTCTACGTGTAGGAATATTTCTAAGCATCGAGAAGCTAATAATGACTGTAAGAATAATGGAAGTGGAAGTGTACCACTGCCAGCCGATGCATTACCCACCAGGAAGAAGAAGAATGATCAACACCAACATGATGATAGTACTGATGCTGCTGATGTCATGGTTCGTTGCCGCAACAACAAATTTCAACCGCTTTTCTCAACGTCCGACGATGACGAATGCGGTTACTATAATGATGATGGTTCGGAGGAGCAGGATGGAAATGGCGCCGCCATGGAAGCTCTGCGGCAGCAGCTGATTGCCAGCTTACGTACGTAATACAGTGTGATCATTGGGATCAGTTGATATGATGTAATTCGATCGTTTCTCTTCATTCAACAGCTTTGATTATTGGTTCCTCGATCGGTCGTGCATGTGAGGTTCAACAATATTATGTTAATATTTTTACAAAACGTATTTTCATAATATGAAAAAGTGTGTAATATATACATTCGTCATTCAAACTATCAAGGAAGTCACTCTTAGTGTAACTTATCAAAAAATCGTTCATGATTTCATCAATCATATTTTGAAGTGTGTTCTTCATGTATTTCATTGCAGAAAAAAATGTTCTTACAACACTTGTCGTGGCAATAGAAAACAACAATGCCAATTTCAAAAGTCAACAGACTAATGAAAAACACTTGGAGGTCGTTTGGATTAAGATTTTTGATGAGAGATTTTAATCACAATCTCTCATTATGCAGAATTTTATACATTTCTGCGTTTGGTAAGTATGAAGGTTTTTACAATTAATTAGGAATTTTGAAAACCCTCAAATGAGAGTTTTTAAAATAGCTGATTACCATCAACTATTTTCAAATCCCTCATTTTTGTTTCATTTTTTCAAAACCTTACCCCTAATCGGTTGCTTTCTTCATCTTCCTCTCTACAACCAGCAACCTTCTTTCTTCCTTTTTTCTCCAGGCGTCGTCGTCGTCGACTTCTCCATTTCTCCTTTTTTTCTCCTGCTAGCAGCTGCTAAGATCTTCGACGACGGCGAGTGCAGGAGGGTGGCGACCTCACTCCATCTCTGTTCATATCGGCGTTCTTCTCCAATCTGCATCATCAAATCAATTGTTGATGGTGATCTCAAACTCATCCAATTTAGCGAACCCTTTCTTCTTCCCATCTCATCCCCATCCTCTTCACCCTCTTTCTCCGGCAACCTCAAACTCCGAGCAGCTTCTTCCGGCAGCCAAGCGAAGTTCTGTCTATTGACACTCAGTCTCGCCTCGTTCCCCCGGCCCTCGCAGGCCTTATCTGCTTCGCCATCAGCCCGCCTTCCTCTCAAGCCTGCTAAAATCATTAGATCCATTCGCCGCCAATCAGATCGATTCAAACCTACATTTTGTCACGATATGATGCAAATCACATAGTGATTGTCACCGTGACAATCACTATGGACGATGCTTTTAAGTAAAACTACAACCCGACAAAAAAATGCAACTATGTTACTTACACCACAAAAATATAATGTAACTAAATAAAATTAAAAACAAATAAATTGAGGTGAAAAGTATCAAAATGCATGGATGTTATTTTGATTTTAAAGAAATACAATTTGATGCAAAATATGTCTAGTTTTTTCCACAAACATTTGTCGAAAGAAGTTAAAAAGGTTATAAGCTAACACATCTATAGTATGTTATTCTTCTAAAATTGTACCAAAAATATTAAGTGAAGCATAGCCTATATTAAATCACGTCTAAATTTTAAGTCGAATAATGTATTAGGTTAGGGAGATGAGAGACCACGATAAAAAATTATGACAAATATCTCAAGTTTCTCTTAAACATGTTTATATACGTCACAAATATGTTTTGGACGAACAGTTATGAAAACAGTTGAAACACGGGTTGGGTAGAGTTCTACGGGTTGTGTAACCCAAAATTCGCACCCAACTCCAAAGAGGCTGGTTGTACAAAATAAGACGCTCACTCAACCTTAAACTTAATATTAGCGATACATACGGGTGTGTTGGGTTGGGCGGGTCAGTTTGCGAGTGTTTTTGTTCACCGATAGGGGTAACAGATTAAGAGGTTAGCTAGTAGCTATTGCCTTTAATTATGATTGATTGTGTTTTTCAATCGCTTTAGAAGTTAGCAGATTTGGATGGTTTCAATCTCTTTGTGTTTTCTTTGTTCACCTTACTCGTTTGCTTTATGGATTTGATAAATGAAGGTTTCAATCAAAACTTGGTTTTTATAAAACCAAGGATTTATTATGGAAATGGTCAAGTTGGTTTTCAGATAAAACCATTGTATGCTTGACGGATTTCAAGATGGATGTTATATTATGAATTTATCTATCTACCCTTACTATCCCTTATTTTTTTTAGAAACAAAACAAAATAAGGATAAAACAGTAAATAACCATCATGGACTTGATACCCCACACAAATTCCACCCTTTGAGATGGAATTTTCCAAGTCTGTGGTTTTGGCCCTACTAAATTTGCTTCATGGATTAGAAAAATGAAGGATGTTATTATTTTCATATAAACAAAAAAATTTAGAAATTCATTCGTAGCTCTCCAAGATTTCAAGACCTCAAAGGAATCATATATGCAAACAAACATGAAATCAATAAAAATTTTGAAATATTGAATATAAACTAATCTTCCTTATTACATGATCAACCTGCTTAATAGGGTTCTCGTCTTCCTTTTCCTAGCAAAATAATGTTTGTTAAGTCCAAGCACATTCCACCATCTTCTTCGTGTGTTTTTCCTTCATGTTTTTCCACTCCTTTCCTCGTCCCTCGTTATCACTAGTCTAGGGTTAGCAAAAATAAAGAGGACAAATTTGTCATTAATAAAATGATGGATAAAAGAGTAAAGTCTCATCATGGACTTTCCATCCTCACTAGGGATGACAATGGGGTGGGTTTGAGGCGGGTTTGCATAAACAATCTCCACCCCGTCTATAAATATCAAAACTCATATTCGCCTCATACCCATGCGGGGAAGGTTTTGCAAACCCATCCCCATGCCATATCCGTGGATTTTGGGTACCCGTGGATACTCGTCCTGTACATTCAACATCATTATACCTAAGACTTCACATTTAAATTTTCAATTATAACACTAATGAACCTAATATATCATGAAGTCAACAAAGAAACCCGTGGATAGAGTATGATATTTTTCAAATCATTATTCTCTAACTCTCATACATGTACTAAGTAATAATTAATTAATATAATTATCTTGCTAACAAGAGAAAAAAGTGAAAGGATGAAATGAGTATTGAAGAAAAGGAATAATGTTTTGATATGGATAACCACTTAATTGCATTTACATTCTTTATTTTCTTGAGTTACCTTCATTGTCATTGATAGGTTACAATTTGATCTATGTATTTATTATATGTGAAGAAATATTCTTGATGAGTCGGATATGGGTATTGGTATGGGGCAGTGGAGGCTAAAACCATACCCGCCTCATACATGTCAACCTTTTTGAGGGTTTTACCCATACTCAATCAATGCAGGGATTCCCCGCGTTGACAGGTCGGATACCCGTGACCAAGGGTTTGATTGTCATTCCTAATTCTAACCAAAATCCCAATCCTTAGGATGGAATTTGCAAGTCCACGAGGTCCACGAATTTGGACCATCAAAATGTGTGGGCCTCACAGATTTATCTCTCATAAAACTTTGAAGCAAACAATGAATTTTGTTCCAAGTCCATGAGGGTTGAATTTTGTGCACAAAATCCATGATGAAAACCATGATAGTGTATCCATGATAGTTGATTTTAATGTACCAAATCCATGATGAAATCTACTAAGCAAAGACTTTTAGTTAATTGTAAATAAAATCTGTAATGGTTAGGGTCGGAGCTGATGACCAAGACTCAATTCGAATTAATTTCTAGCAATATCTGCCATGGCCCATACTATATAGCAAAACCATGTAAAAAAACACATGCACTCTTTAACAAACTTTTCCTTAGCAACAAGCCAACCTCCGATCATGATCATGATCATACGAAGATAATAAACAATTTGAAGAATGAAGTAGACCAAAACATGTATTCATTGCAACACCGATGAAGCAAAACGAGTTCAGAAATAAAAATCCTTTGTAAAAGATGCTATCGCTATGGCTAAGAGTAAGCAAGAAGGTTATGCGCTTGCAACAAATTCTCACGACCAAAAAGAAAAGAAAAATATCATCTAAACATTCCTTCAATCTGGATTACAATACGTGCTTAGCAATTCGTTGCTATTTGATATTACCAACTTCGTCACCATGGAACCACGATTTGTAGTGACAAGATATATCTCGCTCTAAATGTTTAACCATAGATACCTGGGATCAGAGCAAAAATGATAAGAAAACAGGCAATCTCTTTCGATAGTCTTCAGCACACGAACAAACATCTTTCAATCTCATATTAACATAAACAGAATGTTCCAGTGCCAAAACACTGGATGAAGATTAGAAGCATTTTCGAGCCTGTATAATAGAGTGAGCCAACACCGAAGGCTATTCTTGCCTCTTGGGTGGAATCCATGATCGATTCAGTAAGATGATCATCTATATTGATTCTCAGTGTTGAAGTCATGACAAAAAATCATATACATATTCAATTGCAAATAGAATCCTACCTAATTCAGTGGTGAAATCCCAAGTTCAAGCAGGTGGCGAAGCCATTACTTCGGGAACTTGATGTCCGGAGAAGGTGAACGGTAGGATGAAAACTGAGAAGGGATCCTGCATCGGCAACATGGGAGAAGAATTGAGGGCAATAGATCACATGTGAAGGGAAAGAGCTACTTGAGAAGAAGAAATGCAGGTTGGTGAATAAACTAAAAAGTAGGAGTAAAGCTTCAGAAAGACACAACAGCACATTCCAAACTCAGGAATGAGAACCAACTACTCACTTTACACACCTCAAAACGTACTCCGCTGTTTGATGGAACCTAAGGCTACAAAATATTCCATCAGATTCTGAATGAAGACAAGGTTGGCACTAACAATTATTGCTCTCAGAACTCTAGAGACAAGCAACTAGGACTTCTAGACTGTAAAACCTGCTCCAATGAAGACACGGTAACCTGCTCTGCCCCCTATGGATGGGTGATATGCCAGACCCTTCTGTTGTAACAACCCAAATATAATTGAAGCTTCCTATCGTGTTGTACAGCCATCTAATTGGAAAAGGTTGAGCAGACAAATCAACATGCTTCTATTACATCAGTTCTCAAGATCCTCGTAATGAAGTCAACTGGTTTCCTAACACGATAATTGGGTACTTTTGATAGACTAAATTGCACTTCCACAGCCAACAGATATCTCCAAGAGACCCAGTAACCAATACTAGCGTCTACATATTAGATTTGATGACCATGGCTTCTCGTCCTGAATCACCTACTTCCCTCTAACGAAGTGGCCAAAGTGGAGTATGCAAGACACCTAATAATTTAGAAGGCACCAAAGGAGAGTCACAGTTCAAAATTACAGGACCTAAAAAACTAGGCTCAACATGTAGAGATTGTGGGTACCAAGCTACTTACCATTCAATTGTCAATAACTCAACATAAACAAGCATTCCACAGTCACACAGAAATTGGAAAGCATTGATGCAATCAACATTCAAATTGTCCAATATCGAGAACAGAAGTTACCTGCTGCAGAAGTCAGTAATGTACCGCACAATGAACCAGATCAACACGAGCATCAGCGTATCTGCCAAGTTCAGGAACCCAAACAAGAAAATGCTGCAAAAACACACACAAACAGGAGATTTTGCCAAACAACCCTTCAACCCCATCAGTAAATTTGATTCAGAACTAGTCCCAAGTTTGAAATCCACATATCTCTTGGTCATATACAGTAGACTACAAACAGCTCCTGGGAAAAATCTAGAACACAAAATCTCTGCGAATGCAAAAGAGGCAAAAGAAGGAAAAGCAGATCCCTACTTATCATAAGGATACTGAAAAGGCAACGTTCCCACCAATCCAACATGAATAGCCCGAAGGTGACATTGTAGAGATAGATCTTCCGTTGAATCCAGTTCATAGCTCCCCCAGAACTACAGAGGCATCGAAAATTCAAAACAGGACTGCGTCAAACCACCGGGAACAGAACCAGCGAAGCCAGCCGGTAGAGCAGATCACAGTGCGAAATAAGACAGACGAAACAAGATCGAGAGCAGGATTTCTTTTACCTCGTGGAGTTGCAGAGAGCTTTACGAGCTGTGAGAGATGGAGACGGAGAGGCGATGAGCGAGATGTTCTCCGAAATCTCTGATTTTGCTGCGAACTTGAACAAGACGTGTCAACGGTGGACGTTATTTAATTAGCTGGAAATTCCGCGGGGGATGATGGGTCGGGTTGGGGTGAGTTACGGGTTAAAGGCTAGCGGTTGGATTTTTTTACATGGGTTGATCGGGCGGGTTAGGAGTAATTTAATCGTTCTTGGCGGCGGTGAACTTTTCTGGTCATCGGTCATCGGTTATTATTCATGGAGTTCCACATTTTCATTCAACTACTTAAATTTGGTCATCGGTTATCTTGATCCAGATGTATATATTTGTCTAAAATTTGGTAGTATGTTCAAACATTTTTAAAATACCTATCATATCAATGCTTTATTAACATCTTGATATACAATTCTCCAAAAATAAAAGTATCCCTCTCTAACTCTCTCGAGTTTGACTAATCAGTACTCAGTACCTTAAAAGTAATCCGGCCAATTAACCGGATAAAAGGCTAGTTTTATTTTTCATTATAGAGTATTGAATTAATAAAAAAAGAGAGGGCATCCATGGAGACTTGCAAGAGCAGATGATTCAGGTTTATGCACTGCAAGTCTGCAACTTCACGGTTGGAACTTATAATTCAGTTTTATGCACTTCAACTTCACAATTTAAGTCAGTTCTTTTCACACTTGAAGAGTGGCTGAAATTGACGACGAGGAGGAGGAGGAAGAGACACTTTTTTTTATCTCTCTTTATGTATCGCTCTTCACCAGGAGTACATACAGGTTATCTTCAAACTGTTGTTACTACTTGAAGGTTTTGACTTGAGTGCTAAACGTTCATATCTAATCTACAGTTTGGAAAAGGCAGACATTGGGATATTTAGAAGCTCAAAGCTTAAATTTCAACTTTATCTTTCTGCAGAAGGTGAGTTGAGTTATGAGTTGGCTGAGTTGCACTTCTTTCTTACTCCATCTACTGAAATTGGATAAAAAAAAATTCTCGGAAGCCATGGTTGAACTGCTTTCCAGTCCTGCATTCTTTTTTATCTCTTGGGATTTTTCAGGAAGCCATTGTCGAACTGCAACTATTGGGTGACGAATCTCACAGGGCAAACTAGATACATACGTGATTTATGCCAGATCATATTTCATCTAGAACTCGATTTTCAGAATTCTGCTTCTCATCTTCTTCCCTAGTTTCAGAGTTTTGCTCAATGTTTTCAAGTACATTGCTTGGAGAGGGAGGGTTAGGTACTGGATCCCAGTAAATAGCTCTTGTTGTCTGTTTTCAAAGGAATTGGACCCTCTTTGACCAGTCATTTGTTCGGTCTATGATGTTCGTTTGTCTGTGAAGCTTTTGCTCACTATTTTGGGCGCTATTCCTATTTGCTTTGTTTCATTGACTGTTTTTCATTTGTTTGACCTGGCAAAAGTTTGCTTTCGTTTGTTTCCAGTGCTTATGGACGACCAGATGGAAGCAGAGGTCATGGAAGAGCTAACCAAGGCGGTAACTTTCAAACTCTAGCTATATTTCCTACAATGATTGTTGTTCTAAATTGTAATGACTACCAAAGCTTACATATCAAAATGGTAGAAAAAAGTGTCTCAAATACCAAGGACTACGTAGAGGCCGAGTCCAGGCTAAATATCACCCTCAAAGAAAATGTAAGCAGAAGAAAACTCCTCTCTATTCGATTTTCGATTTCGTATAGAGAAGAAAGCACATTTGAATCTGCAGATTGATTGTCCTTTGGGTGATACTGTTGTACCTTCTTGGTGCGGTGGCATTTTCTTCTTTTGCTTTTACCTTTTTCTATAATAGTTGCTCATTAATTTTGTCATTGAATGGTTAAGACCCGATTCTGGATTAGATCAATATGTTGGGAGTTCAATTATCTTTTGGATTAGCCATTACTAAATATTTCCCTGGAAAACTGTTGTGGTTGAGGGAATATTGACATTTCTCGCTAGCTGCAGTTGCGAGGTTTTGGTATTAGAGATAAAAGCTTCAATGAGCAGGTAGTGGTCATTCAACAGTCATGGATAATAATGTAGTGTGCATAAACTATTTGTCTTTCCTCAGACATGGATAATGTTCGATAATCAGAGTTCCTTGGCAATGCATTTGTTTTTACTTTCACTTTCGGAATGTGTAAGCTCATTGGAAAATATGTACGTTAAGAACCATGAAAACAGGCTAATAATACCACCCTGATTGTAGTAATATGAACTACCTACCAGAAGATCATGTTGATTGGTTGGCTCATCTTCTATGCTCTTCATTATATGTGTGAGGTAACCCTTTGACCAAACAAAGCATTCTTATGACATGTGAGCAATGAAAGCACAAAAAAGTTGCATCTTTTCAAAGAGAATGAGGACAATATCTCTAGAGTTTTATTAGAATGCCAAACATCTTTTCACAATCTTTGGCTATTAGTGGTAGTTGGTTGAAATTTAGTATTTCATTAGGTAGCCAAATTCGAGTAATGAGTGTATTTATTACGTGTCTTTTACACTGATGTTAGGAACGGGTAGAGACTTATTTATAACATAAATAACGATGTGATTTAAACCTTTTCATTTCTATTAAAATTATTTACACATGCTCTAACATTAAGTAATTCTTAAGACACACAATTTGAGGAACATGGGTCGGTGCTCCTTCGTTAGAGCACAAAAATACGAACTTGAATGAATTCGAAACCATTCACGAATTAATAGATGCCACTAAAAGACAACTAGCGATTGTTTCACCTGAGAGACGCATACATATGGTGGGTGAGAGTCAGGACGGAGAATAATTGAAGATAATACAAGCTCTATTTAAGGCTTAGATTAGCATACGAATTATCTGCCAATCACCAGCGATGGACTATGACGCTACAAAATTCAGACTCTTTACATGTACTATGAACTCAGCCAATATAGCCCAAGACTAGATTGGAATAGATTGATTCGATGAGATTATTGAGGTGTTCACTGATTTAGAGATTGTTTAGACTTGTAGAATAGTTTTTTATATTATAATATTAAATTATTTAGATGATACCCATTTGGTGTAACAGAACGAAGACTTGACGGTCGATAGTTAGAAAAAAAAATGGGAAGATAAATAGAAACAAAAAGTCCGTGGGTTGGTGGAGTAATAGAATGTCATTTGGAAAAATTTGGAGGTTGAAGAGGGGGGAATACATGTACTTTTATTTTTTTATTTTAAAAAATAAAATAAATACAAAGTGAATTTAAATAATTTTATTTATAAAATTGATAACAACTTGTTTGAATGAGCTATAAATTTATTTATTTTATTTTTAATCTGAACGTACATATCGAATTAAAAAAAATATTTGATGATTTAGTATCTTGATCCAG
Source organism: Linum trigynum (assembly GCA_964030455.1). Taxonomy (NCBI): domain Eukaryota; kingdom Viridiplantae; phylum Streptophyta; class Magnoliopsida; order Malpighiales; family Linaceae; genus Linum; species Linum trigynum. Next base: position 53,512,683 of record OZ034817.1, on the reverse strand, counting down.
ATGTATATATTTGTCTAAAATTTGGTAGTATGTTCAAACATTTTTAAAATACCTATCATATCAATGCTTTATTAACATCTTGATATACAATTCTCCAAAAATAAAAGTTTCCCTCTCTAACTCTCTCGAGTTTGACTAATCAGTACTCAGTACCTTAAAAGTAATCCGGCCAATTAAGCGGATAAAAGGCTAGTTTTATTTTTCATTATAGAGTATTGAATTATTTAAAAAAAGAGGCCCAACTGCTAGACAGTTTATTATTAAAAATAAAAAATAAAAAAATTCGCTAGATAGTTGATTCACGCCAAATTTGGCGCCCGTCCCTTGCACCAAGCTGCAATATGAAGCAGTGAGCAGAGCAGCATCCCGCTCCCAAAGAGACGAAAAGAAAGGAAAATCGTGAAACCATTGTTGCATCTTCCGGAACCTTAGTGCTTTCTTCCTCCCTGCAGACAGCAATCAATAATGGAGAACCTGGACTTGCAGATAAACAATGCGGAGCGAGAGGTCCTGGCTTTCGGAGCTCGCGTGGATGGTGCTTTGGGCGCAGGGGCGATCAACGCAGATGTCGGCAACCAACTGTAAGTGTTTGCGAACGACTAATTACTTGGTGTGTTAAAAGTGAATAATGCACAAGAACAAGCTAAAAGTGTATGCAAATTGCTCCAAATTAATCCACATGAATGATACTGTGTGTGTGTGTGTTTTTTTTTTCTTGATGTTGATGATGGATGATAGGCTGGATGAGGCCAGATGGGTTCATGAGTCGGTGAATTCTGTAACAGCGAGGATTGCAGCTACTCAGGCTGTAAGGGACGACTGTAAGACCGACTCATGGCATTGCTGGGCTTTTCTTTGTTTTCATTTCTGATCTGCTTCAAAGCTTCATTTCTTTTTATGGTGGTTGAAATGCAGGGCAGATGCTGCAATCCGTATCTGAACGAAAAAGCAGGTGGCTTCCAATTGAGAGAGGCTTTCGTGACAAGGTGAACAAGATGGCCAGAAGGGATCGCCGCTTTCTTCCTTTCAGTGCCGTTACTACTGTCATACCCTCAGGCTCTGCCAATCAAGAAGAGTATCCGGACCCGAGAGCCAGTTTAAGAACCGCTGTGGCCGAGTACAATCGAATCGTCAATCATGAAGATGAAGATCCTACAATCAAGATGTTGGACGATGCTATTCAGAGTGAGACTGCTAAAGCCACTGCTGCCTTACGAGCTCGGCCTGGACAAGGACCCTTGATCCTGCGTGTCACATCAGAGGCGGAAATCCAGGCCATTGCTCGCTTCAGAGATCCGGACAATGGAGGCCCTATCCTGCTCACCACCTATCCACATGAAAGGAATTTTGCAACTTTGATGGGCGCAGCTCAGTTCTACGGGTTTGAAATCAGAAGGGAGTGAGTGAAACCTCCTTTGTCAACATCTTGAGTACCTGCTAAGCTAGCTATAGCAACGTTGATGACTTAGTAACTCTTTGTTTTATATGAGTTCTTATGATAGCTAAGAAGAAACCAAGTGGAAAGGAATTTTACCTGTAGTGAACTTGTAAGGATTTGGGTGAGCGTGACAACTCTAACTTACTTTGGTTGTTATGTATTAGCTCAATTCATTTCAACCCAATGATAGTTATGTAGCAGGTAATTTGAAGAGCAAATCGAACACAGTTTTGGTTTGTGGATGATACTATCTGATTTGGTATCTACCGTTGAAATTTTGCTGCACTGTTATCTTTTCCTGTTGAGACGTTTAGAATGGTGTTGCTGGTTATTAATGGAATCCTGTTTTTACTTGATCGATCCTTCCCTTCTGTTCTGCTGTGTCTTCATCGGGGCCACTGTTTCGGTATGTAGGTTATTATAAGCTAGCAATTTAGGTTATTATTCATGGAGTTCCACATTTCCATCTTCAACGAGATACCAACTACACAGTGAAGGCTTATTCAACTACTTAAAGTTAATAGCAACAGTAATAACAATGGAAGAATACATTTGTACATTATGACAGGAAGAGCAGAAAAGAAAATAAGAACTTGATTGGGACAATAATAACATGTTAATAAGAATCTTCTTCTTCCTCTTCTGCTTCTTCTTCTGCTGCTTCTTCTTCTTCCTCTTCTGCTTCTTCTTGCTCTTCTTCTTCTGCTTCTACTTCTTGTTCTTCTTCTGCTGCTTCTACTTCTTGTTCTTCTTCTTCTGCTTTGTAAAAGATGCTATCGCTATGGCTAAGACTAAGCAAGAAGGTTATGCGCTTGCAACAAATTCTCACGACCAAAAAGAAAAGAAAAATATCATCTAAACATTCCTTCAATCTGGATTACAATACGTGCTTAGCAATTCGTTGCTCTTTGATATTACCTACTTCGTCACCATGGAACCACGATTTGTAGTGACAAGATATATCTCGCTCTAAATGTTCAACCATAGATACCTGGGATCAGAGCAAAAATGATAAGAAAACAGGCAATCTCTTTCGATAGTCTTCAGCACACGAACAAACATCTTTCAATCTCATTAACATAAACAGAATGTTCCAGTGCCAAAACATTGGATGAAGATTAGAAGCATTTTCGAGCCTGTATAATAGAGTGAGCCAACACCGAAGGCTATTCTTGCCTCTTGGGTGGAATCCATGATCGATTCAGTAAGCATCTATATTGATTCTCAGTGTTGAAGTCATGACAAAAAATCATATACATGTTCAATTGCAAATAGAATCCTACCTAATTCAGTGGTGAAATCCCAAGTTCAAGCAGGTGGCGAAGCCATTACTTCGGGAACTTGATGTCCGGAGAAGGTGAACGGTAGGATGAAAACTGAGAAGGGATCCTGCATCGGCAACATGGGAGAAGAATTGAGGGCAATAGATCACATGTGAAGGGAAAGAGCTACTTGAGAAGAAGAAATGCAGGTTGGTGAATAAACTAAAAAGTAGGAGTAAAGCTTCAGAAAGACACAACAGCACATTCCAAACTCAGGAATGAGAACCAACTACTCACTTTACACACCTCAAAACGTACTCCGCTGTTTGATGGAACCTAAGGCTACAAAATATTCCATCAGATTCTGAATGAAGACAAGGTTGGCACTAATAATTATTGCTCTCAGAACTCTAGAGACAAGCAACTAGGACTTCTAGACTGTAAAACCTGCTCCAATGAAGACACGGTAACCTGCTCTGCCCCCTATGGATGGTTGATATGCCAGACCCTTCTGTTGTAACAAACCAAATATAATTGAAGCTTCCTATCGTGTTGTACAGCCATCTAATTGGAAAAGGTTGAGCAGACAAATCAACATGCTTCTATTACATCAGTTCTCAAGATCCTCGTAATGAAGTCAACTGGTTTCCTAACACGATAATTGGGTACTTTTGATAGACTAAATTGCACTTCCACAGCCAACAGATATCTCCAAGAGACCCAGTAACCAGTACTAGCGTCTACATATTAGATTTGATGACCATGGCTTCTCGTCCTGAATCACCTACTTCCCTCTAACGAAGTGGCCAAAGTGGAGTATGCAAGAAACCTAATAATTTAGAAGGCACTAAAGGAGAGTCACAGTTCAAAATTACAGGACCTAACAAACTAGGCTCAACATGTAGAGATTGTGGGTACCAAGCTACCTACCATTCATTTGTCAATAACTCAACATAAACAAGCATTCCACACTCACACAGAAATTGGAAAGCATTGATGCATTCAACATTCAAATTGTCCAATATCGAGAACAGAAGTTACCTGCTGCAGAAGTCAGTAATGTACCGCACAATGAACTAGATCAACACGAACATCAGCGTATCTGCCAAGTTCAGGAACCCAAACAAGAAAACGCAGCAAAAACACACACAAACAGGAGATTTTGCCAAACAACCCTTGAACCCCATCAGTAAATTTGATTCAGAACTAGTCCCAAGTTTGAAATCCACATATCTCTTGTTCATATACAGTAGACTACAAACAGCTCCTAGGAAAAATCTAGAACCCTTGAACATACTTCTTGTTCTTCTTCTTCTGCTGCTGCTTCTTCTTCCTCTTGACAGAGCAACAAGTACTTATAGATAAGTGAAGTGAATTTGGGAGGTGGTGGTGTGAGAGCTGAGTCGAGCTTCCAATTCCATCTTAGCTTCAGAGATATGAGCATCAACCTGAAGTGGTTCCCTGGGGGCAGTGGATCTTAAATTTTTGGTATCAATAAGGACCTGCTTCAGTGAAGGCGAGGCCATAATGATGTAGGCAGCGAGCTCCATCTGAGGTTTGCGACAATCAACAACCTGCCAGTCGCTAGGATGCACCCCGTGCAGCTGAAGCACCTGCAGAGATTGATGCTTCCAAGTTGGCAACTCCTGCTCAGGATCCTCCCACTTATTGTAGTTGTACAAATGTATGAACGATATGAACAGTTGGCGCAACATTGGAGCTGCCCTCAGCAGGGCCGTGCACTCCAACATACTTGTACGAGCAAACTGTATATATATGGATAAATCCAACACCGTGAGCTTCTCAAACCGCAACCATTCAGGAGCCCGAACAGATAGAGGTTCAAAGTTGTGAGTGGTGAGGTCGTACTTGAGAAACTGCAATTGAGGCGCAAACTTGTTGGATTCAGACCGAGACCACGGGAAGTAGCAGAAGTCATCACCATCCGCCGAAAACTGGATGTGCCTACAATACTCAAATTCCCGAAGTTGAGGAATGTCGTCCCCGAATTCGACCCTTGGGACGACTGGTCCTCCACCCACCTTCAAACTACGAAGACCAGGGGCAGAAACGATTTCAATCCTAGTGAAATTGTGGAACTCTTCTTCTGGACACCAAAATGTCAGCGTCTGCAGCTTGTCGTTGTTGGGACGACAAATTCTGATCACTGTATCCTCGTCGTGGAAGGAGCAATTGTTGAGAGACAGGTGCTGCAGTGAGTGGCAGCGTGACAAGACATGATCCAGAGTTCCTCCAGGAATCATGTACACGCCCTGAAACTCCAAAACCTCGAGGCGGCTGAGGTCTTGCTTGGCGACGAATTCAGGGGTGAAGAGGGGGACAGGGATCGCGTCGCGAGCCTCCCAACCGGGGCGCAACAGAGACAGTAGGGTAAGCCGTTTGACTCCCTCGCCCAGACCGAATTGGATCCACCTCCACCCAGCCTCTTCCATCTCGGTAAACTTGAACACAATCTTCAACTCGTCCAGTCTGGTTTTGGACTGTCGGATCAAACCGATGTCTTGGTCGACCCGGTCCACGAACCGCCGCCGCTGCGGCTCGGATCTCCTGTCGTCGTTGTCGGACTTGTTGAAATCCAGAACCGCGCTGTCTATCAACTGCCACATGTTCCTCCACCGTTTCCCCAGTAGGCTGCTGTATCTCGCCGCTTCGTTCATTGTGGTCGCCGACCGCGAAAGGATCCCCACCGCTAACTCATCCGGCAGTTTCGAAAATTGGTCGGTTGTTGCTTCTTCTTCTTCGCCGCCGACCACCGGTGTCGCCATTCCCAAGTTGTTCCTCCTTCTCTTTCTGCGTTCCGCTTCAAAGATCGACATTCTACTTTTTTGTTTTTTTCGCCAAAAGAAAAAGAAACCACCTCCAGCCCCAAACCTTAATTTTATATATGTTTTGTTTCCTTTTACTTGTCCCTCTCATCCTCGGACTCGGAAAGGGAAGCTTGGTTTCCAACTTCTCAAAGGAAAGGATCCATTTTGTACAAATCCAGCCCATGAGTAATATGGATTATTGAAAGTGGGCTTCGCTCGGCCCATTTGACATTCTCTCTGAAATCTACGAGAGAAGTCCGGCGATCGTCGCCTTCTCCTTCCCGACCTCCTCCCTGTCACTACTCGGCTTCCGCCGTCTCCGGTAGACTACAGCTGCCTCCGCTCATCCATCGGCTTGGAGTCTCGGGAGTTGCGCTGCAACTTTCTTGTCCGAACTCCTCCCAGGTACCAATCTTACTTCAGTCACCAATGCCTCCAATCTCTTACTAATCAACGGCCGAATGCTGAGGGAGGTAGGTCGCTTCTCTCCCCTTTCATTCCCTTTGAGTCGCAATCAAAGTGTCAGTTTATGATTACGATTAGTGGGTACCTGGCGATTTGGATTTTCGTCATTTAACTTGATTCCTTTGCTCGTAGAGTCCTGACCTCTAAACATCACACTCAATCAACAAGCGCAGTGAAGTTAAATTTGTAAGAAATGAAGCGAGCTGCGAGTCTACATCAAAGTATGTAGTGATCCTTGGCTTGGAAGCTCACAGCCCAGTGATCAAATGCACAAGTCATACGAGCTTGAGTGAAGTACTCAACCTGAAGTAGTATCACAATGAAGAACGTTTGTTTTGAAAACTTGACTATATTCATGCTTCACAAATTCCTGACTCATGCCAACAACAGGGCTAAAACTAGAAGTATCCGTGAACTTGGCTAAGAAACTAAGATAATTGGTAGAAATCGAAATTGGCAAGCTACCCACTAGACAATAGTTATAAATTCTAATCAGTAATCACAATTTCAAAATTTGCCTGCGATTTAGGGAGGGATTGTGAGGGATATAAGAAGTTACCTCACTAAGCTATTGGGCTGTTGAGTAGTACCGAGAGGGCGAGGGGTTGAAGGCACCGGTGATTGAAGCGAGATCGGAAGAACAGGAGGGAGATCGGAAGAGAGAAGTTGCAGCCGAATCCCGGGACTCGGAGGCAGCAGCCTATGGGGAACCGAAGTCGACCGGAGGCAGCTCTGGTCTGCCGGAGACGGCGGAAGCCGAGAAGAGAAAGGAGAAGCGCGCTCGCCGGACTTCTCGTTGATTCCAGAGAGGAGGCTTTCTGTAAAATGGATTAGGAACCCACATTTCATGGGTTGGACTTTGGGAGTGAAATTGGCAAATTGCAGTCCTGGTTCAGTTCTACGCATTGTACTAACCGCAATTTCGGGTCAAATTTAGCACTTTATAACTTATAAGTCCTTTCACCAATTGGACCGAACCAAATCATTTTTCTTTATTTATAAAATTCATTAGATTGAGTATTAGACATTTAAACTGCATTAGATTTCGTTCAATTTGATTTGGTCGATGTGGTGTAGACCAATTTGCTGCACACCCTACCATTTGAGCAAGGATAAAGTTTTTATTGAAATAAGATAAGATATTATTAGCCTACTCATACGTAATTATAAAAATGACGTCTGAATTTTTTTTTGTGAATCGTGGTATTCGCTCACATCGTTAGGATCCACTCAATCGACACACAAGATTAAGTGTTTGCATTACTAGTAATTATTATTATATTATACAAAGCTAAACCCTATGCTAGTGTTGCTAAGCTCTTGCTATCATGCACCACAAAGCCATAATTTTATGTTTATATAACTTCATTGGTTCTTTCCCTTTTCCCTTTTTAGTATTTTGCAACTTCCACATAATCCATAGTTGTAATTTTGGCACGAGAGATTTGGCTTAGCACACCACAAAATGTTTATCAATCATACACACATAATGTTTTCATGAAACTGTTGTGTAACTATTCTTCTTTATATTAGTGATTTATTGTCATACTTTGTCACTTATGTAATGTCACTATACATGTGAATATTAACATGTTGGTTAGAGTTATAAAGATAAATTATTACTAATGGATAACTATGGATGCCCGAAACATAGGACATGGGTATGATTTTAGTTTTATACCCGATTCTTGTGTAGGTACGGGTATGGATGTAACCAGAACTATTTGGGTAGGAGAATGGAACTATTTGAGGGTCGAGAAAAACACCAGATGCGAGATGAATTAGAGAGACGTGTAGACAGAAGGTGGGCGAGACTCAAATCCCATTATTATTTGGAGAAAGCTTGAAATTGATTATTATATTCCACCAACATGGTCCGCAATTTAGATCGATATAAATGGTTGATGGTTGTCTCCCGAAACTCAAATTGGTCGCTCAGCCCCGCGGTAAAATGCGCCATCACAACCTAGTAAAATGTATATAAAATTATAAATTGATATGCTAATATTGAGTACCAAAACACTTGCATTGAGTGCTAGTATTTGCCCCTCAAAATAAAAAGTCCATCGTTCATAGGTGAACTCCCATTTCTAATTTTCTATCTTACGTATTTTGAAGGGTAAATACAATATATTAGCCACAACTATTAAGAAACGGGAAATTATAGTCACAACTATCGAAATACAAATTATTAGCCAAACTTTAACTCTCTAAAACTATTCTGTTAGTAATTCTGACTAAACTTTACGATATTGAGCTGGCTCCAACGTGGCAGTCACCATATCATTTTTTTAATTTTAAGTTTAACAAATCAATTATTAAATCATTAAAAAATGAAAGAAAAAGAAAATGGTGTCGTCCCTCTTCTTCTTCCTCCACCCAGATCCTCCAGCGCTTTCTCCCTCCTCTGGTCACGCCATCGCCACTGGCCAGACATGACAGAAGAAGAAGGCAGCCATTCTAAGGGATGCCTCCGGGAACACACAAGCGGCGCCACTGGGGATCGAACTCAAGACCTCTCACATCTTGAGCCAACCAAACCACCGGTTTTACCGCCAGACTATGTTACCTTTGGCCCATCAATCCAATTTAATGCTTTATATTTTATTTCAAGTTAGTGATATCTTATATAACGAAACTAATCTTGAAACCAAAACTCAAGTAACACTGACTTGATTATTAATTATTGAATTGTAAGTGTAATTTTGTTTAGACAAAATGCATAAGCATAACCAAAATTGTGACCTTTGTGATATATGTAGTCATTGTTCTGCTACAAATACAGTGATTCCATACATGAAATATGTTACACTTAAAAACACTAGCGTACTATGCTGATATGACATTTTTTTTTTTGGCTCTGGTCACGCCATCGCCACTGGCCAGACATGACAGAAGAAGAAGGCAGCCATTCTAAGGGATGCCTCCGGGAACACACAAGCGGCGCCACTGGGGATCGAACTCAAGACCTCTCACATCTTGAGCCAACCAGACCACCGGTTTTACCGCCAGACTATGTTATCTTTGGCCCATCAATCCAATTGAATGCTTTATATTTTATTTCAAGTTAGTGATATCTTATATAACGAAACTAATCTTGAAACCAAAACTCAAGTAACACTGACTTGATTATTAATTATTGAATTGTAAGTGTAATTTAGTTTAGACAAAATGCATAAGCATAACCAAAATTGTGACCTTTGTGATATATGTAGTCATTGTTCTGCTACAAATACAGTGATTCCATACATGAAATATGTTAAACTTAAAAACACTAGCGTACTATGCTGATATGACATTTTTTTTGACTCTGGTCACGCCATCGCCACTGGCCAGACATGACAGAAGAAGAAGGCAGCCATTCTAAGGGATGCCTCCGGGAACACACAAGCAGCGCCACTGGGGATCGAACTCAAGACCTCTCACATCTTGAGCCAACCAGACCACCGGTTTTACCGCCAGACTATGTTACCTTTGGCCCATCAATCCAATTTAATGCTTTATATTTTATTTCAAGTTAGTGATATCTTATATAACGAAACTAATCTTGAAACCAAAACTCAAGTAACACTGACTTGATTATTAATTATTGAATTGTAAGTGTAATTTAGTTTAGACAAAATGCATAAGCATAACCAAAATTGTGACCTTTGTGATATATGTAGTCATTGTTCTGCTACAAATACAGTGATTCCATACATGAAATATGTTAAACTTAAAAACACTAGCGTACTATGCTGATTTTTTTTTTTTTTTTTTTTTTTGGCTAACTTGACAACTTAGAATTTTTGGCATTTTATTCTAATGATCTTATTTAGAAAAAAGGAAAAGACACAAAAAGAAGAAAAAATATTCATTAACAATCAATGAAAATTAAGATTGTCAAATGAATGATCACATAACCTCTCCTTCCAACCCCTTTCCTATCTTTCTCTTCCACTTCTTCTCCATCTCCCATAATCAATAAAAATTCAAACGGATGTTGGCTCCCATCAACAGCTCATTGAACTTCAATAACACTTATGACAAAGTTCATTTAATTGGGTAATGACAATGCATAATAACTTGCTCCAACAGTCGACGAAATCGACGATGACAAAATCGAAAAACATGAAGCAAGTTGTACAAGCACCCTTCAATGCACATTAGCATCTCACTAAATGATGTATGAGCACCCTTCCATATAAATATCCTAAAATTTTCCCTTAGTCACAACATTGGATTTGAAGAAGAAAAAAAAACTCGTTCTAAACTCTGATTGGTTATTAAGGAATTGAGATTGAGCTAAACCTTGTTCAGCTCAGGAGGGTTGCAAGCCGGCTCGACTTGGTGTCTCGTTGAACTCAACTTGTGAACTTGCTTGATTTGAGCTAATGAGCTCGCTCAACAGTGTGGTCAGCCAGCCGACTAGAGGAGGATTAGCAAAATCGACTTATGAGTTGACTTGTTGATATTTCATACGTTTGTTAGATTATATGTTTCACAATATAGAATGGGTCAAGACTTTGACTACGTGACTATGTATCATTTATAATTTGAAAGGATTCTTATTTATTTTAGATTGTTTTCAATTAGTCATGAAAAATTAGTACACTTCATTTCTTTAGCACTATCTTAATCACATGTATCATATATAGTAGGCAAAATACACTTCCATACCCATAACTTTGTACTTTGTGACAATAATAGCTAATTTTCAAAAAATATACAAATATAGTCATTCCGTCAATAACTTTAACGACACCGTGTTGAATGGTGATTGGATTAACGTTTTCGGTGACTTGGCAACTTTTGAAAAAACAAAAATACCAGGTGGAATTTATCATTTTATTTTTAATTAATTGAAAAACCCTAAAACTATTTCCCTTCGATTGCTTAGACTTCTTCCCCTTTCCCTTCTTCACCATGAGCGCAAGTATGGTCGACCCAATTCTCCATGATAGTCAGAAATCCGACAGTGGTTGTCAACTTTGACGTCGCTGGTCAACTTCTCCATTACTCTTAGCTTCCTCAACAACAAGCTCTCTTCACGACAGCGAAACCCAAGCCGCACTTCTACATCTGGAACTCCATGCATTTTTTTCTCTCTCGAAGCGCTCCTCCTCCCACCTCTGTTCCGCCATGCCATCAAATTCGCAACTTCTCGTCTACAAATCCATCATGCTTCTGCCGACCAGCTCTTCGTTAGATATGTGTCACAAAAACCAGAAGAAAACTCTCCGATTTAGGGGTTTGTTTCAATCGAGTTCACCCCAAGGCTCTAATTTTTTTGGGTTGATATCGTTCGTATGATTTTGGTACCAGGAGATGAAATTAGATCCCCCAAGTTGTTGCTACCCCCTCCTTGAGTCATTAACGACGTTAAAGTTTTTAATGAAGTTGACTAAATTTGTCGAACTAGTTTCCAATATGTGGTTATATCTGTGGGGTCGTTTGGATGAGGGTTTCTAGCCGGATTGTGATGCAGGATTGTGGTACAATCCCTCTCCATCCAGGATTTTAAACAAATAACTCGTTTGTATAGCCTCAAGAATTTGGGATTAGAAATTCTGAAAACCCTCAACCGTGGGTTTTAGAAATAGCTGATGGGGGCCAGCTATTTCTAAATCTCTCATTTATATTTCAGTCTTTCCAAACTCTACCCCTCGATTTGGTTTCCTTCTTCCTCTGATTCATGGATCTCATAGGAGCTCGCCTTCTCTCTTTGAATACGTACCCTCTTCCCGTCGTCCTTTGCTGCTTCCCTCCGCCGATTGCTGAACTCACTGCGAGATTGAAGAATCGAACTCCATGAGCTCCTCCCCTTCTTCGCCGATGGAAGCTTTGACGGATTTCCCTCCGCTTCAACACTCATCTCGTCGGCACTCTGTAAGAAGACAACATAATTGGGTGTGGATTCTTGGGTTTGCAGAGGAAAGAAGATAAGACAGATCTGGAAGAGGAGCTCGTCCCATGGGGGAAGGAAGAAGAGGAACCTTACCGATTTCGCCGTCCATTGCTGCTGGTGATTGTGTCGACGGGGCTGGAGGTGATTATCCTCAAAAGCGCACCAATTGCAGGAGGGATGTCGACGCCGATCGTTCTGGGTTTGAAGAGGCTCGAAAGTTGCAGAAGAATGGAGGAAGGAGGAGATATAAAAGGCCAAATTTGTAATTTTATTTCTCTCTTCTGAAACCCTCATTCAAAGCCAAACGAGAGATTGGGATTAAATCCTACTTCCACATTTCCAGGGTTTTTTATTGAGGGATTTGGGCCCAAATCTCTGTCAAATCTCTCTAATTAAAAACCTGCATCCAAACGACCCCTGTGTATTTTTTAAAAATTGGTTATCATTGTCACAAAATGCAAACTTATGGTCATGCAAGTGTATTTTGCCTATACAGTATCATTCTTTTTTCCCCCTCAAATAAATCTCATTTCATGCAATCAAAAGTCTGTCATACCGAGTTTCACATTGATGTACCTTGTTCGGAGGTTTAAATTGTGTTTTTGTTGAAAGGTTGGGTATACAATTCATTGTTAACAATCTCATCTTTTGGTAGAGATTGAAAATCACTCATTTTGAGTGATTGTAAGTTACTATATCTCAAATTTAACAACAACAACAACAACAAAAAGGGACTTGATCTTAACATTACATTTATTGGCTAAATAAATCATTTGAAACCTCAACTTCCAAACTACTCCTTACTTCAATCTCAATTCTCGTTAGTAAATAAGCCGAGTTTAGAATTAGCTTTTTTTCGAGTCAAATATCGACGTATTCGTGAGCAGTACGGCTCATTTGCCGACCTAGATGGAACTCCACCAAATTTCTACGTAGTAATTTGAAAGTTGTGATTCTAATTTGATGGTTCCATCACAAGAATAATTACTCAAAATAATATTCTGGGAGTGGGAACGTCCTAGCTAAGAAAACCGATCCGGCCGGAAATTCTTTTTTTCTTTTTCTTGTGGAACCCTAGATAGTGATAGTACATAAGTAGAAGCTATAGGTAGCTGCGCAGAGAGAAGCCATCGACTCTAGCTATCCCGCAATATTCACCTTACGCAAATAGCTCTACGGGAATTAGGAATTTTGATGGAGGATTACTCGCAGCTCCCAGAAGACATAGTGGCAAAGATCGTCAAAGATCACCTGCACTGCTTCTCCCAGCTCCTCCCCTTCTCCGGCGTCTGCAAATCATGGCGATCCGCCGCTCTCCGAGACTACACCCTCCGCCGCCAAGGCCTCCCCGGCCTTCTTATATCTCCAAAGAGCAACCCCGACTCCCATGAGTTCAAGCCACTGACAGAATTCGTCGCCCCAACGACGAGTTATAGATCAACCGGAAGGCAGCAGGTTCCGCGGCGCGTCACAATCCCGCTCGGTTTCCGCCCCATCACTCACCGGCGCGTGGGTTTAGACCCCTTCGAAATTTTTATGGAAGAGAGGAGAAGAAGGCCGAGGAACAACCCGTGCGTGGCTTCCAAAGACGGGTGGGTCCTCGTCGTCGAATTCAGACCGGAACCCAAACCAGGTCCGCAACCCAAACCGGTCAGACCCTACCTCCTCAACCCGATCACCAGGGAATTCATCACTCTGCCTCCCCTCCGCCGGCCACCAACTCCCACCAGCATCAACGGCACCACCATCACCTTGGGCAGCGTTAAACACGCTATCATCACTTCGTCCCCCCACCTTCGCCGCCACCACCACGACGACTGCCACGTCATCCTTTTCGTCAACTTGAATGACATCCGGCAGCTGGCCTGGAGCAAGGTGGGGGGCTCTGTACTCCGAAGAGAACAACGAGATTGGAAATTCACGCGGGAGAAGGATTCCAACCTTCTTCCCCCGCACCCGGAGGACGCCGCCTATTTCGGAGGCAAACTCTACCTGGTGGACTATAAATGCGTCCACGTCATCGAAAACCCAACCCAACAAGACCCTGCTACTAGTATCGTGGTCAAATCAATACCCTTCCCCTTCGCTTCAGCTATATTGCATACATCCAGCCATTCATACGTCTATGGCACCACCATCTTCTCCCACTTGTCCTGCCTCAACGATGATCAGCTCCTCCTCGTTCATCGACGTTCTAGCCGCGACATGACCCATCATTTCCAGGTATACAAGCTAAAACTGCCGGATATTGGTGGTTCTTATGATGATTGGGAGGAAGTGAGGAGTTTGGATGGGCACGCTCTGTTTCTGGGATACTCCCACGAGTCACTCTGCCTCCCCGCTGCTGCTGCACCAAACTACATTAATGGAGTCAGAGAGGATCGTATCTATTTCGCGTTTTCTTTCGATTATGGTGGTTATGATCTTGAGTATGCAGATGGCTTCACGTTTTATGATACGAATCGTAATGAATGTGGCGTTTTCAATCTTTCTGATCAAAGCATGGAAAGATTTGCACGCGAGCCGCTTTCTAAACACAACTACTTTTGGTTCCTCCCTGTGCCATGGTAATGAATGAACTTATAGTTAATTTGGTAGCTATCATCAAGGTTTAGGCTTCTGATTAATTATCTTATGATGGTATATGTACGAATGTGAATGCAGGAATGTCTCTGTACAGAAGAAGAAAGAGAATGATCATGAGATTAATAAGGGCAAGGACAAAAACTTGTCGATCGTGGAGGCAGGGTGGAAACCAGCCAATAATAAGAAGAAGAAGTCGGCGCTCAAGAATCAGCATCAGCAGCAATGTAACAACAATGTTAACACTGTTACGGTCTGCCGCCGTACCAACAAATTCCAAGCTTTGTCATTAGCTGATGATGAAGGTGACGAGGATGATGATGAATGATGATTCACAGGAAGCTGGAAATGGTGTGGAAGAGCTGTAGCGGAAATACTCATGATCTTGCTTTATTTGTTGTGTCGCTCCATATATGTTACTGATTTAACCGGACCACAAGCCCACTTCAGCTAACTTAAGCACAACCCAGCCCACTTCAGTTTTCTTCAGCTCAAGATTGTCCGGATTCTGCAATCAGCTTTGTGGTCCTTCGCCTTGCTCCTACTGTCTTTCTAGTTTCAAAAGCCAAACACCAAAAGCAAAGAAAGAAAAGCAAAGTTGCAGCGCACTTGCCTCTGGAAATCCACCCAACGGTCATCAAGCTCTTCTCAACGGTCACATCCCTGGAAGCTATATATAGAGCATCAGTTCCTTTGACGGTTCGGCAATGGAAAAGAGGGATTCTTTTGGGTTGTTGATGGGTCTAGGTTTGCTTCTTTACTCTGTAGAGTCCTTTTTAGTTTCTTCATCTTCTTCTTTTCTTTCTTGTTAAAAGCAGATTGATTCTGCAGAATGATGACGTACTTCATTCTGAATCCTTAATAAAATTTTCAGTATTTTTTTCCCAATTCGAAAGTCTTTAAAGTCCCATCCTTTGATTTCACAATTGGTATCAGAGTCGGTCGTCGTAGAACAAGGTCTAACGATCTCCGGCGAAATCGATCATGGGAAGAAGCAGTTCAACCAGCAGTACTCAATCTCTTCACTTATGCGGCAAAGAGTTGGCGTTTCTCAGACCACCCAGGTTTGTAGGTAAAGAGTATCCTCATTGGAAGCACATGATGAAATTATTTCTGCTTTCGGTTGATCCTAATCTTTGGTTTATCATTGAGAATGGGTTGCTAGAATTAAAAGGTGATAACAAATGGGCAGAGAATAAGTCAGGATAGTTACAGTTAAATGCTAAAGCTATGTTTATTTTGCTTAGTGTTCTAAATATTGAAGATTATAATCGGGTATTCCACTGTAAGTCTGCGAAAGATGTTTGGGAAAGTTTGCAGGGTTTGTGTAATGATGCAGATTCAGCTATAGAACAAAAAGTAGGCAACAAAGCTGGAAGCAAACAGTATTCTCTAGCTCATGAGGGAAGGATGAATCTCGATAAGCCTAATGTTGCTGAAGCAAGCAGGAAACTCAACACCTTCTGCTATAAATGCGGCAAACAAGGACATATCAGACGTGAGTGTCCTATCTCCAGCATGAAAAATTTCGATGTCCTGGCTGAGACTTGGAGCTCCTCAGAGGTTGATAGTGAAGATATAAGAGAAAGCCATTTTGCTCTCATGGCTAGAGGAGGACCGAACTCTGTGGTATGTCGTTCTAACTTTTCTAATTCAGAAAGCGATTGTTATGAATCTACTGATTGCTCTTCTAGCTTTTCCGAAGTAAAGAAATTAGAACTTATTGATGACCTTCTTAGAGTTCAAAGTCTGTATTTAAAACTTGGTGCTAGGTTTAAGAACCTAAAGGAGGAGTTTGAAGATGAGGTTTTGGAACTGAAAAGAGAGTTAGAGGAACTGAAACATGAAAAATTGATTTCTGATGATAAAGCAGAATCTTTTGTTATGGTAAACTCAACTCTAACTATTGAATTAGGAAAATTAAGGAAAGAAAATGAGATTGATAAAAGTGTTGATCTTGCATCTGAATTAGAAGCTCTAACAACTAAGATAGCTTGCTTAGAAGCTGAAAATGTTTCACTGGGAAGTAAATTATCTGCTGCTGAAACTGAATGTTTGTTGCTAGCATCAGATAATGAAACTAGGCCAATATGTCTAGACTCCATGGCTTTTTGTCAAACAGGAACTCCATATGTTATACTTGTAATAAACGAGGTCATTCGAGTAGGTATTGCCTTCTAAACACCAATAATTTATATGCTTATCATAAAAATAATTTGAGATGCTACTGCTGTCATAAATTAGGACATATAAGCAAGAATTGCAGATTTGGTCATGAAAATAAGTGATTTGATAATTATTCTCTTTCAAGTAAAAAGGTAACCAAACTTGTTTGGGTACCTAAATCACAACATCAATTGTTTTGCGGGATTTAGAGCATCTGAGTGCATAACATAATTTATGGGTTCCTTGTTTGAATGCCCTTACCCCACGATCTTTGGAAACCATGTCTTTCTTATCCTAGCAAAGCAAAGTTGTCCTCTTAAAGTTTACTGAATCTTTTTGTGTGAGAATGCACAGATGGGTAACAAACTTGACATCTACTGCATATTTTAATATCTTTAAAAGCATTATGATTAAACTTGAGATCTAAGGCACCAGGTCCTGCACTATCTGTTATAATTAAAGCATGATCCAACACTAGCTGCCATATCTAACTTCATATGGTAAATGCTTGAACAAGGATTAAGTGGGCATGTAAACAGATGTTTGAAATTTTATTCAAGTATCAGACTATATATAAATCACCAAGTTCATGGTCTGACTTGGGTTCTCAAACTTCATTGTACTTATGTGCTCATATCCAAAATTAGTAAGTAGGTATTTGAAAGTACAACCTATGCGACCTAGTAAAGGTCAATCTAATTGTTTGTATGGTTGATTCTCATCAAAAGATATGCTTATAGTTTAGCTCATTGTTTCGGCAAAGTTTTCTCAAAGGTTTGGTTTCTAACTTTGTTACCTCTTGAACATTTTCTTTACCTTCTGAGCTGCTGAATTTGCCTTAATATGAGAGAGTACTAGATTCAAGGGAAGCTCCATTCATGTGAGCTTAAGGTCCTGTATATGGTTATCAAACTTCATTGAATATGTGATGAGCCAAAAACTGAACTTTCTTTAAATGACAATCATGGGAGAGAGTGTAGACTTAGGGGGAATCCCTCCCGTGTCTAATCTGTGTATTTTTTTCTTTCTTGAACATGTCCCTTATGGGCGAGCCATGAATATAATTGGTTACTAATCAGCTTTGCAGTTTTTTTTTTGTTTGATGCTCTTTATCATGTTCCTGGTCATATGGGAAATTGTTTTGTCTCTGCCATATTTGAAAAGTGCATGGGAATGGATAATTGCTGCTGTCAGTTTTATTTTTCTTCTTAATGAGGTTGACCGTGAAATTTGATACCATTTTCTGCCACTCCTGATCCATAGATACCCTTCTTAGGGGGAACCTATCTTCTGCCATCTTTTATCAAGGTGTTGTTGCAAGTTGATTGTGTATGTGGATGCCCTTTGTGCTGCTTTCATGACTAGTTTCTGACCATGGGCATGTGCACTCTTTATGAACTTTCAATTTGTGATTGCCAAAACAGTTAAAATCGAGATTTTATCTAAAATTGAAAACTAGGGTAAAATCAGAATCGTAGAATCGTAGGATTTTAAGTACCATATAGAAATTAACATATATTAATATTAATAAGATAAATAATTAATAACACAAAGACTTATAACATTTAAAGTGATAATTTTCAATATTAATGTTCCAAAATCATTATTTTAATTGTTATTTAATGTGTAACTCACAATAATTTATGAGGTAGTGATAGAACTCATGAGGTTCGGCTCTTGTTTTTCATGTTGTGTCTAGGTAGTTTAACTCAAAGTAGTATTCCGACATCGTCTACTAAGCATGATTTAAAACTAAGAATAAGTGAACTCCAATAAAATAATTAATGTCATTGGTTTGGTACAAATATATTCATTAATCGAATAATTTGTTAATAATGATGTTAATTCTTACGTGCTTATAATATTATGACAATTATTTTACCGATGAGTTAAACAAGGAGAAGGGAAAGGATTGACTGAACCCTAATTAGTTTTTTTTTTCTTTTTAAATGTTCTTTTAATAGGAAACATATATGAGAAGATCCCCGTTACTGCCCTTTCTACCGAAATAGTTCTGCTTCTTTTGAATTAGCTCAAGCTCCCTATTTTGTTCACATAGGATCAAAATCTTGATTTTAGTACGATTTTACGATTTTAATCCCGATTTTGAACGATTTTAAGGTCCACCGGTTTTATAGTAAAATAAGGATCGAAATCTCTAAGTAAAATCCTAAAATCCTACGATTGGTGATTGCTGTCTCACCTGTGGAACTGTGCTTGCACTGCCTTTGTATGTGATTTTTTTTTTTTTTGCAATATCTTTTGTGTACTCTTCCTTGTGTTCTGGACACACCTTTGTGTTGTCTACTGTGGTTCTGTTTGTTTCTTTTACAGCTCAAGTCACCAAGGCTTGAACGAAGGGGAAAATTGTTGACTGATTTACCCGGACCACAAGCCCACTTCAGCTAACTTAAGCACAACCCAGCCCACTTCAGTTTTCTTCAGCCCAAGATTGTCCGGAGTCTGCAATCAGCTTTGTCGTCCTTCGCCTGGCTCCTGCTGTCTTTCTAGTTCCAAAAGCCAAACACCAAAAGCAGAGAAAGAAAAGCAAAGCTGCAACGCACTTGCCTCTGGAAATCCACCCAACGGTCATCAAGCTCTTCTCAACGATCACATCCCTGGAAGCTATATATAGAGCATTAGTTCCTTTGACGGTTCGGCAACGGAAAAGAGGGATTCTTTTGGGTTGTTGATGGGTCTAGGTTTGCTTGTTTACTCTGTATAGTCCTTTTTAGTTTCTTCTTTTCTTTTTTATTAAAAGCATATTGATTCTGCAGAATGATGATGTACTTCATTCTGAATCCTTAATAAAATTTTCAGTATCTTTTTCCCAATTCGAAAGTCTTTAAAGCCCTGTTTTCAAAAAAAAAAAAAGTCTTTAAAGCCCCATCCTTTGATTTCACAATATATGTTGATGAGAGGAAGGGTTGATCTTTTATGTTCTTTGTTGAATCAAGTGCATCGAGAGGGAATAACTCTGCTGGATGGATTAGTTGTATCGCTAGTCTCGTTAGTGATATGCTAAAATTTGTCAGCATGTAGATTGTAGTGGCGAAGCATGTGTGTGGATCTGAATAAAATTGAAATGGGTAAATTATAGGGATCTCCTACGGTAACTATAATTTTAAGTAAGGTAATTTGTATATATCTGAACTGTTAAAATAAATTAAAATTATTTTAAGTCATTGATTAAAAAAATAAAAATAAAAAAGAAAGATGGGCACCTAGCACCGCCGGTCACCACTTTGTCCTTTTAACTTCTTTTTGTTTTATTTTTCCTTTTTCACATCCACGTTTAATTTGATTATTTCTTTTTCATATTTTTTTAAAAAAATTCTTACCCTTTTTAATTACATCGGTTACGAAAACTACACATCTATACGTAAAGATTACGGAACGATAATGATTTTTTACGTAACAGTTAAATCAAAAGCTTTACGTAATGGTTTAGTACTTTACGTAACACTAAGTTAATTTTCATAACGTAAAAGGACCGTTCATTACGTAAGTCTTCCGTAATGACATTTTACAACTATTACGTAAAATACACATATATTCCGTAAAGGTTACGTAATGATAGTTATTTCTTACGTAACAGTTAAATCAGAAGCATTATGTAAGGTTTCCGTAATGACTTATCACTTTACGTAACGCAAATGTATTAATTACGTAAAATGATCGTTTATTACGTAAGGCTTCCGTAATGACACTATTACAACTGTTACGTAAAATACACACTCATTACGTAAAGTTCACGAACAACAGTTATTTCTTACGTAACAATTATATTTGAAGTGTTACGTAAGGATTACGTAATGACTTAACACTTTACGTAATGCATAGTGAATATTCATTACATAAGAAGACCGTCCAATACGCAAGGCTTTCGTAATGACCTTTTACAACTGTTACGGAAGATAAGAATATATTACGTAACCATTACGTAACTTCTGTTGTGTTTTACGTAATGCGACCTGTGAAACCTGCTATAGCAAGTAAAAATATTTAAGTCACCTTATTTCAAGTCACCATAGGAAATCCCTAAATTATAAGGTTGTTTAAATTGCACATTTGGTCATCTTTTAATTTACCCATTTCAATTTTGTTCAGATCCACACGCAAAACTTTTTAACTAATCCCACGTTAGTCATACATAATGCGGCTTGAGCGGAAGAATGTGAATTTTGTTTGGGTAAATTGCAAGGTCACTCACTATAATTAAAAATCTAACTATGAACCTACATTATCCTTATAAAAGAAAATGAAACTAAATTTTATTAGTGACCAAACGTGATACTTTTTAGTAATCACAATAATCAAAATCTTTTACCTGACTTCAAAATCCCCTACCGGGTATTTGGATCGGGGATTTCACACTTCCGGGTCCCTTGTTTTTTATTCTTCGTTTCTCCCTCGTTCGGACTTCGAATCAGGTGCCATTTGATCTCAGACGCTCGTAGTCTCGTCCTCTTCCTACTAATAACAAGTTTACATGATTATTTGGTCACAAAATAAGATAGAAATCCATTATTCTTCAAGTCATGCCCGAGTTTCTTCTCCCGAGTCGCCAATTGATCTCCGATTGACTTGAAACTTGCGTCTATGCGTCACTTTATGTGCTAGGACCTGAAATGTGACAAAGAAACACAACCTAGAGTAAAGTAGGCCAAAGAAGCGATAATGCGAGCTTAAACGATGAAGAAACAAAGGGGAAAACATGTGCAAATATCGAGTCATCAATCATATTCTGCAAAAGTGCATGTAACATATTCGCGAGTATTATTTTGACCATCTACTTTGATATTGATCGGTGAAGAGAGCATCAGGGCAAGGTTGTTAAACCAGCTGTTGAACCGGTTAAATAAGTGGTTTGGAGAGCATTAGTCCAAGGTAGTAATTTAAAGTTTTAATGACTGAGTTGAATTTTAAGTTACATGTATCTATTAAAAACTCAACTCTCACAATAGAAACCTTACCTAACCCCCATGACATGCACATCGTCTCCCTTCTCTCTCTCCTCTTTTCTTTATCTCTACTTCTCCCTTTCTAGGGGTCAGGCTGGGAGCATTAGTCCAGATTTTGGTCGGACTGGATCCCATGGGAGGTTCAATAGGGGTTTAACAACCTTGCATTAGGCTAATGATCAGAATCCCATCGTGTTGCTAAGAAATTTATTTTTCTTATAGTGTGTTGCTAAGATTTTAGCACCAATTGTTCTTGTGATTTATTATGATTTTAGATCTCTTCTCTCTCATGAATTCTAAACCGTTTTAATAGGAAAACGAAGCTATGATAGGCAAACAATAAGAAAAAAAGAACGATCAATTACCACAAACGCATACATTTTCATAGAACCGCTAAATTAGAATCTTAACATCCAAATTAATGCTTAATACATACATTGAAATTGTTGAGCTGCTCTATCTAGGGTTGCAAATGAGACAAATTGCTCTCGTGCAGCTCGGTGCTCAACTCGGAAAAAAAAAACTCATTCTAAACTTGGTCAGCTTATTTACTAACGAGCTGAATTTGAGCTAATTTTCATTCAGCTTGTGAGACTCACGATCTATCTCAACTCGTAACCTGACTAATTTTGAGGTCATAAACTCGATAGATACGACTAGCTATACTTTTATCATTTTGCACCATGGATAGGGTTGGCAACCCTGACCGACCCAGCGGGTATCCACCCGAAACCCGCCCGAATTATACCCTAAAAAACCGTCCGTTGTGGGTTATAGGCGGATTCGGATTTACCCGAAACCCGTGGGTCGCGGGCGATGGGTGGGGACGGTATTAGTGGTATCCGCCCCGCCCCCGCCCCGAATCATAAAACGACGTCGCTTAGACATCGTATATAATCCACAAAACGAGCCCAGCAAACCCTAATCTCTCATTTTCCACTCTCCGCCGTCCCAAACGACTGCTCCCATTCCTCTAATCCTCTCAACTTCCTCTTCGAGAACCTCCCGAAACCCTAGCTTCTTTCTCTCCATCGAATCTCCAAACATCTAATCCGCTCAAAAATCTCTCTGTTCCCCACGATTTCCTCCCAATCCAGCTTCTTTATACAATTATGATTGCCTACTGGCAATCATTATCTCTCAATTTGGCCAATTGGATGCTAGTTTTGCCGGCGATTTCGTCGGGAAACAGCATGCAGAGCCCTAAATTGCCCGCTGCAATCTTCGATTTGCAGCTATTGGGGGAAATCGACGTGATATCGCACATCAAGCGAGATAAGTTCCTTCTTCCCCTTTTTCTTTCGTATTCTGCTGCAACTTTCTTGCCTTCTTCCTTCTTCTCGTATATAAATCAACCCCTCGATTAATTTCAGGTCACTGGTCAGCCTTCTCCCTACTGTGCACTCTGCTCAGAGCACAGTCGAGGTAAGCACAAACTTAACCCATTATTTTTCCAGATTCATGAGCTGTGTCTATCATTCGATGCATGCATGCTAATTTTCTTTTGTTTTTTTGGCTTTGTTTGGGAGTTGTTTAGCTTCGCATTCGAGGCATCAGCTGTGTCTATCATTCGAGGCATCAGCTCAGTGCTCACCATCTGCAGTCTGGTGAACAGAGTCTCCCTCAGTCCCTCTCCAGATTACAGGTAACTTCCAATCGAAGACTTTCCTTTTTTATTGGTCCAATTCAACTCTCGATTTAGTCGATTGTAATTTGTATTGTGTGTTGTGTGATTTGTCTGGGTAGTTTATAGTTTTGGTTGATTGATTGAATGCAATTATTTAATTGTTTATGTAGATGGATGGTGCTACTGAAAATTGTGCTTTGAATGCGAATGATCCTACTGTGCCTTCTAATCAAAACGGTAATGGTAATGGTAATGGTAATGGTAATGGCAATGTTAATGGTAATGGTTCTGGGAATGATGCTAATGGTTTTGGGAATGATGGTAATGGTTCTGGGAATGATGCTAATGGTTCTGGGAATGAAAATGTTGAAATAATTCTGGCTGAAGATCGTAAATTGACTTCTGATGTCTGGCCACATTTTGTGAGGGTCAAGTTTAATGGGGAGATTAAAGCCAAGTGTAAATACTGTCGAAAACGTTTAGGTGGTGATACTAGTAATGGAACCTCCCACTTGAGGAACCATTACAAAACTTGCACCCAAAGAAAGATACATGATGGTAGGCAGAGAGTTCTTGGTCCTGATTATAAACCAACTGGAAAACCCCTCCTATCTGCTACTCAATTCAATTCTGATGTGTCTAGGAAGGAATTGTGCTCTATGATTATGGTGCATGAGTATCCCCTGAACATTGTTGAACATGTGGGGTTTAAACGTTTCTGTTGTTCTTTGCAACCCCAGTTCACTGTCCCTTGTAGAAATACAGTGAAGAGGGACATATTTGCTTTATATGGGGCTGAGATGGCAAAGCTTCAGAAGGTTTTAGATGGTAATATTGGTAGAGTTGCAGTCACAACTGATATGTGGACTGCAACTAACCAAAAGATGGGGTATATGGCGGTTACTGGTCATTTTATTGACAATTCTTGGAAACTTAAAAACATGATGTTGAGTTTCATCTATGTCCCTGCCCCTCATACTAGTAAGAGGTTGGGAGATAGGTTGTTCAAGTGTTTGCTTGGTTGGAATCTTGATAGAAAGTTGTCCTCGATTACCTTGGATAACTGTACCACCAATGATGCCATGATTACTCATATGAAAACTAAACTTGCTATTGATGATCTGTTGTTGGATGGTGTGCTGGTTCAAATGAGATGTTCTGCTCATGTTTTGAATCTCATTGTGAAAGAAGGGTTGGAAGTCATTAAAGATGGCATTGAATTGGTTAGAGATAGTGTTGTGTACTGGAAGTCCACTCCTAAGAGGGTACAAACCTTCTTTGAAACTGCTAAGCAGCTTAAAGTGCCTTGTGAGAAGCAACTTGTGCTTGATTGTCCAACTAGGTGGAACTCCACCTATGATATGCTATCTACAGCCATTGTGTATAGAGATGTTTTCTCTCGTTTGAGGCAGTGGGATAGTCAATACACCACTGTCCCTACTAGTATGCACTGGGAGTTTGCTGCTATGGTCATTGATAAGCTAGAAATTTTCAGTGAGATCACAAAGCTGTTTTCTGGCAGCAAGTATCCCACTGCTAATTTGTTTTTCCCCAAGGTTTGTGATCTGAGACTGAAATTGTTGGAATGGTGTGCTGATACCAATTCTCTTATCTCGGCTATGGCTGAGAGTATGTGGGAGAAATTTTCTAAGTATTGGGATGATATACACTTGGTTCTCGCTGTGTCAGTGGTTCTTGATCCTAGATACAAGTTGCATGTGATTGAGTATTATGCTGCTAAGTTTGGCAGTACTAATACTGACTTGGTGGCTGATAAGATTAAGCAATGTATTTGTGGTTTGGTGCTTGATTACCAAACCAAGTCTGAGAGGAACAATTCTGGTTCTTCAACTGCTTATGATAGTTCTTCTACTCCTGCAAATGATGATCTTGATTTTGAACTGTTTGTGAGTCGGAGGAAAAAAAGCAAAGCAACTCTGGTCCATACTGAACTGGATCACTATCTTCTTGAGGAACTGATTCCTAAAAGGTCTCCTGACTTTGATATACTGATGTGGTGGAAACTGAATGGCCTTAAGTACCCCACTTTGCAAGCAATTGCAAGGGATTTCTTGGCCATACCAATTACATCAGTGGCTTCTGAATCTGCTTTTAGCTCTGGTGGGAGGTTAATAGACCCTCATCGGAGTAGATTGCACTATGATACAATAGAGGCAATGATGTGTACCAGAAGTTGGATTATGGAGGAAATGCAACAAGGTAATCTGCAATTACTTGTCTTTTTCATTAAAATGTTAACTTGATTGAATATTAATTATCTTTTTCATTGTTTTCTTCAATCTGCAGAATCATCGAAGGCTGCTGTAGAGGCAATGGAAGGGGTGTTCTCTTCTCTAGCAATTTCAGATTCCAGTACTGAAGATCAAGACGAAGCTGGTAATTAGTTCAATTTAGATTGGTACTTAGTTTGATAGTTTCAATCTCTAACTGTAATTTTTTATTCTTACAGTTCAGGGGGGACTTGTGATGAGGAAGCATCTATATCCCTAGACGACTGATTTGTTCAATGCAATGAAAGGTTCAAGGTATTGAGCTAGACTTGAGCCTTTTAACTTGTTCAATTTAAACGTGACTTTCACTTATCTAACTGTGGTTGCTACTCTGTTTCTTGCAGTGATTGCTTTTCATTTTTCAAGGATGAATGCTGCTGTTGAGTGTTGAGTTGGTTTCAAGCAGCATAGTGTTGCTTACTTTTTGGAAGAAAAGATCAAAGGAACTCGTGTGTGCTATTAGTATAGGTTTTAGTTCGATTTATGGATGATGTTATTGGGGCTGTCTGCCTTTGTTTTTTTATCTCTTCCTTTTGAGTTTTGAACTTGAACACTAGTGTAGTGAAGAACATGTTATATGGGTTTTGGGTGGTGGGTTTTGGTTGCAGCAGCTTGTTTGGTTGCTGCAACCTATCACTTTTGTTTCATTGTTTGAACAATGAAGATCTGGGTGTTGGGTGGTGGGAGGGTTACAGCCCCAGATCTTCTCTTTTGTGTTTTGAATTTATGTGCCTTGAACATCAAGGTACTTTGAAGTTTGAATTTCAGGGATTTTTTATTAGTTTTTTCCTTTTTTTTTTTTTGTATTTTACTCAGGATCCGTGGTGATCCGTGGTTTACCCGAATCCGTCTGGGGACGGTGACGGAAACCAAACGCGCCCCGACAAAGGGACGGGGACGGGGACGGGGAAATCCGTCCGCCTTGACGGATGGGTAACGGGAACTAGCTACCCGTCCCCGATCCGCCCCGTTGCCAACCCTAACCATGGACCCTTCGCTCTAGCAGATTACCATAAAGAATCCATTTGTCATTCCAAATGTTGTTCTTTCCGTTTCCCCACTCGATCGATCTCCATCGATTGGCTTCTTTCAGTAAACCCCTTGCACGTAACAAACTTTTCAATTCTGATCTCCCTTCATATGCATATATTATTGGGGAAAACACAATCCTTCAGCCATCTTTCTCGGATGGGGCGATAAAAGAATGAAATGAAAACCCTCCAACCTGGCTAGTGTCTTTGCGTGAGCTGATTTCCATCGCCCTACATTCCGTCCTTCCAAATTGCGCGGAGGGTTTTTATCTCCATTATAAGATGGGATAATTTCCTCGAATTGTTGTTTTCTGTCTTCTCCCCTTCAATTTGCTCTCCTTTGGTGAACCTGCCGATCGAGCCGCCACCATGGATGTGTATCAGAGGATCCTGAACATCGCATTACCTCCTCTGGTTTGGCTTACGGTATTTGTGATGTTACCCTGGTTATTTGCGTTCAGGGCTTTTCAGTTTGTCCTCAAACGATCGTTATGGTACGAGAATGTGTCCGGTAAAGTCGTGGTGATCACCGGCGCTTCATCTGGAATCGGCGAGGTTCGTTCGTCCCTTTTTGAGAAAAATTGCAGTTTTGGTGATGTGGGCTGACTTGGGTGATGTGGGTTACGTTTTCTCAATTTGTGCAGCACCTAACGTACGAATACGCGAGGAGAAGAGCACGATTAGCCATAGCAGCCAGGAGAGAAGATCGTCTCCAGTGTGTCGCGGCGAAAGCCAGGCAGTTGGGTTCGCCCGATGTCATCTTCATCAGGACCGATGTTTCCAAGTTTGAGGACTGCAGAAAGCTTATTCAGGAAACTGTTGATCACTTTGGGAGATGTAAGTAGTAGCCGGCCATGAATACTGCAATTTGATTCCCTTTTTTGTGGATTATTACCAAATTTTGTGTGTGTGGATTGTGGAATCATATGTCCTTCAATGCTGTAGTGGATCACTTGGTGAACAATGCTGGGATTACCAAGCTCTCCTGGTTTGAGGAATTCACCCCTGTTTCTGAGTTTCAAAACGTTATGGTAGTCTATATATCCCCTTGAATTTTCCTTCATTGAACTCATATATTTGTTGAATGGCAGACATTATTAAATGCGTTCTACAACTGACCTGAGGATCTTGTCTTCCAACAGAACATCAACTTCTGGGGTGCTGCATATTGTACCCAATTCGCCGTGCCGCATTTGAGGAAAACCAGAGGAAAGATTGTAGCAGTTTCCTCTGTTTCAGGGCGTATGGCTTCCCCTAAGATGGGTTTCTACAGTGTAAGTGAAGTACTAGCACTACTCTGGAATGTTCCATTTGATCAGTGACAGAATTGACTACTCCATTTTTTGGATGTTGTGGTTGGTAACAGGCGAGCAAGTCGGCAATGATAAGCTTGTTTGAGGGACTGAGAGTTGAAGTCGGTTCAGAAATCGGGATCACCATCGTCACTCCTGGTTTAATCACTTCCGAAATGACCGAAGCTGAAGAAGTCCAAGCTGAGGTAACTCAACAGTAGAAAGCCAATAAGTAACCTTTTTTTTTCTATCTATCGAGGTTGTCACTCGCCTGTGGTGATGGCTCTGATGAATTCATCGGTGTGTAATGGCAGCCCTTTGTGAAGTTCATACCGCCTGAAACCCCAGGAACCTGCGCCAAGGCGATCGTGAACGGTGTTTGTCGGGGGGATCGGTACCTGACGGAGCCATCATGGATGAGGATGTTCTACCTGCTCAAGTTTGCTTGCCCTGAAGTTATGGAACTCTGCAATCAGTTGATAATTGCTAACTTGAACGGAAAGAAAGTTGCCTAGTCAGGACTCTGGCTCTGTCAGGATTATTACAGCAGAGTAGCTAACAGGAGTCTGTCTGTGGGTAGTTACGATCTTCTTGTTTCAGCGTTTTGCTTTCTTGATTTTCCTTGTTCCCTTGGATCACATCACATGGCTGGCATCCTGATTATACATGACAACAATGAATAAATAGATGGTATATGACAACAGTAGCGGTACTTGATAGCTTTTTGAAGCAAAGATGAGCAAGTGATTACCAATGTTTGAAGTTCAAACCCACAATCGATTGGTAGTGAGTCTGGCTGCCTTGGGTTGAACCAAAAGGAAGTAAATTCAGATGTCGTATGAGGAAGAATTGCTCAGTTCTGCACGCTGCCAAAATCGACAGTGAAAAGTGAAAACCGACTGACTAAAGCGCAAACTGGAGGATTTGAGTTGTCGACTGACTAAAGAGCAGATTGGCGGAGTTGCACCGCCATCTTCACCTACACATGCAAAACTGTTGCTTCTAGAAAGAAACTGGCAGAGAAGATGGTTGAAAACCTGATTCTCGAAGCTAGAATACCAAAAAGGTTGGACTGAATCTCCCACATGTTCTGTTTCTTCTTTGTAATCATGTTTTTCTCCATATGACTATGAGTAGCTAAACTCCTAATTGTTGTTTGGATTGGTGGAACACTAGCCTAACCGGGTTCCATATTATTAATCATGATGATGAGTTGAGGTATTTCAGCTGAATGATTGTCTCTTTTTATTTGTGTATCCTTGCTATGATTTTAGGAAGTTAGTTCTAAAATTGGCAATTATTAACCGTAATAAACAATAATTCAGTAATAATTCCCAACAAAAAAAATAGGCGGATCAGTGGTCTAGGCAAAATTCAACTGACCGGACCTGTCATAATGGTCAATTGACATTTGAACCAGCCAAACAAATAAGGTTGGTGGGTGGGACAGGCCAATGAAAGTTTTCAGGCCTTAGGGGTGGGCATTCGGTCGGTTCGGTTTTGACCGAACCGAAATTATGAATACCGGGTCCCCGAATTCTTCCAAATCCCAAACCGAATTCGAACCGAATTATAATTCAGTTCGGTTCGGTTTTCACACAAAACCGAATTTTTTAGGCTACTTGTATTTTCTCACTTCTAAATTATTTTTCACCCCTAATATAAACAATAAATATGCAATTATATGCATCATCAATGAAAAATCAAACTTTTCAATACATAAGTCATAAAATATTTCAAATATTTAAGTCTAAAAACAACTACAAACATAAAAAAAAAACCACCATTTGAAGCTTACAATTATAGTAGTTCGGTTTTTCGGTCTGAAATTTGAAAATTCAGTTCGGCTGAAAGAACCTTGGTTTCCAAAATATCCATATTTCCCTTTCGAATTCTGAACCGAATAGCATTATTTCGATTTCGGTTCGGATTGCCCACCCCGATTGAGGTGCCTGTCTGCCATCTTTTTTCTCACTTCTAAATTATTTTTCACCCCTAATATAAACAATAAATATGCAATTATATGCATCATCAATGAAAAATCAAACTTTTCAATACATAAGTCATAAAATATTTCAAATATTTAAGTCTAAAAACAACTACAAACATAAAAAAAAAACCACCATTTGAAGCTTACAATTATAGTAGTTCGGTTTTTCGGTCTGAAATTTGAAAATTCAGTTCGGCTGAAAGAACCTTGGTTTCCAAAATATCCATATTTCCCTTTCGAATTCTGAACCGAATAGCATTATTTCGATTTCGGTTCGGATTGCCCGCCTGTCTGCCATCTTTTTTTTTTTATGATTACACATGTAGCTCCAACCTTATCTTCTCTTTGTTCCTCTCAAATGAAGCTACTTAGAATTCCAATGAATCTATCCTTTCAGAGCTATGCATAACAAAGCAGTTGAATGAACAAATCAAGAAGATAACCATCAACCCTAGCTAGAGCTTCCTATGGCTCTCATCTTCATCTTCTGCTAAAAATAAAGCTTGGAATTTGTTGGCATGGCGGCAGGCTGTAGCATTATTATTTTTACTATCGCTGATATGTTGATGATACTGATTCTTTTGGCTCTTCGTCTTGGCTAATGTCCACCCTTCCTCCACGACTGGTACATTTCCATTTTTGCTCCGGTTAATCTTACCAATCTTCTTGGTTGATGTCCACCCAAATACTTCCTCCATTGTCTTGTGTTTTCTAGAGATATTCCTGCCACTCACACACAACACATCAAAATCGTAAGGTGATTAATGTCATAAATCAGCTCGTCTCAACTCTCAATAACTCAAGTTGTTAAAAGAATGTTAAATCATAATTTCTTTATACACGTTCGCGCTCAAACAAAAGCCAACTCATGCATTTGAAATATGCACAGACGACCCGTCACATATCTTTTGCTTAGATATATATCGCAACTTTTAAAGATCGCGGAGATTCGAACGCACGAGAACTACTTCGTCAAACCAACCCTGATACCATGTCGTAAACCAGTTGGTCATAATAACTCGAGTTATTGAGATCAACTATTTCTTGCGACATTATGTCAAAAACATGTTTGTCCTTGATGATGTTCACGTGTTAAAATTCTCAATCGCAACTTCCAATATTCATAGCTGTCCTAATTTAAGCCCGTGATGATATATATGTATGTCAAGCATGTGCAATCTTCGAGCCCATAAATCGAAACTAAGATTAAGTTGATTACCATGGCACAGGGAGGAACCAGTAATAGTCGTGGTCGCGAAGCGGCCGACAAGCGTAACTCTCCATTCTTTGATCGGAAAGATTGTACACGCCACAGTCATTGCGGGACACATCGGAGTCATAATAATCATCCGAACCTTCATAGCCGTAGTCGTGAGAAAACGCGAAGTAGATACGATCCTCTCTGACGCCGACGACGTCGTCGGTGCAGCAGTCGTGCGCAACACGGATGCAAATCGACTCGTGTGAGTAGCTCAGGAACAGTGCGTGACCCTCCAAGCTCCTCACTTCCTCCCACTCACAACTAGGCAGCAGCTTGTACGCCCGGAAATCGTGGAACCATTCTTCCGGCTCTCTCCTGAAACGACGTAGCACGACGAGGAGCTGGTCGTCGTTTAGGCGGGACAGGTAGGCGGAGGTCTTGTGGGCGTACGCGCGAAAGTCGCGCATCGCTGGGGAGAAAGGGATGGTGACGTGGCCGGTTGGCAGGTTATCGAACACGTGGACCGAGTAGTGGTCCACGAGGTAGAGCTTGCCCCCGAAGTGGGTGGCGTCCGCGATCCAATGGAGGCGAGACAGGCTTGTGAATTTCCAGTCCTGCCCTCCGGCCGCGACCTCGCACCAGGCCAGCTCCCCGAGCCCGAACGCGATGATGACGTGGCAGCCGCCGTCGTCGTCGGGGGAGGAGGTGATGACGGCTCTTTTCACTTCTCCCAGGGTGATGGCGGCGCCGCCTTTGGTGCGGAGGAGGGGGAGGGTGATGAACTCCCTGGTGATCGGGTTGAGGAGGTAGGGTTTGACCGGTTCGGGCAGCGGTTCGCGGGTTCTGGGCTGGATGACGAGGACCCACCCGCGTTTCGTGGCGACGCAGGGGTTGTTCCGCGGCCTGTAGTACCACTCGTCTTCGAGGGTCACGCGCCAATCGGCCTCGGCCGCGCGTCGGGGGACGATGTGGCGGAAACCGAGCGGGATCCTGACGCGCCACTGCTCCTCCTGCTCCGGCTACTGCCTGAGGGCGGCGGGGAATTGGGCGAGCGGCTTGAACTCGTGGTAGTCTTGGTGGGTGAATGGGGATACGAGGAGGCAAGGTAGACGGAGGCGGTGATCTCGGCGGGCGGCGGATCTCCAGGATCTGCAGACGTTGGAGAAGGGGACGAGCTGGTCGAAGCTGTGCAGGTGATCTTTGACGATCTTCGACAATATGTCTTCAGGGAGGTGCGAGAAACCCATCACTTGGCATGGAATCGATTGGCTTCCCTGTGTAAATTAAACCAGGATATTTCATATATGTTAGGGTTGCACTGATAGAGAAGAATCCGGGCCAATGTTTCGGTTTCCGATTGGGTTTAGTGTTTACGGGCTTGAGATAGGGTGAGTAACCACCTTAGGATCGTAGATCTAGGGGTGAATCAATCATGCGGCTGGACTGAATGCGGGGTCTAGAAGGACATCTTTGTCCGTTTATGAATTTTTTTTATATTCCAAGTTTAATGGCCGCTTTTTCAAAAAAAGGAGACCACTTTTAATGGTTGCTTTTTCAAAGGAGGAGAGAGAATCATTTATCTGCAAATCTCTTTTCTCTTTCTCCCTTCCTTTTTTCTCTCTCAGTCTATCATTTCTCTTTCTCTGCTTCCTTCTCTTCTTTTTTCGTTTTTTTCTCTCCAATAATCGACGAAGAAAATTTGCAGCCACGCTCTTTCATTGCGTTTTTTGTCTCTTCATCAACTTGTTGGCCTCAATTTCGGTCTTTCTCCCTTTTTTGGCGTTTGGTGTTCTTGATTGCGGAGGAAATGAGACAAAATAGAAGAAGAGTTTTTTTTTCCCTCTCCCTCCTTTTGTTTTTTTTCCTTTTAGATAATATATATTGATATTATGACTCTATACCATATGGTATTGGGTGGTAACGAAATATATATTGATATTACCACACTATACCCTATGGTAATGTATGGTATTGCGTGGTAACGAAATATATATTGATATTACCACTCTATACCATATGGTATTGTGTGGTAACGAAATATATATTGATATTACCACACTATACCATATGGTATTGGGTGGTAACGAAATATATATTGATATTACCACACTATACCATATGGTATTGGGTGGTAACGAAATATATATTGATATTACCACACTATACCATATGGTATTGGGTGGTAACGAAATATATATTGATATTACCACACTATACCATATGGTATAGACTGGTAATAACTGGAAAAAACTTTTGTGTCAAAAAAATATCAAAGTGGATATCATTTTGAAGAGCATAATTAATCTGATCTAACTGTGCAAAAAAAAATTAAATTTCGACTTAAAACGAGTGAGAAATCGTCCGTTAAAGATTAAGAGAAGGAAAATTAAAGGTTTTTCGATGAGAGAGAAGGAGGTCCTGATGTGGTCGGTCAAAAGTTAGCGCATCAGCAATAAATAGGGGATAAGTGCATTTTACCTTACTGCCCTTCCGCATTTAATTTAAATAAAAAAGTGGACTGACACGTGGAGATCAGAGAATGGGTTACTGATGGGTTACTGACCCATCAGTTACTGACACGATCCGCTCCCGTGTTTACGCCTTACGGGATCGTTTGAGCATGGACTTATGTCCGTTGTTTTAATTTTTTTTTCTTTCTTCGAAAGATAGAAAGGGAAAAGGATAATAATTATAACTTGTAAAGAATTGAGTAATGATTGTTGACAAATAGTCGATAATTATGGGTCAAAAACTATTTAAATTCATTTTCTATTTTAAATTTTATTTATAAAATAAAGTAATAAAAGTGCACATATTCTTCTCGTTCCTCAACCTCTAAGGTTCCCCAAATGATATTCTAGAATTAGCTTACCGATTCGTGGAGCGGGAGCGGGAGCGAGAGCGAGAGCGTAAAAGCGTTATTATTAAAGAATGGTAAATTTAAAGCATCGACAGAGCGTTAATATTATATTATTTTAAATAATACCTAATTTTGACAGAATACTCCCACTACTCATAGAAAACGAGACTAATTTAAAGTTCTATGGATACAACCTACGTCAATGTCTTTAATTATCCAAAACTGAAAAGATGAAATCAAATAAAAAAAACTCAACATAAAAATTCTAAATTTTCCTACTTAATAATTAACACCCACAACACCACACCCACAGGCCACAACAAGGCACAAGCTAAGTACAACCCACAAAAAGTTTGCGGATAATTAAAACTTTGTATGGGCCAAACAAAGTGTATCTATTGAGCCCAAATTTGGTTGCCTTCCAAAACCCTAAACGAACAATCTACCCTCAACTCTGAAGCTGTCGACGCTATCCTATGCTCCCTTCTTCCTCGTATCAGCAACATCTACCTCTCTCCATCCCACTTCTCCAAAATTTCACTCAGCTTACCTCACATCCTGCGATCTGCACCTTCTTCCTATCGACAAATCTCCCCTGTCTCATAAAACTTCCCAGTCTTGAAAACCCAAGCGAGCTCCACCGACTCCCTATATGCAATTCTTGTGCCGACAATAAGCCATCGCCTCAAAGTTCAAGATCTCCTCCAATTACTTGATTCTCTTCTATATGGAGAGACTTGGGCATGTTTTCAGCTTTCTCCATCAACCAGCCATCGATTCCTTCTCCTTCATCAAATCAATTGTCATCACCATCGACAGTTTCTATTCTCCTCTTATTCTATGAATTAAGTTCACGAATTTCTCACGAAAATTCGCGCTCCGACAAACAAAAATTCGCGAATTTTGTTTGAATTTCCTTAAATTCGCGTTTACCCGCTCTAAAGCGGGAGCGCCGACCCCTGATGGGCAAATTGTGTGACCTAATTCTAGAACCCCACCTCACAATTTTATTGTTTTTTATCATCTTTCCATTTTTCTAACCATCAACCGTCAATTCTTTGTTTCCTTGCATGAAAAGGGTATTGTTCTACAAAATTCCAAGATCCTATTACAAAATTTTCGTGTACTGATCCAACAATATTCTAATGTGTCGTGACAGTACTGTTGTACTGGTGTTGTATGAGAAGGTCTTATCTAAACTAACTCGAAATCATTTACGCTAGCTAGGAACTCTTTGTTCCGGTTCAAATAGATAGTAATTAATAAATTAGTGAAATAAGAACTCAAAACATCGAGATCTCTCTGTTCTACTCTAGAATGATAGCTCGAAATAGTCATACAATCTTAACTAACTGACATAACACAATTTTCATGGTATAACTAATACCAATACCATTATCACAAACCTTAACATCTCAGGATGAAATGATAACCTCCAAAACTTAATTTTGATTATTTTACAAATTTCATTCTCAATCAGCTTGCTATGAATTAACCGGTCGATAAAACCGGTGGTTGGACCGGGTCAATTAGCTGATGAATACTCATCAATGATCACTAGTCACTACTAATTTGACGGTCCAGATTTCTCAGCACCGGTGCCGTGTAGTCTTATACGGACATCGAGAGACGGAAAGAATAGTGGATAAAGAAACGAAGTATTTGGATTTTGCAGTGGCACGATCGTAAATAGTTTAGAAGCGCACAATCGACCTCTTCTCTCCGCTCCCCGGGAAACCGATCATTTCTCCCATCGGATTCTTTCCTCTCGTTTGCTCCTCTCCCTGCGTTCGCCGCCGGGAAGCCCACTCGAACTGGACTGTAGCAGCAACTTCGCGATCATCGTGATCAGAATCTCGCCGGAACTCACCCCTTCGCTCCCGAAATGGATACTAGTGCCGGTGGTCAGTATGCACTATCATTTCTTCTCCCGCTCGTTTCTTCACTTTCCAATCGGAAAAATTCACCGCGCTGCGGTTATGGCGGTTACTTTAGCTGTAGAGAGAAATTGACCT
Source organism: Linum trigynum (assembly GCA_964030455.1). Taxonomy (NCBI): domain Eukaryota; kingdom Viridiplantae; phylum Streptophyta; class Magnoliopsida; order Malpighiales; family Linaceae; genus Linum; species Linum trigynum. The sequence continues at coordinate 53,476,783 of OZ034817.1, read as the reverse complement.
AGTTGCTGTTTGTTTCCTGGGAAAATGAAATTAGCTATTCGGCTGGTAGACGCAGTGAGAGCTTTGGCATGCCGTGCAACAAATTGTGTTAGTTTTGTTCCGTGCTAATTGTCTCGCTCTGAATCTCCCTTCGCGGTACCTTATACTTGATGGCTTTTTTCTGTATCTGCTTCTTTTGAATTGGTGAATGCTTTCATCTTCAGTTGATTCACTGAAAAATTATTTGAAGTTCGATAAAAATGGTGCCCTATTGCTGAAATTTCCCTTGCGTGATTGTCAATTTCATGGACTTGCGAATCGATCAGTTTGCTATTCGTTGGGGGTAATCAATCATGTTTTAGCTGCTGAATTTGTACTATGCTTGAGAAATTGGCTTTCATGAAGACTTATTTGCTGTATTGAACATTGACTTCTCAGGAGGGAGTCCTCAGGACATGGTTGTCCCACCAGTTGAAGGCGTTGCTGGTGGAGGGACCGCATATGGATGGATGGAGGGTGGTGTTGAAGCTTCAACTTCACTAAGAGGATCGATAGACCCTTTAGTGGTTCCAACATCAGATTTAGTTCATACCTGGTGCATGCCAAGCACTGCAAACGTTGGACCTCAAGACATGCCCAGACGTTTGGAGCCAGTAAGTGTCACGAGCAACGTGGAACTTGTTCTGGTTTTGCAGTTTCATGCTTGTCAGCTTTTGTTGACTGTAGCTCATTATTATCCTAGCGCGGGAGATTGTCGTCTATATGCAATTAGCAGCTTCACTTGATATAGGGCTGTGGCTTTGGGTGAATGCACTTTTGTACGAGCAACAATAGCTAATGCAATCGAATTTGTTATCTTCTTACATGCACATTTATCTATAGTCACTGGCTGACTGGAATGACAGTAGTAATTTCGCTTAATGGTGTGTGCCAAGTCTACACTGTATATCAGTCTCTTTCACTTTTGTGTCTGCAAAATGCATATTCGTGAGAATGTAGGTCTTCTTAGTAGGAAAATCAAAGGAAAAGAGTTTTTCATGCAGAAAGTTTCCTTATGTTACTGTAGATCAATTTTAAAGCTTGGAATTGGTTGTTTCTTTGTGCTTTGTCTCTCCACTGACAAAAGAAGCCTTCCGTTGCAAGATGAACCTGCTGGCAGCTAGAAATGAGAGGGAAAGTTTCCAAGTCGCTCTACGTCCCAAAGTGTCATGGAGTAGTTTGGGCAATGCGGGCGTTGTCCAGGTTCAGTGCACAGACTTATCATCAGCTTCTGGTGCTCGGTGAGCTTTCAGAAGCTATGCTGTTAAACCTTATGGCTTGATTTTGTATTGTTAATATCTCTTACATTATTTGGGGTCAGGTTGGTTGTCGGACAATCGATTACAATGCGGAAAGTGGTTACTGTGTTAGGTGTTCCAGATGCTCTTGTGCCACTAGATCATCCTACCAGCCAGATAAGCTTAGTTCCTGGGTAATGCCTTTATCATCTATATTGCCTATTAATTGTTGGAGTGTTTATGAACCTAAATTATTCTATTACTGATCTATCTTTTCTGTCTATTCCTCTTCCTACAGGGAAACATCAGCAGTTTGGATTTCCATAAATGTTCCCGCTGAACAGCCAACTGGTCAGTATGAAGGGGAGGTCATTGTCACAGCCACGAAAAATGAGGCGACGTAAGAACCTTTTCTCTTACTATTTCTGATTTAGCTTATATTTACAGTTGATGCCAATTCCTACCAGGACTTATGGGTGGTGTAGTTCAATTCAATAATTCTGTTTGTTTCTAGGTAGTAAAACTGAACATAAGTTGACTAATATATATAATAGATTGTTACAGGTCTCCATCACAAAGCATGAGTAGAGCTGAAAAGCATCAACTGTTTACGGAACTTAGAGACTGTCTTGACACTGTGGAGCCCATTGATGGAAAACCACTGGAGGAAGTGGTAAATAATTTATCATTTATTATGCAATTCTTGTTTAACCCTGAAGTGTCGCTAGTTATTCTTATTGCTATTCTTTTTTAGGTAGAAAGAGTGAAATCTGCGACCACTTCTCTAAGAAGAGTTCTTCTATCTCCATCATTTTCTGAGTTCTTTTCAGATAATGGATCAGTTGACATTATGGATGAAGATGCTGTTTCAAACCTCTCCATCCGTGTGAAGCTTAACTTGACTGTCTGGGATTTTGTAATTCCAGCGACCCCTTCTCTTCCAGCAGTATTTGGTGTATCCTTCTCTTGTTCGTAGGTTGTGCTTAATTTTACCTTCAGAAGGTTACCTATGTTTTCTGTGAGCATTGCTTTTGTATTTCTTAGTCATATAATTCTATACCATGGTGCATTTCATTAGCCTGTACAAGTGGTTACAGGAGTAAGTTGGGATATGATGATCATTTTTTATCAGGGCCATTGATAATTACTTGAAACAGGAGAGTAGAAACTTTTTCTTTGTTGCTGACTCTGGTGAACATATTTGAAATAGAAAGATAGCTCATCCCATGCCTGGTGCACTGTATTTCCTGTTTTTCGTTTAGCATTCACATCTTTAACCTTTGTAAACTAAGTAAACCTATGAGCTACAGTATTCAAATAGAGCCATTTGACAGTGATAGTTGACATTCACCACTCATTTACTTCTCTTGTGAGCATTACATGCTGATAAAAACGTGTATTTACTTTTGAGGCTTCTCGTGTTATATAATGGTGAAATGGCTAAACCAAAGAGAACTCCATTGGTGAAATGCCAAAATATTTTTTGTCCTTGACTGAACTTTAGATATCTGATACTGTCATTGAGGACCGTTTTGGTGTCGAGCATGGAAGTAAAGAATGGTTTGAGGCACTGGATCGTCACTTTGAGTGGCTTCTTCAATTCAGGATCAGCCCATATTTCTGCCGATGGGGAGAAAGCATGCGTGTCTTGGCATATACCTGTCCCTGGCCAGGTAACTAATTAAACAATATGATCTCTGATAAAATCTTACATTCCTGAAGAAGAAGGAATAAAAAGATATATATTTTTACACCATTGTGGTTGCTAAATTCTCTCCTGGATTGCATGCAGCTGATCATCCTAAATCAGATGAGTATTTATCTGATCCAAGATTAGCAGCTTATGCTGTGCCATATAGTCAAGCGGTCTCCAGGTATACATTTGTTTCATGCTCGCTTCTGTGAAATATATTAGCATGTGCTAATTAAGTTCTGGTCGTTTTTTCTTTTTGGGCAACAACAGTAATCATGTTGCCAAGGATTACTTGCAGAAAGAAGTAGAGGTCTTGAGGACAAAATCTCACTGGAAAAAGGCCTACTTTTATTTGTGGGATGAGGTATGAGTTGGTGATATGTCTATTTCAGTTTGACTCTCTTGTTCCAATGTTCTTCCAATCATGTGATGCTATGCTTTGTGGCAGCCACTGAACATGGAACAATACAATTCAGTCCGGAATTTGGCCAGTGAGGTTCATACTTATGCTCCTGATGCTCGTATCTTGACGACTTATTATTGTGGTATGAACCAGACCCTTCACTGTGATTGATATGCGTCATGAAATGATTGTTTAGAATTTTCTTCGAAACTCTACTTAATGGATGTTCCAGCTGCTAATTGTCCACAGTAAATTGTTAGAGGAGCAGATTTTATTTCTGCTAGATTCGTCAATTGCTGGATCCCCTAGGATTATTTTTTCTAGCATACCTTAAACTCTCTGTTTGTTGTTACTCAGTCCTACTTTCTTCATGGATGGCTTATTATCAGCTGATCATCATGGTATCTTCTTATTTTCTCCTCTGACATATAGGACCAAATGATGCACCGCTTGCACCTACCCCTTTCGAGGCTTTTGTGAAAGTCCCAAAGTTCCTCCGTCCTCACACTCAGATTTACTGCACGAGGTATTGCTGAAAATTGCTTCTTTACACATTATCTCTCGTTTTAAAGTGCGCATACTTCTGAGTCCTATGCCATCTTCCTTATTTGGTGGGGGACCGGTTAGTACAAGGATCATTTCCTATAAATTATTTCTGATTCAGACATGTGCCTCTTCTAAATGTTCTTTAAATTCTTTTCCAGTGAGTGGGTTCTTGGCAATCGAGAGGATCTTGTCAAGGATATTATCTCCGAGTTGCAGCCAGAGAACGGTGAGGTAATGATCAATTTAGAGTCTCACACCTTCCCCTCATGATTCCATCACTAGCTCAACTCCTCTCTGTTTGGGACTACTTTCTGTTTGTGAAATGACTAATGGGTCGCGAGGTTGTGGAGTGTTTCCAGAAGAAAAAATGGTAGGAATGCCGAGAATTGAAGTGAAATGGATCCAGTTTTTAGAACTAGTTCTTTAGGGTAGAAGTTGCTCATTGGATCAACTGGAGGAATGTGCCATCCGATTGCATCAAAAGGCGGCGTATCGTGTTCATTGCCCTGTTGTAACCAAGTACTAGCTCCATTTCCTTATATTGCAGGAATGGTGGACGTACGTCTGCATGGGGCCTTCTGACCCTCATCCGAACTGGCACCTCGGAATGCGAGGCACCCAGCACCGCGCTGTGATGTGGCGCGTATGGAAAGAAGGCGGGACAGGGTTCCTCTACTGGGGCGCCAACTGCTACGAAAAGGCTTCCACTCCTAGTGCTGAGGTACTGAAAAACCCCCTCCTCCATGCCCCTTTTCTCTAGCTCCTGTTACCACCCCAAACGAAAACTGATCTGTTCATATTCAAACAGATACGATTCAGGCGTGGCTTGCCACCGGGCGACGGAGTCCTCTACTACCCGGGAGAGGTGTTCTCCTCTTCCAACGACCCCGTCGCTTCACTTCGACTCGAACGAATTCTCAGCGGCCTGCAGGTATCCGCCAAATTCCTAACACCCGTCCTTTCCCTTCTCCAATTGTTTAGCCAATGTCAACTACTGAACACTTATCCTCATCCCATTACCAGGACATCGAGTACCTTAAACTGTACGCTTCGCGATTTGGACGAGACGAAGGGCTTGCCCTTCTGGAGAAGACAGGGATGTATCTCGGCCCGGAGAGGTACACCGCAGAGCATATGCCTATCGACATGATGCGCGGCGAGATCTACAACACGTGTCGCCTGTGAACGAAATACGCCGTACGTTCGTACATATACTACATGCATACATACGTATGTCACACATCTTTTTTCTCTGTGTTGTTTTTCTTCCCCCTCAAAGGTTCTCTTCCCATTTCTGCATATACAGAAAGAAAAGTCGTTGTAGTATGAATCCGAATTAGCTGTTCTTCGGCTGAGCATTGCAGTCACTGTTTTTGCACTAGCATTTGTCGTTTTATAGCTTGTCGTTTCGCTTTCCTTCTTGTCAGCTTTTTTGCAGCGTGTTGAAATGGTGGAATCTATCGTTCTTTGGACAGAAAATACTAAAATAGTCAAATACCTATGGCTGACTACTATACGTATTTTTTAAATTTCTTTGAACTGTTTTTTTTTTTATTTTTTATGTAAGAAAGAGAGTCGTTTTGAGTATTCACTAGTAGGGATGGCAACAAAACCCGAACCCACGGGTACCCACCCGACCCAACCCGGTCAACGCGGGTAAAACCTGTGTTGACGGGTTTTGGGCCGGGTTCGGGTTTAAACCTGCTACACTATTCACCGGGTCAGGTTGGGTTTGGGTTTAGGTAAACCCGCCCCATGGGTACCCGCCCACACACATATAATTACTTTCCCGGTATATTTAATATTCTAAATAATATATCTTCCTTAAACAACTAATATTCTATATGTTTGTGGAGACATATATAATTTGTTCTTTCTAATTGTTTAGAATGAAGTTGATATTATGAAGTGGAGAGTGAAGAAACTTAGTTGAGGAGGAAGAAGCTTTCAATTAATCTTATTGTTTATATATGTTTATCTTTAATTTGAACAATTTGTATGGATCATTTGCGGTTTGTTTGTATGCTCTAGATTGGTGTTTTTTGTATGATTAATTTGTATGAGAAAATTGATGTTAAACTTTTATTTTGAAAGAAATTTGTTATTGTAAATTTTTACCACAAAAACCCACGGGTACCCATGAACCCGCGGATACCCAGCGGGTTGGGTTTGAGTTTTTCAAACCCAACGGGTTTTACCCCGGGTTTTTTTGGAACTCAAACCCAACGGGTTTTACCCCGGGTTTTTTTGGCGGATAAACCCATGGGTTTGGGTTTGGGTTTGACAAAACCCGCCCCAACCCGACCTATTGCCATCCCTATTCACTAGCTAGGAGTTCTCTACTATTGTGCTCTCCAAAACATGTCACCAATCTCAGAAAGCTTTTCCCGCATTTTCCAAATCGAGTTTCTAAGGTAAAATTGGTTTTTTTTACAATGGTTGAAGCGGGGTCTCAAGCACCCAATTCAATATCAAAATTGTACATGAATTCTGAAATGACACAACTTATCCCCATGCTTACACTGTCGGTGTTGAATTAGTGAATAAATAATTTATTCAGTTTGACAAATCTTTTTTTAGTCCCTATCAAGTGGGCTGCATAATTCTTGCGCTGAGATGAGAAGTCGATAATTGAGAAGAGGATGGGAGAGAGTAGCCAAAAGGTTGCCTTGTGCCTATTCTCTCAAGTCTCCAACTAGGGGTGGCTATACGGTCCGGTCCGGTTAAATTGGATTAAATTGATCCGGTCCCAGTCCGGTCTTTTCGGGAATATAAGGACCAAAGATTGGATTGGATACACTCCGGTCTTGATCCGGTCCGGTCCCAATTTGATTTTGATTTTAGATTGAGTTTGTGGGGATTTGAGTGTTGGGGTCTCTTATCCGGTCTTTATCCGGGTTTTTTTACCTCAAATCTAAGCCCGAATATGAGATTGGATTGTTTGCTATCCGGTCCCAGTCCGGTCCGGGTTATACGGTCCGGTTTCGGGTAAAACCAAACAGTACTGGACCAAATTGCCAGCCCTATCTCCAACACTATAAATGCATATGGATTAGATTAGATTAGATTAGATAGCAATTGACTCGTGCACTCAACAAGCACTACTATGCTTTGCCGTAAAATGGGGTTCATTTCATCCTATTGAAACTCTCTTCTCTGTCTGTCTCTCTACAACTTTGTGTTGCATTATTGTAACCTCAAATACCATCTACTGGCAGTGTGGAAATAATGGTGACAATGGACGTCCCTCCTAAATAGTAATTATGGCTGTTTTAGCTGTTAACAGCATAAAATCCCATGTACAAAGAAAGGGTTTTCAATTTATTAGTAGGACTCGAAGATAGATTATATGTCGTCGACTGGAAGTCATGAGAATATCGTTGTATTGTCGATTTCTCGTTCTGTTTTAACACACTGCTTAGACATGAAGTCCTGGACATAGTTAGCAGGAGAAGTGAGATAAATGTAAGTGGAACAGAAAATGGGATGGGTACTCGTCAAGATTCATCAAAAGCTGCTTGCTTTAACCGGGAATCAGGAATAAGGGCAAAAGCAAGAACAATACAACAAAAGACAACAAACCAAAACGAATGGCCATGCCACAACTCATAAGGCCAAAAGAAAGGCCAAATTTATCAAATGGCTGATGATTACTGGAGTACTACCCATCAATCAATTCTTCTTTCATTCTTTTCTTTTTTCACTTTCAAAGCTTTATTGGTTTGACATTATTGGTTGTATATACCATTCTTGCCTTTTAACCAAACATATATATGCATGATGAATAATGGCCCAATTCTTCCCGATATCTCAACCCTGCAGCATCTTTCTCCATCTGACATTCCTCTCATCTGCCCTCATTCCTTCTTTGCTCTTGTTGGGTGATTGTGTTTTTGTTGTTGTTAGCTAGGGCTAGCAGTCCTCAATGCCCAACTGCCTCAAAACCCAAAAATCTTTTTGGGTTTTCTTTCTTCGTCATTTTCAACTTAATGTTTTATTTTCTTTTTGAGCAAGATATCCCCTTCCAGGAGGGGCACTTTCAACTTCATGTTGAAAACTAGAACAAGAAAAGCATTTCAATGTTCTTTGTACTCTTAAATTACATAACTATTTGGGTTATTATACCCATTGCCGTACCCACCAAGTTACAATAAACAAGAACCTTTTAAAATTATAAATATGTACATCCAATTTCGCTAACGAATATGATATACTAGAAATTTTTCATATGTGATTCATTTAGTCTACCCATAATATAATACACCGAAGGGAAAAACGGGAGCCCCATTTCAAATTTCCTGCAACGAGAGTGAAAGTAGGAAGGACATTTTGGTCTTCACAATTACTTTTTTTTATTCATTAAAAAGATATGTACTGGGATTTGAACCATGACCATTTTAAAGACAGGCAAGGATCATAACCAATCACACTAAGTACATTTGTTGTATCCTTTTAAATTAAAAACATATAATAGCAGGGTGGAAAAAACTCTTCCCCCATTTCAAATTCCCTGTTCCATGAGCGTTTGTAGGAAGGGTAGAATAGGGAGTGTTAATTTTTTTCTCTTTCCTCTGTGGAACGGGCCAACTTACCATACACATGCGGATTTAAACGAGTCCAGGAGTGTCAATTTTTTTCTTTATACCCTTTTATTTATCCGTGGTGATAAAATATATATGAAAAGGCAAAAATAATACTCCTTTTATTGTTAAAAATAAAAAATTTAACAATAGACTAATGCATGGTATCTAATGGGCTAACCGCTAACCATAAAACAAATGAACATCATGGGTTTGCCATTCTAAAACAAGCTATTTTCTCTGGCATAATATATATTATGCTATTATTTTATATCTTAGTGGCTAAAATATAATGTATTTTAAAGTTATTCAATGGTTCAACCTCGACCAACCCAATTAGTCCAATTTTTATCATTTCAAATATATATTTTATAATTATTTGACATCATAATGATCAAATTATAGTGTATTGTATAGGGAATCGTTTGGTATTTGTTAGTAAAAAACTAAACATAAAAATCTATTTGGTAATTTTAAACATTAAAACGATCCTCAACATTTTCAGTTCCTTTTGAATTTATATGGTTTTATTCCCGAATAAGTGATGTGAAAATGGCGAATTGTAGTCGTCTTTTTTCTTTCACTATTTTTTATTTTCAAATAGAAAGTTTAAAAGTAAAGAATAATTAGAATTTGGCATAGGTCGGTCAAACAGGTTGAATTTCAAGTTTTGGCCCATTTGTTTTATGCATTGCAAATTTATTAGCATGTTGATGGAAATGGCTTGGAAAAAATACATATAAGTTGTATCTTTGAAGAAATGTCCTCAAATGTTTGAATGCTTTGTGAATCAGGTTCTGTGACTTTTGTGATGGTGTATGTGCTTGACGATTGCTCGATGTTGTAACTACTTAATTTAAGAGTAAATCTTTTGATTTTCCCTATGAGTTGTGATACCAGTTCTGGTGGTTGCAGCATGTTGTCGTTGTTGGCCTTTAAAAGTTGTTCCGCCGTGATGCTAAATACCTTTCTTTCTTTTTTAACAAATTGTGTAGTAGTGCTATGAAACAGACCACCCATGAACGTTACGCTTATTATGGTCTGTTCTTACTTCCGGTGGTGAGAAATTGAGAATTGAGAATCATATTCGCCTACCGCACTGTGTCTGGTTGGTGGCTGCTTACTGTGCTCTCTAGAGTTATGAAACAGACTACCCATGAACTTTACCCTTAAGAGTCCATAACTTTGCGAAAAAACAAATATAGGCAATCAAAGGTGGTGGATGTGTGATGATTTTTTATGGCTTAATTGTTTGTGAATTAGATATTTGATCTTTGTATGATTAGAGGGGATGTTTGCTTAATAGAATAATCCATTTTAATTCATGTTTATTTTTAACATGAACTTTAGTAACTCAAAACCTTCGAGACACATATCACCTACTGCACATTGTATCATTTTGCCTGGGTGCTTGCTGTGTTGTCAAACTTCTTTGCTGCTGATGCATTTACACTAACAGGGGAGTTAAGAACCCATGAATGTTTCCGTTTGACACAAACAAGAGGACTTACTTCTAAATCGTGCACTAAAGATGATTGGAGGAAACATCTCTGTTGCAGTTGATACACTGGAGACCATAACAAAAGCAACGTATAACATCAAAACCAACCATCTGAACTATTAGCATTGTTGCTTTACTCTTTTTTCGTGGTTGAGTCTCCTTCAAAAAATTTAGTTTGATTTTAGAAAATTTTGCTTCTGCAGTCTTGTCTTGCCACCAACGCGTTCAGTAGATGGAGATGGCAGAGTCGTAGGCTATTTTGTGTTGTTGTTGCTGGTTTAGGGATCGGTTTGTGAAGAAGAGGGAGAAGTGAGGGGGAAAGGGAAATGCATGAGAGGGGGATAACTCTTTTCTCCGACAAAAATGGAGTGAAGAAAGAAATTATGATCAGTAAGGATATGGTTATCTTACATAACTGTGTCTATTCTGTTTGAATTGAGCTTGGGAGGTAGTGATAAGGACGAGCTGCAACCAATTCATAGTGATAAGAGTGCTATGAACTGTGATCATGTCTTATTTCAAGTTAGAAGGTAGTTTCAGTATAAGGATTATTTAATTTGACAAGTTGTTTCGTCCATGATTCTTGGTAGTTTCAGTGCCATTCTAGCCATTGTTTAGTCTGTAATTTTTGAGAATTGATGTGCGAGTAATGACTTTCACTTAGCTTCAACTATTATGTGTGTATTTATTGGCATGTGATAGAATTCTCTTTTCCTTTTCTTTGAATTCATTTTCATACTCTAATTGTATCATTTGTACATAGGCAAATCATGCTCGAGATGACAACTTGCTGATATGGCTGGTGCAAGGAATGAAGCCATCATTAAAATTCAGACCGACAACGGGGAGGGATGCCCAGGACTAATTCAATGATGATTGATGATGGTATGATAAAAACTGCAGTCTGCATCAGCACCAATTTCTAGGCCTAAGTAAAGTTATTCAACCCAGAACTCTGCTTAGCGCTAAAAATTGCCCTCACCCAACCTTTATCCTGTTTCACCCACTTCTGAAGAGTCAAGATATATTACTAATTCTCTCCATTCGTATTTTCTTATTGACTCTTTCTGACCCTTTAGGTTGGGGCGGGTCGAGAAGAATCGGATTAGTGGGCCGGTCTTAATCAAGTGGAATCCCAATCCCTTCACTCTCACTTGCTTTCTCTCCCATTCCACAAGTGGGTAACATACAGTAATCCGGCCAACGGGCCGGGTAATAAGCTAGTTTAATAACTAGGTGACACAGGGGCGGATACATGGAGGTTGACACCCCTAAAATTTGAAAAAACGATTATCCAACCTTCGATAGTAGTTTGTGTATGGGTAAAAAAAAATAGTGATAGTGGAACACCCTTAAAATATGGAAAATGATTATTCAACCTCCTATAGTATTCTGTATATGGGTACAAATAATATTTAAGTGATAGGGTCTATGTGATTTGGACTTGGGAACATAACTACTATTAGTAAATATAGTTTCAATTAGGGATGAGATACAGTGACAACCCCATTAGGGTTGTGAGATTGACAACCTATTTTATAACCATAGGATTCATTCTCTCTCTTGTCTCTTTCTTATTTTTTTCAAATCAATGGTACAAATTGGATTAAGGGTATTTTTGGACGAAAAAAATTGACCACACTAGATTATTACCCTATTAATACCTAAAACCCTACATTCTCTCTTTCCTCTCTCTCTCATACCATCTTTTTTCTTCTTATTCTTCTTCTTCTTCTTCCTCCCATCTCTTCCCTCTCTTTCTCACAATTCTGCAAACCTTCATCGATCTACTCCTTCTACCACCACCATTACTATCACTACGATTCACCTTGTGAGCCCCCTTCCTGTACTCAGCCACCAGCTCTCCCAAAACCTCCGAATTCGCCATCAATACCTCGGAGCTCATCTCCAGCACTAACGTCCCGCCTCTCCTCCCGCTCAAACTCAACCTCACGTCAAACGAATCCCCTCCGCCGCCGCCGCCGCCCGGATCCAACCCGAACCGTCACCATGAGGTCACCGCCTCTCCCCTGCCTCCCCCTTTCGTCATTCCTGATTTTTTTTTTCAGATCTGTGATTTTTCATATTTCATATCTGATTTTTTTGTGCTAGTCTCTAGTGGTACGCTACCAGTGGCAATGGTACCGCTACCAGTGGTACTGGTACTGGTACCGCTACAGTGGTAATGATACCGTACCACTAGCACTGGTAGCGTACCACTAGCACTGGTACATTTTTTAACGCACTAGTAGCGTACCACTAGCACTGGTATATTAATTACCAGTAGACTAATGGATTGGTACACTTTTTGATGCACTGGTACATTTTTCAGGTTGCCGGAGGGAGTCTGGCGGAGAGAATTCGCCGGAGAAAAAGTCTATCTATCGAAGCGGAGTGGCCGCAGGAGAAAGAAAGAGAGAGAGAGATAGATAGAGATATTAATGTATAGGATTTAAATTAAAAAAAATATATTTAATATGGGTTTTTAATTCCCAATCTGATTAATACAAAAAAGGTAATTAATATATTCCTTTTTTCATACCCAAAATACCCTTGGTTGTCAATCTGACAACACCTAAGGGGGTTGTCACCGTATCCGGTCCCTTTCAATTAGACTACAACTCATTTGTAGTTATGTTTTAGATCAAAATATAATAGTAAAAGGCTATTTTTATCCCAAATTATTTTCAATAACTAGCGATTAAACCCAATTACGGGTTACCCTTGTCTAGTAAGATATGTTACGAGAGATTTGTTGAGCAGTGTATACACCGAATGTATTTTACCATTCTTTCATAATACGAAACATGTTTGAACTTTTATTCTAACTTTTACTAGTTGAATATTTTCATATTTAATAATTATTTGATTTAATTTTTAATTTTAATTTTAATTTTTTTGAAGCGGACACCCCTATTTAAAATTCCTGAATCCGCCACTGAGGTGACATCAACAACTTTTCGTTTTTTTAGGTACCAATAACTATCCATTTAGTACTTCCTTAGTGGAAAAAATAATTAAAACATCGGGAATATCATGGCATCACTTATTTGGGTTATTATACCCATTGCATCTATCTCTTATAAGGTTACAACCCTTACAAGGTTACCACGAATGTGTAATTTAATGAAATTGTCATGAGAGTGGTGCCACTAAACCTAACTATTGCAATTCTTCATGTAATTAAATGTCAATTGTCAACATCACAAGGGGTGTGGTAATAAATAGAAAGGAAGAAAACACAAGAGGATCTTGCTATATATAGTTAAATATCTATACATCAAAACTATAGTTGTATTAACTTCGCCTTTCGGCCATTCTTTCCCCTCATCGTGTTTTATGTCAAGTCATTTTCCCCTTCTCGACACAAACAGCCTCCAAGGTGGTCCGATCTATCTCGTCGATCAGATCCAAATTTGAGACAGCCAAAAAATCATGATTGATTTGGTATTTGAACGAGATCTTTGGTTCAAATATAATTATAATTGGATTTAATATAATGATAATTAGATCTTTCGTTCTAAAATATTTTTTTTATAATTGAGCTGCATTTCTCATGGTTTGATCTAATCCGGACCGAAATATTGCACACTAAAAATGATTTTGAAACTAATATATATTAGCACTACATAATTTAATTCGAATAGCAATATAAATGTTATATCTAACCTCCTTCCAATTATTTCTAGTGTTTATCTATTAAAAAGACTATCAAGTGTACACTTCTTATCATGGTTTTGGCGAGAATGATGGAATAATTATAGTCGTTGAAAGATAAGCTCCAAGCCCATCACCAATTATTACTCTTTATGTGGTCGACAACAAAGCATAATTGATCATCTTGCCAACTACTTCATATTTGATTGCTATTCAGACTAATACTAATTTTTCCGTAGTTAACAAAACATTTTTGTTCGGCTTATTTCAATAATATTTTTGTCACCTTTGTCAAGAATTAGTTGTTCACGATAACTCAAATGGTTGATAAACGTTTAATTATGGAACTTGTATCATTATTAACACGCTCCTCAAATGAAAGCAAACTCATACTAGCATGAAGTTTGCACAGGTCTGAATACCATGTAATTAACATTATATTGGGAGTCACGTTATTGGAATTCAAACACAAGACCCCTCGGTCATTGAAGGCATTGACAACATAATTTTTTATAGAACATTGATAACATATTATGAACTAGTATATATGTCCCAATGTTGTTGATAAATGTTCAATTATGAATATTATAAATTTAATAACAATCTTCTAATTTTTGTTTGTATGACACTCTTACGGTATGTCCGTGGTGACTTGACTGAATTCCAAGTCATCGTGATTTGAATAGAATGGTCGACCACTTTCAGATGACACACTTACAACAAAACTTCATCAAAGGAAAACTACAATCGATCGCTTATTTTCACAGGTCTTCTGGATTCAAGAAAAAAATACATACGTCAACGGGATCAATTGGTTTTGCATTATGACATATTGACATATACTAGATGACCATACGATTAATCATTCTTTTGAAGAAGTCAGACTCTTGTTTTGTAGGTTTGCCGAATTGATGATGAGATGCACACACCAACATGAATTTACTGGTAGGTATGTTTTAGAGGTAGAAGAGAAGAGGACTATGAAGGAGGAATCTCACTATTTGCTAAAGCGCATGGAGACCGAGAGGAAATTGGGAGAAATTCATAAATTTTGGTTAGGCCTGAAGCGTGAACTGATTTATCTCGATATAATAAGATTTGGTCGACCATTTTCCAAAAGTACAAAGCCAAGGTGACTTGCAAGTACCGTAGCAAATTCCTACACTCTAATGTAATGCTTTCGAATTTGAGGCGTGAATTAAGCTCTGACTGAATTGGACTGGTTGCTCGGACTAGTAGAATCGTCAATCAATTGTCGTAGTGATGGCCAGCAGCGGACCACATGGTTGTTAGAGTTGCGTGTAAAAAGGTCCGAACTGTTTGAACCTAATGTATGATTCATTGGTTCAACATTTTAACCACAATATAATAAACTTAAAAGATCATATTGGTAGAATAAATTAGGGGTGGTAATTGGGGTGGGTGTGGTCAGTGGCGGATTTAGAAAATTTTTATAGGGGTGTCCTCTTCCAAAAATTAAATTTAATTAAAAATTAAATTAAATAATTCATAAATCAAAAAAAAATATCTTATTAGTGCAAATACACCATACTAGACAATAATTCTTGAACTAATCGCATATTCAATTTCTAACATTGTTCCTGATGTAACTCAAACTTGAAAGACTCTTTCAACTCTTGCACTATACCTATAAAATCAATTCAAATTAAGGATAGCTTGAATGAGTTTAATTGTTAGGTTTTGAAAATAATTGGGAATAAAGAATAGTGTTATTACTATAACATAGTGTTTAAAATAAAACAACTAATGAGTTGCAACCTAGAGAATATGTTTAATAATAGTAGTGTCCTAGGTTTGAATAGCACGGAGTACTACTTATATATTTTTAATCATACGCAAACTACTACCGATGACAGGATAATCATTTTTCAAAATTTAAGGGTGTCCCGGATTACCAATTATAATTTTTTTTTTATCCATACGAAACTACTACCGAGGGTTGGATAATCGTTTTCCCAAATTTTAGGGGTGTCCCGATGTATCCGCCACTGGGTGTGGTTACCCGCCCCACATTTTGCGGGTAACCACACCCACAAATATAGAATTATGCTACCCACAACCTGCCTCACAGTGGGTAGTGGTTAACCACTACCCGTTGCGGGTTGGTTGTGGATACCCACAAAATTTTCACATTAAATATAATAATATGGTAATTAAATAGTGATGTTGTGATTCTTCTCACACAAAAACAAAAACATACATAAAAGAAATTTAATAAAGGGTTAAATAAATTATAAATCTCTAATACAATAGGTTAGTGATTTGAAGATAACGGAGAGGCGGAGTGACTTGTTACTAGCAAATATCGTTGCATGTCACGGCTCCTCCGATGGCAACAACAACAAAACACAAAAGTGGCTCGATAAGTGGAGGTGCCTGCTTTTAATGAATCGATTATTCTCCACTCTTATAGTATTGTATTGTTGGTAGTTGGTTGCACGTTGTGTTATTCTTGAGTTCGTGGAGAAATGGAGATGAGTTTGGGTATCAGACTAACCTTTATCGATTATTCCCCTCTTTTAACGAATCGATTAATTTATCTGATTATATCTATGGACTTGGTTTTGTTATAAAATAAACATATACCACACGGACAATGCTTATTTGATAAAAGTAATACCCTAGTTTGGCCCGAAGTTTTGTTATAAAATAAACATATACCACACGGACAATGCTTATCGATTAATTTATCTGATTATATCTATGGACTTGGTTTTGTTATAAAATAAACATATACCACACGGACAATGTTACAAAATAAACATAATACCCTAGTTTGGCCCGAAGTTTAACGTAAGTGTTAATTTTGGCCCGACTTTTCTAATAAGACATTTGTGGCCTACTTTGCAAAGTATTGGACAAATTTGGCATGAAACTTATGTTGGCTGTTAAAACTAACGGTCAAACACTATTCCGTTAGTGACTCAACAAAAAATAGCTAATGTGTCATGCCACGTCACTAAATACTATTATTTTAATTTATTAATTTAATATAAAAAATTATCAAATTAAAAAAATTCCCTCTTACTCCCCTGTATAATTTTACCCCCAACCCCCATAAAAAAAAAATTACCCTCAACCCCAACCCTAAATAAACCAAACCCGCAGCCTATTCCCCCTCATCCTCCCTTACCCAAATCGCAACACCAAATAAACCCAACGCCGCCGTCATTTTCTCCCTAGCCCTGACGAAAATTGCCGCACTAAATTAAACCCACGACCCGCCGCCTGAGAAGGCCTCACCAGCCACATCCGGTTCGAGACAATCTCGACAATGATGCCACCCAGGACATGACGTTGCTGTCCAAGCTAGCTCGCCGCCGTCACCATCATCTCTGTTGTTTCTTCTGCTCCAGAACTGCCCCGCCGCCTACAAGTTCGGCAATGAGATCGGCAAATTCGGGACAAGGAGATCGGCAATCCATCCCCTTTCCTCAGGTTCGGCACCTCGCGCTCGCAGGATGCACGCGCGTCGCACCGCCGCCACCACTAGCGCTCCCCGTTTTGCCTCCGCAGTAGAGCCACTGTCACAAGCCCGACGAGCAGAGGGATAGGGAAAGGCAGAGAGCAGTAGCTTCTGATCTTGTGGACGGGATCTCGAAGGAGCAGCAGCAGAAGCGAACGAACAAAAGAACGGTAGGGGAGATGGAGCTCGGGTAGCTGAATGATGGGATTGGTGGCGAGATGGGTAGCGAGGGTAGGGTTTCGATGATTGTTAGGGATTATTTTTGGGTGGCGGGGAGTGAATTGAGTTGTGATTTACTTGTGAAGGGAGGGAGTTAGGTGGAGATTGGAAAGTGTATTTTAGATTATTTTTTTTAAGTTTTTGGTTTTTGATTTTTATAATTTAAATAAATGATGTGGCAATCAGTTGTGATTCACCACAGCATTTTGATGCTGAGTCACTAATGGAAAACTAGTTGACCGTTAGTTTTAACAGTCAACATAAGTTTAGGGCCAAATTTGTCCAATACTTTGCAAAGTAGGCCACAAATGTCTTATTAGAAAAGTCGGGCCAAAACTGACATTTACGCTAAACTTCGGGCCAAACTAGGGTATTAATCCTAAAACCTCACATGAACATTGCGTATTGACTTGGTTTTGTTTTATAGAATAAGGGCGTATTTGATTTCGTAGCTACTTTAATTCTTAGTCTTTCAAGTTTCACAAACTAATACAACTGATATGGTAAATGTTGGTTACAAAGTATTTTGAAGAAATAAATATAACTAATGTGGGTTTTGTGGGTAAACCGTTGTGGGTAGTGGTTAACCACTAACCACAAAAATCAATATTTTGCTATCCACACCCAACCCGCTATCCACAAATTGTGGGTATGAGTATCCACAAAGTATGCGATTTGGTTTGGTTTGCGAGTTACCCGCAAACCAAACTTCCACCCCTCAATAAATGGTGAAATGCCAACTTTGTTTTAATGACACTTTTTAAATCTTGCTTTCTCATTCAACCATGTACTTAGCTTGCAATATGAACGATTCTATACATAATATATCAATGATTTTATAATAATTAACCACTATACCCGAACTACTAATTTCTTCTATTTAACGCCTAATTTGATTATGGGTAGTCAGCATTGCTTAGTTCACCATGAATTATTTAAAATTTTGGAAAGGGAACCCACATTATTTGTCGAGACCGAATCAGTTTGCACTTCTTTAATCAGACTTAAATTTCAAAAATTAAATTATTTTTTAAATTATTAGTGACACTTCACCACCAAAAAATTTAGTGGTACGTAATCAACTTAAATTCAAAGTACAACTACAGAAAGAATGCTATTTTATGTCAAACTATAAAGTAAAGTTCAAAGAATTTGTCAAAAGGGCCACAATTAGTTGTTGACTTGGATTACTTAAAATCTAATTAGGACGGCAAATCTAGGATTGATTTAATAGTAGTATCGTTGGTTTTCAACTAGAGAATTTGAAGTTAGAATTACAGAATTAATTTTCACTTATTTCACAAAATTCTCGTGTGAATGACATATGGAGCTAATATCAAACCTTGCAACCAAAACTATTTACAACATGGAAAGTTGAAGAGTTTGACATATTTGCTAAAAAAATTATTTGATTTGAATTTGTATGAAATTATCAAGGTTAAGACTTTGATTTAGGGGTCGTTTGGAAGTTGCGATAGTTAAATAGATGTATTGTTGAGAATGCATGTATAATATTATACATGTGTTGTCGAATTTGATGCATTGTAGAATACAACGGTTGGTATGTGTGATTGTGTATGTCGCATCAGCTAAAAGCTGAGACAAAACAATCTCAACTCAACTATCTCAACAATCATAACTAAAAGTTGAGATATAACAATCACTCAAAATGAGTGATAGTTTCTATCACATCATAGAAACAATTCATGTATTATTTCTGCTAAAAAAACAAAAAAACGATGCATTGTAAACAATACATACATAATGACAATCTCAACAAAACAATTTCAACTTCCAAACGACCCCTTAGACACAAACACACATCACAATTCACAAGATAGAAGCAATGTACCAACATACAAAAACCAAAAAGAAACAAAAGAAAACCAAACAATTTGTCACAATGTCATCATTGTCCATCTTGAAAAGAAAATTTCAGTATGGGTACTTTTGCTTGATATTTGTTATTCTTTCAAATTAATCATAATTTGCTATATGAAAACATGTCAATTATTAAAAAAATTGATTTCATGTGCATATTGCATAAGGATGAGAATTTGAACTCTTCGATGGGTTACCCGACCTAACTCGTGATGGGAGGATATTATCCGACCAGCAATAGCGTGGGACGGGCTACGACATATACTTCTGACACGCCCTGCCGCGTTCTTGGTCCATTCTATCTCAATTTCTTACAGTATTTGTTTATATTTATCATATTTTGACTTTTGTTCAACTATTTAGAATTATGTTCAATCACCCATTCTTTTATCACTAATTTCCATTCTAAAAAGCGTTTCCCTTCGTTTTATCATAAAAACTAATATTTACGTGTAATCTCTTTTAATAACATATATATCAGAGTAGATTGACTCGTCCAGTCGCGTACCCTAATATTATCCACCTCGACGTGATGAAAAAGAGTATGAATATTAAGTTACCGCCCACTCAATCGCATCACATTTTTCTGATCATGGTGGATTCAAACCATTTTCCACCATATGGCTAGTGTGGACCTGATAACTTCCCAAGCTGGCTACAACAACCGTACTAATATATATCGTGTCGTCAAATCACAACCCTGCTGCCCCACGGGAGCCACCGTGGAGCTCACCCGCATGTGAGCCTGCCCCTCTCTCTCTCTCTCTCTTATTACTGTTAGGCAGAAAACGAGTACGTGCCTGCAGCAGGCTGTAAGCAGAAGAAAACTTGGAGGAGCATCTGTCAAGCGCTTAGACCACCAACAGGTCCAAGGTCCGAAACGTGGTAACTAGTTTATTACCGGAGTACCCCTGGGACAGAAGCGATTTCACGCAGTGATGCCATTGTGATTTTTGTCTTTTTATATATTTATAATTTTCCTTGCGTTGGAAGGCAGAGGCAAAAGAAGAAAGACCGAGCAAACTTGTCGTTTTGATCGGTGACAGTGGCAGTTCCGTTATTAGATTAAAATATTTGGGTAGAAGACGAAGCTGCGGGATTCTGTTTCCTTTTTGGCTTCGGCTTCATCCTCTTACACGTGTTGCTCGTGCCGGAAATTCCTCCGCCTCCATATTCTGATTAGGCAGCCTGCTTCTTTGGCTCCTTTGCTTAGTTGGGGGTTTTAGTTTTTAGGGACTTCCGGGCTGATATTAACAAAGCTTTTTTTTTTGGGTAAATAATAATACACAAAGTTAATATAATTGACGAAGCAGAACATCGCCGGTGAGCTTAATTTGCTAACTAACAAAAATGATCATATAGTCATATCTGACGCTGTTAGCCTGTTACAGTGAGTCAGTGAGAGAGTCAAATCTCAATTAACTGAACGGAAAAAAAATTATCCGCCTTCCCGCAATAATCCAGCGTGGCAAGGGACGATTTGGTCTTTTCCTGTTCAAAGTTTGGAAAAAAAGAATCCGAAAATGAAGAGGGAATATGATTTTTCCCCGCAAAACGACAAGCACCTCCTAGTCTGATTAGTGATTACCCCATACAAATGTCGGGATGCAACGTCCTGCGCCACGTGGGCGGTCTGGTTTTAAATAAATATATTTTCAATGCAGAACACACTCAAGCATAGGTCACACACTTAGCACCAAAACATACTATTGAATTGAAGATAAATAAAATAAATTCGCAAAATATAATACTTTGCAAAATAATTACAAATTATAAGAATTTGAAGCAGTTGGTTTTAGTATCAAGCAAATTAAGTAGTGGTTCGCTTAATATTTGGCCCTGCCCCAATGTGGATCGCTCTAGCGTCAAACTAACTGCTATCTAGTTCCTTGATTCTAAAGTGAACTCCTCTAAACTCTTGTATTTGAAAATTATTTCGCAAAGTATTATATTGTACGAATTAATTTTATTTCAAAATTTAATATTTGTATTTTCAGATTTTTTCCCAAACCAGCTCAGCTCAACCATGGTTAAAAATGCATTCACCGCACCACTCTAACCATGGTTAACTCAAGGTCGCCGCTTTTAAGTTTTAACTCCCCGAATTTCTTATGAACTTCTCCCCTCCTCTTCCCGAACTCCTTTGTTGTTTTCCTTTCTCTGTCCAAATCTCCCAACTCTCACTTTCTCTCTCTGACCGGCGGATGGATTCTTATCAGCAGAAACTCAGCCGCCTTATCTGAACAAGCACGATGAGGCTCCGGTGAGGATGAGTCACCGACTGTCTTTGTCTCTACATACAAACAGAGCATTAACTGAGCTTATTATCATCGTACTCCTCCACTCTTCCTTCCTCTTTTTCGTCTTTCTCTCGCCATTGAAATTCTCACTTATCGGTAAAAAACCAACCGCCGGTTGCTCCGATTCCGCTCTCCTCACGGTTGGTCCTCTAAAATCGCCGGATTTCCCCTCCGACTTTGCTGGCTTAGAATTCAATTGAGAAACTCGATGATTGTTGGTGAATCGATGGCGGAGGTTGAGAACTCCTCTCAAATAACGGTTTCCGGCGAAGCGAACAGCGCGTGCTCGTTCGGCGACCTCGCGTCTCTGCCGCCGCCGACGACGAAGAAGAAGCGGAATCTCCCCGGAATGCCAGGTCGGAACTGGAACCCCAAATTGAAAAAAAAAATTCCACTCAAATCCCTTCTCTCTTGGTATTAACCACTTCCTATTTGCAATTTTAGATCCAGAAGCGGAAGTAATCGCGCTATCGCCCAAGGCGTTGATGGCGACGAACCGATTCGTGTGCGAGATCTGCAACAAAGGGTTTCAGCGGGACCAGAACCTGCAGCTCCACCGGCGAGGCCACAACTTGCCGTGGAAGCTGAAGCAGAGAGGGACCAAGGAGCCACGCAAGCGGGTCTACGTCTGCCCCGAACCGACCTGCGTCCACCACGACCCGGCCCGAGCCCTCGGCGACCTAACCGGAATAAAAAAACACTTCTCCAGAAAGCACGGCGAGAAGAAATGGAAGTGCGAGCGGTGCTCGAAGAAGTACGCCGTCCAGTCCGACTGGAAAGCTCACATGAAGACCTGCGGGACTCGCGAGTATAAATGCGATTGCGGCACTTTGTTCTCCCGGTATAATGATTTAATCTATGCCTTAATTCTAATTGATTCCCCCTCTATCTTCGCTTAATTATCTGATTAGGTTGTTTAATTTTGGGTTTAGGAGGGACAGCTTTATCACTCACCGGGCGTTCTGCGACGCGCTGGCGGAGGAGACGATAAGAACCACGAATGTGCAAACGGTGAAGAACAACCTTCCAGCTAATGGTGATGAGAAGACGGCGGCGGCGGCAGCGGTGGTGGCGGTGAGGGTGGCTTCGCCACCGCCTCCACCACTTACACCGTCGACTAGCGTGGTGTCGCCGGGGAACTCTATCCAAAGCTCAGGTATATCCAGCTTAGTTGCCAGATATGGATAAAAAACTTTGATTGTTACAAGAGGTTAAGTGATTAAAAGACAAAGGTCTTATTTTGCCATCCCTCTGATTCAGTGGAGACTTGACTTTGTTTTTTTAATTACTCACTCCCTGCTTCTGCTACCTACTTAACTCTTTTTAGTTTTTATATTCCTCTGCTTTTTTTTTTTTTTTTTGTCTCTTATTGATTGTCTGGTTCTCTTTGGATTTTTCGCTGGAGAATAAGATACATTAATGGCTGAAAATGGTGGTGGGTAGGCTTAGCAAATAGGTCAAAGTCCAACTCGATTGTTACAGACTGTTTCCGCAATGAAAATGGAATTGGGTTCCAGGTCGAACTCGATTTGCTCATTTCTGCTTTTGATCGAAGTGGTAAAATTACTGGATAGTAAATGAGTGGACATTGGAGTGGCAATGGATCTCGAAAAGCTACCTTTCTTGCTCTGCTTTCTGTATTACAATAATGGAGAAAGAAGTGCGATTTGAGGGGAAAGGACGCCATTATTGCTCTCCACATGTTTGCCTTTGTTGCTTTTTCACCGTACCCTTTTTAGATTGCGTCTCTCTCTCTCTTCAATTTCATCAATTCCTATCTTGTTTCAGAATTAGCAGAGAATCCAGTGATCCTGCCTTCCCCAGCGGCCGCGACGACGACAACCACCGTAGCGTCTGCGGCGTCTGCCAGCACGAGCTCCACGTGCACTACTTCAACCAGCAACGTCTTCGCCAGCATATTCACTACCACGACCACATCGACAACGCCGGCGGGGAGCTCGTCTTTCACCAATCTACTCCAGACATTCACTCCGGCGGAATTCCCGGCGACAATGCCGGCGATCATCGAGCCGCCACCGTCGCTTTCTTTGTCCCCGCCGCCGCTCTACTTCGCTTCCCCCTCCGCCGGCGGAGGAGGAGTTCAAGACTACAGCCACCGCTCGGGGCATCACCACGGCCAGGCGACGATGTCGGCCACCGCATTGCTCCAGAAAGCTGCTCAAATGGGGGCCACGACGTCGAATCAGTCGTTCCTCCGGGGGTTGGGCCTGCAAATGTCCCCGCCGGTGCCGGCGCCTTTTCATTCCGAGGATAGGAATATTGGCAATCATCATCAGTGGGACTCGAAGCAGGAGTCTGGAAGTGGGCTTCGGCTTGGGCTGGGCCAGTCCTTCGGGCCCACTACTCTGGACCTGCTCGGTCTGGGCCTGGACTCCAGCTCCGCTCTGCTGACCTCTTATAGCAATGGCTTCGACTATGCTGCAGCGGCAGCCGCTGCCAGCTCCGCCGGCTCGTACGGCGGCGGAGGAGGAGGAGGAAGGAGCTCGGAGGAGACGTGGGATAATAGTACCGGCGGCGGCGCGGAGAGGAAGGCTAATGGTTCAGCTGCCTCGTTGTAGTTTTGACCATGTGTATGATCTCTCTCCTCTCGACTTTTGGCCACATGTGTTTTTGTTCGTTTTAGCGACGGCCGGCGAAGTTCTTTTTTGTTTGCGACCAAAAGCTTAGGTCGGCGATGGGTTAAGCTAAAGTAGGGTTTTTGCCGGCTCTCCATATCAAGTATAGGTCAAAGGTGAAATTTTAAGAGATTAGGGTTCTCTTTCTTCGGGTTCATGAAGGTCTCTTTTGTTGTTTGAAACTCTTCTCTTGTTTTGGCCCTCTTTTTTGTGTAGTTTCTTTTGTTCAAGTCAGGTTATATACTGAAACATAGTATTAGTATGTATATGTACACATTTTGGGCTATAAGAGTATATGAATCCTAGTATATGAATCTTCACTTTTGTTTACACTCTGACAGTTTGTGTTTATTGGGGTCCTTAGATATTTATCAACACTAATACATGTGTATTTAATATATTTTGAATTGATTGGGATGCTTAGATAGATGAATTAACATCGACGTAGATTGTGAGGTCATAAATTTGAAGGACCGTACTAAACCATATGTATTTTTAGGGGTTCATAGATTGTGAGGTCATAAATTTGAAGGACCGTACTAAACCATATGTATTTTAAGGGGTTCATAGCATAATTTTTTGTCAAGTTGGATCTCAGGACCCATCTCCTTAACACCTCCCTCTGCCGCTACTCTTTGCCTATCAAAGAGTGATCAATCATCTTATTGCACTTGAGCAATCGGTCCAATTTCTTCTGGAAGTGTATCTCAATAACTTAAGTTATTATGATATTTAATCACTTTCTTACCGCGATAACGTGTTTGTCAGGCGGAAGGGTAAAGGACTAGAGCTATAACTATAAGGGACCAGAAATTGTCGTGATGGTCAGAGTATCGATGAAGCTAGGCTGCTGGCTTACTGCAGCAGCAGCAGCAGCTTGCATTGAATGCGGTGAGAAGTTGGATGGGAGGCAGCTGAAAGGGCTGCTATGCATTGCTGCCTCATATCATATCATATTCATATGCATAGTTGTGGCAATAAAGTCGGATCAAATTCTGATTTTACTCTACTTCCTCTGCTCCCTGCTTTAATTGCCTGCTAGCCCACCACCTTAAACAAGACGATAGGGACAAACGAAAATGAAAGCTGTTGGTAGGGTTGTTTAAGTGTTAGATGCCTCCCTAATGGGTTAAAAAAAAAAAAAAAAGGAACATGAATAGGTTGCCCGATTAGCCTATTATGGCATTCGAGTAGTTTTGCCTGTTGAGGGTGATAATTTGATTGGTTGCTGTGTTGAACAATCTCTTCCTTTCTGCAAACAATAACGAGGGAAAGGTAAGATGATGAGAAGAACACACAAATGTGGTCGAAATCACGAAAGTCAACTCACGGACTTGAAGTTTGCACAGATACATATCTTGTGCGTTAATTATATCTGTTCATATCGGGGGACGTGGAGATTCGAGCACACGACTACTTGGCCAAATCAGATTTGAGATCATGTATAAACCAGTTGATTCTAATAAATCGAGTTGTTGGGAAAATGTTATTTAGGATCTTTTTACCGTACTCTTACAGGTAGCGGGTAGAGGCTTTCTATAGCGGTCAGCTTGTGAGGAAGAAAACTTGTTTGATTTCTGTTCTCTAAAATTCTCTAGGGGTTTGAAGTCCATCCTACAAAATTCAACTAGTGGTTGGCTTGAGAAATGATTTCAAATCCTAGGTGTAAAAGAGTGGACACATTTGAGTCAAGACGTGAAACGTCCTCAAATTAATAAAAATCCCGTGTATTTAGATACTCATCTTGATTTATCCGTCAATATTGGTTGGGTTATGGAATTGCAGGTTGGGCTGCAAATGAGTCGAATTGAGCTAGATTCGTTTATTAAAATCTTAACTCATGCATGTTTGATACATTCATTTTGTATGTTATCTATGATTCACTTGATTGATCTCTTGATGAAAAAATAATAACATCCAAAATTATATCATTAACTAATCCCATGTTATTCTATGTTGGTATCACATAATTTATTTCATAAATTCTAACTAGTACAAATCATGTTATTTCATAATATCGAAGCAATTTATGATACATAATTTCTTTTTAAATTTTTTTAAAAATACATTTTTGCTCACATACAATTAATGTCTTAGACATCATATAGAGTGCAATATATAATTTAACAATCCTATGAATTAGCAAACTCCAATTCATAAGATTGGGTGAATTGCAAGCTCACTCAACTTTCTAAACAACAACACTTCTTCGACACTCGACAGCACATACATGATTGGATACTGAAATACATACGTTACCAGTAGGGATACAAATGAGACAAGCCGCTCGCGAGCAATTCGGCGTTCGCATTGAAAAACTCGTTCGACACTCGGCTTGTTATTTAACAACCTGGCTCACGAGCCGACTCGTTAGTAAACGAGCCAAGTTTGAGCTAGACCATGCTCAACTTGATAAGCTCGTGGGCTGGCTTGTTTAGAGCTCGTGGAATGATCAATTACTCTTATGAACATGAAAATTACCTTGTTAATACGGATGTTTATGGAAGTTAGATGTTATTTATGGTTTTTACTGTTCTTTTTATCATATAAATTCTTATGTGTACACATTTTCAACAAGAATGATTTCAAATCGAGCTTATCTTGAGCTGAGCTTGTACTTAGTTTGACAAGTTGTGTTAATGGCATTTACCGAGCTCTACCGAGTCGAGCTCGAGTTGGATTATTTTTAATCAAGACGAGCTAGAGCTCGAGCCGGATTATCAAAATTCGAGCTCGAGCCGAGCTCGAACTGCAAAATTTATCAACGAGCTGAGCTTAAACTAAGCAAAAACTCGACTCAACTTGGCTCGTTTGCAGCTCTATTACCAACATCAATGCAGTCAAAATCGGGATTTTAATCGTAAAATCGTAGGATTTTATTTAGGGATTCCGATCCTGATTTTACTATAAAATCGGTGGACCTTAAAATCGTTCAAAATCGGGATTAAAATCGTTAAAATCGTAAAATCGTACCAAAATCGGGATTTTGATCCTATGTGATCAAAATAGGGAGCTTGAAGCCTTGAACCAAATCAAAAGAAGCATAACTGTTTCGGCGGAAAGAGCAATGACGGAGATCTACTCATATATTTTTTCTATTAAAAGAGCATTTGAAAAGAAAAAAATTTTTAATTTTGGTTCGGTCAACCCCTTTTCCTTCTCCTTGTTTAACTCATCGGTAAAACAATTCTCAAAATATTGTAAGTGCGTAAGAATTAACATCATTATTAACAAATTTATTTAATTAATGAATATATTTGTACCAAACCAATGACATTAATTATTTTATTGGATTTCAGTTATTCTTAGTTTTAAATCATGCTTAGTAGACGATGTCGGAATACTACTTTGAGTTAAACTACCTAGACACAACATGAAAAATAAGAGCCAAACCCCATGAGCTCTATCCCTTCCTCATAAATTATTTTGAGTTACGCATTAAATAACAATTAAAATGATAATTTTGGAACATTAATCTTGAAAATTATCACTTTAAATGTTATAAGGCTTTGTGTTATTAATTATTTACCTTATTAATATTATTATATGTTTATTTATACATGGTACTTAAAATCCTACGATTCTACGATTCGATTTTACGATTCCGATTTTACCCCAGTTTTTGATTTTAGGTAAAATCTCGATTTTAACTGCTTTGACCAACATCATGGCCTGCTATTTCGGATCACCTGTTGGTCTCTTTGGTGGGAAAGAAAGACCGAGTCTTCACAACAAGAACGAAGCCTTTCTTCGGTGGCATGGGTTAATGTAGCGAGGAATGCCATGGAAAAGACTGTCTTGTCCATACGCCTAGTCTGTCAATCAGAACGAAGTTAGAGATCTCCTGGAAACTGCCCCCTCCCGAGTGAATAACTCTCAATTCCGACGATTCCGTTCTTTCTTTATCAGGCCAGGCAGCTGTAGGTGACTTGATTAGATATCATACAAGATGTTGCACGGCATCAGTAGCTTTAAACATGGGGATATGTTTCGTCACCCAAGCTGAATTGAGAGGCGTTGTAGAAGGTCTTCATTTGGTATGAGATAAGGGCTCTCAACGAGTACTAGTGGAGCTTGACTCCAAGTGTGTCGTGCAACTTATGCATAATAGAGACCAATCCGATCATCAACACGCAACCATTATTGACCTTTTCCAGGCTCTCCTTAATCGCCAGTGAGAAGTCTCTATATCCCATATCTATAGAGAAGGGAACAAGTGTACATGTACTAACTTCTTGGCAAGTCAGGTTCACTCCCTGCTTTGGGTTTTCATGTATTTTCTGTTTCTAATCTAAACTTACATCATCTCCGTCTGTATGACTGTCAAGGACTCTTCGAGTCGCATATAATACAAAACAAAGGAAAAGGTAAGAGGAGAAAATATGAAATAAAGAAGGCAAAAGATCGAAAAGGGAGAGAATATATTAGTCATTACACATCCAAGACATAATTAAGGTTTTTATTTAATAGGCATGAGATAAAACACTTTAACCTAATCCGGCACCACTTACACTTCTCCGGCCTTATTCAAACACTAATGAAAGTATTGTATAACTATGAAGTAGTTCCTAGATCCATTATTGTATCTTCTGCGGTACTACCCCATGGTATTACGTATACATCTTGGTGCTCTTGAAAAACGTGAACGTAAATCCCATCATCTTTAACATGCCAATAGATATTGTTTTTGTGGATCCAATAGTAGAACTTGAAATTCTGCGCGTACACAACAAATGTGGCATGGTGATTAGTGTCATCGGCGTACACCTCGCACCTCCACCTCGTCGGCCGGAATGCGTTGAGCTTGAATCGCCATGTGAACTCCTTCCCAACACCCAAATCGACGTGCCCTCTGTCGTCGTTTCTCGAGAAACAATGAACGTGCAAGACCGTATCATCGTCGGCGGGGAACTGGTTGACGATGTGGACGTGCTGGTACGGCCAAAGGCTAAACGCCGATGAGGTTCCGGCGAGTAGTGTTGCAACCGTCGCAAGTAGGACTTGAAGAAGAAGCAGCGGTGACCTAGTGATGGTTGTGACCATGGTTGGCAATTTCTTGTTTGTTTTTTCGTTCGTATATGGGTTTGTGGTGCTTTCCACTAAGATGGAAGTGTTTATATAGGCATTGGTGACTTAGTTAAAAATTTATATCTTGATAAGGTTGTATTAATTAAATAAAATTGGTAAGTTAATATTAACCATGATGATAACAATGGTGTTTTAGTAATTGTGGGGATACTATTGCTATTGCTAGGAAAACCTTTTTAGGAAAAACAATCCTTGGATAATAATGTTTGGGGATGGCAACAGGTAGGATCCCAACAGGTAGGGTTGGTACAGTTAGTGTATATTCTTTATCCTACTTAATGTAGTTAGGGTTTTATCCATACTATATTCGTATAAGGATCAGGTAAAATATTAAAATCATGTTCATATCACGGTTGCAGATATTTTTGTCATCCTTAATAATGTTCGCACCAATCTCTTTTTTTTTCTTTATAGTTTATATCTTAAATCATATGATAAGGATGCAAAGAGAAAGATAAAGTTTCAATTTGAAATAAAAATGAAGAAAAATATGAAAATCTGAGTGATAATGGAATACCTCGATTCAAGGGTTAAATGTAGTCACTTAAGTATAAGTTATGTTGCACATTCTGTTTTGATTTGCAATCAAATATAATTCGATCTATCTTGAACTATAACTCTTTAAACCATCTCCAACAAGGGAATGTCAAAGTGAAATAATGCTAGAAAAATTTGACAATTTGGCTTCTCCAAATGTGAGTTTTGCTCCAATAAGAAGTGTTAGAATGTCAAAATGCCAAATTTTCATTTTTTTATAATGTATTATAGCGTAGATTTTACCATTTTAATTATATAATTTTTTTTATTTTTTTATATGGATAGCAATATTTAATTAAGACGAACATTTTTATGTAACTTTTTAAAAATTTTGATATAAAATTTTTGTCGTTAAATATGTCGACATCAATAATGAAAACATAATAACGGATTCAATCCATCGTATACTTATTAATATAAGTTAGATAAATATCAATCAACAAAGACAATTAAACCAAAATTAATAACAACTTACCATTATTTAAATTAATGACAACTTAGCAGAGGGTGGCTTGGGCTTTCATCGTTTTGAGTTGTTTAACCAGACTCTTCTAGCGAAGATTGTGGCGGATTCATTCGGAGCCTGATTCACTATTGGCACAAATTTATAAGGGTAAGTACTCCCCCATGGATCCATCTTTTCGTCTATGACGCAATTCCTTCCTGGGGTTGGTAGGGGGGTGCTTCATAGTTGTCAATTACTCAGACATGGCATGGCTTGGCATATTGGCTTGGGAGACCTCATACCGATGGTTGGAAGGTTGGATTTGATCGATTCATCTGGATCGACCGTTAATTCGACCAGAGGCCCTTTTAGGTGGGAATTAGTTGGTCTCGGAAATGATTGATCTGGACCGAGGAGAATGGTATTTGGAGTGTATACATTCGACATTCTATCAGAATACAATACAATGTATTTTGGAAATCCCTTTGTTGAGGGTCTGTCGGATAGGCTCATTTGGCGGGAGGACATGTCAGGTTTTATACGGTGAAATCCAGTTATAAATTGGCTGAGCGGAAATCCCGAATGGTGGGTAAATGGAAGCTGGAATGTAGTACGATGGATCAGACTCTGGATTAAGGTTTGGGATATGCCAATTCAGCTAAATCTTAAGTTCTTTGCGTGAGAGCTTCTGCAAGGACTTTTGCCGACGATGGAGCCGTTGCGTGATAGAAAGGTGTCGGTCCTTGCAAGGTGTCCAATCTGCGCCAACATATCTGTATTCAAATTCTATTGATCTAATTCTTTCACCGAGGCTTAACCAAGAAACCTCGCCTTGGGTGGGATCATACCAGCACTAATACACCGGATCCCATCAGAACTCCGAAGTTAAACGTGACTGGGCGAGAGTAGTACTAAGATGGGTGACCTCTTGGGAAGTCCTCGTGTTGCACCCCTTTTCGAACGCTTTAACTCGCAGCACTCTAACAAGTCAACCATTGTATGCGTGCTTTATTCTGAAAGCGCCAGCGTCTGCTATTCATAAGATGGAGAATTGTATGAGGAAGTTCATCTGGTCCGCTTCTAACACCAAGAGGAATTACCATCTAATTAAATGGGATACTTGTAAAGTGGCTAAGGACGCTGGTAGCTTGGGGATTTTAGATATTAAGTGAATGGACTTCGAGCTTCTCTCGAAATGGTTGTGGAAGTATGCTTCTGACCTAGTGGCCTGGTGGCGGAGGTTAATTGACATCAAGTTCACTTGCCATACTCCGCTTTGGAGGGCTGGAAAGGGCTATAGAAGGCTGGGTTGCTCTTTGTGGAAGAATATCATGAAGGAAGAAGCTGAGTTATGGAAACATGCTTTTGTGAACGCTGGAGGGGAAGGTTGGGTTTCATTCTGGAGGGATTGCTGGATTCCTGGGGTGATCCTTGAAGATGTCTATCCAAGAGTCGCAGCTGCCTCGTCTTCCCAGGAAGCTTCAGTCTCAGAGTTTGTTTCCATTTCTCCTGAGGGTGTTTCCTGGGTTATTCCTTTACAATTCGCGTTACGGGGTGGGGCAGAGAGGGAGAGAGTGGGTTTATTTCAGTTTTTATCGTCCATTTTTCCTTATTTGTTTGCTGCAAGCCCTTATTGTGTGGCAGCCAACAAAGAGTGCACTATTCACGGCAAAGTCTATGTATTGCTACACCAATTCCAGCATGCGTCCGGGTGTGGCAGGTTTCCCCTACAAGGTGATTTGGAGGTCCCAAGTGCCATCGACAGTTACAACATTTCTTTGGTTGGTGATGTATAAAAGGATCCTCACTGAGGATAATCTTAAAAGGAGAGGCTGGAAGCTAGCGGGTAGATGCGTGATGTGCAACAAAGCTGAAGAAAAGGTGGATCATATGTTCTGTGGATGTGAGTACAACAAGGAGATTTGGACGATGTTGCAAGCGATCGTTGAGTGGATTGGCCCGCTTCCTTGTAACATTAATGCGCTGATTAGTGGTTGGCCAACTAGCAACCACACGAATTGGAAAGAATGGTTCAAGAACAGGTTACTTTATGCTGCTATGTGGGAAATCTGGAAGGAAAGGAACGCTAGAACATATAAAGACGAGTCGAAACCATGGCGTGTGATTGTGCACAAGATCTGAAAGACACTTTTGAATTGGAGTTAAACCAACGGAATTATCAGTCTGCAGAATGGAATGGTTTGGATCACTCTGTTTAATCAATTGTGCCCTTTATTACAGAGATAGCAAAGTTGTAATGGTTTTCAGTGGGGTGGGGGGTTGAGGGAACATTGTCGTCATTTTTTTGGATCTTCCCTTTGTTGGAGGAGCTGTTGTCTTCTCTTTTTTTCTTTGCTTCTGGACTTGGTTTTCTCCTAACCTGTTTGGATCACTCCTAGAGATCCTTGGGTGATGGAGTTTGTCTCCTTTTGTTTTTTAGTTTTGTTTCTATTTAATAAATTCACCATTATCAACAACAAAAAATCTCGCCTAGAATAATGAAATATGCGAGAAGGCAGGAGGAAGTACAAGGAAAACATATTTGGAATTCTAAATAAGACGGTGTTTACCTTACAATTATTCAATATAATAAAGATCAATATTGGATAAAGTAACCTTCTCAATATAACTTCATCTACATATAAATATACACTGATCATACTTTGTTTGTGCAATATGATTAGTATCATCCACTACTATATTACCGTGTTGCTCCCACACAACAAAAGTTCCAATAAACCCAATGTTGTCATGCCCCCCCCCCCCCCCCCCCCCCCCCCACACACACACACTTTTGAAGACTTTTAACTTTTTTTTTTTTAAAGATGAAACCTATTTTCTAAATCCAATCCAAGGTGAGCAAACATATTACAAAGTGGTTCAATCAAGTTCGCAATAGTAATCCAGTCCACTGGTAAACAACTTTCACGAGCACTCTTAGCCACCCAATAAGCAATGCCATTGAAACATCTTAGAGTGAACTCCACCGTGATCCAAGTTGCATAATGGAGAATGTCGATGACACGGGCCAACGTTGCCCTACACTGCCATGGCCAGAGATCAGGTGGCTTCTTCAGGGCTGTTGCTAGCACCTCACAATCTGACTTCACACACGTGGGGCAGCTCACTTGGGCCGCCAACACAACTGCATTGAGGAGAGCAACTGCTTCCGCTTGAATCATATAGGAACAAAAGAGAGTCTCAGCCTCTCCGTCATATACTTGACCATGGGAGTCAGCAATAGTAATCCCATAAGCCGCCACCTGTAAAACAGAAGAAAAAGAGCCATCATAGTGCACAACACGAGGAAATGCAAAAGGCGGTGGTAAAGGGTGTGAACGGGATCCCCTTGACTTAGGAGGCAATGATGCTGATCTAGAGGTTGAAGAGGCTTGAGGGTGAGTCCTAGCTTCTTCAAGACAATGGAAGTCGCATTCAGCCATCATTGCAACGATGGTTGGGGATGGAACCTTGGATTCGAAAACAAATCCATTTCAAGCAATCAAGATATTCCACAAATAGCAAGCAATCTTCTTAATCTGGACATCCGAAAAATAATCTTCAACTTGAAGAACCATTCTGAGAACGAGGTCTCAGGCGCGGGGATAGAATGAAGAAGACCATATGACAACCAGGTGGTTGTCGCATGGTGACAATGGATCAATCAGTGCATAATAGTTTTATCATGGTTTTCACAAATAGTGCACCTTGCACTCTATGCACACTTACGCGAGAGCAATCTAGCTCTGGTTGCAATTGCACTTTTTGCACACTTTCAAATAAAGAATATGATCTTTGGAGACAAAGACCACAACCATCTCCAATCATCCCTGTTAGGTCTAATCAAATTGACCACCAAAACATTGCTATGTTGGTCACGAGTCTCTCAAAGTGCTCGATACGCAAATTTCACTTAATATGCACCATTGTTTGTGAATTTCCAGAACCATCTATCTTGAGCATTCATGGGGCCAATTGGAACACGCAAAATAGCCATTGCTACCTCCTCTGGAACATTTGCCATCAAAGCTTCCAAATCCCACTTCCGCTCAGGCATGGAGAACCAATCACACACTTTCGAGGGTTCCAAACCCAAACTAGGCAGAGAAAAATTAGGGAGAGATGGTACCCAAGGATCATTGTGGAAAGATGTACCTTCCCCTGACATTATCCCCCGAGTTACAGAACATGGCGTTTTGGGACTCTATAATTTGTCTTTGGTGTCACAGAAGCCATTCCAAATCCATGATCCTCTCCTTCCTTTTGCTGCTGAGAAAAGGTGACCACTTACATATGTACGTGGGCACCGGGCCGTGCCGCCCACGGGCTAGCACGGCACGACACGAGCACGGGCACGAAATAAATGGGCCAGCCCTGCACGAGCACGAATAATTTATGGGTTGTGCCGGGCCTAAACTTCATGGGCATGGGCACGAGCATGGGCACGACACGGTATATAAGTGGGCCGTGTCGGGCCTAATATTTTCGAGATTTTATTGAGTATAAGAACGGACATGACAAAGAAATAATATTTATTTGATAGAAAATAAATATAAAAATAATTATAGGTTCAAATATTACAAAACACAAGTAGAAATATAATTATTTGTTGTTGTTAGAAGTGTCATAAAGATGTATACGTAATTACTAACATAAGTAAAAATGGACATAGAATTAAACAAAGTCAAATCACACTCGCTATACTTCCAATTCCCCCCCCCCCCCCTTATTTGTTACTTTTCTCAAACATTATCGGTTAATACTATATTCCTCCGTCCAATATTCACTTTCTTTTTCATTCTCTCTTTTGTTTTCATCCTTTTCATTAAGCACGAATATGAGCATGGCACGAGCACGAATAGGCACGACACGATTCGAACCGTGCCTGGGCCTGGACCGGGTTTAGAATAGTTAACAAATAGACTTGCATGACACGACACGAAAACTGACAGGCCGTGCCAAGCACGACACGAAATAAATGGGCCCGAAGCGTGCCTGTGTCGTGCCGGCCCAAGCACGGCCCAGCGCTCATGTACACTTACATAGTAAAGCCCTTTGAGCAATCTGACCCAAAGCGCATCAGAGCTATGCAACATACGCCACACTTGTTTCCCGATGAGAGCAAGGTTAAAC
The DNA here is from genome assembly GCA_964030455.1 of Linum trigynum. Lineage (NCBI taxonomy): Eukaryota > Viridiplantae > Streptophyta > Magnoliopsida > Malpighiales > Linaceae > Linum > Linum trigynum. The sequence continues at coordinate 53,441,421 of OZ034817.1, read as the reverse complement.
ATGTGAAAGTTTTTGAACCCCAAACCCCCTTCTTCTTTTCGTCTTTCCAATGTCCTCGCATCACACCAGTGAATTGACTTCTTCTTCATATCTCTAGACAAAAAAAAAAAAAACAGAATTGCATCCATCAAATTTGTAATGGATAAAGGAAGTAGAAACACACTCATGATGTATGAGGGGATTGCTTGAATGATTATAAGTAAAATTTTCTTTATCAAATTTGAATCGAGTTAGCTTACGACCTCAATACTTTTTCATGTTACAAATATGATGCTCTCGTGCTTAATGATATTTTTCCTGTAATTACGATATTTTTTCATTAATCATAAAAATAATATTTATATCCCTCCATTATGTTAGTTATGATATAATAAAAAAACCATATATACTAAGGAAAAAACTATATATAAAAGGAAAAAATCATTGGCCTAAGCATTTTCATCACAATAACATTTTTGCCTAAGAAAGGTTATTCTCTCAATAGCAACAATATCCCACAAGTTATCCAATAACCATTGTTATCACTTATCACCACACAGCTAAGATTTACTCTCAAAACCTTGTCAAGATTATAAATCCCTCGTCAAATTCATCGAAAGTGCCATGTCCATTTACCAACACTTCCATTGTCAAGAGAGATTATACAGCAAATAAAAGAAGGAAATCAAAACAAAAGAGAAAAAACGGGCGATATGTCAACCATGGTCGTCACTGCTATCACCACCACCAGGTCACCGCTTCTTCTAGTCCTGATCATCGTGACTTGGGCGCTCGCCGGAACTTCGTCGTCGGCATGGAAATTCCCGAGCTTGTGGCCGTACAAGCACGTCCACGTCATCAACGAGTTGACTACGTACAAAGGCATCTTGCACGTCCACTGCTGGTTTGGAAAAGACGACAGGGGACATATCGATGTGGCTGTTGGGTCGGAGTTCACATGGAGATTCAAGCCCAACATCTGGGGGACGACCAAGTGGACGTGTGAATTGTCGACGGATGATCATCGCTACGCCAGCTTCGACGCGTACTGGGAGGATAACCGCCAAGGGAAAAGGGAGTACAAGCACAACATATATTGGGCTGCTAAAGAGGACGGTGTTTATCTTAGACTTGTTAAACAGAACGTAGATCAATACTGGACGAAGTGGTCGTTGGGATTTATTTAGAACGACTTTGTAATTGTACGTCGATCGGCCTGCGGGTTTGAATAAAGGTTGCACAATAATATTACTAGTGATGAATTAGTTTCAATTGTTGTATTGCTCCGATGGTATAAGTGTTCCCCCCGCATCTTCTACACAATATATTATGCACTTCATTTTATGTCATTGTTGCCACCTTGCGCTTTGATTGGTTATCCTTATTTGGTGGAAGGGCAACTTTGACAATATTACAGACACTCAAGGGTTCTTATTGGACTTTTGGTTTTCTTTTTAGTAAATGCGATTAGGATTAAGAGAAAAGAAGATTTGTTTTAAGGTAAATGCTACATAATAATTATTTGAACTTTGCTCTGTGTAGATTTATTTTGTGTGGTTAAGGAAAAAACAGAGTCTATCTAAATTTGTTTAATTCCTAAATGAGATAATGCTTGCGAATTGGATTTTGAGATGATAAAGATGATATATCGTTGTGGCGTGGATGTTTGGGAAGAGGTTCCTTCTGAATAGGTTTTTTCGCATTAGCGTTTTTACGTTAAACAGATAAAATAAGCATCAACCTTCAAAAATTTTAGAATCTTAATTTCATAGTGATTTCGGCAAACATGAAGAGGAAGAAAAACGGGAAATCTTGGCAAAATACAATCAATTTATATTGTTTTTAATTCTTTTAATTTTCAAATTAGCATGTCTAATTTTACATTAAATTTTGAAAGGTAAGATCGCATGTTTAGTCGTAGGTTAAACAATAATTCCATCCATATCGTATCGACTCGATATTTGTGTCGAATTAGATAATAAAAAAAATGTACTCTATGTAATTGCTTAAAGTCGAGATAGGTTTTATTAGAAAATTATTAAACGTAAAATATGGTCCAATGGAATAACTTAAATGCTTCTTCAACCTAACTACGTTGTTATTTACATCTGAATAGTTCCATTAACGATTACAAAATAGTTGTATAATGATAAACCATTAATCATGAGTTATTGAAATTTTCCATCCGACAACTGCTCCACTTTTGAAAATATAGGATCTAGTCAATAAAATATTTAAAAATATGAGCATATTGTTAAAGGTTAAGTTTGAATTATGATAACTAAAGTTCAAATGATTGAATAACTTACGAAGGCCATTTCAAGTCAAAATATTCTTTTGCTAATATTTTTCATTTTTGTCTCTTTCAAAAATATAAATTTAATACATATATACTAATATTTTTGGATTTGATTTACATAATTGTCCAAATAATCTATTTCCATATCACATTTTTTTCTCCTCGAATTTTTGTATCTTTAAACTATTTAAATGTAATACATCTATAGTAATATTATGTACATTATTTTCTTTTTAATTCAATAGATGACAATCAACAATATTTAAATTAAAATAGTAATAAAATTTCAAAGCTTCATTTGCAAAGTAATTATTCACATATAATGAAGATAAAGATTTTTGTTGATTTTTTTTTATTCAATGATGTTTAATATCTCAAGGCATGAATATAGATTCCAGATAGCTTTTCATTTCATTCGTTGTCTAACTTAAACTTCTTATAGTTAAGTATAAAATGAAATACAAATTCAATAAAATTATAAAGTTAACGGGCACTAAAAACATAAACTATCAAAGTACTCTTTTGTACCACCAGTGCACAATAATAAAAATCGAATCACCTACATTTAACTAAAAAAATACCCAAATGACCACAAACCGACCAACGGGCCTGATACAACACTGTCAGGTTTGATTCGCAGCCGCTGAATCCATTTTCAGCTCCCCTATGCTTAATATTAATCTTTAAACACAACTTCTAAATGGAAAATAATTATAATTCTACCGAAAAATTGAATTGTGGATTATAACTTACAAGGATAAAGAAAACCGTCAAATAATCCCACTTTATTTTATTCTTAAAATAAATTGCAATTGACATGATTTGTATCATAACGGAATTTGTACGAAAATGTGTAGGTATAAAATAAACTGTATGATAACGTAGATGTATAAGTTCAGTCTGTAACACAAGAAATTTGTACAAAAATGTATGAGTAGAAACTAAATATGTACCATGATGTGAATTTGTAGTACCATGAGTCCATGACGTTAAAAGTATAAGTTCAATTTATAGTTTGTACCATAAATTATTTATTTTTTTAAATGAAAGCATCCATGCTATGAATCATTGTAAGATTCCTCTTCTTTTGGTCCTTAGATTTTTTTTTTTTTTGTCAAAGGTAAACCATTTTGTTCTAATGAATAAATGTGTCCTTTGCTTGTTGCATTTGGGTAATGAATTTGGTATTCAAATCTCAAATTTTATGTACTTAACCCAGGTCTATCATTTGTTGATTAGTGCCAAATCCGTGAGGTCCATAGATTTCTTTATTTTGGATCAAAATCCGTGAAGAGACTTTAAAGATCTCACATATTGGGTTAGGATTTGTAAATCCTCAATGGCTAGTGACAAATGTAACAGACTGATCATAAATATATGGCAACAATCACTTGCATAGCCATAATTATTAACTTTGTGACAACAATATCCAAATTTTTAGAAATAAACAAAATGACCAAAATTTGGAAACATGTTTGAAAAATTCAACCACTTTGATTAAAACCTTAATAGAGATTTCGTTAGTTACATTAACAAGATGTTGACTAGGATGAAAATTTGACGCACACGTCAGCGACAACTTAGCATATAACCCGAAATGAAGATTTTAGTAATGAACTAAATAGGCAATATAATTGATAAGTTTTGAGAAGTTCTTTCAAAATAGCAAGATGTACACTTTGAGAGAGGTATTCGTGAGCTTAATCCAATTTTTTATTACCCATTAAAATAAGGCTTGGGTTAGGGTACATAACTCTATAGTTTTGTAGTCATACAAAACCAAAATCAATGGTTGAGATTGGGAGGGAAGGGATCCAATTAGGGATGAAAGTTTGGTACTTGTATATGGGATATACCGAATACCGTACTGAATTTATTACTATTTGGTATTATCGAATACCAATTTATTTTTATGGATTGAGATTCATTTTCAAATGTTACTCGATATTCGGGATTACGGGATTGTGATCGATATTATACCGAAATACCGATAAAAATCATAAAAATAAAAATTAATGAAATATAGCAAACAACTATTGGTTGTTCCTCCCTCTTTAACAACTCAGAAACCCCATCCAACCCAATTTTGACTTTCCAGTTTAAGTCACTCGTCTCTCAATCAATCTCTTGTTATTTTCATAACACAAAAAAAACTTACAGTCTCATTAGTTGTCTCTCGACCTCCAATTTGTCGAAAAGATTACAAATGACAAGAAACCGAGATGTCACCATCTCCTCCTTTCTCTTTATCCATGTCCTAACTCTAGAAAAACTCAAACCTCTTTGTCTAGCTAGTCTCTTTGTCCTAAACTAGATTATATACTCTAATTTATATATTTAATTATTAATTGAAAATATCGATTGAGATAGCGACAAAACCAATTGGGTACTAAACTATTTAAGGATTGGGATACCTAGTTAATTTAGGGATTGAGATTAATTTTAGTGTGTAATTCAGTATTTGGTATCGCGACATCGATACCGTACGAATTTCCATCCATAGATCCAATAGCCAACTTTGTATGGGGTAAAAAGGGAAAGTAGGAGAGAAGGGAGAGGGTTGACCAATATTAGGGTGCAGCTGCCCAGATTTAGGGGAGTGACGCGGATTCTTAGACGGGTGTTAAAACCTTTTTCAAAACTCCAACGAAAATTCAACGTTCTTAACTCATTCCTTTTATATCGGATTTCAGAAATTTTAGCACAGAAAAATTAGTACTTTGTACTCTATAAGCTGATATCCATTTTGATATTTTTTGGAGTAGAATTTTTTCGAGTCATCATACCTCTGTCATATCATGATATTCCCACCAATCGTTGTATGATATCATATTGGTAATATGTTGATATGATAGTGATAAAATGTTGATATGATGGTTATATGATGTTGGTATGATGTCTTATGTTTGAAAAGTAGACTTTGATTGATCAGCTATCTTCTCTTAAAATAATATTCCATGTAACATCCTTTCCCTTAAAATAATATTCCATGTAATATCCAAAAATATAAAAAGAAATGTCAATTTTTTTAGGTTGTTCTATCAATAGCACTATTATGACCCAAAAATGTTTAATGACCATTTTTATCATCACACGGGTAAGAGCAACCTTCCCAATTTTCTTTCATTAATACAACCTTATCAACATATAAATTTTCAGTCACCAATATTCCCACTAAAAAATCATACCCATTTATCCATCCTATATAAACACTTTCATCGTCTTAGTCACAACTCATAATCCCCACAAACCCAAACCACATACAAAACACAAATTAAGGATGTCAACCATGGCCACACCTATCACCAGGTCGTCACTGCTTCTAGTCCTGCTTGTGATTGCAGCCCTCGCCGGAACTTCATCGGCGTGGAGCATATGGCCGTACAAACACATCCACGTCATCAACGGTCTAACCAAAAGTGTCTTGCACGTCCATTGTCGATCGGAAAATGACGACAGAGGGTATAACGATGTGGTTGTTGGGGCGGAATTCACATGGAGGTTCAAACCACATGTATTCTGGACCACCAAGTGGACATGCGAGGTGTCCACGGACGATCAGCGTCGTGCTATCTTCGATGCGTACAAGGAGGACGCAGACGAACAGAGCAGGGAGCATAAGAACAATACATTTTGGGTTGTGAAAGAGGATGGTGTTTATCTTCGACATATTGAAGATAATAAAGATCAATACTCGACAAAATGGCAATAGATTTAGGAACTAAATTTATGATTATATAAATTAGCCTACTTTTGAATAAGCTTTGGACTTGCTATATGATTGTATGCCTCTATTAGATATAAAAAAAAAAAAAAAATTATGTCAATCCACATTCCTATTTTTTAATTTCTAAACTCATACCATCCTCATCTCTGTGCGGGTGAAGCTTTCCATTCTCACCACATCTCATGGTTTTCGAATGCCCCAGCATAATTCTGGTTGTCAAGTTTTGATTCTTATATTATCTTATTTTTTATAGTTAGGTCAAAATTTCATTAAGCTCCGACAAAATCGATGATAAATACTATAGCAATTCTCAAGAACCAGCACCATCCAAGCAAACCCCCATATGAAGAAGAGGAAATCTATCAAACTATACTAGTATAAATCTATCTAACAACATTTCACCTTTCAACTCCCTCCATATAAATTTTCCTCCCAAAATTTTCTTTCCTCCCCACATTTTTTAATAGCTTAAGTAAGTGCTTGTGAAACCGTAACGCCGGTCAACCAAACCTCATATGAAAATTCAAGTCGGTATAGATTTTTATCAATTCAAAACGATTGAACCACGTTTAAACCATATTTTAAATACAAAATAGCCTACCATTGACTTATGCACAAATTTACAACCTCGGATTTTCCGATCCTGCGCGAAAACAAAAGCAATTGGGCCAGAAACTCTGTTTTGTCTCAATGCCATGGGCCCAAGCTTGCGATGAGGTGTGGGCGTAGTCTGTTATTCCTAGTCGCAAAGCGGAAGCAGGCCCAATGCACAGCCCATTTGTTGGCAATCCTCTGAATATTACAACAAAATTAGCCTAGCATCTTCCCCAGCAGGAGAAAAAACCGCGGCGACCGCTGAACAGCCGGCGACGAAGGCAGAGTATTCACCTCCCACTCTCCGATCGGCCAACGACTGAACTCAAAGAAGAATCAATTTTGAGACTCCCAGGTGATTCGGCCAACTCGTTTGTCAATCTTAAACCCTAAATGTCAGATTCCTCAATGTTCAGAATCCGAATTCAATCCATTCCAATCGCTGGTTGCATAGGGTTTCCTGTTTCTTGCTTTTTCAGGGTTTTCTTCCTAAATGTGTTTCCGCGAATTGATATCAGTTTCCCGGAGCTTAAATTTCTTGGTGGGTCTTTTTCACCACAGACGACAATCTCGGAAACAATGTTCCATTTCACCTCGAGGCTTTGCAGAGGTTTGAATCTGAAGGAGCTAGTCACTAGTGCCCCTGTCTATGAAACCTTCACTGGTAAACCTTTCGATCTGATTCCATTCAGTTATCCGTTTGAATTCCCTACGTAAAATCTCATTTCCGTTTGTAATGTAATGAAATAAGTGTATGGTTCTTGTTTCCAGATGGGTCCGCCGGCGGCGGCCTGAACGTGATGTTCCGTCGATGGGCTACAAAGAAAACAGCTGGATCCACGAAGAACGGACGGGACTCCAAGCCCAAGAACCTGGGAGTTAAGAAATTCGGTGGGGAGGTTAGTTGTTGTGAACTTGCTTTACTGAAATATAGAAAGATTCGATCTTGTGATGGCGAATGAGGGTTTTCCATTTTGATTGCAGAGGGTGATTCCAGGGAACATCATAGTTCGTCAGCGAGGGACACGATTTCATCCTGGAAATTACGTTGGAATCGGAAGAGATCACACTCTGTTTGCATTGAAGGAAGGAAATGTCAAGTTCGAGACTCACAAGCTCAGTGGCCGGAAATGGGTTCACATTGTCCCTAAAGAAGGCTATGATCTCCACCCGGTTTACGCCGACGGAAGCTCTGCTTCCTCGGAGATGGCGATGAAGACCTCCTCTTGAAAACTTTCAAAAGGAATCGGTCTGGTGTTATCAATAACCCTCTTTGTACTTCTTTGTTCGTCTCTTTCATGTACTTTGGATTTGTCAAGAGGGAAAGGACAGATTTTGTAGAACAAATACACATTTTGATTTCAATACTTGCAAGCTATGCATTAGGAAAAAATGATCAATTACAGTGGTGGGAGGTGGAAAGAATTTGCAGCCTGTTTCTGAAAAACCATAAACAAGCTTTTAAAAAATCTAAAGAATCTCGGAACAATGGTGTGATTGATTGATTAATCAGTACGCTTTAGCAAAACTGTTCTAGCGATCCACTTTCAATGCTCGAAATCTGGCTCTTGTCGCTCTATGTCTTGAATCTCGAGTGGCTCAGGGAAAATCTCATTTGACAGTCTCTTACTGTACCCAATCCCACCGCTGTTATGAAATCCTATTCTCACCGGCTGCTTTGATCCACCAACTGCTACGGCATTCTCCGAGGAGCTATGCCGCCAGCTCCCAAAGAAAGCACTGCTCCACGACGACCTCCTCGAGGAAGTCGTTCTGAGCCGCCCTGAACCATAGCTGTCTGCCCTTACTACTTTCATAGGGTTCTCCAATGCTTTGAGAATGTACTTCATGGGAGGACGTTTGGAAGGCTTGGGATTCAAACATGACCTGGCAATGATGGCCATGGCCCAAACCTCTTCGAGCAAGTCCTCATCAACCATCATTGATGGATCGACGATCTTGGTCACCAGCTCTTTGTCGTAGATGCTGATGTAAGGGAGCGTTTGGTCGAGCCAATCTCGAATCGTGGCATCATCTGATTTGTTGCTGATTCCGAGCTTGCCTGTTACTAGCTCTAGGAGGACCTTACCGAAGCCGTAGACGTCGTGTGCACAGGTCGCCATTAATCCTCCTGAAGAGCCTCCAGCTTCGGATGATCTGTTATAAGCAAAGAGTTTTGAGTTGCGGATTGAGCAAAGAACAATCAAAGATGAAGGTGAGGGGAGAAAAGAGCCGAGAAAATACTTACATTTGTTTTCTCAAGAACCTTGTGATGATCTTGTTGTGGTGTGATTCTGGGCCTTCCTGGACGTGGACCGAACTTAAGCTTCCAAGTCGAACTTCGAACTTGTCGTCGAGAAGAATGCTGCTTGCTTGAACATCCCTTTTAGAATATCAAAAGAAGATGCACTGAGTGAGCAATTGCAGTCAAGCGTATTACCATAACTTGTGAGCTAAATTATCTTTTGATCAGGATTTCTTGCAAAGAAATAGAATACCTATGAACAACAGGAGGATTACACTCATGGTGCAAGTAACAAAGCCCTTCAGCAGCTCCAGTAGCTATCTTCAACCTTGTGATCCAATCCAATGACTTCAAATGATCTTCTTCGTCAACATTGCTAACCTTGTGCAATGAGCTAGCCAAATCTCCATTCACCAAATACTTATACACCAGAAACTTCTCATTCTCATTCTCCAAACAATGCCCTAAAAGAGGCACCAATCTAGCATGCGAATACTTGCTGAAAAATTCCAGCTCCACCAATTCCTTCTTGGCAGAACGAGAATCGATCCTCTTCACAACAATCGGACTGTCTCCTTCGAGGAAGCCTTGGAATAGATCTCCAGAGTGACCATGTTTGATCAGATTCTTGTCTGTAAACTCACTTGTCAAGTTGCTGAGCTGTTCATATGTGAATGACTCACCAATACCAGATATTAAAGCGAGATCTTTCGCCGCTGATGGAGGATCATTATTATTATCTCCTTCAGGAACCGGTCCTACGTTAGCACTCCCTCTAAGGCTTGATCGGCTCCTATCAAACTTCCTGAGAAACAATACCATCACAATAGCCAGGACCAAGATGAACCCTATTGCGCCAACCACCCCTACTAAGATGTATATCCATTGCTTACTTCTTGTTCTTTGGGGATTGATTTCTGCTGATGGTAATGGAGCTCCAAATTCGTCGAAAGATAATCCTCTCCGAGAGTAAAACATCCTGCAATCCTCCAAACTCCTTTGATCAGGAACTGCCTCTAAGCAGTTCAAGCTAAGAACCACATTTCTTGGAGTTCTTCCACCATTGACCACCTTTCCTTGGATGTAGTTTCCAGATAGATCAACGGAACTAGAGTTATCGAACTGAGAAGATAGAGCTCCATACAACAAATTGTTCGATAGATTCAACGCGGCTGAACCAGCTGCATTGCCATTGAAATTAATGCTCTGCACATCACATGTGAAGTTATTCCCAGAGACATCCACAATCTGCAGATCAGGCAACGCAAACAATGCACTAGGCAGTCTACCATCTAGCTGGTTACTCGAAATTACCATCTTCTGCAAGTTGTTTAGCTTGGATAATCCATCCGGCAATGAACCAGAGAGTGAGTTCTTGCTGAGATCAAGGTCAACCAATTGAGATAATGCACCAAAATCGTCAGGGATTGAACCGGCGAGACTGTTATCGGATAAATCTAAGGATTCGAGCATTGAAATGTTGCCGAATCCGGGTGGAATCGACCCGGATAAGTAATTGGAAGAAAGATTGAGACTTGACAAGTTCCTGAGTGAAGCCAAACTCGACGGGATCGACCCAGTAAGCAGATTCCTAGAGAGGTCAAGAATTGACATTCGACTCAGCTGCCCCAATGTAGATGGCAGGGCGCCGGCGAGCTGGTTTTCAGAGAGGTAGAGAGCATTGAGCTGAGTTAACTCACCGAGCGTCGCCGGAATCGGGCCGGTGACTGAGCTCGCCCGGAGATCAAGAACTCGGAGCGACGACCCGAATTGCGACCCGAACCAGCCCGGGATGGAGCCCGGGAGGGCGAATCCGGAAGAGTTGAAAACCTCCAATGAGGTGAAATTCGCCATGGCGTCGACGAAGAACCCGGGTTTCAAACGCCCGACCCGGGTCCTCCTGAACCCGGAAACGTTGATTCCGGTGACCCGGCCGTCGCCGCCGCATTGGACTCCCTTCCAATTCCCGCACGGGTCGGATTTTATCGGCCAGTCGGAGCTTCGGATCCCTAAAGACCCCCGGAGATCGATCAGCGCCCTCCATTCCACCGGCGAGCCCAGCAACACACTCCTCTGCTGCGCCGCCGCGCAGCGAATCAAAACCCAGATCAGTAGCACCAACCGGAGCAAACCCCGCCGGCATTCTTCCATTCAGCTCAGAGATAAAAAGATACCAATCCCAATATTTCAGCAGAGAGAGACACTTAAACAAAATCTGGACGGCCGTTCAATCACAGAGTCGACTACTCATGGCCGCATTCGCCGGCGGCGGGAACGCTCTTCTTTAGCTGGCTTTATTTAGCTCCTCTCTGAAAACCCAACAAAAAGGAAAAGTCTGAAGGGGGAAAACTGAAAAAGGGAGGCATCGGGGAATTATTTTTTTTATTTTTTATTATTCAATTAATTATACGAACAAAATAAACTAAAATAAACCCTTTTCCTCACAGATTGCAACATTCTCACCTCCAATCACGAGCTTTGATTCTGCAATCGATGCAATTGTTTTCTACAATACTCTGTTTTTCTTCCTTCCCACAGTTAGCCGTTGTTGTTACTCTGTTGCTTCTTCTACGACTAAGCTGCTTCTTCTACCTCTGTTCCCTTCCCATAAACAAATGCTTCTCAGCATTTAATGCCATCCCAGGCTGTCTCAACTCAATCTCAATCCCCAAAAAATAAAAAACAAGGCCACCACCCAATTCCCACAAAAGGGAAAAAGGGTGAAAAAACAGAGTATGGATGACAAATTGATGAAGAAGAAGAAGGGCATTAATGGTGGAAGTGGTGCGGGGCGAGATAAATGACTTCCTTCCTTCCAACCAACCGCCGAGAGAGTCACTGTATGCCGAGTCGCTTTCAGTTTGCTCTTTCTTCCTCGCCGGAGAGATAGCTTTTAATGAAAACCCAGCGGCCCTTCCTCTGTTTTTCCACCCCTTTTTTCTGCTTTAATTTACCTTGGCCAATCTGGGTCGAATTAGGACTCGCAGAGGAAGAAGCAACAGGAAGGAGAAGGAAAATGGTGGGTAGTGGAAGTGGGTGGGTGGCCTGGCTTTGACCGGCTTTAAAAAAAGGCTGGCAACAGTGGGCAGCCAGCCAGCCAGTGACTAAAGAGTAAAGAGTAAAGAGACTTTGTTTTTTCTTTCCTTTGTTCTAAATCAATCTGATTCATGTTGTTGTTTGATTACTTTTGATTTTGTGCAATTTGTTATACTGGGTAATTTATTTAAAGTTCGTATCTTTTTATGTGGATTCGATCTTAGTTAGCCTTAGGTGTAGATTTGTTTCTCTCGACTTGGATTTGAAGCTTCCAAAGTTTTGTTTAATTTTGTTTCTGCCACGTAGCTTCCTCGTCGACTTCTTGTTGATGTAATTGACGGAATTTTTAACGGCGTTAAAGTTTTTAACAAAAATGGCTAAATTTGTCAAATATGTTTCTAAAATCTGGACATTTTGTGTATTTCTCATAAATTGGCTATTATTGTCACAAAATCGATAGTTATGGCTATGCAAGTGAATTTTGCCTAAAAAATATACACCCTATGAAAAAAATGTTCCAAAACAAGTAACTTGAAAGCTTCGCTTGTATGTGAAGATTTCAGATCCGTCTCTGGTGGAGATGTTGACCTTCCTTGATACGATATGTTGGTGTTTGGTACGTGGATTACATTCAGTCATCTTTGCTGGTGATGCCAAAGTAGTAATTAGAAGGATCTGGGAGGGCTAGGTCGACGATGTTCTAGGTGGCAAGATCTTGGAAGAGATTAGAAGTTTGAGATATTCGTTCCAGGTGTTTGACATTTGCTTTGTTGGTCGGACTTGTAACAGGGTTGTCCATTTTGTGGCAAAAAAAGCCTTTTCGATGTTGCCTTCTTTAATAGGGCTTGATTTTGTTTATTGACTGTTTTCAGCCATGTGACTCTTTGTCAACAAAGATGAGCGTTTAAGAACACATGCATCTTAGGTGTCATGCTAAACATTCTGTATAGGTTTTTACTAAATAACAAACTACTATCTGAGGCACTTACACGATATAGCTATTCACAAAGAAAATATCAATTTTGTAGGGAATAAATATTAAAAAAATCCTAAGAGATTGACCTAATAGTAATATAGAGATGACAACGTTCACTGCAACTTAGTTCAAACATTTAAAACTATATATACAAGGTAGATGAAACTTAATTAATATTGAACCAGCAGCTGTTAATGTGACTTTTCGAGTATTAATAAGCAACCAAATTTTCTTCAAGTTTTTTTCCACACAAAATCTTGTTAAAGTTTAATGCTTCGTCGGCAAACCTCGAGCGTCTGGTTGCTTCGCCAAATGGGCCTTGAAATCATTCCCCGGCGGAGCCCACGCACTCTCCTTTTCTTTTTCCCGGCGACTATCTTCCCGACGGCTTGTATGTTTGGACTTTTCTGTTCGACTTATAACTTATTTTGTAAGCCGAAACAAATTTATATCTATAATTCATTATTCCAAAAATACCCCGTAATAATCCGCACTTTTACTATGTTATAAAGCATTGATGTTTTAATGTTACAATTTAATGTTGTACCATAACACTAAATTTATAAGGTTGTGCCATAAATGAATTTGTACCTTTATGTTATGGTACGTACAACTTCATCACATAAAAGTACAAGTTCAAATTGTACCATAACAGAATTTGTACAAAAGAGTGTAGGTACAATCTGAAGTTATACTATAACGTTAAGGTTGTACCATAAAGGCAAAAACTCATAGCATCTGTTATAAACGCGCAGCTACGGATCGGGAAATTGCCGGAATCGATAAAGCAAGAATACGAAATCGAGAATCGAAAAACACAGACACACCATTTACGGGGTTCACTAAAACGATGTGTGTTAGCTAGTCCACGGGCGAGAGAGAGCCAGTTTCACTATATCGAGGAGATTACAGATTACAGAGAAGTATGAAAAGTATTTATAATACTTCTCCATGTGGGTCTAAACCTAATCCAATCTGGCAAAGGAAACAGTTACAGACCAGGCCCAGAACCCGAACCCAAATAACAGCGAGACCCCCGACTACCAGTCGTAGCGGCTGATAGTCTGATTCAAGTCACTTCAACAAATCTCAACCTTGACTTGAATCATCTTCCTCTGAAATATCTGATGTACTCTGCTCCTTCTCTATCTCTCCCGCCATCAATGCCCCGTAGGGCGGAGTCACCCACTCAAGACATTCAGCAAGTCCAAGCAGTGTTGGAACTTGCCATGTGGAACCGGCTTCGTGAACATATCAGCAGGATTATCCGCGGTGCCAACCTTCTTCACCTTAATCCTCTTCTCTGTCCTCAAGAAATGATACCTCACATCGATGTGCTTAGTCCTCTCATGATGGACTTGATCCTTGGCCAAGCATATTGCACTCAAACTGTCGCAATACACCACTGCCTGATCATGATGTAGACCCAGATCACCAACCAGTCCCTTCAACCATATTCCCTCCTTAGCAGCTTCTGTCAACCCCATATACTCTGCCTCGGTTGTAGACAATGTCACCGCCGACTGCAGAGTTGCCTTCCAGCTCACTACAGAACTCCCAAGAGTGAATACATAACAGGTCATCGATATCCTCGTGTCAACATCTCCAGCATAATCCGAGTCAGAATACCCAGACACCAAGCACTCTGTATCACTTCTGAAGCTAATCCCCACATCAGGTGTACCCTTAAGGTACCAGAAGATCCTCTTCACAGCCTGCCAATGCTCCTTCCCAGGTTGTATCATGAACCTGCTGACAACACTAATAACATGTGCAAGATCAGGTCTAGTGCATACCATAGCGTACATAAAGCTACCTACTGCATTAGCATATGGGACTCTTGACATGTACTTCTTCTGAGCCTCTGACTGCGGTGCATAAACTGAGGATATATGAACATTTGAAGCACTAGGAGTATTTAAGGGCTTTGCTGAAGACATGTCAAACCTCGCAAGTATCTTCTGGATGTAGCTCTTCTGTGACAAGAAAAGCTTCTTCTTTGACCTGTCCCTGTAAATCTCCATATCCAAGATCTTCTAAGAAACTCCCAAATCCTTCATCTCAAACTCAGCACTGAGAAGCCCATTTAACTTCTGGATATCATACTTCGACCTCGCGCTATGAGCATATCATCCACATACAGAACAAGATAGATCATCGAACCATCCTCCACCTTGTTGTGATACACACAACAATCATATGGACTTCTGCTATAGCCCATCTCAAGCATGTAACTGTCAAATCTCTTGTACCACTGCCTCGGAGACTACTTAACTCCATACAAGGACTTCTTCAGCTTACAAACATAGTCTTCTTTTCCCGGAACCTGGAATCCTTCTGGCTGAGTCATGTAAATTTCTTCCTCCAACTCTCCATGTAGGAAAGTTGTCTTCACGTCTAGCTGCTCGAGCTCCAAATTATAATGTGCCACTATTGCTGGTAGCACTCTGACCGAAGTATGTCTGAACACTGGTGCGAAAATCTCATTGCAGTCAACTCCTTCCCTCTGCGAGAAGCCTCGTGCAACCACCCGAGCTTTAAATTTCATGCCCTCTTTAGAAGTGATTCCTTCCTTCTTCTTGTAGATCCACTTGTTTGTAACAATCTTCCTTCCCTGTGGTCGTTTGACTAGCTCCCAAGTCTGATTTCTGTCATGGGTTTCCATCTCATCTCCCATTGCGGCAAGCCACTAATCAGCTTCGCCACCCGAAACAGCTTCTCTATAGGATTGTGGCCCACCTGCATCCACTTCTTCAGCAACCTGAAATGAATACGCCACCATGTCCTCGAAACCATACCTCTCTGGAGGTATGGCTGGATGTTTGGTATCGGTAATTGGGATATACCGAATACCGTACCGAATTTGTCTATATTTGGTATTACCAAATATACGTATTATTTTGTGGGATTGGCATTGAGATTGAATTTCAATTGTTATTCGGTATTAGGGATTACGGGATTAGGATCGGGATATACCGAAATACCGATCAATACCGAAATATAAGCTAGTGCGTAATTTATCCTTTGAACTAGACTCTCTCATTCACTACTAGGCGACCCTCAACTACCAAGAGTGTCTTTTAATTATACATAGATCATTCCATCACTATTTCACACTAGTATTAGTCATCTCTCGACCTCAAATTTGTCAAATTAAAGATTACCAATTACAAGAACTAGAGATATTAGCTCTAGGCAACTCAAGACTCTTTGCTTAGTCATTTTGCCCTAAATTAAACAATAAAATCTAATTTATATATTTAATTATTAATTATAAAGCTAATTAATTTTGTATTTGATAATACCGATTAGGATACCGAGGTACCGATTGAGATATTGAAATATTTAGGGATTGGGATTGGGATACCGAAATTAGTTAGGGATTGTGATTGATTTTAGGGTGTAATTCGATATTTCGGATTTCGGTATTTGGTATTGGGATACCGATACCGTACCGATTTCCACCTCTATCTGGAGGTACTCCTGTAGTCGCTCTCTTTGGTCTACCGGAAGCTACAGACTGTTGAGCTCCTGCACTGGACTTTGAAGTTTATGGCTCTGTAGAAACATCCTCATGTTGATCTTCTCCACCTTAGTGCTCAAACTCGCTCTCATTGAGAGTTTGCAGCTCCACCTACTTATCAACATTCCTTCTACCTTCAACAACAGTAACCTTCAACATGGGGTTAAACATAGACTTCTCATCAAATATCACATTTTACTGAGTATAACTCGATGCTCAGAAGGTGACCAGACTCGAAATTCCTTAACTCCATCTCCGTAACCCACAAATACACCCTTCTTTGCCCTTGGGTTTAGTTTACCCTCATCCACATGATAATAAACAGGACACCCAAAAACTTTCAGTGAAAAGTAATCGGCAGGCTTACCATACCACACCTCATAAGGAGTCTTAAACTCGATACCTATGTGAGGTCCACGGTTGATCAGGAAGCATGCCATGTTCACTGCTTCTGCCCAGAATCTTCTCTCTAGTCCAGCATTAGAGAGCATGCACCGTGCTCTCTCCAAAATTGTCTGGTTCATCCTTTCTGCAATGCCATTTTGTTGGTGTGTATCTCTCACAGTCCGATGACGGGCAATCCCTTCATCCTTGCAGAATTCGTTGAACTCAGAATTACAGAACTCCAGACTATTGTCTGTTCGCAGCTTCTTGATCTTCTTCCCGGTCTGATTCTCCACCAATGTCTTCCACTGCTTGAACTTCGTGAAAGCCTCACTTTTCTGCTTCATCATGAAAATCCAAGTAAATCTCGAATAATCATCAATAATAGACAGAAAATACATGCTGCCTCCAATGGATTCAACTCGTGAAGGACCCCAACGGTCGGAGTTGAGGTAATCCAGTATCCCCTTCGTTCGGTGGATAACCTTCTTGGGAAACTTGCTGCGATGTAGCTTCCCAAACACACAATGCTCACAGAATTCCAAATTATGCACCTTGTGCCCACAAAAAAGATCCCTCTTTGATAGAACTTGCATCCCCCGTTCTCTCATATGCCCCAGTCTCATGTGCCAAAGAGTGGTCATATCTTCCTGTTGAACCTGAGACGATGCAACTGCAGCAGAACCAGACAACACAGACCCTTGTAATGCATACAAGGTCCCACGCTTACGCCCTTCAGCACCTTCCTTGAACCTTTGCAGACATACACAACTCCACATTTTCCTTTGAAGCTGAAACCCTTGCTTTCGAGTAGACTCAAGGAGATCAGGTTCTTTGTCATTCGTGGAACATGTCTGACATCATTCACGGTACAGAACGAACCATTATGTGCCCAAACCTTTATGGACTCAATTCCAATAACCTTGCAGACAGCTCCATTTGCCATGACCACGTTACCACCATCTATATGCTCGTAGGTTGTGATTTGTGAAGCAATCCCTGTTCAGAGACATATGGTATGAGGCTGCAGTATCCAGAAACCACACATCCCCACGATGTGTCTTCTTATCTACAGCCAATGCGAGATCGTCTTCAGAACTGTTGTCCACTTCTGCCACGAGAACTAAACCTTGTTTCTTCTGTTGCCCTCTTCTCCTGGGACAGTTGTACTTCCAATGTCTCACTTCCTTATAGTTGTGATAAGCATCACCTGGTTGTGGACCGAGACCCTTGGAATTCTTGTTCGAATTCCCTTTACTAGATTTCTTCTTTCCCTTTCCACCTGTAACAGTCAAACCCGATGCCTCACCACCTGTACCAGATCCGGACGCCTTATGCCTGATCTCTCTCATATGAAGAGCAGACCTGACATCCTCCAACGACACGCTTTCTTTACCGGCAATAAAAGAATCAAAGAAATTCTCATATGAACTTGCAAAGAAACCATCAAGATTAGGGCAGCATCCTCGTCATCAACTTGAACATCCATATTACGCAGATCCAGCAAATAGAGTTAAGTTGTTCGATATGTTCCCTCAAAGGCGTACCTTCTTGCATCCTCAAGCTGAACAACCGTTGCTTGAGATGCAGCTTGTTGGTTAGAGACTTCGTCATATACAGACTCTCCAGTTTCAACCACAAGCCCGCGGCAGTCTTCTCAGCAGCGACTTCAATGATGACGTCATCAGACAACGATAACATGATGGTCGAGTGGGTCTTCTCCTCCAGGGTATTCCACTCATCGTCATCGACCGCTGCCTTCTTCTGTTTCGCAGACAGCGGCCCCCATAGCCCTTGCTGTTTTAATAAAGCCTGCATCTTGATCTGCCATATAGCGAAGCTGTTCTTCCCCGTGAACTTTTCGATCTTCATGTTCATCGACGTCATTCTTCTGAATCGAAAACCCTAGCCTGATTTTCAGCCGCGGCTCTGACACCACTTGTTATAAACGCGCAGCTACGGATCGGGAAATCGCCGGAATCGATAAAACAAGAATACAAAAGCGAGAATCGAAAAACACAGACACACGACTTACGTGGTTCACTAACACGATGTGTGTTAGCTAGTCCACGGGCGAGAGAGAGCCAGTTTCACTATATCAAGGAGATTACAGATTACAGAGGAGTATGAGAAGTATTTATAGTACTTCTCCATGTGGGTCTACCTAATCCAATCTGACAAAGGAAACAAGTCACATCAACAACATTAATGTTATATAACATTGTAAAATTCCTCTATAATAATTCCTTTGCGCAATTCATTAACTTTGACATTACTTAAATATAGAAAATTTATTCAATATTGTACCAATCCAAAACAAACCGCGTACCCCCAATTATGATACCAAGACAACAATATGATCAATCGTTGATGTGATCGAGTTCTGGTATAAAAGCAAAAAGTTACTTTTTACAACAATTAGAAGATTGAGTATGAAACGCATGGTGGATGTACATGATTTAAGTCGTCCGGAAAACATAAATTTCAAGAACTTGTGTATTCTACTAGTGGAATGGCAAAAGTTTATAAAATGTAAGAATATCGTGTTTGGTTCGCAAAATTAATTATGGAATACATATGTTGGTAGAAAAATGAAACATGAAAAACAATACAGCCCCAGAAAACATGTATTTTGAAAATCAATAGGTTGATTGCATGTTTGTCAAACCATCCCGACGCTAGTTACAACTATTAAACTTAAGTTATCCGCCGTGGAGGTAGGTTGAAGCCACGAGAGGCTATAACCCCTTAAATTTGAAATATAGATAAAATTACTTGTAAAATTAGTAACAAATTTGAAATTAACTTATCAATAATGCCTTAACCCCTCTCCCAAGCTATTTTATCACTCTCTCTTTTTTTTTTTTACTTCAAAACTTCAACGGTTCTTCTTTAGCTTGTAAGTTAACACTGAACTCAATTATTCTGCAATCATAATCAAGAACCCAAGCTAGCCTTTTTCCATTTATTGATTATTATATGGGGAACACGTGTTGCAATGATAGCATACGTGGTTTTTTTTGTATCTGTTGAGGGGAGGGGGCCTTAATTAAAACATAAACGTCGTAATTAATAACGACAAACAACTGAAAAACGGACCACGACGAGACAGCCATCATGATTATGACTTTCACTAATCTCTCTCTCGGCCTGGGGTCATTTAAATTACATTATTTTAGATTAGTTGACGCAGCCAAAATTAGCAACTCTTTTCACACTTAAACGCGCTTTAATTTCCACTTGCGATCATGACTGAAAGAAAACGAAAGCATATGTTATCACGAGAGAGGTGACCATAGCTATGAATTTTCATGCAAATTGTTCAAAAGAGGAAACAGTTACATACGTAACGTCAAAGCATGTTGAAAGGTTAGAAAGCTACTGTTGCTGTTACGTATCCAACTTGTCCAGAAAATTATATGAGATGCATGTCGGCCGATCAAGGTACTGTTTGCTGTAATGGTGGAGGGGGCAAGCTGATGATTTTTTCTTATATAGAGGAAATGGAAGTCGAACGATATCAGTCATCAGATCAAGAGTATACAAAGATATTGTCATAAAGACATAAACTCCTTGGTCTCAATAATTCGAGTTGTTGGGAGAATGTTATGTTGGATCTTATATACTCTCTTGTTAGTAAATGGTATATATGATCCACGATTGAACCTTTTCCAACAACTCGAGTTATTGGGATCAACTGGTTCTTGACATCTCTAACACGCCCCCTCAAACGAAAGTCAACTCACAGGCTTGAAGTTTGCACAGGCCCACTTGAACACGTGACCTCACAGACAAACCAGTTCTGATACCATGTCATAAACCAGTTGGTCCCAATAACTCAAATTGTTAGGAGAAGGTTATGTTAGATCTTAAACAACTCTCTAATAGATACATGTTGGGAGTTTATATATAAACGAAAGCACACAAAAATCCCAAAGTTTCAACAAGAGGCAACCAAACGCTTAATGATCTTACTGGTGCGGATGATATGTAGGTGCTATAAATTAGATTGTGTTTGGATATAATGATTTGGATTTGGTATTTGTAATTTGGATTTTTAAATGTCAAATCATGTGTTTGGATATTAATTATATTTGGTATTTGGATTTGTGCCAAATTCGTGGGATGATTTCCAAATACATGTCTAGTGCATTACTTGTCAACTTCAAATACATTTCAACAACTAGTGATTTGAAATACCTCCTAAGTCTTGACAAAAGATTGGACCAATTTGTAAAATATTAAAAGTTCAGGTACTATAGTGTGTGGCAAAACATATAAAGGTACCAAAATGTAATTTTACCATCATATTTTCTGGATCTTTTCTTAAATTTTAAAAGTTTAGGTACTAAATTGTAAGAAAAATATTTTTGGGTACCAAACTGTAATTTACAAAAATTTGTAGTAAGTGACCAAAAATTAAAATACAAACAAATTACAAATGAGTATCCAAACAATAAATTTGAAATACACGTATCCAAACGCACCGGTTGAAAATCCTCTCCTTCCTAGAATTCGAAACCCACCTCCCCATTAACCAAGGACATCCCTGATCCAATAATCTTCACCGCCGAGATATCCTCCCTTTGAGGTACACTGTGATGGGTCCTTTATTTGTGACCCCCAGAAGGCGACTTATGGTGTCATTGTGCTTGACAACCATGGAGTAATTTGCATTGTGATGGGAGAGTTGGACCTGTCATGTGTTCATCCCTCATTGAAGCAGAAGCCAGAGCTGGAAGATGTCCGACTGGACGAGTCTCTCTCGGGCCTAAGCTTTATCAAAACTGATTGCATGTCTCTGGTACTGGCATTGGCTTCTGACCCTCCTGCTTGGCCATGGCAAGTCTCGGCCTGGCTGGGGATCATCTCTAGTATCATTTGACATTCTAGTCACATCAAAATTACATTTTTCAGATGTATGCTCAACTCAAAAGCAGACTGGGTGGAAAGGACGTAACAATGTCGTCTTCCTACCACATGCTCAGTTTTCAATCCCACTCCTCCACGGCCAATTCCTTTCTCATCAAGCTGATCTCCAAATGGCTGCTATTGCTGACTTCCATCTTCCTCCGGTCGACCAGCATCCGCGCCCCCACTCCCGTCAACGGCCTCCTTCACTTCCTTCTCGCGACCTTCGTGTTGCGGTTGACGGCGCGACTAGATTCCTCCTTGGTGGACGGTGGTGCTATTGGCGTTGTTGGATTTCATGACTCCATGCCTAGCTTTGCTTTTGGGAGTTACTTGTCGGGATCGTTGAACCTTTTCTTGTGGAACTATTGGCATTCCGGGAAGCTCGTATTTTCTCCACAGTTGGCGGTGGTATACCATACCAATTCTCATCACGGGTGATGCCAAGTCAGTGGTGATGTGTTTGGCGACCCGGTTCGTGTGCGATGCATATGGGGGAGCCGTGTTGTGAGAGATCATTCATCTTCTTCGTCTTTTTCCTGCCGTGCAATTTGTAAGCGAATCAGGCAGTCCATTTGGTGGCGCAAAATGCCTTACGCTAACCTGACCTATATACTGGATTATATGATTTTTCGTACATGTTATGTCTTTAAGTCCTGTGAGGCTATGCCGTAATTGTTGTGGCATTTCCTTACGTCTATCTATGTCATCCGCAAGGTTTGATTGACAATAATAATAATAAAACAGACTGGGTGGCACGTTCTTTTGTTACAGATGAACTCCCCACTAATTGGATTACTGTTCTGAATCTTATTCCCCACCTACTGTAATCCTCTCTGTTATGTTTCCTGGATCGGATGGATATATAAAAGAAAGGACCATCATTTAAAAAAAATGTTGGAATCAAGATGATTATCAGTCGCGGTTGCGGATGAGGAAGGTCATAGCTAAATTTGTGGCTAAATTACAAGTTTGGTCGCTTGAATTAATAGTAAAGTTCATGTTAGCCACTAGAATTACTTTATTCCATTCGTAGTCACTTAGATTAGTTACACAATTCAAGTTTGGTCACTCTCTGTTACCTTTCGTCAAAATCCGTCAGTTCCGTTAGTTAATGCTAACGTGGCTAACAGATATGCTGACTCACTCAATTTTAAACCAAGAAAAAACAGAAACCGACATGTCACGTCAAAAAAACCCGCCACCTCATATAAACCCAATTCAACCCACCGGACCTAAACAAAACAATGAACCCAAATCAAAACCCCTTCCGACCCCCCCAATAGTATCCCCAATTTCCCTTCTGCTCCGTCTCCTCTGCGTTCTGTTTATCCCCTGCCTTCTACCTCTCTCTCTCTCTCTTCGGCCATTGCTCTGTTTCCTCCATTCCCTCCCTCATCTTCTCTCTAGCGAGCTCCGGTCTGGGATTGATTCATGGAAGAAGCTAAACAAGTTGAATCTCTTCTGGGGATCTCGTATCGCTGAATCCGAGCTCGTGGAATGACATCAACGTCCATTTCAATTTTTTTATTGAACGAAAGTCGTCGACAGGGGACTTGATGTTACTGTACTTGAAGTAGAACCATACAACTCCGACAAGGGGGACTCGTTGGAATCTCGTTGGAGAGCTTATTGTTCGAGAAATCGAGCTTGTTGAGCTTTGAGTTCTGGAGATTGGATGGGATTTCGCCAGAGCGAAGGTTTGTGCGTCCAGGCGGAGTGCCGCTCAAGGCCGACCCACCTCTTTCCGCCGATATATCCTCTAACAGACTGTCGAGAAGCTTCGATTCTTCGATTTCGTGTCCAGGTCTAAGGATTGAAATTGTGGTTAGGCAAGATCCCCAAGCTAGAAATGATCCCGACCTTCTTCTCTGCTACCTATGATGGGTCGATTTGGCACAGTGGCAACTGGCGACGACGACGTAGGAAGAAATTGATTTCTTCCTTGTCTTGTCGGAATAAGATGGAGGTTCGATCCTAGTGTTGTTGGCAGAGCTGGGGTAGGAAGGAGGAAGAAGCTTTGCTTGCTCTGGTTGTAGCTAAGACTTTCAATGTCAATTTGTTTGGGAGAAAGAAAGAGAGAAAGAGCTATGGGGAAGATGGATCAGGGTGGCGGGTATTCTGTCGGAATTGAGAATTGCGGTGGTGGCCGGCGGTGGAAGATGAGGAAGAGACGGAATGAATAGAGGAAGAAGAAGAAGGGTGGGTGGGTCACGGGTTCGGTTCGATTTGGATATCTTATGTGACTGGGACATAATGACGTGGCAGACCGATTTTTAATTTTTTGTTTGTTTAAATTGGGTGATTAGGCATATTTGTTAGCCACGTCAGCAGTTAACTGACGGAAGGTAACGGAGAGTGACCAAACTTGAACTGTGTAACTAATTTAAGTGACTATTGATGAAATAAACTAATTCTAGTGGCTAACATGAACTTTACTAGTAATTCAAGTGATCAAACTTGCAATTTACCCCTAAATTTGTTGTTTTCGTGCTAGGGGCTGACATGTGTTTATATTTGAAGTTGGAGAAATTTAAATTGATCAATCTCTAGAAATATCCCAATAACCCATTGCTTAGTTAGCTTGAAAAGTTTAATGCTCTAGAAATAAAATTATTATTACAAATCGAGTAGTTGACTAGTTGATAATATCTCTATGGACATTTTGAACGGATTAACATTAGAGCAGTGCTGTCATTATCATCGGGATTAGCAGAGTAGCAGTCACGACAGTTCCAAAAGGTGGCCAGGGCCGGACAGAAAAGTCTTCCGTTTGACCTGGTCTTTTTAATCATCTTTTTGGTAATTACTTCTTTCATTTTCAGCCTATAGATCAATTAATTAATTAATTAGATCCAGAATAATCAGATCTCATTGATCAATTAAAATCCTCGTTCACAAATAACAATTTTGTCTTTTACGTGCATATATTATATTTTTGTATACGTGGCTGTACGACGAAGCTCGTATGAAATGTGACTTTCATTTTTCATTAAGTCATTATCTTTACATTTTATTTGTCACAATAAATATGGTAATGTTAAAAGGCTATTCCATATGTACCGGAAACGTCATTGCAAGCAGTTAGATTTATGGTCGATGAAGCCACAGTACAACAGCTCCTGGACATGGAGGAGGCTGCTCAAAATCAGGGATCAGATCAGGCCATGGATACAGCAGAGAAATGGTGAGGTTTACTGGGGAATGAAACTAATGAAGGTGTACTTTGTTCGATTAGTCTGGGATTCCTTGCGTGCCAAGCAGCCAGAGGTACCGTGGTGTAAGCTCGTCTGGAATAGGTTCTGTCCTCCTCGCTATAGCTTCATTGCTTGGCTTATTATAAGAAATGGAATAGTGACGAGGGACAAACTTCTGAGCTAGAGGAAGATAACTATTGCCTCTTGCCCATTGTGCACTTTCCCGATGGAAACGAGAGAGCACCTGTTTATGCATTGCTCTTTTGCTCATCTGCTTGTCTTGAATTTGCACTGTCGATTGTTTGAAGCAGGAGGCTGGGACGCAATGATGGCTGCTGTCTGCTCTTTGGTTCAGCCCTCAGGGAAATTGTGATGACATGGAGTTGTGTGGTGTATGGTGTTGACGTGCATTTGGCGTGAGCGTTGCAGAGTTGTACATGGTGGTGCTCTGCCAGACCCAGAAAAGGTTGCTACCCAGCTGCAAGCGGATCTGCGATACCTGGTGGCTGGGAATGCCATGCTGCAGGGGGATCTTGAGAGTTTGGGATATCTTTGATTTTTCTTTGCTTGTTGCTTGTTTTTGAGTAGCTGAGTGAGCAGTTACAGGTTGAGTAGGAGTGAGCAGGGTTTTTGACATTACTCAAAGCGTTACTGCTTTGCCTCGTTGTATTGGTTTTTCTTTTCATATTAATAAAGAGGGGAACTGATTCAACGGAAAAAAAACGTCATTGGTACGGCAGAGTATTTGTAGTTGTATTAGCAAGTGTATCAAAGATACCGTCATTGATTCTCACGGACAACAATAATTAGCGCGAGCAAACATATTAATGACGAAGAACACATTAATATGTGTCAAAATGTCACGTAACTCAACCATTACGTACCATTAAAATTACCTACCGAATGGACTTCATAGACGAGTTTTCAGTTTTCAGGACAGCCGATAAGGTACCATTTTTTCAAACACTAGTTTTTATTAAGCAAAAACATTCATCCAACGATTAGTGTACAAGGCAAAAAAGGCAAACAGTAAAAGAATCAAAGGCCGATTCTTGATGGACAATATTGGGTAAGGCATACATGCAGATGGCGGGCCGAGGGAATTGATGTTGGGTTAGAGAAATATTGGGCTTTAGCGAGCCTTAGTACTCCAGATCCTTATCTTCTGCGAGGTTCGTTTGCCACCTATGATAGAAGCCCAAATAGTAAACAACCCAAACTTCAATATCCATTGGAAATTAAACTTTTGTACAAAAGCCCAATATACGTAAGAAGGGGCGGATGGCCTTATTAATCTGTTGATAAAATGATATTTTAACAAACACATTTATGCATCATAACTTTAACAAGTTCATGTAATATGTTAATTTATTCGCTAGCCATTAGCAACGAGGCTAAAAATGTTTGCAGAATTTATTGACAGCGAGCCAATTGAACTATAGTAAGCATACACTTAATAATAAGTAGCATGTCATTTATATTGAAGATCCAGTTAACTAATTATTCGCCAACACTCCAATAGTACCTTTTGAAGAACTTAAGCTGATATTTCATTTGAGATCATGGTGGGAGGAGGGGATTTCCCCTATTTTCTATGTATCCATAGTAGTTTTAGTGTGGATTTTCTTCGTATTCGCTCCTTTGTATGTAAAATAGCGCGGAAATATAAACGAGACTTTGATTTACGTGGTTCTTCCTCACGTTGTGTGAGACTTACATCCACGGGAAACACACTATCTCTTTATTGATTGATTGATCGGCTTGGTATAACAAGCCGTCTCTTTATACCCTATGTTACAATCACCATCTAAGGTTACAGAGTTTGTGCAGGAGACCACGAGATAAGTGGCCGATGCGGACGTGGGCTTTGTCCGTGCATGGGCTGCATGCATCTCGTGTGGGCTACATGCGCTAGTCACCAAGTCTCGGCCCAATACTCCCCCGCAAGCTGGAGCATGCAGATCGCGAATGCTCAGCTTGGACAAGAGAAACCTGAAATGATCCGCCCCAAGTCCCTTGGTAAGTAAATCTGCGAGCTGGAGTTCTGAGCTGACTTTGTCTGGAAGGATATGACCAGCTTGAACTCGTTCTCAAACAAAGTAACAATCCATCTCGACGTGCTTGGTACGCTCGTGGAAGACTGAATTGTTAGATATGTGAAGGGCTGCTTGATTGTCACAATGAAGAGGAGTCGGTCTATTCTGTGGCACACCAAGCTCACTAAGAAGCCATCGAAGCCAGACAAGTTCACTGACCGTGCTATCCAATGCACGGTATTCTACTTCGACGGACGACCAGGCAACAACCTGTTGCTGTTTAGCTCTCCAAGAAATGGGTGCACCCCCTAGGGTAATGAAGTAACCTGTCGTGGAGCGTTGAGTACTCTGACATCCTCCCCAGTCTGCATCACAGTAAGCGGTGAGTTGCAGTGAATTAGAAGAAGGAAAGAAGATACCTTGACCTGGACTGGACTTAAGGTAGAGGAGAACCTGATATGCAGCATCCATGTGCATCTGACTAAGTGCTTGAACAAACCGACTCAAAATGTTGACTGCATAGGTGATATCCGGTCGAGTGATAGTGAGATACAACAACCGGCCGACCAGTCGCAGATAAAGCGAGGGATCCGGTAAAACATCATCAACAATGCGAGTAAGCTGGTGGTTCTGCTCACCAGGAAAGGGGCTTGGACGAGTGCCCAAAGTACCAGCATCTTTCAGTATGTCAAGAACATACTTTCGCTGACTAAGAACCACACCGTCAGCGATACAAGCTATTCCAATGCCCAAGAAATAACGAAGCTGGCCCAGATCTTTTATACTGAACATGCTATCGAGAAAAGCCTTGACTCGTGAGATAAACGGGAGATCATTCCCTGTCAGTATAACGTCGTCAACATATATGAGAGTCGCGACAAAAGTGCTCCCCCGCTGATAGATAAACAAAGAACCATCAGCTGGTGAGCAACTAAATTCGAACTCGCTCAATGTCGTCGTAAATTTCTGGTACCAATTACGGGAGGCAAGCTTTAGCACATACAAGGACTTGTGGAGACGACAAACACGTGTCTCTCCTGGCTGCCGGAATCCCTATGGAATTTCCATGTAGACTTCCTCATCAAGATCCCCGTGGAGAAACGGATTGTTGACATCTAGTTGATGTAGATGCCAACTCTTGCTAACTGCGACACAAATGAGACATCAGATCGTTACCAACTTCGCGACAGATGCGAAGGTATCGTGAAAATCCAGCCCCTCTATTTGAGTATACCCTTTTGCTACCAAGCGCGCCTTGAAGCGCTCAATGTTGTCATCCGGATAGTACTTAATCTTGTAGACCCATTTGGACGCAATAACACGCTTTCCTTGTGGTAGTGAAACCAAACTCCATGTTCCATTGGCTTCTAATGCCTCGATTTCCTTTGCCATGGCAGCGCGCCGTCTTGGGTCACGCATCACCTGAAGAAAAGTGGTAGGCACTTCACCTCGTGTAACAGCTGCGAGGAAAGCACAATATTCTCATTTAAAACCATCATATGAAACAAATGAGGATAGTGGATAAGTAACGGGAGGATGAGTGCTTCCTTTATTTCCCATCAGATCAGCATCATAGTCGGCCAAGTACTTTGACCGTATTTACGCTCGATCACCGCAGCGAAGAAGAGGCGCGGCGGCAGCTGAATCTAGAGCGGGAGGTGTGACCTCTTATTGAGGAGTTGATGAGGGGTCGAGAACTCGTGTTCTCTCCATGGGAATCCGAGGAACCTCCATACTGGGTAAGGACCTCGTGATGCGGGACCTCATGCTCCATTATTGAGTCATCACGCAAGCTGGGCGACGTGGCCTCTTCACTTGGCCCCAACGTCTCTGCTTGAGGAGATTGTTCATGAAAAGGTGAGGCATGATCATCATTCAGCCTCCCTACCTGCCAAACAGAATGCTAAAGGCCAGAATCCAATAGAAAAGTCGGCTGAAGGATCCAGTGAAGTTACCACTGCATGCCATCTTGGATAGGAAAGTTCTTCTCATGGAATTGGACGTCCCGAGAAGTGATGACACGACGGGCAAGTAAATCGTATATACGATAAACCTTTTGAGAAGTGGCATAGCCAAGGAACACGCCGGCCCGACCTCGTGCATCAAATTTGCCAAGATGGCTATGCGTGTCCTTGTAGTATGCGAGGCATCCAAAGATACGTAAGTGACGATAAGTCGATGGCTTACCAAAGAGCATCTCGAAGGGGGTCTTCCCTGTTGCAGTAGTTGGCATGGCAACCTGTTAATGAGATAAACCGCAGTGAGAATGCATTCTCCCCAAAATCGAAGAGGGAGACTAGCCTGGAACCGCAAAGCTCGAGCGGTGTCAAGGATATGGTGATGCTTGCGCTCGACAACTATGTTTTGTTGCGGAGTGTCAGTGCAAGATGTCTTTGACAAAATTCCTGTGCGAGTGTAGTAATCGCTCAATAATTCGGTATTGAATTCAGCTTCATTGTCCGCCTGAATTCGTTTAACAGCCTTTCCAAACTGCGACCGAACCATCTGGCAAAATTGTACCAACTGGCGACTCACCTATGACTTATAACGAAGGAGATAAACCCAAACACCACATAAGAAATCATCCACGATAGTTAAGAAATAATATGCACCACTTAAAGAAGCCACTTTGTAACCACCCCAAAGATCCACGTGAATAAGTTCAAAACAAGTAGTCGTCTTAATAGTACTGTGCGGGAAAGGAGAACGTGACCGTTTAGCCCTTGAAGAAGAATGACAGGGTCCATCATTATTCCGAGATAAAGACAAAGACAACATGTTGCCAGCATAAGATAGCTTTGCTGGAGAGGGATGCCCTAGACGAGCATGCCAATCAATAGCAGAATCCAAACCCCGTGGCTGAGCTGTGCAAGCTTGCGACCTCCCACGCCCAAACAAACGTAAGTAATTTAAACCATCCTTGAGCTCACCCTTCCCAATCAACTTGGAGAGTAAGTCATGAATGACGCAGAATCCATCAAGAAAAATCAAGGCAACATGATTATCACGAGTCAACCGAAACTAAATTACACTGAAACTAAATTACACCGAAATTCAGGGACGTGGAGAATACGCCACAGAGTGAAACCGGGATGTAACTCAATAGACCCAACGAGTTTAACCGGGATACTCGCCCAGTTGGGAATACGAACAGATTGATTATTAACAGGTAATTCTGTACTCGACAAGAGGTGCTCATGCATAGTCATGTACTCGTTGCACCCGGAATCAAGTAACCATTTAGAACTGTTAGAGATGTTACCTGCCATATGAGTTGCGGGATCATCTGAAGGTTGATCGGAAAGCTTGAAGAACTGTTTGAGCTGCTGAAGTTCAGTGACGGTAAAACCAGCCACCAGACTCTGCTCGGCTTCCACTTGAGCAGCCTTGGGTTCGCGGTTCAGCCCATCACGGCTACTTTCGCCAGCTCTGCAGCCACGACGTGGGGAACGATCATCCGCTTTGTCACGAGAACGCTCCCGATCACGGTCACGATCACAGGGTGGATACCCAATCAATTCATAGCACGTTTCACGAAGGTGGCCCTGTTTGTTACAGTGCGTACAACGGAGCTTCTCACGTTCACGAGAGCTGCGTTCTTGATCCCTTGACCTGTCATGGTCGCCTTGAGCAACAAAGGCGGTAGCCCCGGGCTAATTTTTTGGTTCTGTGTGATGAGCTTTTGATATTCTTCATTTAAAATAATGTTAAATGCTTCGCCCAAATTAGGGATAGGCTTCATCGCCAGAATTTGAGTTCGGACAACACCAAAAGTCTCGTCGAGGCCCATAAGGAAGTCGAAGACTCGTGAGCTTTCTTGTTGTTCACGAGCGTGACGGGAGACGCCGCATACACACTGTCCGCAGGTGCAGATCGGGGGAGGGTTAATTGCCGAAACTTCCTCCCAGAGCGCCTTCAAGCGCGTGTAAAAGGTTGAAACATGCCGCTTCTCTTGTTGAAGGAGCGAGATGAGGCGGCGCAGTTCATAGGCGCGCACCGAACTTCCTTGGCCGAACCGCTCTTGCAGGTCCACCCAAATAACACGAGCACTCTCCGCGAAGATATACTACTACGGATCTCCTTGTCCATTGAAGTCTTCAGCCAGCCTTTGACCATGGCGTCATAGCGGACCCAAGCTCCTCGCGCCGGCTGATCGACAGGCTTGACGAGAGTACCATCCACAAAACCATATTTATTTTTGGTGAGTAGAGCGTCTTTCATATCGAGGACCCATTCGCCATAGTTGGAGGAAATCATAACATCACCCACGAGCATGTTGCCTGGGCCATCAGACTTGTGCAGTTGAAGCTCGTCGGGCAACTCATCCTCCAGCTTCATACTCTTCGATGCGGGCTGCTTCTCACTGTTCTCCCCGACGGAACCAGTATCATCGTCGTCACTCATGATGAAGCGTCTAGATCACCGGGAGCTTAAAGCTCTGATACCATGTAAAATAGTGCGGAAATATAAACGAGACTTTTATTTACGTGGTTCTTCCTCACGTTGTGTGAGGCTTACATACACGGGAAATACACTATCTCTTTATTGATTGATTGATCGGCTTGGTATAACAAGTCGTCTCTTTATACCCTATGTTACAATCATCATCTAGGGTTATAGAGTTTGTACAGGAGACCACCGGATGAGTGGCCGATGCGGACGTGGGCTTTGTCCGTGCATGGGATGCATGCGTCTCGTGTGGACTGCATGCGCTAGTCGCCAAGTCTCGGCCCAATATTGTATGCTCGAGCTTTTTTTCAAGTAATTTGGATTATTTTTTTAATTTCGTTTGGAGTATATTTTTTAATGATTTTTAGGATATGACATCGAAAAGGGCAAGAACACGAGCATGTGAGCTCAAATGAGAATGAACTTGAGAATTGGATGAGTGAGTTATGGACAAAAAAAATTTGTATCATCACTCACGACAGATCCAGTCGACTACAACCCATTGAAAAATCATAAAAATCATTTTCTAGAGGGTATAGACCTCAGGCCCAGATCAATGTGATATCCAACTGATCTGGTGACAGCTAGGGGCAGTGAAATGATGACTCTACCTAACCTAGAGTGATTCGAGTACTCAAGTTATGTTTGCTAGTATTACTTCAAGGGAAAATCTACGATAGAAAGCCCGCCATATATTTGTAGAGTGGGCCAGCAAGGGTACAATGAACTCGGCACGCCAAATCTGGGAACTCCAAGCTGCCATTGAGACTAAGAGGGATTTGGCGGATATCAATTGGGAAACGATCAAGGGCCTGGAGATCCAGCTTGCAACTGCTTTCCGTCAGGAAGAAATTTTCTGTAAACAAAAGTCTAGAGTGGATTGGCTTCAGCGGGGAGATGCCAACACCAACTTCTTTCATTCCCAAGTTTGGCAGCACCGGCGTGAGAACCTCATTGAAGTTCTTCGTGATGAGAATGGGAAAGTTCATTATGAAGAGGATGCTAAAGGGTCCGTGGCAGCTTCCTTTTACCAACAACTATTTTCTTCCAATGGGAACTCTCCTCACTTCCTCCTTGCTGCTCTTGGACTCCCTAGGTAGGTATCAGAAGCTCATTTTGTCTGACCCTGTCTCTATTTCCGAAATTCGAAAGGCGGTGTTCAGCATAGGGGCTCACCAGGCACCTGGTTCGGATGGTTATACAGGGGCTTTCTTTCAATTCTACTAGGATATCATTGGGGACTCAGTCTCGGCAGCAACCCTCTCCTTCTTCCGGTCTGGTCGCTTGCTTCATAACTACAACCACACACTCTGACCTTGATTCCCAAAGTTCCCAATGCGTAGTTCATGAAGCAAATAAGACCGATCGGATTGTGCCAGGTTTTCTACATGGTTCTAGCTAAGGTATTGGCAAGCCGTCTAAGCTCGATCTTGCCGGACATAGTTAGCGAGTCTCAGAATGGTTTCGTCAAGGGTCGGGACATTTCAGACAACATTCTAATTGCACATGAGGTTATGCAATTATTAAAGACTAAGTCTCAGGGCCGAGATAAGTGGATGGCGGTTAAGCTCGACATGGAAAAGGCGTACGACCGCGTCGAGTGGGGCTTCCTCTTTGCAGTTATGGAGGCGTTGGGATTTAGTGATCAATGGATGAAGTGGATCCGAGCTTGTATCACATCTGTTTCCTTCTCCCTGATTCTCAACGGGACTGAGCATGGGTACTTTAGACCGCAAAAGGGTATCCGACAAGGGGACCCCCTCTCCCTCTTGTTTTTTGCGATCTATAATGAAGCTTTCTCCGCCATGATTTCTGGAACTATTAACTCAAACCAGCTCCATGGATTGAAGATTCACTGCCGCGCCCCATCGATCTCTCATCTCCTATTTGCGGATGACTCGTATATCTTCCTACGAGCCTCCACCCCCGAATGCAGCTCCCTTCTCCTCCTCCTTCAACTCTATGAACAGGTGAGCGGGGCAAAAGTGAACCTCTCCAAGTCTTCTGTTTATTTCAGTGCTAATGTTTCAGACCAGGAAGCTTCTCAGATTGTTGGGCAGCTGGGCATTTCTTCGATTGGGCCCCTGGACAGGTACTTGGGCTTGCCATCTTAGGTCCAACGTTCAAAGGTTCAAACTTTTCAGTATGTGGAAGATGCTCTCGCTGCTCGTATTCGTAGTTGGAAGTCAAAAGCCCTCTCCCTTGCAGCCAAGGAAGTTATGATCAAGTCAGTGGGGTCGGCCACACCGGTATACACAATGCTTTCCTTTAGACTCCCTTCTACAAGCTGTCGCTGCCTGAATAGTCAGCTGGCTCGCTTCTAGTGGTCGGGTCAGGACAAGAAGACCGACATCCACGGGATTTCCTGGCCTGCGATTTGTGTGAGTAAGTTCCAGGGCGGCCTTGGTTTCAAGGACTTTGACCTCTTTAACATTGCAATGCTCGCGAAACAGGCTTGGAAGCTCGTCCAAGATCCATCGTCCACTCTAGCCCGGCTATACAAGGTTTGATATCACCATAATTGCTCATTTCTCAGTGCGTCGGTGGGGACAAGACCTTCTTGGGCTTGGCAAGGTGTTCTGGAAGGGAGGAAGCTACTTAGTAAGGGTCTCCGTTGGCAGGTGGGTTGCGGTTCAGCCATCGACATCCTCAACCAGGCCTGGCTCCCGACTTCCCCACCGTCTTCGCCGAAGCTGTTACCTGGGGTTTCCCTCCCAAACCCCTTTGTTGCATCTCTCATCCACCCTACCACCAGAACCTGGAACCTAGAATTACTCCAAAGCCTCTTCCAGGATGACAACATCACTTGGATCCTATCAATCCCCTTACCGTATGCTCCTCTGCCGGACCGTCTAAT
This sequence comes from Linum trigynum, assembly GCA_964030455.1. Classification (NCBI taxonomy): domain Eukaryota; kingdom Viridiplantae; phylum Streptophyta; class Magnoliopsida; order Malpighiales; family Linaceae; genus Linum; species Linum trigynum. The sequence continues at coordinate 53,407,208 of OZ034817.1, read as the reverse complement.
CTGGCACTACTCGCTCTCGGACATTTACATTGTGAAGTTTGGATATCAGCTCTTGTCGGCTGAACGCTCATCAGGATTCGACCCGCTCCCCGTGCTCTTGGACTCTAAATTCTGGAAATTTCTGTGGAACTTGCTCGTTCCTCCGAAGTTAAAATTCTTCTTATGGCAGCTTGTGCGTGGGTTCCTTCCTTTGTGTGTTGTGCTGAAACTGAAAACATTATGTGATGATGATGTATGTCCTATTTGCTCGGAAGGGTCTGAATCTTTTCCCATTGTTTCTTCACTTGCAGAATAGCGTGGGGAGTAAGGGATTTAGCCGGATTTGATTCAATCCACATGGCAGTCAGCTAGTTCAGCCCGGATACAGTATGGCATAATATTTTCTTTAACTCCCAGCTGTCAAAAGTGCAGGTTGCCGAAGTTGTCTTCCTTGTTTGGCGCATTTGGAATGGAAGATGTTGGTCTGTCCACGACCATATTCAGTATCTACCCCCAGCTCTTCATCGGCAATTTCATATTCAAGTGGACGAGTGGCAGGAAGCCTCGGCCAGCCAGCCGCGCGATTCCTCGGTAGGGAGACAAACACCAGTGCCAGGTCCGCCAGTCTCCAATCCTCCAGGGGACTCCTCCTTCGATTTGATGGTGCGTTCAACAAAGACACAGGTGGCCGTGCGGGATTCGTGGGGTACGCAGCAAGATCGTCCTTGGTATGTGCCTATGGTAAGTTTTATCCAGTTTTGAGCGATCCGTTTCTTGCGGAACTTCTTGCTCTTCGTGTTGCAATGTTATGGTGCATAAACCATGGATATTATAACGTTTGTTTTTGTGGAGACTCTCAACTGGTTATTCGACGGGTTATGGAGAATGAGGTTCACCATGAGTCCGGAGGGGCAATTCTGGAGGAAATCCGCCTGCTGAAGTCAAGCTTCTTTTTCGTTAAGTTTGTTTATGCTTCTCGTAGGACTAACAGGGCTGCCCATTTAGTGGCAAAAACGGTCCTTGCATCGGCAGTTCGACACTCGGTGGACTGCCGCTATTTACTTTTCAACCACTTGTAATCACCTGTCTATCTACAATCTATCTATGGCAAAAAAAAAAAATCTACGATGAACATAATTTTCATATTAGTATGACAATAAATTGTCCTTATATGTTTTTAGATCATCAATGCAAGAAAAATGCATGTACGATATCTTACGCTTATGATTTATTATGACAAACGAGAAATGGCGCACAATCTAATTAGTTTGCCATCGATGACTAATCGTGCCAACACTGATGTAATGTAGCTAGAATGGCATGATTATCAAAATGCAGTTTTATGTATGATTTGATTGGTTTGATAATCTATAGAACTCTAGGAAAATTCACCTAGACAACGTCTTTTATGTGTGCACTAGTCCTGTGTTTTTCATGGTCTTTCCAGTCTATCTATTTTCATATTGTTTTGGTTTTCGAGTTCTTCGTGTTCTTATCTCCAGTTTGGTTTTTTATAATAAGTGTTTACTGTGTTTTCCTTTATCTTCTGTTTCGTTTATGGTCTATTGAGTCTATGTTATTTACATACTTTTTGCTTTGTGAAATCAATTTTATAGTTTTGAATAAAAAATCCATAGCACCTCAACCACACGACCTGTTTTTTTAGGCACTAGTTGTTGAACACTTGAACTAGAGTAAAACCGAAGGAAATGACACTAAAATATTATAATTCTAGAAATCTTCGTACGGCGGATTCGGGGGTGGCCACCCCGAGCCACGGCCCAGCCCTCCCCAGGATCCGGAGCTAGTATAGTCCTTATAAGTTTATCGATTTTACTATTTTAGTCATTCGGCCAAGTGTTAATTTATAATAAGATTGTGTGTAATTAGGAAATTGGTAAGATGAACATATTCAAATCACAACTCTAAATTTAGTTTGAAAATTCTAGCTCCAATGATTCTCATCTAAAGAAAAACAAAATGAAACATAAAATTCTAAAACGTAAAAGACTAAAAGAAATATGAGGTTTATTCCCTTAAGAAATTACTAGAGCAGCTGGTGAAAATAGGAATTGATACACAATATATATTGATTAGTCGATTGATTTGTCTAGTGTTGACATTGCTCGTTTCAACAACTACTATGGAGATAACCTTTTTCAACAATGAAATAGGTGAAAAATTATGTGTGCAACAAAATGAGCGATTAATTTCTCGCCAATTGGTTTAACTATTTTTATCGACGTGTACAATTAATATTGTAAAAAACACTGATTTTTTTACGGTATCTAATTTTCTAATGAAATTCGACCCAGTGCTCTAATGTGTCCTGGATCCGCCGCTGACTTGAGTTATCTTTGAACCACACTATCTACCACAAATGAATGGCTAGCTAATTGATATTCCAAACTCCTAAGATTGGAGTAGCAACCCAAATATTTTGTCGAATACATCACTCAACTCCAACTTTTTTTTTTGACAAGGATAAACTCCAACTTTTAGTTGCCCCACAATGCAAAAGCTATATAGCTTTTTATGTGGTCAAGGACACAAAGAATATTGAACTTCACATCACTTATATATATATGGTGGCGTTTCGGTGCACTTACTTTTTTGGTGCATTCAGTGCACTCGCTTCATAATCGTCATTTTAAAAATGAGATTTATGTCAAAATGATGTCAATCATCACTTATGATGTGATGAACAATAACGCACATGAATTTGCACAAAAACCATGAAAGATTTGTTTTAATTTGAAGGATTTAGAGTTTAAAGATCTAGGGTTAGGGTTAGGGTTTACAGTTTGGGGTTTAGGGATAGAACTCAAAATTGGAGGTCTAGGGCTTAGGGTAATCTGCTAATTAGTTGTTATCATATATTATATCATCATATTATACTAATTCTACAAATTAAAATTCAAAATCCGACTCCTTAAGACTAGTTTTTGAGTTGGGTACATTAAACACAGTTATTTTAGTGAGTGCGTCGAAATAGTCCACCATGTATATATGTTGCTGAATCTTCCCAAGAGGAACCTATTATCATGCAATTGCTATCTATTCTTCTCTTCCTCACAACCTTACATATCTATATATATAGTTATATATTAACCCTTTATTATAATAGGGATATATAGTAGTGACTAAGGGTCGCGGTAGGTTTGTAACCGAAACGAACCGATTTTATGGACTTATCAGTTCCTCCTAACGAGTAAAAATCCATAAGTTCTTAATGGTTCTGATAAACTTTTAAAGGTTTGTTTTGGTTTTTCAGTTTATTCCGAACGATAACGGATACTGAATTTTGGTTTTAGACAATTGACTAATTCATGTTCCGATTTCTAATGATTTTTTGGTTCGGTTAATGGAACCGCCACTCCGAGTAGCGACCCGACCCTTCAACTATGGATGATTACTATTATAGTCCCTAGCTAGCTAACTCTGTGAGTTGGAAAAAATAGAACTATTAACCAGTCGATAAGGGTTTTTCCCCCCCTTCTCTTCAAAAGGCAAAGGATTCCACATTGACATCAGGATAAATCTGATGCTACATAACAGGCATATATATGTTATCTATATATGGGATGTGGAATCTGGCCTTTAGGTTATGATGCTGATTGAATCGACAACTACAAGCTCCATGAACTGCTTCCATGTCGATATCAGTTTGCCAACTTGCAAATTCCAGGCAGCGCACGAGAGCTAGCCAACCACCAATTCAAGGAATTAAGGACCAAATAAAGAGAAAAAGAACAACACCCTAAACTAAAGCTGTTGATGCAGAAATGGATAGGAAAGAACGAGGCATTTTTTAGTTAAGAATTCTACATTGCCATTGGAGTCGCGGATTGTTGACGATAAGGATTCTATAGGTTTCAAGATAGATGCCCTTATAGTATACAAAGACTAGCTAATCAGTCGTTCGAACTAACGAAAATAACGTGCTCGCATGACTTACGTAATTTAAAAAAAAAACTATTTCCTGAACAACATTATATGATATATATATATATATATACATAAATGCCGCTTTCACTATAAAAAAACAAATTTATGTAACTCATTACCACCGAACAAATCTTTTAGTCTTGCCGAATTTCAAAATATCTTTACCATTTCACGGATCACAACATAAGGCATATACACAAACTCTAATTCTACTTCCCATAACCACGTAACGTTATTTTGCGTAACTCATTACCACTAGACCAATCCCCACTACCTTTTTCACTCTATATAAGCACCACAAATCCCTCTACACCATTTCCTCACTCACAAACCATCACTCTTAAGTCTCGAGTATTATATAAATAAATAATACTACCCTTTTTGGTCACTAAAAACATATATATTATATGGCTTCATCCAACGGCTCTTCTGCCAACAACAACAACGGCGGCGGCTGGACGCCGTGGCAGAACAAGCTGTTCGAGAACGCCATCGCCATATTCGACAGGGACACTCCCGACAGGTGGCACAACGTCGCCAAGGCCGTCGGCGGCGGGAAAACCGTCGACGACGTCATGCGCCACTACGATGACTTGGTGGAGGACGTCCGCCGGATCGAGTCCGGCCGCGTCCCTCTCCCCAATTACCGGAAACCGCCACGTCACCCGGGCTCCCCCGCTGGTGCAAGGTCCGCCGTCTCTGAATCTCCCGTCGCTAAAAGTCATCGCTTCAGATATGACGCACAAAGGTAAAAATATATAAGTCTTCGCGATTTTCATATTAATGGTGGTAAAAAAAAAAAATCATTCATTTTATCTTTACGGTTTGGGTTGCTTGTGTTGTAGGCCGGTGGGGTCTGAAGATTCAGTGAATTGGACGCCCAAAATGAATTAGTGACAAAGATCAACTTAAGATGACGGAGACGTCGTTGCAAAAAAAGATGCTTTGTGGAATTTAGTTAAGAGGGGAATTAGTGATGTTGGAGAAATGGGATTAGTTTTTTTTTTTTTTTAATATACAGCAGGGAAATGGAGTTAGTCCAATACAGATGTTTTAGCCATTTGAGGGTTTTTAGGTTCCTAATTTTTCTTCTTCTTTTGTTATCCTCCATCTTTCCCTTCGTTTATGGATGTTTAGTCAATAAAATTTCCCATTCAATTTTCTTTTGATAGATAGGAAGTCTATTACGTTTACAATTAACGCGTGCTTCGAATCTATTATATTGAAATTATGATTACTATCGTGATGACTGATTACACTAGAATATAGGTGGATTGGTTCATGATAGAAAGGAAAAAGTACAATTTTTTTAATGGATAAGGTCGTCCAACAAATTATAGAGCCCCTGTTTCAGGAACAAGATGTAACCAATTTTTTTATTATAAGAAAATAAAATCAGTAATTCGATTAACTAAATAAAACTCATAACATTATTACTCAAAAGTATTATTATGTTTCTAGTATGATTTGAAATAAATTTATCTTCCTACAAAAAATAATTATTTTCTTCAAACAAAATCAATGATACAAGGCTAATTTATATTTGTTGGACTTATTGTTTGAAATAAAAAATCACCCATTTTCATATAAGAAAGATTTGGCTCAGTGGTAGTACTACTAGTATTGAACCTGGAGGTAATAGGTTTGAAAACCTTCAGTAGCATTTAAATCATTAAAAAAATCAATCTATATCACACTTATCTAAAAAATTATCTCTTTTCCATTCCTTTTTGCGGTCGATGGGGCGGTCCTCACTTCCTAGTAGACTTTGTATTTTTTATGTTTGTAAATGATGATCTTGTGGTGATTGTATTTGATGTCTAGCTAGTTGATATAGCTAATTGGACGACAACGTTTTATTATTTTTACTTTTAAGTATTGAAATTTGAATAATGAATTCACGATGTATTATGTATTGTATAAAATGTCATATGTGAAAGTTGTTATTGGTTGTGGTTAACCTTCATACTAACCACAAACTGCGCCAACAAGTAGGGGTGGCATTTCGGTTATTTCGGTTATAACTGATAACCGATCAGCCGGTTATCGGTTAACCGAAATAACCACTCCCCCTACCAAAAACCGTATGAAATAGGCTTCGGTTTCTCGGTTATCTCGATTATCGGTTAACCGACCCACTTTTAAGACCAAAAACCATTTCGTCTAGCCTCCTATAACCGACCGAAGTTCGGTTACTTTGGTTACCGGTTAGTGGATAACCGACCGATTATCGGTTTAACCGGCTGGTTATCGGTTTACCCGGACGGTTAACGGGTAACCGAACGGCCACCCCTACCAACAATAGACAATTAACCGATGAGCGTTACCAATAAACATTTTTTTACTTAATGGTTTAACCACTAATCAAAAAATTAATTAATGATTAACTGAAAAGGATTATCGATTAAATTTTTACTTCATTGTTAAACACTAATTACCAAATCATTTAGTGGTTAACTGAAAACGAACCAATTAGCACCTAGCGCCCTTTCATAAACCATTGGGGTCGGTGTAATGAGAGATATATAGGAGTAGACCTAATTTTATCACGGGCCACTCTACTGATCCAGACTAAATGCGCCTAGGCCCATTGGGCCTCTCTCTTCTGAGAAGAGCGATCCGCTCCCATAGATATAACCACTCGGCTTCCTTCCCGCGTAAAGTACACGCTCCGTCTTCGTCGTCGCCGTTCTTTCTCGCCTGTTTCAGCTCAGCTCTGCTCTCGCTCAGTGCCTGCTCTCCTCCTCTCGCTGCCGGATAATGGAAGCAAAAAAGACTCCTCCTTTCAAAGTAAGCAAAAGTTTTCTTCTCTTAGCTTTTTTTTGGGTGAGAGATAGAGGCGCTTGGTTTCCCAGAAAATTGGAAGCGACTATGATCGGCAGTAGAGTGAAGTGCTAAAAAGCTATAACTTTCCTGTTAAAAACCATGCAGGTAATATTGGGTTCGGCTTCGATTGCGCGGAAAACCATTCTAGCTGAGATGGGTTATCAATTCACCGTCATGGTAAAGTCCCTTTCTCTTCACCACTCTAAATGGTTTACCTTCTTCCAAGTTGAATAATGACCTTTCTTTGTGTGCGTGTGTGTACAAAGACTGCAGATATTGATGAAAAGGCAATCCGGAAGGAAAAGCCAGAGGAGTTGGTAATGGCTCTTGCGGAGGCTAAGGTGATGATGTCTTAGCTACTAGTAGTTCTCAAGGTCCATCTATAGCTAATTTTGTGCTGCAACCTTAACCAATGTTGGGCTTGGATGTTGCCTGCATTTCATTTGTTCAATACTACCATAAATTCGTGGATGTTTGGTTTCGAGACATTAATCGCGTTTAATGTGGGATGATGCATCTCAGGCTGATGCAATTGTAGCTAAACTACAATCCATCAATAATCTGGAGAAGATTGCTGAAGCTGAGACAAGTGTATTAGTTGCAGCTGATACAGTATGTATATTTTGGCCTTTCATGGTCCTTTGTTTAGACAAAGCGGGTGCATGGAAGTCTCACCTGTTGCCATATATGGTTTGAGGATACAAATGTCTAGTGCTGGAACCAACTTTTTTCTCTCTAGTCTTTTTTCCCCTAGACTTGGGGACCATGGGAAATGGCTGGATAAGGGCTTTGTTCACTTACTTAATTTCTTCTTGTTGTTCTCTTTGCATTGTTGCTTCACTTGAAGCACTTGGTTTTTCCCTCTGGTTGTGGAACTACTGGATTTTTTAGCCAGGTGCTTATCTTAGCTTGTGAAAAAACTTCTTCTCAGGCTGAAGCCATCTCGGAGAGACTCCCGATCGGTGACTATGCACAGCGTGCTGAGCCAACATTGTTAATTACCACAGATCAAGTATTAACCGTGGCCAACCTTTTGTACTTGCTTTTCCAAACATTAGATTGTGTTTCATATGTCTAAGTTAAGCATATAAGTGCTGTTAAACTATGTCTTTCATTCCATCATAACCATATCTTGGGAAAAGTTATCCACTCGTATCCTGTTACTGCACTTGAAATTTTCATCACATGCACAATCCTCTCTCAGAGATTGAAATGTGGGATTCTACATACATCAATCATGTTCATTTCCTTGGCAACACATAACTTACTTCTTAAAGTCTTGTGATCCCTCCTGCCCTTTCGCATCATATGTAAAGCACCAAATGACTGCCTGTATCCTCAAACCATAGATGGCTTCTGGTGATTGAGTCATGTCATGCAACCTTTATTGGATTAATTTTCTTGTGGATAACTTACTCTCTCTTTTCGCTCTATTGTTCAATTTACTCCCTCTGGAGGTGGTGGTCTATGATGGTGCAATAAGGGAGAAGCCAAGCAACGAGGAAGAAGCACGGCAGTTCATGAAAGGTTTTTGCTGGACCAACATCTTTTTTGCACCACCGGTTTCCCACCTTGTTCTACTCCTCTGGTTTGTTTCACTTCCATTTGATTCACCAACATTGAAATGCAGACTATTCTGGCGGCCATGCTGCTACTGTTGGGTCAGTCGTTGTAACGAACCTTAAGACCGGTCTGAGGAAAGGAGGATGGGACCGCGTGGAGGTTGCCAACTTATTTCCTTCTGTATGATTTCCTGTTGTCAATTACTCAAGTTCATGCTGGCTAATTGTCAGTTAATCTGGTACCTTCCTGCAGATCCATTTCCACGAAATTCCTGATGAAGTCATCGAGAAGCTGGTGAGAAAAGCTTTCATCGTGAGCTACAAGCTTTTTTTTTGGGTAACGCTTGGGGGGAATTTTTCCCTTTTAAAGCCATAATTCCTTTTTCCTTGCAAGGTTGAAGAAGGGATAGTACTCAAAGCTGCAGGAGGTCTCATCATAGAACATCCTTTAATAGTGCCTTTTGTTAAACAAGTGGTTAGTTTCCCTACTCTCATTTCTGATGCAATTGATGGAACTACGAACCGAATGTTGATACTTACTTTGGTTTGTTGTCTTGTTGGGTCTGATGTTTCAGGTTGGAACTACTGATAGTGTAATGGGACTTCCCAAAGCCCTTACTGAAAAGCTTCTCAAGGAGGTTCTCTAAGTGAAGCAGAGCAGTATTTTACTCACCAGCTATATGATTGATTAGATCATCTCTTTAGCAAAATGATGTAGAGGGCTCATTCGATTCAAACTAGTAAGAACTAAGAACTAGTAGTTAAATTCACGCCCTTTTGTTGTGCTATTGTAAGAACTGGTAGTCAAATCTTCGACCTTCAGTACAATCTCGTCTTCGTCTTGGCTTCGGTTCCACGGTCTATGTGGTAACCTGGCCCCAACCCGTCTTCCTCATCGATTGCGCGTGTATACCCTCAAGGCCCGATCGACCACTCCCTTGTCTTCGGTAGGGTAAGTTTTAGCATTTTTGGGAAAAATGGTAGATTGATTAGCTGAGAACTCATGCAGTTTAATTACTGTAACAAGTAAAGCAAGGATTAATCACTGTAAACGTGCACAGCCATACCAAGAACGACGACTCAGACAACGAGAATCACTTTTCACTAACGACTGGGGTCGAACTGATGAACAAGTCGGGAAGAAGAAATTGAGGAGGGTTGGCAGAGAATGGGCAAAAGGGCCACCTATGAACTCGTTGTTTGCTGAAAGAATTTGCATATAGAATTTTACTATGCACAAAATGGCCCGAAAACGACCCACATTACAAAACAGCCAAAATCAAGGGCAAATTCTGCTTCTCCCTCTTCCTTTTCTGTTCTCCTCCCTCAATATGATGTACATAAGATTTTGCTATATGTCGGCCCAATCTCCCAGAAAACCGTACGGAAGAGGAAGAAGGGCGAAGAAACAAGAAGGGATGATCTCATCTGAAGGAGCTTTGAATCTCTTCCAGAGTCCTTCCTTTCGTCTCGGGAACCCAGAGTGATACAAATGCCACAGTGAAGGCACTCACCACCGTGTAAATGATGAAAGTTCCTGGCGAAGAAGAGAAGCGAAAGTCGAGATTCAGCCATTACCAAAAGCAGAAGCTCAGATGAATGAGTAAGAGAAGCAAGCAAAAAACCAACCTCCTGCACTCCAAGTCAAGAGCAAGTTTGCTGTCACGGTAACCAGCCACACAATGAACCAATTCGCCAGCGTTGCTGTGCTTCCAGCTAGGCCTTTAATGTTGACAGGAAGAATCTGCAAATTTCCACCGAGAAAAATTTAATCAGCCAATGTTTTGTTTGACAGAGATAGCTCTGCTCTAAGAATGCCATACCTCGGACATGATAACCCAAGGGATGGCTCCCATTCCCAAAGAGAAGGTAACAACCATGGCCTGCAGCGAGGACAAAAATATGTTTCAGAGATTCGAGGACTATGCATGGCAAAATAAACTAAATCTGAAGACGATTACCAGAACTCCAACAACTGACAGAATCCCCAATATGTTGGACAAATTCGAATCACTTGATATGAAATCCTTTACGATGAAAGATACAGCGACAAGTAGAATGCTGAGAGTCATCCCAATAGCAGAGACCTGAAACCAGGAAAACACAGGTAAGAGTAAGACATTGATGAATTGACATGTTTTGTTTTGCATTTGGGACCATTCCATGGTTTCTCTAACTCACTATGAGTAGAACTCGGCGCCCAGCTCGATCAATGAGCCAGGTTGTTACAGCAGTGGCTAGGACCTGGAGCGCACCAACGATACATGTGACCATATTGCCGTTTGTAACTCCTGAACCAAGTTTGCAGGATATCGTTAATCATAAAAAAGAAAAGTTCGCACGATATCAAACACAAACCAAGAAAGGAAAATCTACTGCCGAGAAATTTTTGATGTGAAATAATGGGAGATTACCAGCAGCTTCAAAAATGGTGCTGGAATAGAATAGGACGGCATTGATTCCACTGAGCTGTTGCAGAACAAGCAAGCCAATTCCAACCTGCATGTGTCAGATGAATAATTTGAGGCTTTTTCTTGGAGATTAAACTCCACAGTTGCATAAGAATGTTGCTATTTACCATCAACGGGAACCAATATCTTTTCCTTTTTAGGTCAGCGAAGCGGATTGCTTGTTTTCTGCCAGCAGAAGCCACTGCTCTCTACAAGGAAAGAAGCAAAAAGAGATCTGAAGCAACTGATTGAGGTATCATTATCTGGAACTCAAAGTATTGAAATTTTTCGAGCTTATTACCTTAACTTCGTTCACTTCCAGGGAAATATCAGCATCGAACCCACGGAGAACTTGCAGAGATGCTTCAAAATCTTCCATCATCCCCATTTTCGCCTTTTTATCAGTAGGAAAGCACACAGATCAGCATTGAGAAAAATTATCATAACAAACAAAACCCCTAATTTCAAGAAAGCTTTGGCGCATACCAACCACCGGGGAGACTCGGGAATGAAGAACAGGCCAGGTATCAGAATTGTGCAAGGCAATACTCCTGCATTAAGGCGACATCCAATTAATTACCAAAATAGCAGATAATCTAGAGTGGCAGCATATAGCAGCATTATTGGAAAAAGCTTCTGGAGTCTTACCTAAAACAGCTAGAATTCTCCATGGGACAAATAGTCCGAGCAGGTAAGCCAGCAAGATTCCAATAGTGACAGAGAGCTACGGATAGAGATGGACACAAATCCATTAGGAACTCACTGTTAGAAGTATCACTAATCTGTTTAGCTTGATGTTTTCAAGCGATTCTTCTCAACCCACCTGATTGACAGAACCCAAGCCTCCTCTCAGATTTTGTGGTGCTATCTCTGCTATGTAAACAGGCACCTGATTGAATCAACAATCTTTCATAGTTTCAATTCACAAGCTTTCTTGCTACTGAAACTTACTAATACAAAAGAAACTAGTGTCAGAAGTTTAACCGTGTAAGAGATGATCCCCACGCCAAAACCCTCCAGCAATCTCCCCATGTAGAGGAATGAAGAATCCTTTTCCAGCAAAAATGAGCAAAGACACTAAATTTAGAAATGCTTTTGCAAGCTCATGGTTAACTTAGCTGTATTGGATTCTTTACATTATAGACAGAGCTAGTTAACTCACTGTGGCAAACGAGATGGCTAGCCAGCCGATAATGTTTGGGATTGCAGCAATCATTAGAGACTGAAAAGAGGCAAGACCAGCTCATAAAATAGCAAACAAAAGAACACGATCCAAAATATAACCTGAAGAACAGAAGAACAGGATGAAATACCCCTTTTCTGCCGATGTATTCAGCAATCTGCCCACTGGCAATTGCTCCAACCATAGCTCCAACATTCGACAAGGACCCAAACAAAGAAAACTGCCCAATTTCAAAACCCAAAAAGAAATAAGACTCGAAGCCGGAAGCCTGAAGACAAAATCATGAGGTGAGTCCGTTCATTCTTGCCTCGGAGACGGTAAGATTGAGATCCTTTGTGATGGCGGACTGAGTCGGGGAAGAATACCCACACTGTAGCAGAAGAAGCAATTGAATTGAATTTCACAAATTTGATCAATACCCAGAAGAAGAAAGATAGCCAAAATCGAAATTGGATGGTGCTTACGGTGAAGCCGAATTGGATTGGGCCGAGGGCGACGATGAGAACGCAGGCGAGGACGGAGATGGAGCTGTCGCGAAACCCGGCGGTAGAACCCATCATGCTGGAAGACTGCCTCGAACCCATCCGGTACCAGCTCCCCGTGTGTAGGAACGGCTTCCGCAGATCCCCGCCGCCGCCTCTCCCATCCTCGTTATCGTCCCGGAAACTCATTTGTTCTCCGATCAAACTCCGGCAACCACTCTACTGAATTGAAGAGACTGTAGACAGTAAAGGAATTGTTTCGTCACTGATTGGTCAGGTTGTGCCGGAAGGAGCCGGGGGAAGCCATTGTTAATGGCGTGTTTTCTTTGGGTTTTTGTGCGTGTCCGTGGAAGCAAAAGGCTTATCCAGATGATTACCGGCGGAAATGGTCACTAGAAGGCGGAGCACTGAAGGTGCGAAGCACTGGATCCTTCTCCTTTTGGTTTTTATTTTTGTACTTCTTCCAGCTGTTCTTTTGTCTCGACTGATGCAGTTTTCGAATCTACAATTTATCGGGTTAATTGCATGGTTGGTCATTGAGATTACAAAAAAAGTTCATGTTTGGTCACTGAAAATATTTAAATTCAATCTTGTTCACTCAAATTAGTTAAATGGTTCAAGTTTGGTCACTCTCTATTACCTTCCGTCAGTTTTCGTTAACAGCGTCAGTTATTTGCTGACATGGCTAACGGAAACGCCTAATCAGCGAATTTTGACCCCAAAATATTAAAACAAAACCCTCCAGATCAGCAAATCCCTCCACATGAGTTTCCCCAACCCTGCTTTTGACCCGACTCCACTCCCCAATCCAACCCTTGACCCGACTCTTCCCAAACCCATAATCGCCATCTTCCAAGATGGAAGCCAGTAAAGGTCGGCACCTCTCCATCTTCCCCAACCCAATCTTCTTCCCCTACCTGTTCATCGTTTCCATCAAATCCAGAATTAACACATCAACTAACAAAGCCAGCTACAATTAAATCCATACCCTTCATTCCTTCTTCTACATCAAGGGCGGCCAGGCTTGGAGGCCTCATCGTCGTTGTACCTCCCGGTCGAGTCGTCGCCGTGTTCACTGCAGATGACCTCCCAGAACTTGGAGCCGATTTTGTTGCCGCACTGGCCGCCCTCGATGTAGAAGAAGGAATGAAGGGTATGTATTTAATTGTAGCTGGCTTTGTTTGTTGATGTGTTAATTCTGGATTTGATGGAAACGATGAACAGGTAGGGGAAGAAGATTGGGTTGGGGAAGATGGAGAGGTGCCGACCTTTACTGGCTTCCATCTTGGAAGATGGCGATTATGGGTTTGGGAAGAGTCGGGTCAAGGGTTGGATTGGGGAGTGGAGTTGGGTCAAAAGCAGGGTTGGGGAAACTCATGTGGAGGGATTTGCTGATCTGGAAGGTTTTGTTTTAATATTTTGGGGTCAAAATTCGCTGATTAGGCGTTTCCGTTAGCCATGTCAGCAAATAACTGACGCTGTTAACGAAAACTGACGGAAGGTAACAGAGAGTGACCAAACTTGAACTATTTAACTAATTTGAGTGAACAAGATTGGATTTAAATATTTTCAGTGACCAAACATGAACTTTTTTTGTAATCTCAATGACCAACCATGCAATTAATACGTACAAAATATATTTATGTATAATTTAATACTCTACAAGATATATAATACAGATTCATGTGTCAAGTTTTCAGCATTTTGAAAATGCTGGCCATAGAAGGTTTTACGGAAGGCTAAAGAGGACATTTTCATATACAACTAAAGCATGATGTGCGTTTTGTTTAATGCGGTCCTTTTCCCTTATAATTTACTCTCCACCAATTTTTGGGCTTAAATGGGCCTATACTTGGGCCTCTAACCACAAAAACGATCTCATAATATTTAAGAAATATACAACAGGGGAGTGATTGAGAAGTTCGTATAGTTTGAGACTTCGGAGAACTGGATTGATTGAGTCTCAGCATCATTGCCAGCGAAAACCAACCTATCCTCATGGAATGCAACGAGTGGAGGATAACCTCAAAATGTATAAGTTAAATGAGGAATTGGGAATAACGGGTAATACGTACAAAATATATTTATGTACAATTTAATTATCTGGTTTTATGGTTATTTGTTTATATAATATAGATTCAAACATATCTTTTTCCATTTTTAAAATTTTGCAACGAGACCAAAAATAGTAAGGGTCCATTCGTCATTACAGTTATTTATTTCTTACGAAAAAATACATTAGCGTTGGAATTTGAATCAGGATCTCTTGAGACAAAGACGAAAATTATAGTCAACTACCCTAAATAAATTTGTTATATCTTTCTAAACTAAAAACATACATGAAGCAAAAATCTGAAAATCAGAAGGCTTTCCCCCCTGGTTGGTTAGCTGCACCACTAAGTCTCCTTTAGGTATTTCTTTGGTAGTTGATTATTATATTTTGATTATTTTAATTTAATTAGAATAATTAATTTAATTTTTTCTATCTTATAAATGTAAAATAATCTTAAGATTGTAACCCAAATATCATTAATTTAAATATTTTATATAATATTACAATATTAGATATGTAGAAGCTATTTAGAATTCTTAACTTTTAATAAACTCATCGCTTAGCATAACCATTAATTGATATTGGTCCTTTTAATTCAACAACATGATAAAAAAAATATTTGAAATTACCAATAAGATAAGAAGATGAGTTATTATTAGTGTGAGTAGTTTATTTATTCAAGTTACCAATTTTTATATACTTGGTAGTTTATTCCTTAAACGTTTGAAATTAATTTGAGGTTAACTTTGATGAATATGTTTATGGTGATTTCTTTGCGGGTTTCTTTATGAACTTATATATCAATTGAAAGTTGCATTATTGTTGATTGTGAGTGTTTTTTTAAACAAATTGGGGCACTTTTATTCCAAATTGCAGCAGTGAAAGTACAAATGATTACAAAAGTGGAGAAAGGAGATCAGCAATACCGATCCAATCTCGTGGGAGAGCATCTAATCTAGCATTACGAGCAACCCAATCGGCTAGCAGATTGTGACTTCGAGGAACAAACATCACTTTTACCCACGGAGCCGAAAAGAGAATGGTCGAGACACGAGCAAGTAAAGCCCGACATTGCCAAGGCCATAGGTCTGGAACAAGCTTAAGAGCATTCACCAAAATCTGACAATCAGATTTGACACAAGCTGAGCTCTGCTCCCGAGCGACCAAGATCACTGCATTGAGAATAGCATAAGCTTTCGCCTGCATCGAACTGGAACAAAAGAATCTCTCAACCTTGCCGTCATACACCTGACCATGGGAATTAGCAACTGTAATCCCACAAGCCGCCATCTGTGATTCAGAAACAAAGGACCATCACAGTGCACGATCCTATGAAAGGCACTAGGCGGTGGTGAGGGGTTAGAACGGGATCCCCTAGGTTGAGTAGGCTCCATAGCTGGACGTATAGAAGAGTTAGAACGATCACAATTTCTAGCTTCAGTCAAGCCTAGAAATTCTCTCTCAGCTAAAGTAGCCGTTGAGGGCGGGGAAATAGCCCTGTTCTCGAAAGTGAACCCATTCCGAGCGATCCAAATATTCCATAAGCAACACTCAGCGAATTTAGTCTCGGGTGTCGGTGGGGTGGACAGACCTCCAAAGCACTCCCGTGTACTCTCAGCATGCTGGCAATGAAAGAACATGTGCATGATTGACTCCACTTGCTGCTCACATATGGGGCACATCGGATCAGTCGAACACATCCTAGAGAAGAGACGGGCATGAGTCGCAATTGCATGTTTTGCACTCTTCCAGATGAAGAAACGAAGCTTTGGGGTGACTGAAAGAGACCAGAGCCATTTCCAGTCTTGCCTGTTGGGGTGAGCCTCATTTGAACCTGCCGACAAAGACAAAGGAGAATGGTCTCTAGCTTCACGTAAAGATTTATAAGCTAAACTTACCTTGTATGCTCCTGTGGTTGTGTGCTTCCAAAACCACTTATCTTCAGATGTAGATGGTCCGATTGGAATACTCTTGATAGCCTTAATCATCTCGTGTGGGATAACCTCGTGTAAAGCCTCCACATTCCATTCCCGAGTCGAGGGAGAAACTTGGTTATAGTTAGGTTGGTTAAAGTGTTTAATAATTTGGGACATGAAATTGGTTGGACACGTTTAGTTAGTTGTGATACCAAGTAAAGATGGTGGTGGCTATATTATTCTTAGTTGCCACATGAGTTCATACAAATTAACCCAGATGATTTCAGTATACGTGACAACTAAATAGTTAGAATAATTAATTTAATTTTTTCTATCTTATAAATGTAAAATAATCTTAAAATTGTAACCCAAATATCATTAATTTAAATATTGTATATAATATTACAATATTAGATATGTATAAGAGATGTAGAATTCTTAACTGTTAATCAACTCATCGCTTAGCATAACCATTAATTGATATTGGTCGTTTTAATTCAACAACATGATAAAAAAATATATTTGAAATTACCAATAAGATAAGAAGATGAGTTATTATTAGTGTGAGTAGTTTATTTATTCAAGTTACCAATTTTTTATATACTTGGTAGTTTATTCCTTAAACGTTTGAAATTAATTTGAGGTTTAAAATTAATTTGAGGTTAACTTTGATGAATATGTTTATGGTGATTTCTTTATGAACTTATATTTCAACTGAAAGTTGCATTATTGTTGATTGTGAGTGACTGCTAATGAATTTTCTATCAAAACTTGGTTATATTTAGGTTGGTTAAAGTGTTTGATAATTTGGGACATGAAATTGGTTGGACACATTTAGTTAGTTGTGATACCAAGTAAAGATGGTAGTGACTATATTGTTCTTAGTTGTCACATGAGTTCATACAAATTAACCCAGATGATTTTAGTATACGTGACAACTGAATAGTTAAATGAGATAGAGTTATACCTATAAATATAAATGAGGAGTTATGAATTGACTTAGTGGCCATATTATTTAAAATTTTAGTTCGTTTATTTATGTGGTAAGAGTTAATACTTAATACTGAGTACATACATTTCAAATAGTAATTTATTTAAGCTCCTCGAAAGCCTCAACAACCAGATTTTCCAAAAGTTGCTTGCAACTGCAATTCGGGGTCAACTTTGGAGCTATTCTCCAATTTTGCATGCTCTATTTGCATCTCCGTCCTCTCTAGAATTCATCATCTGGTCAGGTCTCTCGGCTATTGAAGAGTTAAGTCGTAACTATATAGTTTTAAAAAACAAAATTGTCAATAATTGCACCCCGTTTTGAACCCTTAAGTTGGTGATGTTCAATATATATAGTGTACATAATAAAATTGGTTATATGTTCACTATCATCTAAAATATCCATCATAAACTTAGATAACGATAAAGAAAATGTATATGAAAACGAATTAGGAACTGTGGTTCACCCATGAAAAGTTAGGGTGTATATATATATAGTTCAGGCTAGCGTACATCAGGTGTACATTGTGCGTCCGTCGAGTTTTACTATTTAAAGCACGAAATAACCGGAGTGTGGGGCATGATACTATAAACCCTAACCTCTAATGGGTGAACCTCAGTCCCTAATTCTCTAACCCAAGCCACAAGATTCATTTAATCTAAAAAAATAATAACCGACGGTTCTGATTCAGCGAAATATATTGAAGTGCAAAAACCAAGTGTGAACACAGGCGTACGCTAGCCTTATATATATATGGTGACTACTTCGGTGCACTCACAAAAATGAGTGTGTTCAATGCACCCAACTCAAAAACTAGTCTTAAGGTGTCAGATTTTGAATTTTAATTTGTAGAATTAATGTAATATGATTATATAACATATGATAACAACTAATTAGCGGATTACCCTAAACTCTAGACCTCCAATTTTGATATCTATCCCTAAACCTCAAATTGTAAACCCTAACACCCTAACCCTAAATCTCTAAACTCTAAATCCTTCAAATTAAAGTAAATCTTTAATGATTTTTGTGCAAATTCATGTGTGTTATTGTTCATCACATCATAAGTGATGATTGACATCATTTGGACATAAATCACATGTTTAAAATGACGGTTATGAAGTTAGTGCACGGAATGCATCAAAAAAGTGAGTGCACCGAAGACGTCACCACATATATATATATATATATATATGTTACGTATCTTTACTTTAGAACGTATCTCATAGTTGAATTGGCTCTTTTTGATAATAATGTTTAACATGATGGTGAAAACTACAGGAGACTCACTATATTGTTGCTCATCATATTTAAAATATATCGCTAGGACACCTAATAGAAAGCGTTGATTTTCCAATTACTTACTTTTGACATATCTCCAACATGTCATCTCTCACTCAAATCATATAATTTCAATGCACAGTTTGTGTCGTGATCAACAAAGAAGATAAATTAGAAATATATTATGTGGATATATTGTAATCCATCAAAGGACACTAATTTTCTTCTATAGTGAAGATTGATTATGTATGTCTCATATTGTTGCAACATGAGCATTTGGAGAAATTACAAGGTATCAAATTGGACACTTTTTTTACAAACAAAAAGTTAGTTAATGATCAATTAATATAGAGCTATCTATCTTTTTTTAATATTTTCTTTTTTATTTTAATGATAATTTATGTAGCTATCTCTATCTTCTTTAAATGTTTTCTTTTTTATTCAATAATTGTATTTTTCAATATATATGTATAGCAGCAGTATACTTATGTTTGGAGAGTGACATTTATTGTAATGCTTCAAAAAATATATTTGATTAAATCTGATCAATTAATTTTTCTTTTTCTTTTATTAGAACTTAATATATGTTATATTTCGATAAAAAAATAAATTAAACACACAGATAAGTAATAAAAATTTTAAAAACAAAATATAATGAAGAATGTGTAGATAATCAACATTTAATAATCAATTGAATTTGAAAAACCAACTATATAATTTTATGTTTTCGTTATCAAACACTATATTTTTCTAATGTTTGTATCTATCAACGAAAACAAGTATTAAATAGCAAAATGCTTCAAAAGTTGTTTTTTTCATTTTGATAGAAACTTGACGAAGCCATAATATAGTACATGATTGTACAAATGAAGACGATAAAGAAAGACGACTTTTCTTCTCTTTTCTAATGCATGCTTCCATACCTTATTTTCTCATACGTTTGTTCATACTTCCCCTTATTTTTCTTAACGGTTTACATATTTCGGTCAAACAAAGGTGTTAGTTACACTTAAAAATACATTAAACTCTTTATATTTATATATGTATATTATGACATACCTTGAGTAAGAAAATGATATCTAGACCTTGAATTGACTGGCGTTGCATATGGTATTATTCTCAAACACTTAAAGATTAAAATCTAGGTCTTAAATTTATAAATCTCATACCTAAGATCAATTTAATTATAAACAAAAATCAATGGTCATGATTCGTTAAAATCTATGCAACAAATTACATGCACAGTCTTAGGGGTTATGCTCTATGATTTAGATAACTAAGACCTAGGGTTCACTCATCAAGGGTTAGGGTATAGTATCATGCCCACAAATCCGGTTAATTCATGGTCCAGATAGCGTTTTCTTACTTAGAGTATAAGATCATGCTTAGATATTGACAATAGATGTGGCATTACACTAACAAAATGAAGATATTAGTATAATTAGTGGAATGTTTATCTCAAAACAAACACCAAAGATAAATAAATTTTAGCAAATGTATATTTGATAAGTTAGAAAATTATACAACAATGGACCATGTTAAGATTAGAACCCTCGATAGTGTGTGAGTATCTTGGACCGAGATTCTAAACCAACATCTAAACAGCGACCATGAGTTGAAGGTGAGTCTATATTAAACTTGAGAAATTAACAATTGGTACATATTATATAAGATATTAAATTGAGTGTCTTGATAGACAAATATGATCTTACACTAAGACGGTAAACTTTCAATTGGGATGACCAAATTTATGAAATATTGAAGTACCTTTATAAAAAATTCTAACTAAGTTGTCGTCATCTGAGCAACATCATTAGTTGAGAGTTCGTCCAAACTCGAGATTCATTGAATGACATATATTGTATAAGACAAAAAAATTGAGTATCGTTATTAGTCGAGGCCGCGGAGGCGGAGGTGGCGGCGGCGGCGGCGACGGAGGCGGAGGAGGCGGCAGCGGAGGTGGAGGCGGCGGCGGCAAAGGTCGAGGCGGCAGAGGTGGATGCGGCAGGAACCCCGGTGTGGCCCTGTAGGCGTAGGGAACCCCCAGCTGCGGTGTAGGCGGCAGCGAATGTGTTGTTTACCTTATTTTATCCCGAAGGCCTTATTGTTGTTTTGGTTGGACACATTTAGTTAGTTGTGATACCAAGTAAAGATGGTGGTGGCTATATTGTTCTTAGTTGCCACATGAGTTCATACAAATTAACCCAGATGATTTCAGTATACGTGACAACTAAATAGTTAGAATAATTAATTTAATTTTTTCTATCTTATAAATGTAAAATAATCTTAAAATTGTAACCCAAATATCATTAATTTAAATATTGTATATAATATTACAATATTATATATGTATAATAGATGTAGAATTTTTAACTGTTAATCAACTCATCGCTTAGCATGACCATTAATTGATATTGGTCGTTTTAATTCAACAACATGATAAAAAAAATATTTGAAATTACCAATAAAATAAGAAGATGAGTTATTATTAGTGTGAGTAGTTTATTTATTCAAGTTACCAATTTATTATATACTTGGTAGTTTATTTATTTATTTTTTTTTATAATTATATCAAAATTGCATTAAGAACAGGGATACCATTAGCAAATTGCTAAGGCTCCTCTCAAGGCACAAACTGTCTGTACACAAAATCCATCACAAGGAAACAGAAAAACACAGTACTCCAACTACCCCAAACCCCTCGACTCTAAACAGCTGAATAAAGCCGGGTCTAACTGACATCTAAACCGAATAATCTTCTTTGCCTCCTCACATAGTTGAATCGGGCCCCTGGCAAGCCTATCTCCATACATTCTTGAGCACCGCTCCCTCCAAACAAGACTTAACGCAACACTCCAAATCACTCTATTCAAACTTGATGCATTACCCTTACCCTTCCAGTTTGACACACACCAATCCAGAACAGTTTGCCAGTTAGTCAACTCTGGTGGTGGACCTGCATATTCCAAAAGAGAGGACAACATACATCTGACATAAGAACAACTCACAAACAGGTGGGATCGTGATTCCATACCCCCTGGACAAAGGTAACACAATCCTGATAATTGTTTCCCCCATTCAATCAACTTATCCTGTGTTTTCAGCCTGTCATGTATGATGAGCCATAGAATGAATCCATGACGAGGTACAATATACTTACCCCACACAAATTCACTCCATGGAACTCTAGCCCCATGCTGTCTTACCGAGTTCCAAACCTTACTAACCGAATAGACCTTCATTATCTCCCCATCCCACTTCAAGACATCTCCAATCTGCTCAATAAATGGTCTAGCCATTTCTCGACACTTCAGAATTCGCTTCCAGATCCACGATCCAGCAGCTGACCCTTTAACATCCCAAATAGAGGATTGCTTAACCCTATACCTCAAAATCCAGGCCACCCATAGTGACCCCTCCTCAATTAGAATGGCCCAAAAATGCCTTAGCACACACACTTTATTCCAGAGAGCAAAATCTCCCTAGCCCCCCTTCTGTTTTTGGACGAGCCAAAAATTTCCATGATGTTACTGCTTTCTTCCTAACAGAGTCATCAACATCCCACAGAAACCTGTTGCACACCAACTCAACTTCTTTTATAGCATACTGAGGCAGTAAGAACACACCCATCCAGAACTGTAATGTGCTAGTCAATACTGAAGTGATTAATTGCAACCTACCAGCAAAGCTTAGAGTTTTTGCTCTCCAACTTCTAACCCTGGCAGTTATCTTATCCACTAACACTCTGCATTCAGCTCTAGATAACTTCCCTGTGATTAAAGGAACTCCCAGATACCGGACTGGAAGGTTACCCAATGGGAACTTGGAAACCAACGATATGAACTGCTGCTCCTCCTTAGAAATTCCTCCGCAAAATAGCTGACATTTATCCGGATTGCATTTTAATCCTGAAACCACATAGAATGCATCCAGCACTCTACAAATCCCAGCCACACCCCTCACAGATCCATTTGTAAACACTAGCAAGTCATCAGCAAAACATAGATGTGTTATAGCTAACGGTTTACACCTAGGGTGATAAGGAACTTGATTTTGTTTTACTGCTAGTTTCAGCATTGCATCAAAAACTTCCATGGCCACTGTGAACAAATAGGGAGACAATGGATCCCCTTGACGAAGACCACGCTTCATAGCAAACACACCACAAGACCCCCCATTCAAACCCACACTAATCCTTGAACAGCAAACACAAGCTTTAAGCCAACTAATGAATTTAGTAGGGAACCCCATTACTTCAAGGACAGTGAATAAAAATGACCAGTCAACAGAATCAAACGCCTTCATGATGTCAATCTTAACAGCGCAACGAGGAGTAACATTCTTGCGATGATAATCCTTAACTAATTCTGAAGCTAAAAGAATATTATCACAAATGGAGCGACCTTTAATGAAAGCAGACTGAGAATTGGAGATAATACCAGGTAAAACTGCTGCTAACCTGTTGGCCAGGATCTTTGATATCCCCTTATAGATTGTGTTACAACATGAAATCGGCCTAAAATCTTTCATATTCTCTGCACTAGGTATCTTTGCAACCAGAGTAAATAAGGTTGAGTTCAGGATAGATGGCATTATACCTGACTGGAAGAATTCCTTAGCCACTTCCACCACCAATTCACCTATTAGTCCCCAATGTAGTCTATAGAATTCTGAGGGAAAACCATCAGGCCCGGGGGCCTTATCCCTTCCAAGATGTTTGAACACATTCCCTATCTCCTCCCTAGTAACTGGAGCAATCAACCCCACAGACTCCTCCTCTGATAATCTCTTGAGAGACAACTGCTCATAGAAACTAGAAGGCTGCATAATCACATCAGGATTAACTTTCCCTATTAACTGCCTATAGAACTCCACAGCTACATTCCCCATTTCCTTTATATCTGTCACTGCTCGTCCTTGTGAGTTTACAAGCCTAGTAATCTGCTGCCTGTGAGTGTGAATTTTGACAGATCGATGAAAAAATGCAGTGTTCATATCACCCTCTTGAACTCCTTTCATTCTAGCCTTTTGTTTATAGAAACTTTCCTCAGCTTTTTGCATTTCACAATATTGCAATGCAAGCCCCTTTTCCTTGCCCACCAATTCCTCAGTGGGATTGCCTAACAGTAACATCTGTACCTGCTCCAATTCCTGCTCCATACCTCGAACCTTAGAAGAAATGTCAGAATAAACTTCCATGTTAAGTTTCTTAAGCTTCAACTTCACCTGCTTCAACTTACCATAGAATATGTAATAGGGACGGCCCTTGACAGCAGTATTCCAAGCCTCAGATACCAGTTCAAAATAAGATGGATGACTAGACCAGAATTTAAAGTACTTGAATGGTTTTGGCATGCTTCCCAACTGAGGATTTACTTGCAACAACAGACCACAGTGATCAGATACACCAGGAGCTGTGGTATTAGCAGTACTTGTGGGGAAACCAGAAAGCCAAGCCTCATTTACAAGTATCCTATCTAGTCTTTTAGCTATTGGATTCACTTGTTGCTTGTTCCACCATGTGAACCAGGCTCCCAGAACCTTATGCTCAACCAATTGCATCTCATTAATCCAGTTCTGGAACTCTACCATGCTGGGATTCATAACATCAAGATTTGAAGTCTCTTTTGGAGAAATTACTGCATTAAAATCTCCCAACACCACCATAGGAAGATTGTCCTTCTGTGAAAGCAGAACCTTATACAATTCTGACCTCTCAGCTTCCTTATTAGGGCTATATACCACCATAAGCATAAATGGAATCACTCCCCAGACCTTCACCTTTAGAAAATGCTTGCCATCCTCAACCCTTGTTATCTTCAAACCCTCCTTCCAAAGTAACCAGACTCGACCATTAGGGGATTTGGGGTAGTTGTTCATATTCTGAAACTGACTAAACTGTTTAGTAAGTATACCTACACTATTTGATTCTGTTACTCTGGTTTCTATAATAGCTATTATATCTAACTGCAACCTACGAACTTTCTTCAGCACTGCAGAGTGCTTGTCAGGGGCATTAAACCCCCTGACATTCCAACATAGTACCTTCATTTGCCACGTTTCCTCCCTCGACCTCTACCCTTAACAGGAGCAGGGAGGGCAACAACTTGCTTGGGGCTAACACGATTTAATGATGGAAAACTCACCTCATCCACAGACAACTTCCCCGAGGAACTACCAGTATAATTCCATGGACTCTTAATCGACCCAGGGGCAGGGGCTCTAACACGATTCTTCCTATTTGTAACCACCTGAAACCCATCCTCATTCATAGCAATGACACCCTCCACAGATCCAGCAGGAGATTGACTAGACTGTGCATCAACTCCATCAATAGTAGCTTGTGCTGAAACCTCAGCTATGGCATTCGCACTAACAGATTCAGTAGCCTCCTCCAGTGCAACACTTTTCCCTTTATCCCTGGAATCCTGAGGTACCTCCAACACTCTTGGCTGCTTAACTACCCAAATCTGTTTCGTCCTCCCTCCTGGATTGGAGCAGTCATGACCAAAGACATTGCACTTCAAACATTTGCACGGAACATGACAGTACTCCACATCCACAAGCATTTCAGGTTTGCCGTCCGGGGTGATGCTCAGTTTATTGACCATATTCGATTTCACTGTCACCTCAATACAAACCTTGGCCATCCCGAGCCTTGTCCCCTGTTTCGTAGGATAATCCATACAAAGCGGCTTACCCAAAGAACTTGCAATCCGCCCTAACCCCTCATTCGTAGTCATCTCAGAAGGCAAGTTCGATATCCTAACCCATACTGGAACCACCGAGTTATCGATAGATAGAGGCTGAATACCTGGTTCCCATTTCCGCAGAAAAATCATGTTCTCCTTGTGGTGCCATGGCCCCCCTTCGAATACCCAGCGACAAACCTCCGCCGTCGGAAATTGAAAGAGCACCAGAGATTCCCCCAACCAAGAAACCCTAATCGCCCCGTCATGTCCCCAAATCCAATTTGCCCAGAAGTGTATAGATGACAGTGACGACGGTCGATCAAGGAATTGCCCAACGAGACAATTAACCCAGCGCTTTGAACCCTCATCAATAACAGACGCCGGTATTCGCAATGACCCATTGACAAACTCCGGCTCGTAATAGTCCAGCTTGAAATCAGGATTGATCGAAAAAAGAGACGCCCAGGTGCGCCCGTCACCGACGGCACCTGAGGAGGCTCCGCCGGTGACGGTCGTCATCGGCCAACGATTTACGATTCAGAGAAAACGGAAGAGAGAGAACGGAAGAGAGAGAACGTAGGGTTCAAAACTTATACTTGGTAGTTTATTCCTTAAACGTTTGAAATTAATTTGAGGTTTAAAATTAATTTGAGGTTAACTTTGATGAATATGTTTATGGTGATTTCTTTATGAACTTATATATCAATTGAAAGTTGCATTATTGTTGATTGTGAGTGACTGCTAATGAATTATCTATCAAAACTTGGTTATATTTAGGTTGGTTAAAGTGTTTGATAATTTGGGACATGAAATTGGTTGGACACATTTAGTTAGTTGTGATACCAAGTAATGATGGTAGTGGCTATATTGTTCTTAGTTGCCACATGAGTTCATACAAATTAACCCAGATGATTTTAGTATACGTGACAACTGAATAGTTAAATGAGATAGAGTTATACCTATAAATATAAATGGGGAGTTATGAATTGACTTAGTGGCCATATTATTTAAAATTTTAGTTCGTTTATTTATGTGGTAAGAGTTAATACTTAATACTGAGTACCAACATTTCAAATAGTAATTTATTTAAGCTCCTCGAAAGCCTCAACAACCAGATTTTCCAAAAGTTGCTTGCAAATGCAATTCGGGGTCAACTTTGGAGCTATTCTCCAATTTTGCATGCTCTATTTGCATCTCCATCCTCTCTAGAATTTATCATCTGGTCAGGTCTCTCGGCTATTGAAGAGTTAAGTCGTAACTATATAGTTTTAAAAAACAAAATTGTCAATAATTGCACCCCGTTTTGAACCCTTAAGTTGGTGATGTTCAATATATATAGTGTACATAATAAAATTGGTTATATGTTCACTATCATCTAAAATATCCATCATAAACTTAGATAACGATAAAGAAAATGTATATCAAATCGAATTAGGGACTGTGGTTCACCCAAGAAAAGTTAGGGTATATATATATATATATATATATAGTTCAGGCTAGCGTACATCAGGCGTACATTGTGCGTCCGTCGAGTTTTACTATTTAAAGCACGAAATAACCGGAGTGTGGGGCATGATACTATAAACCCCAACCTCTAATGGGTGAACCTCAGTCCCTAATTCTCTAACCCAAGCCACAAGATTCATTTAATCTAAAAAAATAATAACCGACGGTTCTGATTCAGCGAAATATATTGAAGTGCAAAAACCAAGTGTGAACACAGGCGTACGCTAACCTTTTATATATATATATACATGGTGACTACTTTGGTGCACTCACAAAAATGAGTGTGTTCAATGCACCCAACTCAAAAACTAGTCTTAAGGTGTCGGATTTTGAATTTTAATTTGTAGAATTAATGTAATATGATTATATAACATATGATAACAACTAATTAGCGGATTACCCTAAACTCTAGACCTCCAATTTTGATATCTATCCCTAAACCCCAAATTGTAAACCCTAACACCCTAACCCTAAATCTCTAAACTCTAAATCCTTCAAATTAAAGTAAATCTTTAATGATTTTTGTGCAAATTCATGTGTGTTATTGTTCATCACATCATAAGTGATGATTGACATCATTTGGACATAAATCACATGTTTAAAATGACGGTTATGAAGTGAGTGCACGAAATACATCCAAAAAAGTGAGTGCACCGAATACGCTACCATATATATATATATCAATGTTCCTATCTTAAATGTATCTTTACTTAAGAACGTATCTCATATTTGAATTGGCTCTTTTTGATAATTATGTTTAACATGATGGTGAAAACTGCAGGAGACTCACTACATTGTTGCTCATCATATTTAAAATATATCGCTAGGACACATAATAGAAAGCATTGATTTTCCAGTTACTTACTTTTGACATATCTCCAACATGTCATCTCTCACTCATATCATATAATTTCAATGCACAGTTTGTGTCGTGATCAACAAAGAAGATAAATTAGAAATATATTATGTGGATATATTGTAATCCATCAAAGGACACTCATTTTCTTCTATAGTGAAGATTGATTATGTATGTGCCATAGGAAATACATAGGAAACAACGTAACTCACATGTTGTCGTTTATAGACTTTGTATATAGGCAACACTTTGTTTGTAAATGTATATCTCATTATAAGTTGCATTTCTTTTGTCAGCCATATTGTCTTTCTCATGTTTTCATTACGTTCTAAACATATTTGTAGCGTATAGTTTGAGTATTTACCTAGATAGTTCATGGCAAAAAACACAAATAAACCCCACATGATGAATTTGAACGGCACATACACCTCCCCGGCCAATAGGCCGGGCTTTGTGCTAGTTTAAGAGTATGCAGTTTTGCAGATTTTGACTGATAATAAACCAGAGAAAAATAGTTTAGAAAATGATATAGTTCAATTGCCTCTGTCGCCCTCTCCGATACCCCTCACCGCCGCCAGATCAAGATTTCGTTGCTACCAATTCCACCGCCAGACCCCTCGCCACTGTCTTCAGCTCCACCTTAGATATGAGGGACTTCCACCCGACTACGAGACAAATCTCACAACAAAAATGCCAACAAGGCCACAAGGGACTGTCACTTGGGTACTCCTTCTCAAATCCCACAAGGCCGTCAACTGTTTATCCTCCGGGTTTCTTCTTCATTCAAGTCTTAATTCAAGTAAGGACAAGTCCTTATCATCCCGATCGGGATAGATGGCCTGCCTCGCTGCGGGTCAGCACCTCGGGCTCTCTTTCTGCTTTCTGTCTACAAGCTACACGCGGAACCTCGATGTGGCTCCGGTTCAGTACCTCCTCTCGCTTAAAATCTCTTACAACCTTACTTCTCCTTCCAGGGCCTATCCGAAAGAGAATCCAGTGCTTCTGAGTTGCTATTTGCTCCAATAACGAATCATTGGCATTGGTTTAGCTGAATAACTAAATAAAATAGATAGACCCTTCTCTTTGTCTCATGTCCTTCTATGCGATTGAGAAAAAATCATAGCTTGGTTTATGTGCTACCCCTTTTGTAGTTTTCTGCTCCTTCAAACAAGCAGAAAAGCACTTTCCAAACAAATGCTCATGATAGAAAAGGAGAAGTTGCTTGACTCAGTGTACGAGGTGAATAAGGGGCTACTTAATTAAAAGAGAAACATGCCACTAGAGCGAAAGCCCCAACCCTATGAAAAATCATACACCTCTTATAGGCTTGTCCCTCTCTACAATGAGTAATGACTATTACCCAATGATATAGTCGTCGAGAAACATGCTCTACTCAATTGATACTTAGAGGGGCCTCTCTCTAACTCGAAATTTCATAAGAGAAGAAAAAAGAAGGGGAACCTTTCCTTTCCCTTCGCCCTTCTCCCTACGGTCGAACATATTCTAAACCTTCTCCCTCTCAGTTTCTATATGCGAACTCTCCCCCTCTCCTTCTTTTTCTAATTCAAATGCGAGCAACTTCGCACAACAAAGAATATTCCCGCAGGAGCAAGCGAACCATAGATCCTGCTTTGGTAATTGAAGATTGAATCGGCATACTTCACTCGCTCTAGCCTCTAACGAGGGACAATATGGGAGGTTAGCATCTTAAAAGGCAAGCGAAGAAAGTAAGCGTAAATAAAGCTTGATTCCGCAATGGTCTCCGAGGAACTCTGTATTTCTTTCTTCTCTTCCTTCTTTTGTATTGGGATGAATTAGGGTGATAAAGAAAGGAAATGGGTTCGGTCGATATGCTTGAACATGAGGAAAGATTAGTTGTCCCGGTAGTAGTTGGAGGAAAAGGCTTGTAAAGCTCTATGAAATTAGGGTTTCTTCAGGAAAGGGGGATTTTTTTGCTGCAGGCGGTGGTAGGGGTAAATCATTTATGAATTTTTTATTAAAATAAATTAATGTTTTTATTTAATTAAAATCTGATGTGGCGTCCAGGTTGCATGGGTGTGTCATATTAGAGCTGATGTGGCATCCACCTCAGCATAACGTTTACGTTATTGACAAAGTCACTGACGGAGTTAAAGTTTTTAACAAAAATGGCCAAATTTGTCAAACTAGTTTTCAAAAAGTGGCTATATTTGTGTATTTTTCAAAAAGTGGTTATATTTGTCAAAAGTGTTAAAGTTATGGTTATACAAGTGTATTTTTCCGTTTATAAATTAAATACCCTACTATTTATATTGATATTCATGACATATATGAGACATATTTGCTCACATATATACTTAATTCTAAATATCTCATGAGGTGAGATATACAAGTTAATAAATCTATGCATCATTAACAAACCAACTCATAAGATAGATAAATTTTCTCGTAAGTCATAACCAAGTTGGCTCTCTAGCACAATGTTGAGACATTTCATGAGCTCAAAATGAGACAATTCATGAGTCGAACTCAACAAGCCACCTAATTGATCTAATTCACGAGCCTTATGAGCCGATCAAGGCTGAGCTTAAACTCAGCTCACTTATAAACGAGTCGAGATTTTTTTTAATCGAACGAGCTTTTATCGAGTTGGAGTCCGAGCGCGAATAGTTTGGCTCATTAAAAACCCTGAGTACTCGTCGAGAAACAAGTTGTTTTTACCAACAACCTGCTTCGTGATTTCATGATAGATTTGGTGCATAAAACCCAACCATTATGGACTTTGGAGACAATCCATTGTTTGATTGATGGATTTAGGAGGGGAAAATCCGTGGGGTCCGCGAACTTTGAGGGACCAAATCCGTGGACCCCACGGAATTGAAAATTCCACCTCAAGAGGTGGAATTTGTGTTTGGGTACAAAGTCCATGATGACATCATTTTATCCCCACTTATTTTACTAATGACCAACTTGTCTTATTTCATTTACTAATGACCAACTTGTTGTGCCTACTAATTTTGTATTCAATCTTCATTATCATTCATTACACGAAAGCGGTTGGAAATAACACTTCACGATGAATTCAAAAGATACTCTACAACATTGAAAACCATATGAAATCGTATAATGACGTGTAACAATGTGAAGTTGTTGGTGATTAAGGAATTTCATTGTTGATTATTGTTTGAGACTAGAATGTTCTAGGCGGTTTGAGGAGAGAGTGAGGCGTCTGTTCTTTATGCTGGGTGTACTCCTAACCACTACAAAACAAGGATCTGTGGGTGGTTTCCCAGGACACTCTCCAATGCTTAAGTTAGAGGGAGAAGTAAGAATATATGTTTGTATTAGAGATAGAGGAAGTAGTTGAGTTACCATCAATGCATATACGAGGGTATTTATGCCCAACTATGTGAAATTTAGAGCATTAAATGCTCTGTCAGGCGTCCTAGCAACGCACTACTTTACCTGGACCGTCTATGGCGGGTAATTAATGCTCAGTCCTGCTGATTTCGAGGTCCGTATCCGAGAAAGATCACCTCCTCCTATCACGACTTGTGCCTTATGTCAGGCGGCCTATACCTGTCTTGTCCCTAGGACGACCGCGTAGCACGATTCCTCATGGAGGCTCTCTTCTTGGGCCTCCCCTGGGCCTGGCCTGTCTATTCCTTTTTGGGCTTAGGATCTAATACCGCTCAACTATGGGCCCAACAATTATAATGTTCATTTATTCTTGTATGGTAGTGTGACGGAGCTATGGGATGGAAATTGGTTGATACTTTATAGCAAAACTTTGTAAAAGTAAGTTATGGTCAATAAGGGTACTTAGGTAAATTTCTAATATAATCACAAATATAATTATATCAAATCCATCATGAAATCCAACAAACAAATAATGGTTTTGACCAAAAACCAAATGGAACAATTTCATCATATATCCATAGTTTTATAAAGGGTTAATTGCAAGGTTGGTCACTGAGATTACTAAAAACGTTCATATTTAGTCACTAAAAATATTTAATTCCATTTGTGGTCACTAATTTTAGTAAAACAGTCCAAGTTTGGTCACTCTCCGTTAGTCTCCACCAGTCTCCGTTAATTTAGACCGTTATGTGCTTATGTGGCAGACGAAATCGTCTAATCAGCCCCATTTAAACCAAAATTAATGAAACCTGACCCACCACGTCATTAAAACTTGCCATGTCATCTTACCCAACCCAACCTAAGCTACGAACCAACCCGACCCATAAACCGACCTACTCAAACAAAACAAGGATCTATCCAATTTCTTTTCCAGATCTGAAAACTATTCTCTCTAGTTCTTTCATTTTTCTTGCCATTCGTTTAACAACCAGCCCAAGTGATACCTCACCCGGTCGTCGCAATAATCGCGGGCGGCGGCGGCGCCACAGACCAAAAGGAACTACTGCCTTTTCCTTCATTTTTCTCCGGCTGAGACCCAGATCTGAATGCGGCAAAGGTCGAGCATCATTTTCCCTCTGTTTTCCTGGATGGGAGGGCAGAGCTCCTCTATTGTGGCGGTGGCGGCTTCGGGTTGGAGAAAGGGGTGATTTCATCAATCGGGTCCATTCGAGATGGAGGAATAGGAGAGAGGCGGAAGCTGTCGTCTGTCGATAGGGTCGAGGCGGGACATTAGCTCCCAGAACTTGATGAGTTCTTGTGGCGGGTCAGAGCGAAATGGGCTGGATTGGGACGAGAGGAAAGTTTGATAGGTGCTAGGACGAGGAGCATCTGATGGAATTGATGACTTCTTGTGGCGCCTCTTCTTCTTCTTCCTTTTCACTTTGCTCATGATACTTCATTCCAACTGGTGATTTTCTTCCCGGTTGTGGAGGACTCCAGCTTTGACCTTTTGCCAGAAGAACCTCTTCCCATTGAGTCATCGGGAGAGGCTCCACGGGATACAAAGCGATTTCTTACGCAATCCGAATGTCGATACGGTAGTGTATGAGGAGGAGTGGAAAGGAAGAGGCTTGACGGCTCTGAGGACGGCCTCGGACGCCCTGTGGAAGGCGGAGACGGTGGAGCAGCCATTGTTGTGGTGGAAGATCGACCGCTTGGGTTTGGGGTGGGGACGGTGATTCCCCCCCAAACAATGAGGCCTCTGATGGTAGTCATGACAAGGAGCTGGAGGAGGTGGAGCATTAGGGGGAGATGGTACCAGTCATGCAAAGTGTTCTCAAGTTCCCCATCTTTGTGTGTTGGAAGTTCTTTAATTAGCTGTCATGAAAAATGAAGAACTAGAGGCAAGATAGCTTTCAGATCTGGAAAAGAAAAGTGGATAGTTTCTTATTTTGTTTGAGTAGCTCAGTTTATGGGTCGGACCGGTCAAGTGTTGGGTTGGGCTGGGTAAGGTGATATAGCAAGTTTTATTGACGTGGCGGGTCTGGTTTCATCAATTTTGAGTTAAATGAGGCTGACTAGATGAAACCGTCTGCCACGTCAGCACATAACGGTCTCAATTAACGGAGATAGACGGAGACTAACGAAGAGTGACCAAAATTGAATTGTTATACTAAATTTAGTGACCACAAGTGGAATTAAATATTTTCAATGACTAAACATGGACGTTTTTAGTAATCTCAATGACCAACCTTGCAATTAACCAATTTTATAAAACTCAAGTTTTAATCAAAACCTTCATTTTTCCTAGGAACAAATCCGTAGTTTCTCAAGGCCCACTTGTACGGCCCAAATTACAAGCCCGGTACAATCCAACAAGTGCAGCCTACCCAAAACCGCACGCGTCAATGGCGGAGCGTGGGAAGAGGGAAAAAAGAAATACTCTCCGCATATTTTCGACAAAGCGCACACACCCCATAACTCACCGTTTTACTAATACCACTCTTTCAGTCTTTCTCCTTCCTTCCCTAAAATTTCCCCCCTTCTACCACCCTCTCCGCCACGGCCGCCGCCGCCGCTCTTCCGCCATCGCTAGGTTAAGCTTTTGCTATTGCTTCTTCGCCGTATTACTTCCGCCACACATGGGCGAACAAACCCAATCCCAGCCTCACTCGGAGGCCCAGCCCCAACCGGATTCCCCTTCCGCCGCCGCCGCTCCCGACTCCATCACCACAATCGAGACCGCCACCGTCTCTTCCGTCACTCTCCTGCCAACCGAACTCACCGCCGTCCCTCCTCCGCCTCCTCACTCCACCCTATCCCCTCTGGCCAAAATCCCCTCCCGCCCCCGAAAAATCCGCAAGCTCTCTCCGGACGGAGCCACTCCGACCGCCGCCGCTGCCGAGGAAGTTCATAGCGCCACCGCTGCCACCCCGGCCGCTAGAACCGCCGCTGCGAAATCATCGAGAACAACCAAGGCTGCGAATCAGCAGCGCGCCCTAGTGGTCGGGCCGAGGGTAATCGCCAGATCCTTATCCTGCGAAGGAGAGGTCGACATCGCGGTTCGCCACCTCCGTCAGTCGGATCCTCTTTTGAGTTCGCTAATCGATCGCTACCCGCCCCCAACCTTCGACACCTTCCACACGCCGTTCCTCGCCTTGACCCGGAGCATCGTCTACCAGCAACTCGCTTTCAAGGCCGGGACCTCGATCTACACCCGCTTCATCTCCCTCTTCGGGGGCGAATCCAACGTCTGCCCTGAAACCGTCCTCGCCCAATCCGAGATACAGCTCCGTCAAATTGGGATCTCGGGGAGGAAAGCCAGCTACCTCTACGACCTCTCGAGGAAGTATCAGAATGGGATTTTATCAGATTCCTCGATTGTGGCCATGGACGATAAGTCGCTGTTCACGATGCTGACCATGGTGAGTGGGATAGGTTCGTGGTCTGTCCACATGTTCATGATCTTCTCGCTTCATCGGCCGGATGTTCTGCCGATTAACGACTTGGGGATCAGGAAAGGAGTGCAGATGCTGTACAATTTGGAGGATTTGCCCCGGCCGTCGCAGATGGACCAGTTGTGCGAGAAATGGAGGCCTTATAGGTCTGTGGCCTCGTGGTACCTGTGGAGATTTGTGGAAGCGAGGGGAACTCCTTCTAGTGCCGTTGCAGTGGGAACTGGTGGTGTTGGATTGGGGCAGCAACAAGAGGAACATCAGCAGCAGCAGCAGGAAGTCCAGCATCATCACCATCAACAGCAGCAGCAGCAGCAGCAGGAAGACCAACATCATCACCATCAGCAGCAGCCGCAGCTTCTGGACCCCATTAGCGTTTACAATCTCGGGTAATATAGCTGTAACTATCTCTGTTTGCATTCATACTTGAGCTGCATGGTTGATGGGATTCCCTGTTCTGTTTCGTTTGTCAGTGCAAGTTCAGTGCTTTACTGTATGTGTGGCCATTTGATAGATTGTTCTGTGCAGATGTTACTGACAGATCTGACACATTTGTTTCATAGTGGTAAATGCCACGCAAAATCTGAGTACTTTATTGACAAATACGATCAACTTCGTTAAGGTGCAACCAGAACTAGTGAGGAACTTCTGTTAGACATCAACTGACTGAGTAGAGTGCCTGTAAATTTGATTCTGTGTCGAATTTGTCTCTGTTCTGCCAAACTAGCTGAACTTAAAACCTTAGGTACTCTTTTTTGTTCGATAGAATTCATTTAGTACTTGATTGTTGATTGGTGGGCGCTTTGCCGGAAATGTAAGCGCCCGATTGGTCCTTAAATATGGAAGGCATGGTAATTGGGCGTTGAAAGTTAAAGCTCTCCCTTTCCTTGAAATTACTCTATATTGTTTGATGTATATTTAGAACTTGGAAGCTAGCTAAGGTGATTAGTGGAATTGATATAGGATGATGAAGGAAGTTGGCTGTTAAGTGTTAACTTATCACAAAGTCAATGACTTTACAGCTGGATGGTTTTAACTATGTAGTTGCTAGATGGTCTCTCAGGCTAATTAATTGCTCAGCACTCAGCAGGTCGTCATGGTTTGTTCCATCTGTCCCGAATTCAATCACTCTGCTTGGAGAACCATGTTCCTGTTTTGCTTTTTGACTGTTGTCCTTTAAACTGGCCTCTTTAAGGAGTAAATCTTCCCGCGTTATGAATCATTTATGTCCTTTGTTCATGTCTGACATGTTCGTTTGGGGGTAGTAGTGGATCAGTGAAGAATCTAACCCAAGACGTAGATGCTAATTGGATGGAGATAATCGTCGTCAACGATCAGACTGAAAATGCTTCGTGGTGAAAGGTAGGAAAAATTTTGTGCTGGGAACCACTCTGATATACTTGTGATGTCCTAGTTAGTGTCAAATTTATCATTTGGGGCAGCAGAAGAAGTTGTAAAGCTTTAGAGAGAGGGAAGTAAAAGAAGGAAAGAAATATGATATTGAGAAGGAAGAAGTTAAGACTGGAAGTAGGAAGTGAAGAGACTAGGAACACTCAAAAGGGGATAATAGGATTGGGAAAAGTGCATAATATCGAAATTCAATCAGATATTAGGCTAGCAGGATATGATCTCCAGCAGTTTTTAGTGTCGGACTGTCTGAAAGATTTTATCTTTCTTCTCATATTGATTAGTTGATGCTTTGTGATCAACTTAGATTCAGCAATCAAAACGGTCCTGTTTGGTTTCCGTTATACATGCCATTCTTTTGTTTCTCCAGTTTCCATTCTTCATCTTTTATTCTAAAGTATTAGAAACTTTAATGGTCTGTTGATCATGCAACTGAATCTTCCAAGCTTTACTGTTGGGTGTTTGAATCTTCCATTCGTTTCCCTTTTGATTAGACTTAGAGCAGCCTTTTTGAAGTAGAACTTCACTGGAACATGATAAGATGATTTCATTAGCGTCTCAGTGATGATTCATGGTCAAATGACAGGTACCTTGGATGACTGAACCTCCTCCGTCTGGCGGCAAGATAAAGCACACTCCCAGTTCAGATACTTTTGGAAGACTTAAACAGTTGAAGATAAGACTTTGAAGTGGTGGTGTAGCTGTTTGTTGAAGTTACACCGTCGGGCGAGCTGCATGGGTAAGCAAAGCTTTTGTTTGATGGAAGCTCTCTAATCTATTATGTGTATAAATCCTTAGAGAGGGCTTGGATTAGTAGACACTTCCAAAGAGCCTCCCCACTGGTTTGTTTTTTTCATCTCTGGTTGTGGGTCTTTAGCTCTTTGCTCTGGGAATTAGACTCTTTAGCCTATGTATGCGGTATGAACCTGTTGTAAAATCCCATGAAGGAGGTGCTGTAGCTCTTTGTTCTAGTCATTGTTTGCTTATTTATTGCTCGTGATTCTCGATTAATGAAATCGACCGGTAATTAATGGAGATATGCGGCTCATTGCATCTGAATCGAATTTCAAGGTGTTGGATCTACATTTGTTAGAGGCTAACTGGGTTGTTGCCTGGAATTCAAACTCCGGCGGAATCTAAATCACCTGTTGCTGTGTCGAATAGACCATGGCAGTAGATCCAGGTGATGAGCCCTGGACTTACTGCAATTGCAATTTCTACAGCACTATAAAGGTTCAACTCGATCATGGTGCTCTGTTTAATCAGTGCGAACACTTCGAAATCGTTCGTTCTGATACGAATCGTTCACACACGATCCAATAACTTTGAATGCTTGTAAGCACGTCCTCACTCCCCGATAACAAAATTGATAAAGCTTTATCAACAATTGAATGAACAGTCAATAAGTAAAGCTTTCCCGGTTTAGTGGGTAGGGCAACTCTGGTATTGGCTATTGGGCTTTGTCTATGTTTAATCAGCTGGTTTGGGCTAGAAATCAAATTAGCTCATGCCTGATGAATTCCGAAGCTCAGGCTCGCACTAATGCAGAAATTCATCAACGATAGAGTATTTTGTGTTGAAACTTTCGTTTAATCATTGTTCAATTGTTTCATACGGTTAAAAATTGCTCAGCCATTTAAACTCCATTACTAGATTTGTCTAGGGTCTAACTGAGGGTTCTATTTTATAAACATGACTTATAAGTTATAACTACTATTGTATTGTGCTTTCTATGTGGCCACATAAGACAATTAGCCGATGGATGGTTTCGTTTCTGGTAGTTGTTGTTGCATTGGCCTTCCTTTCATTTTCCATATGGCACGGGTGGGAAAAAGTTCATGGCTAGCTAGGGCAAATGTCGCATTCCCAACAAAAATACTATACAATAGGAAATTTTGACCATATATTTTCATTTCTGACCTTCCAATAGATCATATCTAAGGGTGCAAACGAGTGGAGTCGAGTTTTTTTCTTATTTTGAGCTCGACTTGTTTATAAAATTTTCAACTTGAGTTGGCTCGAAATTTGATAATCCAGTTCGAACTCGAGCTCAAGCTCTGCTTGAATAAAAATAATTTAGGTCGAGCTCGACTCGGTAGAGCTTGGTAAATGATCATTAACACAGTTTGTCAAGTTTAATACAAGCTCGACTCAAGATGAGGTCGATTTGAAATCATTCTTGTTGAAAAATGTGTAAACATAAGAATTTAAATGACAAAAAAAAACACACTAGAAACTAAAAATAGCAGCTAAATTCATTACACATAAGTATTAGCAAGATAATGTTCATGTTCATAAGAGTAATTAATCCTTCCGCAAGCTCCAAACAAGCCAGGCTCGTGAGCTTAGCTCAACAAGCCACCGAGTCAAACTAGCTTGCGAGCTTATCAAGCTGAGCATGGTCTAGCTCAAACTTAGCTCGTTTACTAACGAGTCGGCTCGTGGATCAACTTGTTAAATGACGAATCAAATGTCGAACGAGTTTTTCCCAATTCAAATATGGAGTTGCTCACGAGCAACTTAGCTCATTTGCATCGCTAGTGAGAACATTGTAGTACTGCTTTTTACTATTCTCTTCTTATTGTGTTTTCTGATGGTATTGGTGAATAATACTATAGTAATAGTGCGCGATGGGACGAAGCAGGAATTTGTAAAGGAGGAATCTTGGAAGACAGGAAATAAAAGCAAAGGCAAGACTAACACACATCATCCATGGCAATGGATTGGATCGAGGCGGATAGTGCATATTCATTATTCTATCTAATTTAATTCGAGTTTTACACATACACATACCACATAAAAAATGGATAGAAAATCAAAATCATGCTCATACCCGTTTAGATTTCGGGTATTCATGGTTATCCATGGGTATTAATTTCTCCAACCAATATGTTAACATTCACATATATACTCACATTATATAAGCGGAGACGTACGGTAATAAATCACTAGAATAAAGAAAATTAATCAAAACAACACAATTTGAAGAAAATATTGTATTTGTATGCTAAATATAAAATATGTTAAAGAATAATAATGATTAAAACTAGACAAAATACATATGCATATGTATAATTAGGCGGGTTCGGGTTGGATAGTAGAAAAACCATGCTCACCCATTATCCGCAATATTCGGGTTCGGGTTTTACCCATACCTACTAAAAGTCCTTCTGGTTCGGGTTTTACGAGCACTTCTACTATGCTATATAGCATTGGTGCTTTAATGTACAACTTGAAGTTGTACCATAACATTAAATGTATAAGTTTAGGTTGTACCATAAATGAATTTGTATCATTATGTTATGGTACAACTTTACAACTTAAAGTTGTACCATCACATAAGGTACAAGTTTAAGTTGTACCATAAAAGAATTTGTACAAAAAGTATAGGTACAATCTGAAATTGTACCGTAACGTTAAAGGTACAATTTCAAGTTGTATCATAAAGGCAAAAACCTATAGCACCAATGCTATATAGCATTATAAAATTCCTCCGGGTTTTACCCTACCCAACTAGGACGGATTCGGGCGGATATCCACGATTACGATTATTTTTGCAATCTCTAATCTATCCATCATTGTATTCATATGAATGAATGCCATACACAACTATACATAATACACCAAGGATTTTGCATTTATTTTCTGACCCAAATTCATTCATGATAATATTTGAAGTAAATAAGTAAAGTTGAAAAGTATAGACTATAGATGAATGTAGAGGAGAGGGAACTGACTGGGGAAGAGAAGGGCTTTCGCCTGGGCGCTGAATCTGTGCAGCTTTCGGAATTCTATTGGTGGCGTGAGAGCTGCTGCTGTTGCTGTTGCTGTACCACTAACTCTAAGCCCGCTCATCCTGCCTGCTGCCAGTGCCAGCCTATTGCATACCAAGAAAAAAATAAAATCAGAAATCAAAGAAACAAAGCACCGTAATTGAAGGCCAAAAACAGTTGGTTTGCGTTGCTGCAGTTCTTGAGCAGTAAAAAGGAATTCTATACTCGTGAGTCTGCTACTGTTACTAATGTTGAAACATGTTTTGGAGTGGGATTGGCTATTATCATTATTGTTGACTGGTCTGGTCTATCTGCCGTCAAATTTTTCTAAATTTTGTTTCATAAATAATGAAGGTTATGACTTATGACGCTATTATATATCGTGTTTCAGATAAGAAAACTTGAAATTATTTTTGGAGAATGGAATGTAGCAGCTAGGGTTAGGAGGAGGATGTGCATTTAAACGAAAGTCACTTATGTACATGTCTAATCACCATGTGTGATTAACACGAGAAATGGAGATCAGTGAGATTTGAATAGAAAATCCCTCGGTTACAGATGATTCAGATATCATATCATTAACTACTCGAGTTATTAATAGAGATTCAATTGCGGATTGTATACTATGGTATCATTGACATTGCACTACTAGACTTAACACTTAAACAGTTAAACTTAACAATAATGCTATGCAACAGCCATGGGGGAAGGAAAGTGAAGCAGTAAAAAAGAGAGGTGAAGACAAATACAGCCAATCGATTGCATCACAAAAACAACAGCCAGATGAGAGAGAGAGAGAGAGAGAGAGAGGGAAGAAGAGGAAGCGTGGCGTGGTGGTGGAGTTGCAGAATGCAGAATGCAGAATTGCAGCAGCAAAAGCCCCAGCCAGCACAGCACTCTCTCTTCCTTCAGAAATTTCAGACCCACCACCACAACCATACACAACAGACATCCCCACAACCAAATTATAAGAAAACAAACACAAATATAAGGATAAATGCCACGCTTGGTTACTGAGAGTATGGGATTATTAAATCGTATCATGTTTAGTTACTTGAAAATTTTAATATTAATTTTGGTCACTCGAATTACTGAAAATGTCACATTTGGTCACTCTTCTGTAGCATCTGTCCCAACTCTTATCACTCGAATTATTGAAACATGTCACATTTAGTCACTCGAATTACTGAAACATGTCACATTTGGTCACTCTCCCGTTAGTTTCCTTCCAACTCCATTAGTAAGGAAACTAACGGAAGAGTTACTAAATGTGACAAGTTTCAGTAATTCGAGTGACCAAAATTGATATTAAATTTTTCTAGTGACTAAATATGACACAATTTAGTAATTTTGGTGACCAAATGTGGCATTTACCCCAAATATAAACACCCACATTATGCCTTTGCGCTTAACATTAACTCATTAAGCAAGCCCTAGTTCTGTTCAAGTACCCCCAAAGAAAAATGTTCATCGAAAGTCTTAAGCCAATAGACAATTTAAACAGTATAAAATGGTTGAAACATGGTTAAATCACGAACTTTATACAATACCTATGTGTAGCCAAATGAATGAGATAGATGAATTATGAACTCTGTGTGCTCATTGTACTAATTCAATTCAAAAAAATTGAAAGGAGAATTTTTTTTTTTGTATTTTTATTTTATATTTTTTAAACTAGGAAAAGGTGAATAAGACCCATCTGTGGTCTGTACATAAACTACCAATTAAAACAAACACAGCCTTGCAGATGGAGATTTTAGGGGGAATATATTATATCCCTCCCCTACACTAAACGACACCAACTGCTTCTTCTTCTTTTACCACTGTGGAGGTTCTGATGTGTTTTCTTTCCCCTTTCTCTGTTTCAGGCCCATGGCTGGTCATCGTGGTGGGCCAGCCCACATGCACAAAAAAAAAATTCACTTATATTTCTTACCACTTGTTAACAATATTACCACTTTTGGGCCTTCTGTAATTTTCCTGCACTGATTAATTCCCCTTATTATTTTAACTAGTAAGCAAGTAAATAATGACAGATTCTTTATTTGTTGTCATAAGAGAACTGTCTTTCCTCTAATTGGAAGGGGGAATCTTAGTTTAGATTCTTTTTATATGGTAAACCTTTTTTAGTGTGTGTACTTAGGTTAGGTATTGACTTAGTTTTTTTTTTTTTTGGGTTCACTATTAATAAATTAATTAAGTTGAAAAAGGTAGGGTTTAGATTTTTGTCCACATATAGTTGGGGGAGAAGGGTCCAAATAGATTTAGTGCGTACGAGAATGATGATTATTGTTAACGATAATGAATAATCATTATCATAATAATGAGTGGAGGAGTACAACAAGCACGATTATCGCCTGCCTCTCATGTCACTTAAGGCTTGTGTCAGCATTTGTCAAGCAATTAATTATTTGTTTGTTGGTAAGTTTGGTTGATTTTTTTAATGCAGCCACACACAGTAACTTTTTATTAATCGTAAAGCAAAAGTTGAGAAAATGTGTATTGTTACTATTATTATTAGGATCAAAATCATGAATGCATTCTACAGATCACTTGATCGAAGTATATTTATGTTAAGCAATCACTAGTTAACCTAAAGTTCTAGTGAGGTGATGCTATTTAGAACATGAGCCAATCAAAAATAAAAAATTGGGTATGATACACAATCATAATTTGGATATGATCATTCACAACTAGAGTCAGCCATTAGTATGTACTGGGAGACCTTATAGTATAAAGCGTACATGGAAGAAACTATATGAGATTTCAGGGGTTTCGATTTTTTGGGCATTGTACAATTTTATACGTATAGGGTGTTGTATAAAAAACATTGTATTCATCGGTTGGTAAACATGTTACAAAATGCACACTATGACATAGGTTCAAAATTTACTTATTGCAACATTCATTCTAGCAAATGTCTTTGTATACTCATTTATTTTATTAAATTTGATTAAAAATATTAATTAAGTCCATCTACTTTAATATTTTGATCTCTTAAGTTTTTAAATCGTGTCAATTTAGCTCCCATTACATGAATACACATTTATTTCATTTAAATTTACTAAAACATAGGCTTACTCCATCCACCTCAATATTTTAATTGATTTAGTTTTATACTTCAAGTGTATCCATTTACCTCCCATTACATAAAATCTTATGGTTTCTAAAGACGCTTTTGGAATGACTAATTGTAGTTTTTGGCTTTTAACATATAGCGAGTATATTTAACTCTTATATTTGTGGTTTATGAGACACTTTCAAATTGGATGGTTCATATATATAATTTTAAAATTGTTTAAAAATATTTTTTTTGCCACATCTGAAGCAGTGCCTCCATAATTGATTGAATGATCCCAATGACACCTTAACCTATATCAATCGATAGAAAAAATAATCGAGGATTATGATTCGTCAAAATACGTACAATAACTAAACATTAGAAACGCGGTATACACAAGAGTCACTAGCATTTCCCATCCATATAATTATACTTATTTGTCTATGTGGTTATGTAAGTGAATAAATAAATATATATTATAATGATTATATTTTTCATCATCGTCAATGTTATTTGTGTTTTACATGTTATTCACGGACTTGTAGGGGAAGCAGAAGTCCATCACGAGACTCGAACTTGAGACTTTCATATTGTTTTTTTTCCCACTCAATTGCACCTAACTCCAAAATAACACATTGATAAGTGAGTTGAGCGAAAATTAAAGTATCAGGTATAGACAAATAGTATGCATGTTATCCAGGTGTTGTAATTTAGTCTAAAACGCCGCATGCAAAATATACCATTTGTACATCATTCACGTCATGTCAACGCAGTTGCTAGTGCATTCTCTCCCCCTTCTCTATTAATCAATCACAACAATAACAACGTGGCTCGAATGCAAACATACTTAAAACAATATCGTTCGACCAAAATTTGTTGAGTGGATTGGAATATTCGCTCG
Source organism: Linum trigynum (assembly GCA_964030455.1). Taxonomy (NCBI): domain Eukaryota; kingdom Viridiplantae; phylum Streptophyta; class Magnoliopsida; order Malpighiales; family Linaceae; genus Linum; species Linum trigynum. The sequence continues at coordinate 53,363,547 of OZ034817.1, read as the reverse complement.
GTTAATCGTCCAAATCGATTCCCAACTCTCAGAAGTCGGTCCAAATTTACACTTGTATCGACCTAGAGTTCAGTTTTCAATTTCATATGACTCAATCCGATCTACATTGCTTCAGAGTGATTGTTTGATTATAAACTATTCAAAACTTCCAACTCATTTTGATCCAATGAAAAATATTAGCTTATTGTTTTCTTATATAAATATATGAAGTCAATCTTATGAAATCCAACTAAAGATCTATAAAAATGATGGTACATTTTGTAGGGTGTATAGGATGAATAGCTTGTGTGTGTCTTTATAGGTGGTGGTTTTAGGGCTAAACATGATACGAAAACAATGATGAGAGAAAGATATGATTATTTTGCCAATTTGGAGGAAGAGAAGAGGAGAGGAGTGAAACGAAGAAAGAAAGAAAGAGCAATAATGTGACGCCGTGGGGGCCCAAAATATGGCAGGGCGTGGGAGAGGGATGAACATGACGTTGTCGGTTGTTTTTTATTCATTTTAACATTTTTCATATTTATTTTTTTACTTGCAGAGAAAAGGAAACCAAATTAAATAAAAAATAAAAAAAGAGTACTCTCTATCTCCTCTAATCTGCACTTCAGTCTTCCCCTCCTCTTTCCCCTTTCTTGCATCCCTCCATTTCCCTCTCCTCCAGTTCTCTCACTTTCTCTCTCTACCTCTTTTCAGTGATAGTTTCTTTCTTTTCTTATTTTGGGCCTTCCCCTTTCTCTCACCTTCTATCTCTCGCTCATTTCTTTCCATTTCTTTTCGAAATTTTTTTTTAAGGCAGGCAGCTCCCTAGCTCATATACAAGGATTGTGTGTGGCTTCATCACAAGCAACCAAGCTGTCCCTTGTTGGAAGCTCTGAGGCAGCGAACCCAAAACAAACCCAGTCCTTTCTCCTCCTCCCCAACCAAAATTAGAACTCTCCCCCTCATCGTCAACAAAAAGATATACCCAGAAAGAAAAGCTCCTTTTTTTCCATCCCTCTTTTCCCCTTTGTTCTTCCGTCCTCGCTAAAGATCGATCTGCTCCTCCTGCTGGTTGTGGTGGTGGTAGTCATGATGATTATGGTGTTGGGAAGGCTGATCTGAGTAAGCTTTGAACCCAGTCAATCCAGCTGGTGTGTTTCTTTCTTTCTCTTCTGTGGTTTTCACTCATTGCCCTTTTCCTCTCTCTCTTTCCTTCAGCCATGGGTTTCTGGGGTTTTCTTTTCTCTGTTTCGCTTCCAGTCTGATTCAGAGACTCAGACAAGCTGAAATCCCATCACTCTCTCTCTCTCTCTTTTCTTCTCTGATCTCATTATATGGCTTTCTGGGCAGGCACAAAGTCTCAAGCGATTTTATTGCTACCCCTAGTCTACTAGACTAGCCTTGCTGCTTGGTTGGTTGGTACAAGAGCTTCTTTATTACAGTTCGTTTGGTGTGTTTGAGGAGAGAAATTTTGGGGGAAGGGGAAAATGGAAGTGAGAGGGCAGCAAGTTGAGAACAACGATGTAAGAATGTCGACTGAAGGCGGTGGAGGAGGCGGAAGAAGAGGGGATGGGAATCACAATGGCAACTCATCATCAGCTTTCCTCACCTACTCCCAAACCCTAGATCACCACCACCACCGCGGCGGATCTAACAACTCCGCCGCCAAAGGGAACTCGACGGCCGCGCCGCCGGTGGTGAGGTACCGGGAGTGTCTCCGCAACCACGCGGCGAGTGTCGGCGGGAACGTCTACGACGGATGCGGCGAGTTCATGCCTGGAGGCGAGGAAGGGTCCCTGGAAGCCTTGAAATGCGCCGCCTGCGAGTGCCACCGCAACTTCCACCGCAAGGAGATCGACGGCGAGACCGCCAGCCCCACCGTGTTCAGCTCTCGCCGCCGCGGAGGCGGTGGTGGTGGGCATTTGGTCCACGCACTCCAGCTGCCTCCACCGGCAGCATTGCCTTCTCCTGTGATGCACCACCACCACCACAATCCGCACAACAATAGCCCTCACCACTTCCCCGGCTCGCACCATTTTTACCTCAAGTCGGCCAGCCCTCCAGCCGCCGTCCAGCCAATCAACGTGGCGTTCGACGGCGGCTGGGGGAGCGGAGGAGGAGGAGGAGGAGGCAGTGCAGCCACTGTCGGCACCGAGTCCTCCAGCGAGGATCTGAATGCCTTCCCCTCTGAAGCAGCGGGAATGGTGGGCGCCACTAACACACCTCAGCCGCCTTACGGGCATTCTTCTTCGAAGAAGAGGTTCAGGACCAAGTTTACTCAGGATCAGAAGGAGAGGATGATGGAGTTCGCTGAGAAAGTTGGGTGGAGGATCAACAAGCAGGACGTGGAGGCAGTGGAGAGGTTCTGCTCGGAAGTTGGGGTGAGGAGGCAGGTGTTCAAAGTTTGGATGCACAACAACAAGACCGTGAGGAAGCAGCAGCAGCAGCAGCAGCAGGAGCCCTCGCCGACGACAACGACGACGAATCACATGATGAACTTGAACATGCATCACCTTCATCATCATCCGGGGCAGCACCACGAGGAAGAGGTCCAGCAGCAGCATCAGGAGGGAATGCTGTGATGTTTGTATGTACAAGTGAAGTTGAAGTGGGCTGCTAGGGGAAGTAGGGTACGAGGTTGTAGAGAGAGAGAGAGAGAGAGAGAGAGAGAGAGCAATGTGGTACGTTGCAATGGAGAAGATATAAAAGCTAGAAGAAGGTAACTAGGTAGGCAGTACTTGGAGCCATTAAATGTTTTCTAGGAATGGGAGTAAAGAGGGAAGTAGTGATCATCAAGAGAAGGTGAGAAGGGAATGTAGGGTTTTCAAATGTGTCTCAAGAAGAGGAGAAAGATGGTGATTTTGTGTAATGGTTTTTCAATTTAGTCTCCTGGGTTTCCATTATTACATTGTCATTAGCTGTTTTATTCATGATGATGATCTTGTGTTCATCTTCTGATTGATCACTTGCCAGTGTCTAGATTGAGAGTCTTACTTGCAGGTGATGGATGGAGATGATGAATCAAGAGTTTTTCTTTCATTAGTTGCAGATATGGCTGAATGGGATGGGAATATCTGTAAGCTGGAATGGGCCACAGATGGAGATGAAAGGAAGAAGATGGTTGTGTTTTTGGTTGTTTGTTTGTGTGTGTGGAGTTGAGCTGAAGGTCTTGTCTTGGCTGAGGTGGCAGATGGGCTCCATGGTTGTTTGGGTTTCTAGTGGGGGATCATCTAACAAACAGTTGAAATTTACTGGAAGGAAGAAAAGCGGGGCCCTCTGCTTCTCTTGTTCTTGCTCTCCTTCCTTCCATTAAAGAGAGGAAAAAAGGGCTTACCTTTTTTTTTCTTCTTTTCTTTTATCCTTTTGTTTGTTTGTGATGCGGTGTTAGGAGTACTATAATTATATATTTTGTCATCAGAATTGAATGCTACCAGAAAAAGGTGGGCCCCGCAGAGGACAAGTGATGACGAAGTTTTTATGTATAAAAATTTACTGTTCTTGGGATTAGCAAGCGAAAGAGAGGGGTCTTGGTATCAGTTACAACTTATCTGAAACAGAAAATTTGGGCAGCCAGTCGTTCAATTTGGGCCGTTGAATTGGGAGGAGTGAGCAGCCCATTATGATTATGGGTTTCCGATCCAACAAAAATTTGGGGTTAACATCCCTATGAGATGAGGGAGGAGAAGACATTTCCCAAAGTTTGCTTTTTTTAATGATTTTAAAAGATTATGTGGGTGATTTTGATTTGATTCTGGTGATACTAAGATTAGACTAGTGATTTCAAGGTTAGGGGGGGAGGTGGTCAACAATAAGGGCTAACTGGCTAAGGGATTTGCTCGACAATCATCCTTTTGCTTTTTTTTTTGGCTCGTCCCATCTAGTTTTGGGACTCGATCGAGAGAGTGGAGGAATGAATTAGGAGTATGTATTGTGAAATCATACGAGAAACTATAATGAAAAAGTTGATATGTAAGGTAATTTGTACTTAAATCATGATGTTAACGTTTCATGTTCTTAAAATCGTTGACAATTTGAGGTCCAGTGTTTTTCAATTTAATCGCACGGTAAATGATGATTGCTAAAACATTGTTTGATACGGTGGCCAGGGGACTAGCTCGCACAGGTGTGAAAGAGTAAAACATCACATGAGTACATATAAGTATAACGTAGTCAAGGGAGTTTATAATCACTCAATTCACTCGATCTCTGTGTTGTGGTTAGGGGTGTCAGTTCGGGTCGGGTTTGGTTATTCGAACCGAAACCCAAAAACCCGAAACCGAAAATCACTAAAACCGAGCCTGATCTCGATAAGGACTTGCGGGTTCCGGTTACCTGAAATCCGAAAGTTTCTTATCGGGTTCGGTTAAAGCAAAACCGACCCGAAAGCCAGAATGCCTAAGAATACGGGATGAGTTCTATTCATTGTAGGTTTTTAGCCGGAACCCGAAAAACCGATAAGCAAAACCGAACCCGAAACCAAAAAACCCGTAACCCAAAACGAACCCAAACCCAAAAAACCAAAAATGTATATAATCGGGTCGGTTTCGGATAAACCCGAAAACCGAACCCGAATGGACACCCCTAGTTGTGGTAGAAGAGAAGTTAATCTGAGGGTTCAATATACAAGAGAGCAGGGGCGGAGCTAACTTAGTCCTCGGAGGAATTTTGAAAGTTACGTGCAAAAAGTTCAAGACTATACGTATAAATTAAAAGGAATGTACAAATAACCACTGACATGAGGAATTATACAAGGAAAATAGATGTAGTCCAGCGGAATGAAACTATATTTGTGCTTTATTGGGTGCCTAAGCGAGGGTTTGATCCCTTTGGAAAGCAATTTTTGTATTTTTCTTTACATTTTTCACTTAAATAGATGGTCAATTCTTTCACCCTATTTAAAGTTACGGTATACAATTTCCTTTCCCCCTCATATGTTGGTTCATTAAATTTTAATTTAATATTATATCAATTAAAATTATCAATTCTAAGGTTACTTTCAGATATATAATGAGTACTTTTGGATAATAATATCCGTAGAGCTTAACTTTTTAGTTATGAAATCAAAATATACCACAAAAAATTGAAACGTGTTATTAATTTCTTCATATTATTCTAATTTATATTGAATTTAATATGAAAAATATTGTGTGTATAGTTAATTTTTTTAAAATATTTGTTTATTAGTATTTTTCGTCCTTTACGTTAACCGGATTCCGGCCTCCGAAAACTAAATCCTAGCTCCGCCCCTGCAAGAGAGGTACTTTTTTAAGAAAACAACATACATTTGGATGACTAGAACTTATCTTAAGAATAAATTACCCACATTGTCTTAGGTGAGCAAGCATCACTTGATTCGATTTTGGTAATGAGTTGTAAGGGAAAATATATATTTTCGGTTGAAAATAATGAAGTTTTTTCATAAAACAATTCAGACCCACTTATTAAAGCTCATGAGCTTGATTTTGCTCCAATCTTCGTTCTTTGTATCTCCAAGGAATGAATGTGATGTAGAAATCGAGGACTTACACATTCATTGCTTGGGCAACATATATCTATGTCAGCTCACAAAGCGCGAAGGGTGATTGATCAGATTCGCGGGGCCATGAAACTAGTTGCATAACCTGTGTACCTCTTGAGCACCCTTGCGGTTGGACTTGCTATGTTGCACGCAATCAACCTTTATATCGACAATTACATCGCGACTGTAATTTGCTCCATAATCTTGTTCAAGATACCTATCTTCACTTCTGAATATTCAGAAATTTGATATCTCACATGTGAACGTCCTTTTTCTCCGATTATGTTCAATTTAATTGTTATGGGACAATCCAAGTATCACATCGGTTATACAACGGAAGGAACCCTTGTATATTAGTGTCCACCAATCTCATTAGTACGAGGCCTTTTGGGGAGGACACCCAAGAGTAAAACCGTGCGGGCTTGGCTCAAAGCGGACAATATCGTACTAATGGGCTACCCAGTTACGACAAGTGGTATCGGAGCATGGTTCGGTTCGGAGCAGTGGACGTCAGTTCGGTGGACCCTCATTCGGTGACCTCGGGATTTGAGATTCGCATCTGGTTTGGTGGTTCCAGGAGAGATCCACGTTTGGGCTTGGCGGATCAAAGAGAGTTCCGCATTTGGGAAGCAGATCAAAGAGAGTTCTACGTCTGGTAAAGTCCTTGTATCGAGAAGCCCATCGATATAAGGCATCTGGCGGATCAAGATAATCGCTGAGGTGAGGACACGGTGTTCGTGGTCCTTAGCTTGAGAGGAGGATTGTTATGGGACAATCCAAGTACCACATCGGTTATACAAGGGAAGGAACCCTTGTATATTAGTGTCCACCAATCTCATTAGTACGAGGCCTTTTAGGGAGGACACCCAAGAGTAAAACCGTACGGACTTGGCCCAAAGCGGACAATATCGTACTAATTGAGCGCCCCGATTTCGACATTAATAAACACGTATTTTACGCCTTCAACAAGTTTTAATACGGTTACAATAGAAGTCATGTCATCTCCATTATGCCAATGCATAGAATTCAACACCAGCAACTTCAATAGATTGCCACTTGGCCCACTTCCAGTTCCATTAGCACTTCACATTTTTTGTTTTCGTTTTTCCTTCATTACTTTTTTAGCGTATAAGGTTCTTTCTTTTTATCTACACATAATATAATACACCGAAGGGAAAAACGGGAGCCCCATTTCAAATTTTCTGCAACGAGAGTGAAAGTAGGAAGGACATTTTGGTCTTCACACTTACTTTTTTTAATTCATTAAAAAGACACGTAGTGGGATTCGAACCATGACCATTTTAATGAAAAGTAAGGATCATAACCAATCACACTAAGTACATTTGTTGCATCTTTTTAAATTAAAAAGATATAATAGCAGAGAGGAAAAAAACCTTCCCCCATTTCAAATTTCCTGCTCGAGGAGCGTTTGTAGGAATGACAGAATAGGGAGTGTCAATTTTTTCCTCTTTCCTCTGTGGAACGGGCCAACTTACCGTACACATGCGGATTTAAACGGGTTCAAGAGTGTCAATTTTTTCATTAAGCACTTTTATTTCTCCGTGGTGATAAAATATATATGAAGAGGCAAAAACAATACTTCTTTTTATTGCTAAAAATAAAAAATTTAACAATAAACTCATGCATGGTATCTAATGGGCTAACCGCTAACCATAAAATAAAAGAGTTGAATTGGTTTGACCTACACGGGATTTGGCCATCAAGTAAAACAAATGAACATCATTGGTTTGACATTCTAAAACAAGCTATTTTCTCTGGCATAATATATTATGCTATTATTTTATATCTTAGTGGCTAAAATATAATGTATTTTAAAGTTATTCAATGGTTCAACCTCGACCAACCCAATTAGTCCAATTTTTATCATTTCAAATATATATTATATAATTATTTGATATCATAATGATCAAATCATAGTGTATTTTATAGGGAATCGTTTGGTATTTGTTAGTAAAAAACTAAACAGAAAGATCTATTTGGTTATTTTAAACATTAAAACGATCCTAACATTTTCAGTTCCTTTTGAATTTCTATGGTTTTATTCCCGAATAAGTGATGTGCAAATGGCAGTCATCTCTTTTCTTTCACTATTTTTATTTTCAAATAAAAAGTTTAAAAGTAAAGAATAATTAGAATTTGGCATGGGTCAATCAAACAGGCTGCATTTCAAGTTTTGGCCCCATTTGATCAAGTCTAATTTATAATCACATGGTTCCCTGATACCCGATAAAAATCTCAATCCAAACCAGTTTGGCAGGTGAGTCCGTGTTTACCACCATTTTCTAGGGATACGACAACGACGGTTCCTATCCCAAATCGTGTTGTTCGTTCTTTATTTCCTTAGATTTTATCATAGCCTGAAAAAAACCAGAAAGCACAATGACGACAAGATGAAAGTTTTATAAACCAAATTAATCGGCCAACAGGCCGAGTAAAAGCTAGAAACGATTGTGAGATGCTCATTTCCCGAAAACCGACGGGATAGGCGATTTTTTATTCGATTTTCTGGAATTCAGTTTCTATAAAACTTACTCCACCTCATCATATTACCAGAAACAATATTGTTTCACAAGGTAACATGTACTTGATTTTGGTTCATAAGGCCGATTTTTGATTTGTTGCATCATTAATGTCTCTTTCCTGCTAAAATTCACTATTTTTATCACGTGTTTCCCAAAAAAAACTATACAACAATAAGTTATACACCCCATTACATTATCAAATTTCATACCTCACCTTCCTCTAGGGATGAAAACAAAATCCGAACCCACGGGTACCCACCCTACCCAACTCGGTCAACGCGGGTAAAATCCGTGTTGACGGGTTTTGGGCCGGGTTTGGGTTTAAACCCGTTCAATATTCATCGGATTGGGTTGGGTTTGGGTTTAGGTAAACCCGACCCATGGGTACCCGCCCACACCCATATAATTAATTTTCTCGATATATTTAATATTCTAAATAACTTATCTTATTTATGTTTGTGGAGACATGTCTAATTTTTTCTTTTTAATTGTGTAGAATGAAGTTGATGTTATCGAGTGGAGAGTGAAGAAACTTAATTGAAAGGAAGAAGCTTTCAATTAATCATGTTATTTATGGATAATTTGTTATTTGCTTGAATTTTCTAGAATGGTATTTTATATATGGATAATTTGTATTGAGAGATTGATATTTGACTTTAATTTTGGTAGCAACTTGTTATTGTAAATTTTTTAAGACAAAAACCTGTGGGTACCCATGAACCCGCGGATGCCCAGGGGGTTGAGTTGGGTTTGAGTTTTTCAAACCCAGTGGATTTTACCCCGAATTTTTTTCACGGATAAACCCATGAATTTGGATTTGAATTTGGCAAAACCCGACCCAACCCGACCCATTGCCATCCTACCTTCCTCCGACCAAATGGCCGGGGCCCACACTAGTTATTATCTAAAATCTTCTCCAGATTACTTACACAAGGAATAAAGGAAAACAGAGGGTGGAAAAGAAAAAGTGAAGGGAACAAAAGAATCCAAACGAAACCCATACGTTATATTTACTGGATCTCTGCGGCCTGATAGCTATTGATTCAGCCTTCAGGCACGGGTTCTGACCTCCCTAATTTGTCCTCTTCTTCTCATTCTTAACACTCGAGTCGAAACTCGAAAACACTTTTCTTCTCTAGGATACGGTAGATCTAATCATTATCACGTTCCTGAATATGTAACATTCACCACATATTTGGATTTCCAGATCCATAATCATCTTATCAGAACAGAAAAAAGATAACTCAAATGAATCGCAACGAAAATATTAGGTTGTCAATCCGATTTAACCTGTTGGTTCGTCGAGTAAATGGGTTGAGAGTTAATAATCCGACCGTTTTAGTCCGATTTAAACTAGATATGTGAAAATATATATTATATTATTTATAAATATATAAATTATATCAAATTTCACCTAACATTTGAGTAATAACATGTAACACTACATCAAGATAATAGGTCATATTTGGATACAATATATACTGAACATTCATGCACACTTATATAACATCAATATTCAAATGTTCAACTTAGAATTCCAACCATAGGGTTAGGTGAAGAAGAAGATCGAAAAAGATGCTCACTTCACAAATTAAAGGTAAAAGCGACATCATGTAACCTCCAACCCAGTAACCTTGCAGGCTGCAGCGAGTCGACTAGTGGGTGGGTGTGGCAAAATGTTCTTACTAGGTCTGGGTGAAAATGGATCTACTGGCGGGTCAACCCGCTGGTTGACATCCACTCAATATATATATATATATCCTTAGAATCTATCATCTATCAATTTCATTGATTTTTTTATATGTTTTTCTAGAGCATATATCATGATATCGGGAATTTCATGAATTAAAATCGTCAATTTTTATTTTTTAATTAAACCAATCTTATGATTTGATTTTAGAAAATTATGGTATAAAGTTTACCAATTAAAGTTTATGTTATAGTAGCGTGTCTCAAATTTCCAACTAATTAAAAATCTAAATAGCGAAACTTACCAGGCGTATAATAAGATTAGTTTGAACCTATGTCTATATATATAAAAGGCATGTATACTGAATGTTAAGGTCCTATTTGTATTTTAAAATGAAACAATTAAATCTTAATTGATTAACTTTAGTGACGACTGGAAATGATCTTGTTTTTTTTATTACCCAGGAACCTCAGCCCACGTGTCACTTTGTGACAGTGGGTCCTACTAAACTTGGGGGCCACCTGCAATCAAATTCGACGCAAACAAGACTTCTCCCCCAGCAGCCTTGTACCTCCGGGAACACCAACAGACCTCGCTTGGATTCGAACCTGGGATCTGCAAATCCCAAATCTTCACTGTCGCGACAGCTTTACCGTTAGACTATCTTACCTTTGATAAAATGATCTTATTCAGAATACGCAAAATGAATAGCTAATATATAATTCTGCTTTAAACAATGGTGAAAATATATCACTTTTTAAATAACGTTGTATGATTATTATTTTATTGTTCTTACAAAGATTGGACACATCTCAAGTTCAGAACATAACCTTCACAATTCATTGCACGACCTAACATATCTTCATATGAAACTAAAGGGTTGTTAACGAACTAAGCAGTTCATGAACGGCTCGGCGTCCGATTTGAGAAAAACTCGTTCGAGACTCTATTCATTTTAATCGAGTCGACTCGCGAACAATCTCGTTAACTAAACGAGCCGAACTCGAGTCATACTATGTTTAGCTTGAAAGCTCGCGAACAAGCTCATTTAACGGTTTGGCATTAGAAAGGATTGGAATTCATGAATTTTATGTATTAAAATTGGATAAATATTGTGTTTTGTTTTGCTACACTTTGATGTAGGGCTGGCAATTTGGTCCAGGACTGTTTGGTTTTACCCGAAACCGGACCGTATAACCCGGACCGGGACCGGATAGCAAACAATCCAATCGCATATTCGGGTTTAGATTTGAGGTAAAAAACCCGGATAAAGACCGGATAAGAGACCCCAACACTCAAATCCCCACAAACTCAATCTAAAATCAAAATCAAATTGGGACCGGACCGGATCAAGACCGGAGTGTATCCAATCCAATCTTTGGTCCTTATATTCCCGAAAAGACCGGACTGAGACCGGATCAATTTGGTCCAATTTAACCGGACCGTATAGCCACCCCTACTTTGATGTAAGTTTGAATGTAATTTTGTGCTCAGTTCTAGCTAAATCTTGAGCTATAATGAACATTTTATGTGTAGAACTCGTTTTTGGGCTCGTTAGACTTATTTGGCGAGCCGAGCTCGAGCTTTCATTTTCATAAACGAGTCGAGCTCGAGCTTGCATATTAAAGCTCGCGACGAGCTCGAGCCCGAGCTATGGCAAAGTTCGGCTCGACTCGGCTCATTAACAGTCATAAACTTATGTAGACCAAACAATGATTCTAATATTATAAGAGTTCTCAAAATCCTACCTACAAACACACACAAAGTTCTTCAAACACATGAATTCTACATTATGTGCTTGATTATGTGCTTACTAAACGAGTACTTCAATCATTCTTTGTTTAATCACAAACGTTCTTTTTTATTAGAGGGCGTAGTTGTCGGGGAATCCAACCCTAAACCTTCTCAAGTCTCATACACATTGATCCATATTTATATAATTTGTTAGGGAATATGAATCTTTTGTTGATTCATTCCTTAGATTAGTTTATCTCTAAGCATATATGTCAACAAACCGGAGCTATCAAGGCACAAAATATAACGTAAAGGGCATATGTATGTAGACCAATGCAATCCATAATTACAACAAAAGTTAATTTTCGAATTCAAGCTACAAATGAAAACCATATCCATACTCCACACGATTCAATGGCTTTTTTTTTTTTATTTTGTTTCGTTTCGTAACAATTGGTTGATGATTCCGACGGCGAAACTAAATTTTACATCGTCCTTATATATTTTCGACCGTGTATCATCTTATCTCTATGCCGACGGCGCGGGGGCCGGTGCTTCATGATCTTCCGCGGAAGGCGACAAAGATATGGACGATGATGATCCCATTGCCGATACTGGTACTCCTTCCGGCGAGCCTGCCGGTGCCCCGAACGGCGAGCCTGCCGGTGCCCCCGCCGGTGCTCCCGCCGGCGAGCCGTAGCCCATGCCGCTGAGGATAAGAAATGAAATAGTAAGCAACATTGAGTGCAAATGAAAAGACTCAGAATTCTGAGTAAAAAAATAACGATTTAACCGCCAAATCAACCCTTTGTTCTAAAACAACAAAACGATAACTGCCTAGAGGTGTTAATTTAAAATCCAATCCACTAATCAAATGCAATGTATCCACTTAAGTACCAGACAAATTCAATTCATTTAATCCAAATTCAATTAGATAGTATTCATGAATCGTTGGTAAATTACAGTTTAGTACTTATATTTTTTATACTTTGTAATCCGATACCTAAAATTTATTTTTTTTCCAAAAAATATCATTAGAAAATAATATTTTGATACTTAAAACTTTTTATTATGGCATTTTAGTACCTCAACTTTTCAAAATTTACATGCTCAACCGCTAAAGCTAGCAAATTGATTCAGTAACCGGAATCCAAGACTTGGATGCTATTTGAATCAATGAATCATTCCACCAACCCATTTGATAATGAATCGACCATACCAATCCAATTCACCGATTCATATATCTACCTCTACCATTTTCCAATGCAGAATGGAAGGTCAGACCTTCGGTTTACAAAACAGACACTTTATCATATATATATATTTTTTCAATAATTGAAGCTAATGTAACACTAATATAATTTCTTTTTTAAAAATAAAAACGGAACAAGAATTTAATTAGGGAGGAGATAATTTTATCAGGAATTTCTTACCTCATTTTACCTTTGAGCCAACTCTTCCACGATGCTCCGTCTTTCTCCTCCTCCGCATCCTTATAAGCCTGAGCCAGCTCGGGAGAAGACGCCGCGCTGTCTCCGCCGGCGAATTGCGCGACGGCTCCCTTCACGTCCGGGGAAGCAGCCGACATGGCCTTCTTGGCGTCGTCGAGGTTGCCGCTGGAGAAGAGCGACGACAGCGACTCCGTGTTGATCTCGTCCAAGAAGCCGTCGCCGGCGACGGTGCCGACGTTGGATAGAAGAAGGAAGAGCACCGGGAAGGAAAGGAGGAGCATGCGACATGTCGTCTCTGCCATTGTCGCCATTATTTTTTTATTTTATTCTGTTTTATTTTTTATTTTAATTGGTGTCTCCTTTTGTTCTTTCTGGTGTTCTTATAGATAATTTTTCGCTATTTTTTTTTATTACTGGTTTTGATGGCGTTGAGTGTTTTTCTCCTGTTTTCCTAAAACAAGGTTGATGGCGTTGAGTGGTTAGTTATTGAACGGTAATTTGCTGGTAATTAATCAATTTGCCAAACTTTGTTTTTGTGGTTTAGAATTTATGTTACAGTTGACTCGGGTAGAGATATGAGTACCAATTGCACGTAGATGAAGTTGAATAGCGCTTCATATTCAGGCATTTTAATGATGTAAAACATATGAAATGGCAAAATTGGAATTTTTCGTGTTTTTTGTTCTTCATGTTTTTAGTTGCGGAAGAATTTAATTTGATAAGTTAAAGATCAATAATTTATTCTTTTGAGTGATCACACATAGCAGGAGAATGATATATTTTCATAAGCCATAATCATCTTTACAATGTATAAAAGATAAACAAATTTTTTATGCAAAAATACTCTAACCCAACATGGATTTATGAAACAACAATCCACTTCAAAATACTATTGAATTATATGTTCTCAATCTTTTATTTTTTCCCAAATGGACAATGTAACATCTCGAACCTTTTTCTGATAAGATATTGTCCGCTTTGGGTGTAGAACCTCACGAATTTCTACTTGAGGGTGCATATATGGAGGTGTCGATGCACATGCACAACGACCCTTCCTTCTTCACCATAAGGTGACTTCGATGGCTGCATATAGCCTGCACCCAACGAGTTTTTGAGCTGCCTCCACAACTCCTCTAGCTCTCATGGGGCCATGCGGTATGGTGCTCGCGAGGGGGGCTTGGCTTCCGACTCCAACTCGATCTTGTAGTCCACCTCTCTTCTTGGTGGAAGCTTTTTAGGCTACTCCTTTTGCATCACGTCATCGAATTTTTCGAGAACGCCGTCGATGATGGGAGTTGTGGTTCCCATTGAGCCTCCTTCTTCCTCCATCTTCAAGGAGACAAGAAATGCTGGCTCCTTCTTTTTGAACCCCTTCAAATCCTTCATAGTGGACAAAGCACTATGGGGTCCATCCTCCCTTAAGAGATGGACCGCGTGAAACTTCTCTCCCTTCTCCAAGCACATCATGTTGGAGTTGGGCTTCAAGAGCATTACCTTCTTGTCGAGGAAGCTAAGTTAATGTCGAGGATGACTGGGTGTTCATCCATGGTAACGACGAAGAAGCCGATGATGCCTTCCCATTCGCCAAGCTTCACTGGGACATTGTGAGCAATTCCATGAATTGGGATGGAATCCGAATTAATCGTCTTGAGCCACCCTTGCCCCCTTCTCGTAGGCAATACCCAACCGGTTTGCCTCCTTGATACGAAGGAAGTTGTCCGTGACTCCTGTATCTAGGGGTGAACAAAACAACCCGCAAACCGACCCATCCGTCCAATCCGACCTAACCCACCCGTATTTATTGTCAAAGTTGAAGTTTAAGGTTGGGTGAGGGTTTTCTTCTGTACAACCAACCTCTATTGGGTAAGGCAACCCGTAAAACCAACCTGTGTTGAACTATTGTCATAAGTGTTTGTATACAACACATATTTGTGTCATAAATAAATATATTTGTGAGAAAATTAAGCTATCTTATCATATATTTCTCTTGTGGTTTTTATAGTCGAATACATTCTTCAACTTAATATTTAGACGTAGATTTAATATAAGCTATGATTCACGTATCTTTTTTCTTGTGTGTACAATTTTAGAAGAACAACATATTATGAATGTGTTAGCTTATAACTACTTTGGCTTACTTTGACAAATATTTATGAAAAAACTAGATATATGTTAAAGTAAATTGCATTTCATTAAAATCCAAACAATATTTATGCATATTAAAACTTTTTGCCTCGATTTATTTGTTTAAAATCTTAAGCAGTTATATAATATTTTCGTAGTGTATAATAGTTGCCTTTTTGTGTTGAGTTGGATATTTAATTAAAAGTATCTCCAACCCGACCCAACCCAATTATAAACAAACCGTAGAATTTTAATTTTTTTTTGGGTTGGGTTTGATTTAACATTTTCAAAATTGTAATATATGGGTTGGGTGATTAAAATGACCAAACCCGAACCACCCGACCCATGTACAACCCTACCTGTATCCACCAAGGATTTTGACTCTCCTTGCATGAATTTGGTCAGAATGTAGCACCTCCCACGCTTGCTCTCCTTAGCGTCAGTCTTCACCGCCCCAAGCTTACGTATAAAGCCAATCTTGGCTTCCGTTGCCTTAGACTCTACATCTTGAGCCTCCATGGCTGTCAATCTCAACTTCCTTGTGCAATCTCGCACTCGATGTGGTCCATCACAAAGGAAATAAAAAAAATGGATTTTGGTTCGTACTTATCCCCCTTTTCTTGGGCCATCATGTTGTTGAGTGTGAGTGCCCTCCTTGAAAGGTTGTCGTTGTTCTTCGCCCTTAGCCTTCGAACTCTTATCCTTGTTGTTCTCTTGCTTTTGTACTCAACAAAGGACTCCACCGCGGCCATGATAGTTGCAAGGTCTTGCACTCCTCGCCTTTTCATCTCTATCTTGGCCCACGGTTGCACCCCATCAAGAAATTCGTGCATGGCCTTTGTTCGTGATGTCGGTAAATTCTAGAAGTAGCTCCGAGAATTCCTTCACGTATTCTTTAATTCCATCCCTCTGGGTGAGCCTCCTTGACTCGACTCTACTGTCACTCCAGGAATTGGCCAAGTGAAACCACTTCCTAAAGCGTAGTATAGCGGGTTTGGGTTTAATTATCAACCCGGGTCCTAGATTTGATGACTACTCAGTGAATTCTTGTTATCTAGCAATGAAACTTTAATGCAAGTCTAAACTAACAAACTAACAAAGCAAGTAAACGGTTGTATTCAGGTTAAGAAAGGTCACCCGGATATGGTTCCCCCTAGACTGCAGTTATGCCGGATTGTAATTACCAAGTTCAGTTTCTATGAAAGTTATACTGCGGAAGATTCTTAAACAGCCTGAAGTCTCGACTAAAGGTCTTCAGACCCTCTCAATCTGAATCTCTAGCGGGCGACTAACCTCCACCGGAGTAGACAGATTGAGACCCTAAGAACAAAACCTCCACTACCGGAGTAAATCCGGTACAGAATAGTGAGTTGGTTCCTCGACTAAAGTCACCAACTCCCTACCTTCAATCAAGGATGCTCTATCAACCTAGGCAGATATTCTCATTCTAGGTCAAAGCAGAAACAACAGGAATTTGATCAGGATTCAAGTCATTCAATCATTCAAACCTCAATCGAATATAATCAAATCATAGAATCAGTACTTGGGTTCATACAATCAAAGCCTAACATACAAATCTAGGGTTCTCCATACCCAGATGAATGGGAGAACTACTCCATAGAGAAAGAAGCAAAAGCAGAATCAGACGCGGAATTCATACTGTGAAGGATGGATTCCTGCTTCTGGATGTTGATCGGCACTTCTCCAAGCTCAAGCTGGCCTCCAATGGTGTTGAAGATCAATCTAGGGCACTTGGAGACTCTTGTTCGTCGCTTTTTCTCTCTAGGAACTGATATCTCTCTCTAAAACTCGAATCCCCTTCTGTTTGGCTGAAAATCTGCTTACAAAGGTATCAGTGGCCAGAGCACGGTCGAGGGCACGGCCGTGCTTTGCCTGAGTCCGCCCGTGTCTCGGCCAAGGTTAATTACACGGCCAGCAGTTGGGAGGAAACACGGTCGTGCTTCGCGTTGGATACGGCCGTAATGATTGAACCCGGCCGTGCTTTGTCTCGGCCCTGCCCGTGTAATCAGCTCAGCTCTCGGTATAAAAAGCACGGCCACAGGAACACGGCCGTGTAATGCCTTAGGCTGCCCGTGTTTTGGCTCCAGCTCACCGAAATGACTTCCAAACGCCCCGAAACTCGCGCTTAGCCTTCCCTTTGACACCTGGGACCTGAAACATGACAAAATAGCACAACCCGACGTAAAATAGGCCACAATACACGACTATGCCCCTCAAACGGATGAGAACTAGGGGCACAAATATGTGCAATTACATCGCTATCAAACTCCCCCACACTAACCGTTTGCTTGTCCCCAAGCAAACCTAACTCAAACCAATGCAACTCTCCAGACCTCTATAGCAACAAACAACCCAGATCGTAGGTAGAGGACTTCCTAGATCATTTAGCAACTTACGAGGTCAACCGACGCACAAGTCATCTCATAGCTTCTTCGGCGAGAGCACTAGTATCGAGTCGGCATCATGGAAAATAGTGAACAGAGGACAAATGAATTGTGGATGGAGAGATTCTCAAAAAAAAAAAGACCATGGACTCACATTTTTCAAGGTGCTCTATTTTCTGCTTAAAGATGGTTGGAACCCCCTTTTTTCCTGTTTTGCTTGTTTTCTGATATTTTTCTTTTCTTTTCTTTTTCAAGGGTCCCAACCTGCTCTTACCGGCCATGCCAGGAGCGGATGTCTCGAGCCTCATGCGGGGGAAAGACATGTTAGGGGCTGGAGGTAGTAGGTGGAAATTGGGAACGAATTCCCGTCTCCCCTTACACACTTTCGCCCTATTCGCACGGGAGACGTTTATTTGGAAGCACATTTTCGAGCACCTGTTATTTTCAAAACATGACACAAGAGTCCATGACAGGTAGAAAATCCACAACATCACACAATTCAAGGGTCCTAAGATCACTAATTCACTCAATCAACCAACACAATATGAAGAAGAAATGAGATTTCTTAAATGCATCAACATCCTCCATAGTGCTACACTACCTCCCTAGGTTGCATATTACTATAAAGACTGTCAATTCAAAGCATACTGAGCAGGCAATTGCATGGAAACACGTACTTGGAGCCCTCAAATTTTAAAAATTTGGACAGTGGACTAGGCTCCAAGCACACAAACAGATCTAATGCAGTCAAAAGATAAACATCCCCCCACACTTAAGATCGACATTGCCCTCAATGGAGAAGAGGGAAAGAAAAAGGGAACGATGTTACCGGTATGCACGGACTGCGGGAGACTGGAAACGGGCCAGTCGGGGCAAGCACAGCCAAAGGAAAACAGAAGAGCTCAAACACAATATGTTAGGTTCAATGGTCAGCCCAATAAAATATCATCCAAACCAAAAGAAAACAAAGTAAACCCAAACCGGGTTACAATCCGACTCAAAACACAAGAAAGAAAATCAAACCGCGGTGGGGTCGCCTCCCCACAAGCGCTTCTTTACCGTCTTTTAGCTGGACGCCCATGGTGGATACTCAGGGAGGTGAAGGAACAGGTGAGAGCGGATCCACGTCGCTCTTGAGGTACAGCTTGAGGTTGTGGCCATGCACCCGACGGATGCGACCACCATCATCAGTCAGCTCGACCTTCCCATCTGGCAAGATGCAGGCGAGTGAGTACCCAGACGGCCAGGGTGGTCGTGGTGCAGGAGGTGGGACCAGCTCATAGTGGTCTCCATTCTTCTTCCGTGCAGGCTTAGCAACCTGCTGCTTCGGCCGCCACTCCTCCTTGAGCTTTTTGTTCGGAGGCGAGGCTGGATGGAGTGGCGGCGAAGGAATGATAGGAGGGTCCTGCAAAATAGGAGGTGCAGAAGGATACACGACAGGCTCGTGTACCTGATCAGAAATGGCATGCACAGGGGTGACAGCAATCATAGCACAGTGATCAAACTCAGTCACAGAGAAAGTAGCATTTTCATTCCCAGCACGTAAGATCATGCACATCATGCACATCAATAAGTGCCTTGGCGGTGGCGAGAAATGGCCTACCTAGAATCAAAGGCACATCCACATCCTCATGTATATCAAGAATAACAAAATCAACAGGATATGTGAATGCACCTACTTTAACAAGCAGATCCTCAATGATACCCCTAGGATGCACGATAGAACGATCAGCTAACTGAATGCTCATCCTAGTAGTTCTAGGTTCACCTAGGCCTAGCTTCTTAAACAGATTATAAGGCATGACATTTATGCTAGCGCCTAGTTCCGACAAGGACTTTCCTACATGCATGCTGCCAATAACAAGAGGGATAGTGAAACTCCCTGGGTCTTTTCGCTTCTCGGGCAGCTTGTTCTGCAGGATGGCAGAACACTCCTCGCTCAGCATCACTGTCGAAAGATCCCCAAGTTTCTTCTTGTTGGTGAGGAGGTCCTTCATGAATTTGGCATACTTGGGCATCTTTGACAGTGCCTCCACGAACGGCATGCTGATGTTGACCTGCTTCAACATTGCCATGAACTTGGCAAACTCAGTCTCCAGCCTGTCTTTATGCAGGCGAGTGGGGAAAGGAAGCTGGGGTACATGCTCCTTAACCACTGGCTGTGGCTTGGGAGCAGGCGTTGTTGTGTCTTCCCCCACGTCTGCAGTATCAGCTGGAAGTGTTGAAGCAGGTAGTGGATCAACTTGACTGGGCTGGGCAGGAGCAGCTGATGTGGTCTTGCCACTCCTGGTAGTGATGGCATCAAGCTGCTGGAGCTGGTGAGGATCCCGAGGATTCGGGACAGTGGTGGCAGGCAAAGTCCCCGGTGCCCTGGTGGTGTTCTGGCGGGCCAAGATGCCCACCTGGGTCTGCAGATCCTGCAAAATGGCACCCTGGTTCCTCTAACCTGCCTCCAGTGAGGCTACACTCAGGTCCAACCTCGTGATAGTCGCCTGAGTGCTCGTCATGAATGAAGCCAGAATATTTTCCAGCTTCGTCATCTGAGTATCTGGAGCTGGAGCTGCTGCTGTCTCGGCAAACTGGCGCTGGGGTTGCTGGAAGGGTTGCCCTTGCCTAGGCTGGTAGGGCTGCTGCTGTGGAACTGGCCCTTGTCGAGGCTGGTAGGGCTGCTGCTGTGGAACTGGCCCCTGTCGAGCCTGGTAGGGCTGCCTCTGCTGAAAGCCACCTGCTGGTGCTGGGAAACCAGGTGGCTTAGTGGTGTTGCTGCCCCAAGAGAAGTTGGGATGCTGGCGCCACCCCTCATCATATGTGGTGCTGTACGGGTCGAGGCGCCGAGCATTGGCGATGAAGTCCAACTGCTCCTGGGGGGTAGTAGACTCCCTCATAGCCTGGCAGTCTTCCACTAGGTGATTCGAGCTCTCACACCACTGACATTGAGCAACTGGAGGTGTAGCCAACCCTCTGCCCGGAATAAGACTGTTGGGCTGCTTCAATGTCTGCACTAGCTCGGCTACCTGCTGCTTGAGCCCGGATCTGGTCTCCATGGAGTGCACACCACGGTCCCTGGAATGTCTGCCTCTGCTGCTCTGCCCCCAGGAATGATCTCTGGCAGCCAATGTATTAATCATCTGGTTCAGCTCGGGTGGAGTCTTAGTGAGGACATCCCCTCCTGGTCATAGAGACTCAATCACTCTCTGGCTATCTGGAGAGAGGGCAATGTAAAAGTTCCCCACTGTGAATGCATCACTGAAGCCATGATGGGGGCACTGCCAGAAATATCCCATGTACCGCTCCCAAGCATCACGAAGTGACCATCTGGCTCTTGGCGGAAGTGAGTGATCTCCCGCTGAATCTCTGTAGTCTTCGATGCCGGATAGTACCTGTGCACGAATTTGTCAGCTAGATCGTCCCAAGAGGTGATGGACAATGGGGGCTGGGTCTCCAACCACCTCTTAGCATTCCCCGCCAGAGAATGGGGGAAAAGATGAAGGCGGATTGCATCATCCGGGACACCATTCAGCTTGAACCCGTTCGTCAGCTGCAGAAAACGGGAAAGATGTACCCTGGCCTCCTCATCTTTCAAGCCATGAAACTGGATAGAGGATGTGATGAGCTGAATCCAGCATGGCTTGATCTCAAAGTTATTTGCTGGAATAGGCGGGTAGAGGATGACCGGGCGGATGTCAGCAATCCGAGGAGTGTAGTAGTACTCCAAGGTGGGACCCGGCTGCGGTGGATGATGAACTCCATGATCCTGGGGTATGGGGTTGTTCCCCAGGACCTGATTCACCAGGGGAGCCTGCTGAGGATTCCCCTGGTGTTGATTGTAGTCTTCCATCTCGTACTCCTCCTCAGAATCACTGCTCACTAATTCCGATCCCATCAATTGCCAACTCCCCTTCCTTAATTAATTCCGCCCCGAGATCTTCCTGGCCCAAGCTTTAATCCCCATCCAGCTGGGCTTTTAGCCCAGCCCAGCATTCGAGAATTGTTTGCCGGTGCACTTTTTCGTGTTTTCTCCACCTGCATCATATCAAACTCATGGCACTAGGCAGTAATGGTTTTTCAACCATTTCCGGGTTAGGGAGCCCTAAAATAACACCAATTGGCTAAAACATACCACGGATAATCACATAAAGTCCAAAAATCCGATATATTAAAACCGAATATCAACAACCTAGAGTTTGCTAATTAATTGCAAGGTCAATCAACTCACAAGATGTACATAGCATGATAGCAAGTGAACCAGCCAGTATCAAAGCGAATTAATTGACAAATTAGAGTTTGCTAATTCCAATGTTTCCCCATCTCCTAATCCTTTTTTCTAATTTTCAAGGTCAATGGACAACCTCTGCATATGGATTTAATGGACGGATTGATAAGAAAAGAAAACAGGTTATATGATTCAAAGCATGATACTATAATTATTAGTAAACATAGTTAGTAAATACTCCGTTAATACACGTACATGTACCCGTACGTATTTTATCCGTTTAAAACTTCCGTATTCGTATTATTGTCAAACTGTTTCATTTTTTCCGTTCATTTTATGGCTCCCGTATTAAGTTATTACCTTTACTATTATTTATATATTTATTTATTATTAAAATAATTAATTTTATAGATATATGAATATTAACATACTATTAAACGTAACATTAGCATAGAAACAAAGTAAAATACACGTATGTATTTTATACGTAACTTTCCCGTAACTTATTTTACTAACTATGTTAGTAAACATGTTTTTTATTTGACTACCGTTCATTTGTCACTGTAATTTTAATATAAATATAAATATAAATATAAATATAAACATAAACATACGACTCTATCTCCAATTTTTTCAAAATCTAAAATTAAATCCATAGGCTATCCCTTATCTCCGTCGTATTCTAACACACGATTTTATCATAAAGAGTTTGGTCATCTTTCTAATTCTTTTCCACGAGATTTGAGAATTACTATCATTGTGTTAAGAATTCTGAGTTATTATGTGGATTAAAATGAACTAATGAATTAGCTCAGTTGATGTTGAAGACAACATTAATGAATCTATCGTATCTATTTGCTCCTCAAAGTTGTATTGATTTTAACAGTTGCAACTCCAAGTGTTGAGAGTGTTTTTAAGCTCTGGGTTAAAAAAGTAAGTTTCAGAATCGAATAGGCGATCCGTTTGTGAATGATTGTCTAGTACATATATTGAAAGAGATTTGTTGAACAGTGTAGACCGTGAGTATATTTTACAATTTTCTCCAGAACATAAAACCACGTCGTGCATTTATCATAACTTGTAATAGTAGAATATTTTTTAATTTAATTTTTAAAATATTTAATTTTTTAAAATGGACACCCCTGGCCCCTCTATAAAATTTTTGGGTCCATCACATGGACTGAACAGGTTTTAACGGTTTGACATGAAATCAGGTAAACCACCCTTGTTAAATGGTCCACCGATTCACTATTTTAATAACATAAAAAATGAATAAGAAAAAAATTTAACGTAAACTAAGACCATTCAACCTGGATTACTTTTTTTTTGTTTTCCACCCGATTTACTAACTTGAATTTAATAAAATAATTTAAGATTTCTTTTATGATATAATTTAAACGATTAGACAGAACTTTTGGTGATGAATTATGTGGTTTCAGGGGCGAAACCAGGAATTGGACTTCCGGGGGCCAAAATCAGAAAAGAAAATATGTTTTTCACTTCAGTAAAATTGCATAGGCAAATTGTTAAGTAATATATACCATTGTTTTAAATATTTTAATTGGATGGAGATGAAAAATTATTATGCGTTTTGTAGCTAATTTTCATTTATTTCAAGGTTTAAAATGAATGATTACGAATAATTTAGATATTAAACAAACTGAAAGAACAAAAATATCAACTGAAACAGTTATTAAAATCTAAAGAGTGAGATTTAATTGATAAAAATTGAAAATGGGTAAAGATTTTTTTAAGCATAAAATAGGAAGGTACTGTTGGGGGACATATAGTGAGTGGCCCAAGCAAGAAACCAGGAAGCAGGCTTGGGCCCAGAGTGTGGGCCTGGGCCGAGAAAAGGGCTAAAGGCCATGGCCCAAGTGGCGGAACCGGGCCCGAAACAGGGCGCTGGACGACAAAAGGGAAGTAACGGCCAGTGACGTACGGAGGGGACAGGAGGTGGGACCATGCGCCTTCGGGGCCAAGATGGGTGTCAGAATGGCAGGGCGCCTGAGGAAAGGATGGTACAGTGCATTTAATGAGGTGATGACGTGGGGCGGATTTGGGGAGCACTGGTCGGCCCTACCCCGAGTATAAATAGTGAAGTGGGTGGAGCTCATTTACTCAGGTTCCAACTTCTCTCTAAACTTACATCTCACTTCTCTCACTAGAAGGTTCGTTCTGACTTGGGCGTCGGAGTGCTAACGAACCCCAGCCAAGGGGTTCGCTGGGCGCCGTAGTGTGCAGGTTGCGAACGCGCAGGGAAGACGCAGAGGGGTCTAAGGAGGTGCGGGAACCGTCTGAGGCGTGGAGGGTACATGGCACAAACAGGTACATAAAAAATACTGAAAACAAATGCTGAAAAGAATAAGAAATGGAAAGTAGTGAAAATAAAGTTTAAAATGAATAAATGATATCAAAATAATTACCAATGCTTGAGCTGTTCAGGGACAGTGTGCTAACCATTCGACTACAATATATCTCTGTATTGTTGATGTCTACTTCGTGGTGTTTATGGTTAATGTTAAATTATATCTTAAATAAGTGTATATATATTTTTATTTCAGCGCATGAATGATTCAATCAACGGTTAATCAATAATTTTATACAGATTAATCTCTGAATCATAAACTACTAATTTTCCTCCAATTCAACATTCAATTTGGTACTGAAAATATTAAACTCGACATAAAAAACTCGTTAATGTTATGTTATCAACTCTAATTAAAATTACTCATAAATTAGGAATAGTCAAGTAAATATATTGAGATGACTAAAAACACCAAAGTTCGTGTACTTGTATAACCAAATTAAAAAGAACATTCATGTGCCAAGATGGCCGAATTACAAAAGTTCATATGGATCGAATTGAACTTGTTTCCATCTAAAACAAGAGTAGAAACGTACGTACGTTTTCCAACTAACATTTATGCGTGGAGAATCCGATGCGTCTGTTTGCGAGGTCGAAGGTCAACCGCGTCCCTTGCTGCTTCACATTCCTAATGATCGACGTCGGAAATGAACTCGTCGGGGCAAAAGCGAAGGAACTTTTCCGATGCGCTCGGCACGGGCCGCAGATGCTTGGATTTGTATTGGGACTGAGCGAGAGAAAGCTTGGCGGCGATGTATTTGACACGTGCGGAGTCGCGGCGGAGCCTGGCGGAGACGAGTGATTTGTAGTCGGCGGCAGAGGTGGGTCCGGTGGTGGTGATTTATTGGCGGGAGAAGAGGTCTACGGAGAATGAGAGAGAGAGGTATTGTAGTTGTAGGAGGCGGCTTGGCTTTGGGGAATGGTAGAAGTGGCGGCGGCGGAGGAGAATAATATGTTGAGGAGAATGGCCAAGCTGAGGAAAGGGGTGGGGGCTGCCATTATTGTGCTCACTCTCTGTATGGTGGATCTTTTGGTCTCTGAGAACATATCAAGTCAGTAATCATCAGTAACCTGTCTACATAAATATGAAATCGGTATTCTCTATTTCTTGTAAAGTCTCTTATTTTTTCCTGTAATATGATATCCACTTTGATATATTTTTAGTACAAAAAAAAATTGAATAATTTTTTACCAGTCGTTACCATATTGTATGCTCCTATTTAATACCATATGGTAAGAAAACATACCATGATGGTACGAACATACCAATATAAGAATGTTGAATACATGATAGTAGGAGTATACTAACTGTCATTTACGACTTTCATCATTGTTTAACTACAAGTTACCACCCACGTACCATAGTGGTAAAGTATGATAATTTTTTATCCAGTATTTTTTTCACCCAGAAATTTATAGATCCAATAGATCATGATGAACTCGTTCCTTCTAAGCAAACGTTTTCAAAAAAGACTTAAAAACGAAGAAGTTATCATATGGTATGTAGTTGGTAAAAAAAAGTTTCTCGAAATATATTGAGAATTGATCTCATTTTGTAGAGCACAACGAACTCGTTCCATCTGTGCAAAAAAAAAAATTGAATTCCGAGTTAAAACGAAAAAGATAAGAGCCGATTAAAAAAGCAGAGAAATAAAATGTCTTTAATTGACAACCTTTAGATCTGAATTTTCTGGACCCACTTAGATCTAAAGGTCCAGATTTAGTTACTTATAGGTCAGTAACCAAGGAGCGGATCGTGTCAGTAACTGATGGGTCAGTAACCCATCAGTAACACATTCTCTGATCTCCACGTGTCAGTCCACTTTTTTATTTAAATTAAATGCGGAAGGGCAGTAAGGTAAAATGCACGTATCCCCTATTTATTGCTGACGCGCTGACTTTTGACCGACCACATCAGGACCTCCTTCTCTCTCATCGAAAAAACTTTAATTTTCCTTCTCTTAATCTTTAACGGACGATTTCTCACTCGTTTTAAGTCGAAATTTAATTTTTTTTGCACAGTTAGATCATATTAATTATGCTCTTCAAAATGATATCCACTTTGATATTTTTTTGACACAAAATTTTTTTCCAGTTATTACCAGTCTATACCATATGGTATAGTGTGGTAATATCAATATATATTTCGTTACCACCCAATACCATATGGTATAGTGTGGTAATATCAATATATATTTCGTTATCACCCAATACCATATGGTATAGTGTGGTAATATCACACAATACCATATGGTATAGAGTGGCAATATCAATATATATTTCGTAACCACGCAATACCATACATTACCATAGGGTATAGTCTGGTAATATCAATGAATATTTCGTTACCACCCAATACCATATGGTATAGTGTGGTAATATCAATATATATTTCGTTACCACCCAATACCATATGGTATAGTGTGGTAATATCAATATATATTTCGTTACCACACAATACCATATGGTATAGAGTGGTAATATCAATATATATTTCGTTACCACGCAATACCATACATTACCATAGGATATAGTGTGGTAATATCAATATATATTTCGTTACCACCCAATACCATATGGTATAGAGTCATAATATCAATATATATTATCTAAAAGGGAAAAAAACAGAAGGAGGGAGAGAAAAAATCGTCTTCTGATGCCTCTCATTTCCTCTTCCTCAGTCAAGAACACCAAAATGCCAAAAAAATGAGAAAGATCGGAATTGAGGCCAACGAGTTGATGAAGAGAAGAAATGCAAAGAAAGAGAGTGGCTACAATTTTTATTCGTCGATTGCTAGAGAAAAAAATGAAGAAGGAAGAGAGCAGATCTAAATTTGAAAAGGAGATTGTGAAAGAAAAAGTAAGAGAGAAGGAATAGAGAAAGAGAAAAGATCTGTAAAGAGATTGAAAGAAAAGAAGAGAGAAGGAAGAAAGTTGAGTTGCAGAGAAAATGCATTCTCTCTTTCATTGAAAATTCAGCCATTGAAATGCGGAATGAATAAAAAAAATTAAAAATACAAAAACGGACAAAAATGCCCCTCCCCACCCCACATCCAGCCCAGCCACACGATTGCTCCATTCCCAATCCTACGGCTCCCGTGTGGTTACTGATGGGTCAGTAACCAATGGTTACTGACCCTATCTTGGACCCAGTTACCATTGATTACTGACCCTACCCTAAACCAGTCTCTGGACTTTATAGATGTGTTCGATGCTCTTAACGGATTAACAAAACAAGAAACATAAATTTGGTTTCTATTTTCTTAGGTATTAATCATAAACAAAACCTCTATTTATAGAGTTAGACAATCAGTTCCTTTTCATTCTCACATTAGGCTTTAGCTCCTCTCCTTATCCTTTTTCCACTAGGATTCCTTTTCCTTTCCTTACAGGAACATTATATAATTACTATTAATCCTATTCCAACTAGAACAAATATAATAATTAATATTAACCTTAAATAGTTCTAAATAATAGCTAACACGAATAATTAAATGAAGATACGTAACACAAATAATATTCGAAATCTCAAGATGACTCAATCTCATAACACGTCAAGAATAGTATGGGTACCAATTTGTAAATTTCTCATTAGAATTATAGGTAATACATCTACAAATATATTATAGCAGTGTTGGTGGCAGTTTTTCAGCATTTCAAATTTTGGGCCATGAGAGCGAAAGCAGGAAGGATAAATTTGTCCTTACAATTATTATTTATTCCTTATCCATAAGGAAAAAAAAAACATTTATCAATCTCATAACACGTCAAGAATAGTATGGGTACCAATTTGTAAATTTCTCATTAGAATTATAGGTAATACATCTACAAATATATTATAGCAGTGTTGGTGGCAGTTTTTCAGCATTTCAAATTTTGGGCCATGAGAGCGAAAGCAGGAAGGATAAATTTGTCCTTACAATTATTATTTATTCCTTATCCATAAGGAAAAAAAAACATTTATCAGTTTTTCAGCATTTCAAATTTTGGGCCATGAGAGCAAAAGCAGGAAGGATAAATTTGTCCTTACAATTATTATTTATTCCTTATCCATAAGGAAAAAAAAAACATTTATCAGTATGAGGGTTTGAACCATGATCTTTTTAGAGAAAGACAACAATCATTACCACTTACACTAAAGAAATGATTTGTATTTTTTTAAATAAAGAAATAAAAAACCTAACATCTGAAAATCATATGACTATTCTACTATTTGTAGCTAGCCCACTAATCCCATAAGTACTTTCCTTGGTGTTTGATATTTGAATTTCATATTTCGATTATTTGAATTTGATTTTAATAACAAATTTAATTTACGTCTATCTTATAAATGGATCAGAAATTTAAAATTGCAACCTAAATATAATTTATTCAAATATTGCATATTAAATTGTAGTAGTGAATGTGTAGATGTGATGTAAAATTCTTAACTTGGTATTAATTATTAGAACTACCATAAAGCAACGATATTGTTATGCAAACTATAAGTGATAAGTTCTTTGAAAGTTTTAGTTCAGTTAGTAGTTAAATTCTAAATATCTTGATAATACGTCATGATTGGACCCATGGGTGAGTTTAAAATAACACAATTTATAAATATCAATTTTGTAGATGATTTCATTATTTTTTAAATCTTTAATATTTATAGAGTAATTGATAATATGTATCATTAAGATTTAATTAGTTTAATATGAAATAAGCGGAGTACAAGACAAATCATGAAAGTCGGGCGAAGTTTTCATGAACGCATTGATGTGGTCATGTGCGTTAGCGAGGTAGGTACCATAAGATAGGTTTAATTTTTTTTTTTTAGTGAATAAGATTTTCCTTCAACTAAAATTGAGTATGTTGACTGATAACCATTTTCTTCATTGCATAGAGTATGGATAGATAATGTTATTTTCTTATTAATTTTGTTATTGTATTGTGTATAATACTTAAAGTTGTAGATATTGATATATGTGTATTATTTCTCAAGAAAAGAAAGAAATATTAGCTAAAGATTATGATTGTGTGTTTCCTATTTATGCTATATTTTTTCAGACAAACTCTTTTTTTGTTATGTCAATTTTTTCAACCATAAGCAACTAATTGAATAAATTATCAAATAGACAAGTCATGCATAATTATTCATGAGTGTTATAACCAAGGTTGTTAAACCTCTACTGGCCCATCGGTTATACCAGGTCCGACCAAAGTCGTGCTCTAAAATGGTTTTCACAAAGCCAGCGGTCAGATTGTTGGAAGAGGGGAGGGGGAGAGAGGGAAGAGAATGGTGGATGGGTACTGTCGTACCGAGATAGGTAGTTTTTTATGGAATATAAATTTAATAGATATAAGCCAGGTACATTCCATTTTAATCATTTAATTTTTTATTGTCTTATATATATATGGTGACTACTTCGGTGCACTCACAAAAATGAGTGCGTTCAATGCACCCTACTCAAAATCTGGTCTTAAGGTGCCGGATTTTGAATTTTAATTTGTAGAATTAGTGTAATATGACGATATAACATATGATAACAACTAATTAGCCGATTACCCTAAGCCCTAGAACTCCAATTTTAAGTTCTAGCCCTAGCCCTGAACCCCAAACTGTAAACCCTAACCCTAAATCTCTAAACTCTAAATCCTTCAAATTAAAGTAAATCTTTAATAATTTTTGTGCAAATTCATGTGCGTTATTGTTTAAAATGACGGTTATGTAGTGAATGCACTGAATGCACCCAAAAAAGTAAGTGCATCGAAGACGCCATCATACATACATACATACATATATATATGTATGTATATGTATATATATGGTGGAGTATTCGGTGCACCCACTTTTTCGGGTGCACTCAGTGCACCCGCCTCATAATTGTCATTCTGAGCATGCGATTCATGTCAAAATGGTATCAATTGTTGCTTATGATATTATGAACAAGAAGCACATGAATTTGAAAATAATCCATTCACAATTTACTTTAATTCAAAGGATTTAGGATTTAGGGATTTAGGGTTAGGGTTTAGGTTTACAATTTGGGATTTTGAGTTGGGATTCAAAATTGAAAGTTAAGGGGTTAGGGTAATAGATTGATTTGTTATGATTCTATATCATATCATCATATTAGATTGGGAGTACTAATTAAAGTTCAAAATTTGATGTATTATGGACACTTTTAGATTCAGTGCACCCAAAAAAGTGAGTGCACCGAAGTAGCCACCATATATATATATATAGAAAAAGTGTAAAACGACTCAAACAAGTTGGACTCAATCAAATCATTAAACTTCAAACAACTTACTTGACTGGCTCAACAACTTAAATCAATTTAACAAGTTTGGTTATAAATATCATCATTCAGATTGCAGTGTTCATCATTGATGAAAAGTTATAAGACTTAAAAAAATGAAAACATAATTTCGATGCTAGCTTAATGTCATAAAAAATTTAGAATCTTAAATAATTTAATAAATTTAGATACATATCATAAATACGTTGTATTAAAATGACATTCCGACCAACGGGTCGGACACCAAGCTCGTTTATAAATGATGATTACTTAGCTTCTGTAGTCTCCAAATCTGAGTTCTTTTGCTTCAGGCGCTGTCAGTTATTTACTTTTGCATCTTGTGAACTCTATTTCTCTTCCATTTTGGTTATACAGTTTGACAAAAACTTAACCAAGTTCCTTTTGTATCTTCCGTTTAAAAATTAAATACAGCCGCTGCAAACGTGCATGAGGATGAGCAACGAACTTGTTCTTCAAGCAACAAGAACGACATTGTCCTAATTTAGCACAACCCCTCGTGGGTGAACCAAGGATACAAACAAAAGAGAGGAATACACATGCCATTTGTTCCCTCTGGGTTCTTTCCTCCAATCCCCAAAGCAATGGTTCTTGAAGAACACACGAAATAAACCAACATCATGCTCTCCATTTACTTCCATAGCTTCCTCAATGACATGTTCTTCTCCGTCTCCTTCTTCATGACCTTTGCAACTGCCATCTCGAAATCTTCCTGTGTTACGTGCACCCTCCTCTCTCTAAGTGCAAACATTCCTGCCTCCGTGCACACAGCCTATCCCAACACGCCAAAGCAATGAATAAGTTTATCATAGAATGTAAAAAAGCATGGATGACAAGATGCTCTTTATACCTTGAGCTCTGCACCAGACGCCCCATTCATCTTTTCTGCTATCTTCTTCAAGTCAATCCCACGCATCAGATTCATTCTCCTTGAATGGATCTTCAGGATATCCCAACGGGACTACAGAAAGGTTGTGCAATACATAGATCAGCCCACTTCAAAATTTGACAAATAGAGGTTTGGTCGGAACAAAAATATGAACAACTATACATACATCTTCATTGGGATTAGGGAACTCGATCTTTCTGTCAATACGGCCAGGCCTAAGCAGAGCTTGATCAAGAATATCAATACGATTTGTGGCCATCAAAACCTGTGAAATAACCAAGAAAAAATGACCAAGGACTTCAGCAACTGTATGTGGAACAATGCAGCGTTGTTACACCCCCATACTTTTGTTTAGACTTCCGTGTTGTACAGTAAATTAATACTATGGTACCTTGATCTTGTTTGATGCTTCAAATCCATCAAGCTGATTGAGAAGCTCCAGCATAGTTCGCTGCACCTCACTATCACCATTGCCACTTCCAGATTCCATTCGAGCTGACCCAATGCTATCAATCTCATCCATGAAGATGATGGATGGTGCATGCTCCCTACAAATATTGATATGAGAAACCAATGATGACATGAATATATTGTATCTAAAGGCAATCAGAAATTAACAAAGGAGTCATTAAGGTTAATGGAATGTAGGCTAAATTTCAGTGAGGGCTTGCCACAAACTAAAGGCAAGTGAAACAAAGGACAGATTACCCTGGTTGGCAACCATTGCATTTCAGTGATGGCTTTCCTGAACTATAAGTCTTAGAGAAGGGTTCAATGACAGCTTAACATTCGTAAACTCACACTAGCTTATATTCTCGATATTACTAATAACAGAATAAATTTGACACATGACTTGCATTATCACATGTGAGGTACGCGTTCTCATAGAGAAGAAAAGTTCTCCGAAGGAATCATGATATGAAAAGAAGGGCAGATGAATTAAGAAATTGACATACCTTGCCATAACAAAAAGTTCCCTAACCATTCTGGAGCCTTCACCAATGTACTTCTGTACTAATTCAGAGCCTGAGACCCTAATGAAAGTGCAGTCGGTATGATGGGCCACAGCCCTGGCCAACAGTGTTTTCCCAGTTCCAGGTGGCCCATACAGCAAGACACCCTATAGCAAGGAAATGCTTGATGAGACATGGTAAGGATCTTCACAACAAAATTATTCCATGATAAATGGAGAGGAAGATGCAACATCTATAACGTTAACCTTAGTACCTTTGGTTGAGCAATTCCAAGACTCTCAAACAACTCAGGATGTTTGATAGGAAGTTCAATGACCTACATGTAGCAACATAGAGAATGACGAGCAACTAATCAGCAACAGTGAGACAACACAAGCACTGACGAGAACTCAATACATTGAAATGGAACTCGACAAACCTCCTTCATCTCTTTGATTTGTTGGTCAAGGCCACCAATCATATCATAAGTTGAATCTGGAACCTTTTCAACCTTCATAAGATTGACGAGGGGGTCTACTTTGCTCGGCAAGACTAGGTGAAGAACATAGCTATCATTACGAAGAGCCACCCTAGTCGATGGAGTGATCTTGGTTATGTCAATGCTCTTGTCAATATCAACAACATACTTCCCTTCTGGATGAACCTACATAAAGGAGAGAAATTTTTTTAACCATAATCTCAGGATAGCTATGATGATGCTTTCAAGGCCCATAAAAACCGTTTTCTAGGATCACAAACTACACATACCCCATGCCACTATTCAGCAGTTAAATCAATAACACGCTATGCAAAAAAATGGAAGAGTAAGCCAAGAACAAATTGCCAACCACCAGTCCAGCTGTGCTTCTACTTCAATGAGGAAGGCCCCGTCACATGAACCAACTTAAAAGTGTATGCAACACCTACTATGCTCGATGAAATCAGCTCAACTGAAACTCAAGAGCAGCAAACAATGTTCATTCTATTAAAAAAGGATTACCTTCACCAAAACCTTATTTTTGCCCATAACTTTGACAACTTCACCAACGTAAGACCCAGGCTCCTGAAGCAGCTGCAGCTCTTCTCTAAGCATCCTCACTGGACACAGAAAAGAAAGAAACGAACTTTACTCTCTCAGCCACAAAAAGAAATTAATCGGACTTCTCGAAAACAAATTACCATTCAACAGAGACATCCAGAAAGCTTCAACTGGAACAAGAACCCAATTGATATTCAACTAGAACAAGAACCCAATTGATACAGACAATAATTCAAGCAGAAAACCCTAGACAGCAATTGAACTCCCGAAATAGCAAAAGGCTTCCAGATTGGAAAATTCACCCCTGGAATTGAGCTCATTCCGCTGAGCTTCGAGACGATTAAGATTGTGACCCTTCTGTCGGACCTGGAGCTGGAGCTCGTGGATGTGCTGCTGGTAGTATTGCTTGAGCCCTTCTCCCTGCCTAGTCGCCCCTTTCGCGGCGGAGCAAATCTGATCTCCCATTAAGGAATCCGGTTGCTTCGTCTCGACTGCAGCAGTCGCCATATTCTCGAAGAAGAAATTCAGGAACCCTTTTCCCTCGACGAACGGAGTAGCTTCAACAATCTGAGGAGAAACCTGAACGGCGAGCGCTGGTTCTAATTCAGAGATTTCCGGCGGAAAAGGGACGGAAGAGAAACGGGAGACCGGTCACCGTCTTTGCAAGATTTGGGGGAGTCACCGACTTTAGCTAGCCTGACTCGCCGAGCAAGTCACCTTATGGGCCTACAGTACATAAAGTCCGACCCGATTAAACAAGAGCTCGACTTTGGACGGGAGAAAAGGCAGACGGCCCAATGTTTATTGGGCTTCTTAGAGGGAAGATAACTCACCAGTAATTTAGGGGTCGTTTGAAAGTTATGATTCTAGATGAATGATTCTTTGAATTCATGAATTCTGCAGAATCAATAATTTTTTTGTTCCAAAACTTTATTCAATACATGCATTTGAGGTGGGCCATCAAATCTCTTATCACCCACAATCACTCATTTTAAATCTCAACAAAAATGTGAGATTCTTCCATTGAGATTGTTGGCTTTAATTTAAAATTTTTGAATGGCTACAACCAAACAAGACATTCTTCCAATCATCTAATTCTTACAATCTTTGTATTGACAATAGATGTATTCATCAAATACACATATTTGAAGAATCTCAACTTCCAAACGACCCCTTAGTTTGAGTTGGCGAAAGCATTCAGATTTTTGTCATCACGATACACGTTTAATCTGGGGATGGCAACAAAACCCAAATCCATGGGTACCCACCTGATCCAACCCGGTCAACGCGGGTAAAACCCGTGTTGACGAGTTTTGGGCTGGGTTTGGGTTTTAACTCGTTCACTATTTACCGGGTTGGATAGAGTTTGGGTTTAGATAAACCCGCCCCATGGGTACCCGCTCACATCCATATAATTAATTTTTTCGGTATATTTTATATTCTAAACAACTAATCTTATTTATATTTGTGGAGACATGTCTAATTTTTTTCTTTCTAATTGTGTAGAATGAAGTTGATGTTATCGAGTGGAGAGTGAAGTAACTTAATTGAAAGAAAGAAGATTTCAATTAATCATGTTATTTATGGATAATTTGTGATTTGCTTCAATTTTCTGGAGTTTTCTAGATTGCTGTTGAACAATTTGTATAGTTAATTTTTAATTTGCTTGAATTTTGCTAGAATGGTGTTTTATATATGAAAAATTTGTATTGAGAGATTTATATTTGACTTGAATTTTGATAGAAACTTGTTATTGTAAATGTTTTACGACAAAACCCGTGGGTACCCATGAACCCGCGGATACCCAGCGGGTTGGATGGGTTTGAGTTTTTCAAACCCAGTGGGTTCTACCTCGGGTTTTTTCACGGATAAACCAATGGGTTTGGGTTTGGCAAAATCCAACCCATTGCCATCCCTAGTTTAATCCTTTAACGCTGGTCTCGAAGTTTGCGCATGTTCACTATATATTGAAGGCTTTTTTTAGTTAAAAAAAATCACGAATGGGTGGAAGAAGGTTAATTATGGATCTTATACCACTCCCTTACGCACCCCCTCAAATGAAAACCAGCTCACGAGCTTGAAGTTTTCACATGTCCACTATTAGAGTTGTCAGTTGGTCGGTTTCGATTTAACCAAAAATAGAAACCTCGATTATCGGTTAAACCGAACCATCCCTGATTGTCGTCGACAACCGACTACGAGTAAGCCACGGCTAGCCGACCACCGACCGGTCGATTTTTCGATTTTGGGCTCGGTTAGTCGTAAAACCAAAATTGTAATGCCTCTTTATTAAAAAAGGAAAGAATGAGAAAGAAAAGGAAAGAGAAGAGAAGAAAAGAAAGAATAAAAAAAAAAAAGAAAAACTTTTCTTCTCTCCTTATCTTTTTCTTCTTCTCTCCTCTCCACACTTTTTCCTTATCTTTTTCTCTCTCTCCTCTCTTGTCCCACCTTTTACGAAAAATCCGTACTTCTTCTTCTCTCTTTTCTCAACACATCTGCTACGGTGCTACTGCTACCCTCTAAATCTCCTCCAGAGACGTCGTCGGAGAAAGAAATGAGATCGAGCAAGTCACTGTTGCACATCGTGAAGGAGGAGGAGCGGCGGTTGTCGGCGGGGAAGAGCAAGGCCGGAGGCGGAGCTTCGGAGATGGAAGAATCGCGACAGAAGGCGCGGCGCGATGGGAGGCTGAGGAAGGGGTCGGATATTTAGGGTTTGAGAATGATTGGGGGGATTTTTTCTTGTTTTGAATTGGGGAGGGGGAGGGCAGATTAATGGATTTTCGGTGGTGGTCGGTTACTGATAACGATGTAATTGCACATATTTGCGCCCCTAGTTCTTATCCGTTTGAGGGGCATAGTCGTGTACTTTAGGCCTATTTTACGCCGGGTTGTGCTATTTTGTCATATTTCAGGTCTCAGGCGTCAAAGAAAAGGCTAAGCACGAGTTTCGGGGCATTCGGAAGTCATTTCGTCGAGCTGGAGCCAAAACACGGGCACACCTAATTCATTACACGGCCGTGTTCTCTCCAAAACACGGCCGTGTTCTGTGGCCGTGCTTTTACTGCCGAGAGCTAATTCGAGTTTGGCAAACATGAGTTGATTACACGGGCTGAAAGCATGGCCGTGTTCTCCCAAAGCACGGCCGTGTTCTCTCCAAAGCACGGCCGTGTTTCTCCCAATGCACTGGCCGTGTAATTAACACTAGCCAAAGCACGGGCGGGCTGAGGCAAAGCACGGCTGTGCCCTCGACCGTGCTTTGGCCAGTGATGCCTTTTTAAGCAGATTTTCAGCCAAAGAGAAGGGGATTCGAGTTTTAGAGAGACAGAACGATTCCTAGAGAGAGAAAGCGACGAACAAGAGTCTCCAAGTGCCCTAGATTGATCTTCATCACCATTGGAGGCCAGTTTGAGCTTGGAGAAGTGCCGATCAATTTCCAGGAGCAGGAATCCATCCTTCACAGTATGAATTCCGCGTCTGATTCTGCTTTTGCTTATTTCTCTATGGAGTAGTTCTCCCATTCATCTGGGTATGGAGAACCCTAGATTTGTATGTTAGGCTTTGATTGTATGAACCCAAGTACTGATTCTATGATTTGATTATATTCGATTGAGGTTTGAATGATTGAATGACTTGAATCCTGATCAAATTCCTGTTGTTTCTGCTTTGACCTAGAATGAGAATATCTGCCTAGGTTGATAGAGCATCCTTGATTGAAGGTAGGGAGTTGGTGACTTTAGTCGAGGAGCCAACTCACTATTCTGTACCGGATTTACTCCGGTAGTGGAGGTTTTGTTTGTTAAGGCCTCAATCTGTTTACTCCGGTGGAGGTTAGTCGCCCGCTAGAGACTCAGATTGAGAGGGTCTGAAGACCTTTAGTCGAGACGTCAGGCTGTTTAAGAACCTTTCGCAGTATAACTATCATAGAAACTGAACTTGGTAATTACAATCCGGCTTAACTGCATTCTAGGGGGAACCATATCCGGGTGACCTCTCTTAACCTGAATACAACCGTTTACTTGCTTTGTTAGTTTGTTAGTTTAGACTTGCATGCCAGTTTCATTGCTAGATAACAAGAATTCACTGAGTAGTCATCAGATCTAGGACCCGGGTTGATAATTAAACCCAAACCCGCTATACTACGCTTTAGGAAGTGGTTTCACTTGGCCAATTCCTGGAGTGACAGTAGAAGTGAGTCAAGTTTTTGGCGCCGTTGCCGGGGACGGCTAGGTTGTTGAAGAAAAGTGATTTCTGTTAATTTAGCTTTTCTTTTTGCTTTGTTTGCTTTGTCCCACTTGTGCCTTCACGGGTTTGCTTGCTTGAGTGTGTGCAGGTAGTGCATGACCCGTAGCCAGTCAGGAGATTTACTGCCGTTGAATCCAGAGATTGACCGCACCTGTCGCCAGCTCAGGAGACAACAGCGAGCTAGACTGGCTACGGAAGAGCGCATAGACGGCCACCTGAGTAGCGATTCTGAAGAAGAGTACGGGATGGACGGAGACTACAATCAGCACAAGGGGAATCCGCAGCAGGTTCCCGCGGTGAATCAGGTCCTGGGGAACAACCCCATACCCCAGGATCATGGAGTTCATCATCCATCGCAGCCGGGTCCCACCTTGGAGTACTACTACACTCCTCGGATTGCTGACATCCGCCCGGTCATCCTCTACCCGCCTATTCCAGCAAATAACTTCGAGATCAAGCCATGTTGGATTCAGCTCATCACATCCTCTATCCAGTTCCATGGCTTGAAGGATGAGGAGGCCAGGGTGCATCTTTCCCGTTTTCTGCAGCTGACGAACGGGTTCAAGCTGAATGGTGTCCCGGATGATGCAATCCGCCTTCATCTCTTCCCCCATTCTCTGGCGGGGAATGCTAAGAGGTGGTTGGAGACCCAGCCCCCATTGTCCATCACCTCTTGGGATGATCTGGCTGACAAATTCGTGCACAGGTACTATCCGGCATCGAAGACTACAGAGATCCAGCGGGAGATCACTCACTTCCGCCAAGAGCCAGATGAGTCACTTCGTGATGCATGGGAGCAGTACATGGGATATTTCTGGTAGTGTCCCCATCATGGCTTTAGTGATGCATTCACAGTGGGGAACTTCTACAGTGCTCTCTCTCCAGACAGCTAGAGGGTGATTGAGTCTCTATGCCAAGGAGGGGATGTTCTCACTAAGACTCCACCCGAGCTGAACCAGATGATCAATACTTTGGCTGCCAGAGATCATTCCTAGGGGTAGAGCAGCAGAGGCAGACATTCCCGGGACCGTGGTGTGCACGCCATGGAGACCAGATCCGAGCTCGAGCAGCAGGTAGCTGAGCTAGTGCAGACATTGAAGCAGCCCAACAGTCTTATTCCGGGCAAAGGTGTGGCTACACCTCCAGTAGCTCAATGTCAGTGGTGCGAGAGCTCCAATCACCTAGTGGAAGACTGCCAGGCTATGAGGGAGTCTACTACTCCCCAAGAGCAGTTGGACTTCATCGCCAATGCTCGGCGCCTCGACCCGTACAACAATACATATAATGAGGGGTGGCGCCAGCATCCCAATTTTGCTTGGAGCAGCAACACCACTAAACCACCTGGTTTCCCAGCACCAGCTGGTGGTTTTCAGCAGAGGCAGCCCTTCCAGGCTCGACAGGGGCCAGCCCCACAGCAGCAGCCCTACCAGCCTCGGCAGGGGCAAACATTCCAGCAGCCCCAGCGTCAGTATGCCGAGCCAGCAGCAGCCCCTGCCCCAGATGACCGGATGACAAAGCTGGAAAATATTCTAGCTTCATTCATGACTAGCACTCATGCTGCTACCACGTCACTGGAGGCAGGTCAGCGGAACCAGGGGGCCATTTTGCAAGATCTGCAGACCCAGGTGGGCATCTTGGCCCGCCAAAACACTACCAGGGCACCGGGGACTCTGCCTGCCACCACTATCCCGAATCCTCGGGATCCTCACCAGCTCCAGCAGCTGGATGCCATTTTTACCAGGAGCGGTAAGACCATATCTGCTGATCCTGTCCCGGCCAGACAGGAGGAACCATCACCTGCTTCAGCACTTCCAGCCGATGATGCAGAAGTGCGGGTGGAGAAGGAAGCCCCTGCTCCCAAGCCACAACCAGTGGTTAAGGAGCATGTACCTCAGCTTCCCTTCCCCACTCGCCTCCACAAAGACAAGCTGGAGACTGAGTTTGCCAAGTTTATGGCAATGTTGAAGCAGCTCAACATCAGCATAGCGTTCGTGGAGGCACTGTCGAAGATGCCCAAGTATGCCAAGTTCATGAAAGATCTCCTCACCGACAAGAAGAAACTTGGGGATCTTTCGACAGTGATGCTCAGTGAGGAGTGTTCTGCTATCCTGCAGAACAAGCTGCCCGAGAAGCGAAAAGACCCAGGGAGTTTTACTATCCCTCTTACTATTGGCAGCATGCATGTAGGCAAGTCCTTGGCGGACCTAGGCGCTAGCATAAATGTCATGCCATATAAGTTGTATAAAAAGCTAGACCTAGGTGAACTTAGCCCTACTAGGATGAGCATTCAGCTAGCTGATCGTTCCATTGTGCATCCTAGGGGGATCATAGAGGATCTGCTTGTTAAAGTAGGTGCATTCACATATCCTGTTGATTTTGTTATTCTTGATATACATGAGGATGTGGATGTGCCTTTGATTCTGGGTAGACCATTTCTTGCCACCGCCAAGGCACTTATTGATGTGCATGATGGTAAACTGATCTTGCGTGCTGGAAATGAACAGGCTACCTTCTCTGTGACTGACTTTGATCACTGTGCTATGATTGCTGTCACACCTGTGCATGCCATTTCTGATCAGGTACACGAGCATGTCATGTATCCTTCTGCACCTCTTATTTTGCAGGACCCTCCTGTCATTCCTTCGCCGCCACTCCATCCAGCCTCGCCTCCGAACAAAAAGCTCAAGGAGGAGTGGCGGCCAAAGCAGCAGGTTGCTACGCGCCTACGCCTGCACGGAAGAAGAGTGGAGACCACTATGAGCTGGTCCCACCTCCTGCACCACGACTACCCTGGCCGTCCGGGTACTCACTCGCCTGCATCTTGCCGGATGGCCAGGTCGAGCTGACTGATGATGGTGGTCGCATCCGTCGGGTGCATGGCCACAACCTGAAGTTGTACCTCAAGAGCGACGTGGATCCGCTCTTGGAGGCACCTGTTCCTGCACCTCCCTGAGTATCCACCATGGGCGTCCAGCTACACGACGGTAAAGAAGCGCTTGTGGGGAGGCAACCCCACCACGGTTTGATTTTCTTTCTTGTGTTTTGAGTCGGATTGTAAACCAGTTTGGTTTTGGTTTGTTTTCTTTTGTTTTGGATGATGTATTATTGGGCTGACCATTGGACCTAACATATTGTGTTTGAGCTCTTTGGTTTCCTTTAGCTGTGCTTGGCTTGACTGGTCCTCTCTCCAGTCCGCTTCACTCCGACTGGTCCGCTTCCAGTCTCCTGCAGTCCGTGCATGCCGGTAACATCGTTCCCCTTTTCCTTCCCTCTTCTCCATTGAGGGCAATGTCGATCTTAAGTGTGGGGGGATGTTTATCTTTTGACTGCATTAGATCTGTTTGTATGCTTGGAGCCTAGTCCACTGTCCAAATTTTAAATTTGAGGGCTCCAAGTACGTGTTTCCTTGCAATTGCTTGCTCAGTATGCTTTGAATTGACAGCCTTTATAGTAATATGCAACCTAGGGAGGTAGTGTAGCACTATGGAGGATGTTGATGGATTTAAGAAGTCTCATTTCTTCTTCATATTGTGTTGGTTGATTGAGTGAATTAGTGATCTTAGGACCCTTGAATTGTGTGGTGTTGTGGACTCTCTACCTGTCATGGACTCTTGTATCATGTTTTGAGTTTAACAGGTGCTCGAAAATGTGCTTCAAAATAACGTCTCCCGTGCGAATAGGGCGAAAGTGTGTAAGGGGAGACGGGAATTCGTTCCCAATTTCCACCTACTACTTCCAGCCCCCTTACATGTCTTTCCCCCGCACGAGGCTCGAGAAATCCGCTACTGGCATGGCCGGTAAGAGCCGGTTGGGACCCTTGAAAAAAGAAAAAAAAGAAAAAATAACAGAAAACAAGCAAAACAGAAAGAAAAGGGGTTCCAACCATCTTCAAGAAGAAAATAGAGCACCTTGAAAAATGTGAATCCATGATCCTTTGTTTTTGAGAATCTCTTCATCCACAATTCATTTGTCCTCTGTTCACTATTTGCCATGATGCCGACTCGATACTAGTGCTCTCGCCGAAGAAGCTATGAGATGACTTGTGCGTCGGTTGACCTCGTAAGTTGCTAAATGATCTAGGAAGTCCTCTACCTAAGAACTGGGTTGTTTGTTGCTATAGAGGTCTGGAGAGTTGCATTGGTTTGAGTTAAGTTTGCTTGGGGACAAGCAAACGGTTAAGTGTGGGGGAGTTTGATAACGATGTAATTGCACATATTTGCGCCCCTAGTTCTTATCCGTTTGAGGGGCATAGTCGTGTACTTTTGGCCTATTTTACGCCGGGTTGTGCTATTTTGTCATATTTCAGGTCCCAGGCGTCAAAGGAAAGGCTAAGCACGAGTTTCGGGGCATTCGGAAGTCATTTCGTCGAGGTGGAGCCTAAACACGGGCACACCTAATTCATTATACGGCCGTGTTCTGTGGTCGTGCTTTTACTGCCGAGAGCTAATTCGATTTTGGCAAACATGAGTTGATTACACGGGCTGAAAGCACGGCCGTGTTCTCCCAAAGCACGGCCGTGTTCTCTCCAAAGCACAGCCGTGTTTCTCCCAATGCACTGGCCGTGTAATTAACACTAGCCAAAGCACGGGCGGGCTGAGGCAAAGCACGGCCGTGCCCTCGACCGTGCTTTGGCCAGTGATGCCTTTTTAAGCAGATTTTCAGCCAAAGAGAAGGGGATTCGAGTTTTAGAGAGACAGAACGATTCCTAGAGAGAGAAAGCGACGAACAAGAGTCTCCAAGTGCCCTAGATTGATCTTCATCACCATTGGAGGCCAGTTTGAGCTTGGAGAAGTGCCGATCAATTTCCAGGAGCAGGAATCCATCCTTCACAGTATGAATTCCGCGTCTGATTCTGCTTTTGCTTCTTTCTCTATGGAGTAGTTCTCCCATTCATCTGGGTATGGAGAACCCTAGATGTGTATGTTAGGCTTTGATTGTATGAACCCAAGTACTGATTCTATGATTTGATTATATTCGATTGAGGTTTAAATGATTGAATGACTTGAATCCTGATCAAATTCCTGTTGTTTCTGCTTTGACCTAGAATGAGAATATCTGCCTAGGTTGATAGAGCATCCTTGATTGAAGGTAGGGAGTTGGTGACTTTAGTCGAGGATCCAACTCACTATTCTGTACCAGATTTACTCTGGTAGTGGAGGTTTTGTTTGTTAAGGCCTCAATCTGTTTACTCCGGTGGAGGTTAGTCGCCCGCTAGAGACTCAGATTGAGAGGGTCTGAAGACCTTTAGTCGAGACTTCAGGCTGTTTAAGAACCTTCCGCATTATAACTATCATAGAAACTGAACTTGGTAATTACAATCCGGCTTAACTGCAGTCTAGGGGGAACCATATCCGGGTGACCTCTCTTAACCTGAATACAACCGTTTACTTGCTTTGTTAGTTTGTTAGTTTAGACTTGCATGCCAGTTTCATTGCTAGATAACAAGAATTCACTGAGTAGTCATCAGATCTAGGACCCAGGTTGATAATTAAACCCAAACCCGCTATACTAAGCTTTAGGAAGTGGTTTCACTTGGCCAATTCCTGGAGTGACAGTAGAAGTGAGTCAGTTACGTGGTTAACCGCGGTTAGCCGTCTTCTGTTACGCGGTTAACCGACCACCGACCACAACTCCTCTTCCATCGGTTTTCGGTTAGCCGTTAACCGCGGGTTTTGGTCATAATCGCTGGTTAACCGCTAACCGGAAACCGAATTGCCGACCCTATCCACTATACATTGTGTTTAAATCAACTATGTCATAACGGGGCAACTCATTAGTACGATATTGGCCACTTTGGGCCAAGCCGCACGTAGGGATGGCAATAAAACCCATGACCGCGGGTATCCGACCGCCCCCGACCCAGTCAACGCGGGGAATCCCCGCTTTGACCGGATATGGGGCGGGTATGGGTAAAACCCGCAAAAAGTTTGATGGGTATGGGGCGGGTATGGTTTTGACCTCCCCCGCCCCATACCCATACCTATACCCGCCCTATCAAGAGAATTTCTTCACATATAAAAAAATATGTGGATTAAATTGTAATCTATCAATGGTGATGAGGATAACTCAAGGAAATAAATAGTAGAAATGCAATTGAGTGACCATTTTAATAAAAATCTAATTCATTTCCCTCAATTCTCCTTTCACTCTTTCACTTTTCCCCTTGTCTACAAGATTATGTTAGTTAATTATTACTTAGTAGATGTATAAGAGTTAGAAGATAATAATTTGAAAAATATTATACT
Source organism: Linum trigynum (assembly GCA_964030455.1). Classification (NCBI taxonomy): domain Eukaryota; kingdom Viridiplantae; phylum Streptophyta; class Magnoliopsida; order Malpighiales; family Linaceae; genus Linum; species Linum trigynum. Next base: position 53,319,861 of record OZ034817.1, on the reverse strand, counting down.
CTATATTATGTATTAATGGTTGTTTTAGGATCATATACTTTGAACCGTATTAAGAAAATGATCGTGTTTTGTTGACTTCATGATATAATAGGTTTGTCTAGAGTAATAATTAAAACTTTTCTTGTAAATTTTACGTATAATAATGTTGGATTTATGGGTACGGGTATTACTCATGGGTACCCGAAACCCACGGGTATGGGGATGGGTTTGCAAAACATTCCCCCGCATGGGTATGGAGCGGGTATGGGTTTGGGTATTTGAAGATGGGGATGGGGATGGTTTAGACAAACCCGCCCCAAACCCGCCCCATTGCCATCCCTAGGCCCGCACAGTTTTACTCTTGGGTGTCCTCCCCAAAAGGCCTCTTACTAATTGGGCTAGGTGGACACTAATATACAAGGGTTCCTTCCCTTGTATTTCCGATGTGGTACTTGGATTGTCTCATAACAATCCTCCCCTCAAGACAAGGACCCTATCCACTATACATTGTGTTTAAATCAACTATGTCATAACGAGGCAGCTCATTAGTACGATATTGTCCGCTTTGGGCCAAGCCCGCACTATAAATTGCAATTTACCCTATAATTTGGATTCAATTCTTGCTTAATGCCTTATTATTACATTAGCGGAGTATCGCTGGTGTGTTTAATGTGGGTGATGATCGTTGGATTATGAAAATGCATTCTACAGTTACTTTGTGCGTTTAATACCTCGTAATGTATGTTTAAAACAAGACTTTTTTTGTGAGGAATATATGCCTCATTTCAGCAAACCAATTTTGGGGTCGGGTTGACATTTTTCTTATAAATCCCTATATGGTAAAAGTTTACATTTTATCACGTGCAAATTATGTATTCACTGCCCAAAGGTAGGTGAATATTTAAGGTTCCATATGTACGCATAGAGTAATAAATATGTGATGATTATTCGGTTAGCATGTGAATTTTAAATCAGCCCAAAGGTAGATTTATTGTTTCGCATGTTCTTGTCATTAATATTTAATTACTGTCTCGTAAGACATCACTTACAAGTTAATATTTTGTCCAAAGATAAAATATTAATGGAGTGCAAGGTGTCTTGAGATAGAGTAAACCTTTATTTATAATTATTGTTGTAATTCTCTCTTAAGGAGAATTAATCACTTATTTGGAATTATGTGATTATGAGAGAATTGTCCAGTATTTTAATTAAATTAATTTTAGCAGTATGTTGTCAAAGTAACCTCTACTTGCGAAAAATTATTTAACTTAGATTACATGGATGTACGTGTAAGGTTATTTTATGTGGGTAGTGCTCGACCCAAAGGACGACATTATTTGACCAAAATAATCAAGCACATTAATAGTAAATACGTGATAATTATAAAGTTGTTGTTCATGTGAATAACAGTCGGTCCAAAGATAGACTGTTGTTTGACAGAACTTATTATCAGTATTTGATCATTGTATTAAGAGTACCGCTCGCAGTTAATTTCTCTGTCCAAAGACTAAGAATTAATGTTGCATTTGGTATCTTATGATGGGTCCCCGAATTTGAACAATGTTATTGTCTTGTTTAATTATATGGTTTGATGTGTGTTTTCTTTTATCTCAATATAGTTTTTCGTGCTTTGGTTTAAACATTTATATCGAAATTAAAGTTAACTCTTATGTTAAATAGGATGAATCTAAAGAATTTAAAGTAAATTCAAGATAATTATTCTCGAAATTTGGGCATTGTTAAAAGAGATATATTTTTCGTGCTTTGGTTTAAACATTTATGTCGAAATTAAAGTTAACTCTTATATTAAATGGGACAAAAAGTGCAAATTAAAAAAAATTATATCAAAATGTTCGTATTAATTAATTATCACTAAATATGTAAAAATAATAATCATTATATGAAAATAAAGTAACAAAATCAACTATAGATTGATTTTAACAAAACAGTACTAAACTGATTATCTATTTTTTCCACCATCACAATGTGAACAAACCATCCCACTTTCCCACTTTTCCCTCTTTCCCCAAAATTTTCTCCACTCACATTGTGGATGATTTTATGCAAGTTTATGAACCATATACTATTGTAAATAACAAACCTATAAAAAGAATGAAATAAAATTATTTTAACTTAGTTCAATATTAAAACTATTATTTTTTCAAATATTTATCTTCGTGGTATGCCGTTTGCTAGTAAGTAATAGGGCTAATACCACTAGAAATACCATCATTTAGCGAAAGTGTCATTTATATTACGTAATTTTCAATATGTCATTTGTATACTAAAATGTCTTTTCTGTTAGTTGGGCCGTTAAACTTAACCGTGAGATTTTTCAAAACCCAGTCAGCGCCTAATAGGATCCCACGTGGCTCGCTCATGTGTATGAGTAATGGTGTTTTATTTATTACTGAAACAAAAAAAAAAAAAAATAAACAAGGTAAATGTAAAAACAGGGCTCACCAAGCTCTTTTCGTTCTCACCCTTTCCTCTTCGTCTCTCTCGACTGCGAAACAGTGGAACCCTATAAATTTTTTCCCCAAAATTGATGAGCGAGGTAGAATCAATCAGCTTGCGACTGGAGGCGAAGGCTTCGGATCGTCGCTGGGAGTGAGATCGGAGGAGCAGAGCGGTCGCTGGATTTCCAGCTTAAGATCTGGAGGAGCTGGAAGATTATTGTTAGGGAGAGCTTGGTTACGATGGGGATCTCACGAATCCAAAGAGGATTTGGTGTAAAACTTCGATTTCCAACATCGATTCGGCAACTCTCGCTCGATTCGAGGTAGACGAAGAAACCAACAATTCCTTGAGCGCGACGAGCGAGTTCTGCTTGGCGGCAATTCTACTGTCGTTCGATTTAAAGAACCAGAGCTTTGATCGATCCCGGCGAAGCAAGGCGGTCGCGAGCTGTTGCTAATCCTCCTCCTCCGCCGCCGTCGTGGCTGGTCATCGCAAACATCCAACTCATCGAGCTCAGCAGCTCTTCGAGAACCACGCCGCGCTTCTCCATGGATTCCCTCGCGAATCCGTTAAACGCGGCGGCGAGCATGACGGCGGCGCTGTTGGACGCGATGGAAATCCAGTTCCGCTCACTCTCACTCCCTCAGCTTCCAATCTTCCTCGACCGCTCCTGGCAGTCGTACTCGTCGAGCAGCTTGCTCGACCTCTCCAGGCGAGAGAGCACAACGTCGATCTCGTCGGCGGAGACGGAAACTCGCGGCGTGGGGATCCTCTCGATCCCGAACCTCAGGTTCTGAACGCACCAGTCCTGGATCATCCTCCTGGTTGGGGACCAGCCGCCTTTCAAAGCTCTACCGCCACAGGCGCCGGCCTAAGCTCCAATCGTCGGGTCGGGGGAATATAGGCCCGATTGCTGTGAAAAGATAGGGTGGGTGGGGTTAAAACATTTTTTTGTAGAATAATATTAATTAATAGATAATATTTTTTTAATTATTTAAGATTTTTTCCAACGTGGCATCCACATGTCGCCTACGTGGACATAAGGTTGGCCACCGTCAGGTCAACCATCAATTCTAACGGTCAACAGAAATTCGCGTAACACAAATGACGCAAACCCCTAATACGTTGGAATATTTTCGTGTTTATTGAAAGTACGTAATATAAATGACACTTTTACTAGGTATTTTCAGTGGTATTAACCATAAGTAATAAATTAGAGGATTTCCATTTCTCCCGTTCCCTATTTACGAGATTCCGCCTTCCATCCCAGTTGTCTTCATATTCCCCAGGCCCCTCTCACCCACCGCCTGCGCAGGAGGGAGAAGATAAAAAAAAATATCTCTACCAAACTTCTTCCCTCCTGCTCTCGGTCGAGCAAGCTCGCCGACTCTGCAACTCTCTGCAGGTAGCAAAACGGGCGCCGAAGTAGTAGCGGCAGAAGAGAAGGAGAAGAAAGATCCATACTCTGTTTTCTGCAGCTGCTGATTTACCTTGGATTGCCTTTCTTCCCTCAGCTAATCCCCTTCCATATTCTCCGGTAAGTAGAAGAACCGCTCTTCTTTCTTTAAGCTTCAATCTCTTCCGTTTCTGCCGATTTTTAGCTTTCAATCTCTTCCTACGGCGAAGCCCCTGGCTGCTTGCTTCGATTTGGCTTTTCGAATCACCGCCGGCTACTTCGGACTCGGTTTTTTTTGGTTTACAATTCGTTATCGGTACTCTCGTTGAGCGATTTTCCTGTGTTTGAGTTCCTTCCTTGCTTCTTTTGATTTTGATTTCCGGCTTCGTCGGAAAATTCTAGACTGAAGTGGGGAAGATGTGAAGTGCTTGATTTTAGGATTGGTATTAATTGCAGTTCATGCTCATTGAATAATTCCGTCAGTAGATATCGATAGTAGTTGCACTTTTTTGTTTTATTATATCCCCCAAGATTTGCTTAATTGCCGTCCAGTCCAGTGACGACTTCTGCGGGATTTCATGTGATGTACTGGATTTTTCCATTTCTAGCTCGAAAGTTGAACTTTTTTTCTATGGTGCTTCCGTTGACTAAAATATTGACTGTACCATACCTTCTCCTCCTCAAGCCACAAAAAGTAACGTAACGTCTCTGTTTCTTATTTATTTATTTAGTATTATTATTATTATAATAATAAAAATAGGTTGTTGTCGACTTGTCGGTCATATGATGGATTGTTTTGTGAGTATATTGTAATTTTCCTTCTACTGTAGTAGCGTCTTGCAATTCGGTTAAAACTTAAAAGGACTAGGAGTAGGAGACCACCCATTCAGTATTCAGCTATTCGTCGCCCTATAATTCAAATTTTATCGCCCTAAAATGTACTAAATCGACAATCTTAACCTCTAGCCCCAATTTCTAACCAAAACCCTACACAAACAATCTCTTACCCTACCCAGCCGCCGCCGACCTCAGCCCCAACAATATTGTCGCTGTGGGATTCTTCTCTCTACTAGCTGCCCACCTGAACCTGACCGCCGCGCTGGTGCTCTGCTTCTACTGCCGGAGTCGATCCCAAGCCGGAGGAGGAAGAAGACGAAGAAGAAGAGGGCGCCTTTCTTCTCTCCGGCCCACTGCCCACCTAAACTCGACCACCGCCACTTGCCTAAAACACCAACAGAAGAATCATGCTGTGACAGTTGAGACTTGAGAGATAAACTAAGGATATTTGAGTAATTTTAATAAAAGTTAAGAGCGACGAATAAGGTGTTTTAGAGCGACGAATAGCAATGCCCTTCAGCTACTGAATCGCTAACATCTATTAATTCCTTGAGGTCTCAAATTTGGTCCCTGTTATTTGTGTTTTGAACACATCAGCCCCCCTACAATTTGCAGGCCGTGTTTGGATTTAGGGATAGTACCCAAAAAGTGATCCTAAATATCGGGTATCTTTGTTCGTCTGAATAAACATTAGAAAACAAAAAGGATGACAAAATTACACCACCTTAAGTTGAGAACAGAAATACGGCAGCCAGAGAAAAAAGTGCGAATGCATTATTTTATAGGAGTCCTTTTCGTGGATCAGTGACAAAATTTTAAACGAAGAATATTCAGAGCTCTTTTTTTCTTTCTTGATGACAACCTCTTGGGCCTTGGCTATTTGCTAAAGCTACAGTATTACCTCTCGCATCCATTTTTTTTTTTTAAACTTTTGTGGCAGGGAACGAGATTTTGCTAGATTCCAGCCAGAATTGTACGAACGAATTTGTGCAGAAAAGGTTCAGTTTTTTTTCTTCTAAAAAGACTGAAAGAGAAGTAGGCCTAGTGGTAATTTTAGGGTAAATTTTTTTTCCCCCACTACGAACACTTGTCTAGAAAAAGAATTTTAAACCATGAAATGCTTGTTGTCTGGTTTGTTTATCTTTGGTTAGGGTCGGTTTTGTAAAAATGTGTTTTTTTGTGTGTGTGTGTGTGTGTGAGGAAGATTGATGAGTTAATTTATAATGATGGGGAGTTGAATGAAACCATTATCATCTCTAGATCTTGACAGGCGGAGAATGCCGGAAAGCGGGCGTCAGCTAAGCCGCCGGGTCCTTTTTGCAACTATTTTAATTACCACCATGTGAACACAATTATATCACGCGTAACCCTAACCTACCTAACCCACCTCGCCCTACAAACTTTACAAATATGCTTCAATAATTGAACATAAAGGGCCCTGGATTACAATTAACAGGAAAAAGAAAAGCTGGCTTGTTTCTACAATCCTGCCTTCTATCTATCATTCTGTTTGACAGTAGGTTTTGTTAGATGCGATCTGACTCTAATGCTCAACTGCTCACAACATCTTGTGAGCACGCATTTATAGAGGTTGGTTGTTGTCTGGGGGTCGGACTCAGACACAAAGCTAAGCTTTTGTGGTTGTTGGATAGACACGATGAGGTTGTTAGGGTGTGAACGTGGACTCTTGACTCTGGGTTGTTGCCTTGTTGGAAAGTGGAAAGCATGTCAGCGGCAGCTGTGGATTTGTTTGGGGCTGTGCCTGTGATAGGAAAACACCAAAAGCCATTTCACTTCCCATTGCCCACCTACCGTAAATTTATCTTGTTTATATTTCCTAGTTAGATTAACATGTGATCTTGTATTCTAAGGTATATATATGCATGTCCTGTTATGGTCTCTCATTGAATAATATATCTGCTTTGATTTCGGTCATGTGTTGATTTTGGGTTTAGGTGTTTGGTGAAGCAAGGAGAGATCAGCCCAAGCTTTAAGGAAGCAGGGTTCTGGCTGACTGCTAAGTGTGTTGTGGCGATGGCGGGGGAGGAGATTAACCAGAAGCTTTTAACAAAAACTGTTGAGGCAGAAATCGAGGAAATACCCTTGAAGTCCAAGATATGGACGGAAGCCAAGAAAATGTGGATTGTGGCTGCCCCAGCTACCTTCACCAGGTTCTCTACCTTTGGAATCAATGTCGTCAGTCAGGCTTTCATCGGCCATATTGGGTCGACTGAACTCGCTGCTTATTCCCTTGTCTTCACTGTCCTCCTGAGATTCGCTAATGGTGTCCTGGTGACTATCTCTCTCTTTTTACTATCTATTCTGCGTCTCCACGGTCAAGTTCTTTTTTTTATACTGAAGGTGGGTTTTATGCTTTACAGCTGGGAATGGCTAGTGCATTGGAAACTCTTTGTGGGCAATCATTCGGGGCGAAGCAGTACCACATGCTGGGAGTGTACCTGCAGAGGTCGTGGATCGTTTTGATAATGTGCGCGACTCTGATGCTTCCGATATTCATCTTCACCACTCCACTCCTGGAGTTACTGGGCCAAGAGGCTTATATTGCAGAAGTTGGAGGAACTATTTCACTATGGTTGATCCCAGTGATGTTCGCCTCCATTGCTTCCTACACCTGCCAGATGTTCCTTCAGGCACAGAGCAAGAACGTGCTCATTGCATATTTGGCTGCAGCTTCCATGGCCATCCACTTGGTCCTTTCCTGGCTGTTGACCATAAAGTACAGGTATGGGATCCCAGGAGCAATGATATCCACGATTCTAGCTTATTGGATCCCCAATATAGGTCAGCTCTTCTTTGTTACTTGTGGTGGTTGCCGTGAGACGTGGAAGGGTTTATCGTTCTTGGCATTTAAGGATCTGTGGCCTGTTGTCAAACTCTCTGTTTCATCTGGTGCCATGCTTTGGTACGTTTCTTGTTTTCATTTTCGTCCACTGCTGTAGGTCTTTAGATACTTCTGGTAGCGATCTTGAATTATGTATGCTGTTTATTTGACACAGCCTTGAGCTCTGGTACAACACAGTGCTAGTGCTTTTGACAGGGAACATGGAGAATGCCGAGGTTGCTATCGATGCTCTTGCTATCTGGTAGTTCTCTGCTCGAGATTTCTGCTCTCCGAAACTTCTCTAGTGTTTCTGTTTATGCCTAGCTAAAAAATGGTTCACTTGTCTGGGTTTTCTGCAGCCTCAACATCAATGGATGGGAGATGATGATCTCACTTGGTTTCTTAGCAGCTGCCAGGTATGTTTTATCACCGGAACGCCTATTTTAACACAACCCTTTCGATTTTAGAAGTTGAAATTCATTGACTCCTGTTTTGGGGCATGTTATTTCAGTGTGAGGGTTTCAAATGAGCTCGGGAGGGGCAATGCCAAAGGCGCCAAGTTCGCCATTGTGATGACAGTTGCAACCTCATTCATCATTGGAGTAGTGCTATTCCTAGTGTTCCTATTCTTGAGAGGGAAGGTTGCTTATTTGTTTACGGAAAACGTGGAAGTAGTCCGCGCTGTCTCCGATCTCTCACCACTACTGGCCTTCTCCATTCTCCTCAACAGCATTCAACCCGTCCTATCTGGTAAATTTCCTATAGACTTTCAATGCTGATGAAGAATCTGGTTAATCTTTTTAGAGCTGAAGTGAAGTAACGGAGATCCCAATTTGTGTATAAACTATAACCAACAGGCGTTGCTCTTGGAGCTGGATGGCAGAGTATTGTTGCATACGTCAACATAGCTTGCTATTACCTTGTTGGTATCCCAGTTGGAGTTGTTCTTGGATATGTGTTTGACATGCAAGTCAAAGTAATTAACCCTTTTCTCTCTTTCCTCTCTCCCTTCAGACAGAACGGTAACTATTCCTTGAAGTGTTAAATTAACAATTCCAATGTCAAATTCCCAGGGTGTCTGGATTGGAATGCTGTTTGGAACATTCATCCAAACAATCATTCTCATTGTGATCACCTACCGAACTGACTGGGACAAACAGGTACCCTAATCCCTGAATCGTTTTGTAGTTCGGCTTCTAAATCTGTATCTGAACCTGATTTACCAATCTTTTGATGTTGTGCAGGTTCTTCTTGCTCGCAACCGTGTCAACCGGTGGTACACACCAGTAGCAGAACCTGAGGAGCAAAGTTTGGTGTCTTCCTAGGTTTCAACTACCAGTAGAAACTAGTAACTTAGATTGTTGTGTGGCAAATTCATCCCAACTAGTCCAAGCATCTCTTCACCCTTCCATCCTAATTTTGCCTTTTGTTACTGCAGAGTAACAAAAAAAATATGTAGACTAGTAGTATCTCCATTTCCCATTAATGGCAAAAAAATTGTATGACATCCTAATGTTATAGTCATGCCTGTTTCTTCCCGCATTCTCAATTCTATGTCACAATTCACAAATGTTAAATCGACAAAAAGAAGAAAAAGAAATGATCTAACCAACTTCACAGTTCAGTTTCACCAGAAGTTCTTCGGCGTACGTATATTATGCCTAGATCGCCGTCCTGCTCCTCCACCACGACCAGTACCATCTCTATGAGTGTCGGTAACAGCAAACCGCGAGTATCTCCTAGCCCTGTTTATCTTCATCCTTATGCCCGGAACCTTTCTCCCTACCGCCTGCCATATCATTTGTACAGCATCTCCTTCCACCGAAGGGTACTGGAACTGAAAGAACCGCTCGACTTCCTTCAACCTCGTCCACATCCTAGTCCATTCCTCTTTCTTGATGCTCCGGATGAAGTTGATCAAGAACTTCTCCTTGACTGCGTCGGACGTCTTGACAAACACACAGAATTCGGAGTAGTCCAGGACGTCCTCGTAGGGGAGCTCGATCTCGTCGCTGATGATCACCGGGACGCAGTGACTGGCGATTGCGTCGAAGAGCCGGTTCGACGAGGGCGTGTCGCCGGCTATGTTGAGGCAGAATTTGGACGCGTGCATGCCTCGGGATGCCTTGTGGATGCCGCCTTTCTTTACGCTACCGAACTGGAAATGCACGTCTTTCTCGTCCTTCAGCAGGTAGAATAGCTCTTGCCTCGCCAGTCCACCCTGCACAATGTTTCAACCGAACATGTGAATTTCATATCTTTGTTACTTTGATTTAGATTTAAATGTTGATTCTATATGCTTTCAGTCTAGTTTCAGATTGGATTGACTAGCTGAAGCGCATAGTGAAAAAAACTGGAAAATGAGGGAAAGGAAAGGAGAGGAAGATGAACTCACATCTTTCCTGTAAATGGCACCCTGGAAATAGAGCAAGGTGGGTCTGGTGTCAAACTCCGAACTATCATTCACATAGCTCTTAATAACATGCTTGTAAGGCGCAATCACATCCTTCTCCACATTCGCCACATTGGGCGGATACCTGCCGAAATCCGACAACACGAACATCGCCGGCCACAGCTTCATCCTCGCACTCAGCATACTATTGGGGTGGTGAGCCATCACCAGATGGTCCCTCCCGCCGGACCTCTTCCACTCCGGCTGCGACGTCACGTACTTCACCACTTTGTCCTGCAGCACGTTGTTCCTGCTCCTCTTCTGGTGCGGGTTTACCTTGGAGTACCTGTTGTAGCTCAGTGAAGAGAAGAATGGCACGAATAAGACGTCCGCCTCGCTCGAGTTGCGAACTCGGATCGCGCTCCCAGCTCGAGGGATCTCGGGGAATTCAGAGGCTAGGAGGTCGAGTGTTAGCCAGTACTCTATGCTGTGTTGCAGATTGAGCCCGCCTGGGTAGCCGGGTATGTGGGTTTTTATATCGGGCCAGACTCGACCCGGTTTCTCCGGCTTCCAACCCAAGAGCTCGAAGTGGAATTCTGGCGGCATGTCGTACATGAAAACCTTCAATTGCTGCTGTTGTGGTGGCTTCAGGCTGCTTTCAGCATTGCATTTCACATCACCATTGGTGCTAGTAGCTCTGATTTCGGGTCTAATTATGGGCTTATCTTCGTTCACGGGCTTGGGTCCGGCGTCTAGATTGGTGGTGGTGGAGACGATGTTGTTGATTTTTTCTGGTTTTGTGTCGTCGTCGACGAGGATTGCGCGTGCTCTGGTGGAGAAGGAGCTGGGAGTGGAGAGCTGTTGTTGGAGGGGGATGTCGCTTTTGACGACGGAAAGAGTGGTGACCGTGGGTAAAAATGCGTGGTCGAGGAAGCTTGGGCGGGCGGTGGAGGACCGGATGACGACGAACCAGGAGAGCAGGAACACGGCGGAGATACACGGGAATACGCCGAAGAAGAGCTTTCTTGCCGCGATACCCATTGACGTGCCGCCGCCGTGTCTGTATTCCCCCATCGGAGAGGAACAAAAAGCACCCGGAGTTTTACAATCTCCCAGAAAAGAAAAACCTCTACAAAGGCGACGGCCGGTTCTTCTGTCCGGCGAGTTGAAAATTCTGTCAGACGCGATTCAATGGCATTTCGACGAAGAGACTCGAGAATCCAACGGAAACCCAGATGAGAGAATCGGTTTCTATGTAGAACCCAAAAACGGGGGGAAAAAGCACGAATTATGCAGCTCTGATGAACAGAGAGAGCATTAAATGAAGCGATGCAGAGCAATGTACAGAGTGTGAAGAGAACCCAAATAGGCTGCCGATTGCTTCTTCCTCGTAAAAGAAATTGGGCGTCTGCTGCTTGATTCTTGGTGTATTCTTCTGTTTGTGAATTTGATGGATAGAAGAACTCTGCTGGGATTAGGAGGGAAGAAGGCGGAGGAATAGGAGCTCCCTACTCCGAATCGTTGGCTGGTGGAGGTGGTGCCGCCATTTTCGTTTTCCCTCTGATCTATTTATGGTTTTTTATTTTCCCAGTTTATGCTGACTTCTGCAGTTCTACGACTCATTAATTAAAGAGAAAAGAGTAAAATTAATAACGAGGCGACAGGAGACACGGCCTAGAATCAAACAAACAGCAATCAATTTTCTACTCTCGTCTTGTAGATCCTGGGAATTAAATCTAATCAATCAGGAGTGAGTGAGTGAGTTCATTTAATTAATTGCTCCTCCAAGATCCGGGCTTTTAATCGGAAGCCATGTATGTAATGTATCATCACATAAATCAAATATTTATGGGATTCGAAGAATTAGATACTTCTGTAGAGGAACAATTGGTGATTTGTATTTTCCTTGTACGTACAAGAAACAAAACAAAACAAAGTACTGAACCATAACAAAAAAAAAAAAAAGTTTTTGGTGGTTGGCCTGTATTCGATACATATAACTGTTGGGTTAAATGCATGGTTGGTCACTGAGATTATAAAAAACGTTCAAGTTTGGTCACTCGAAATATTGAAATTCATTGGTGGTACTTCAGTTTACTGAAACAGTTCACGTTTGATCACTCTCTGTCTAACTCCGTTAGCTTTTGTTTACGTGGCAGTCAACTCTAAAAGTTGACCGTTAAATGTCTGACGTGGCAATTTATAAATAATAAATTTAATAAAATTAAATTTTTTAAAATTGGCATTTCATTTCCATCTCATTATCACTTTTATTTAAAATAAAATAAAAATTTCATTTATTGTTTTTAAATTTCCACGTCACCCATTTAACGGTCAAGTTTTAGAGTTGACCGCCACATAAGCAAAAGTTAACGGAGTTGGACGGAGAGTGACCAAACGTGAACGGTTTCAGTAAACTGAAGTACCACCAATGGGTTTAAATATTTTGAGTGACCAAACTTGAACGTTTTTTGTAATCTCAGTGACCAACCATGCAATTAACCCTATAATTGTTCAATCTCATCTAAAGAAAATCTGTTGCAGATGAAGCAAACTTTAACAACATAACAAAACTTGTTGCAAATGATAGTCGAGGGAACACCATTTGGTTGAGCTCCAAAATTCTAGTATCTTGGCGACTGGCAAGCAGTGCTAGGGTTTTTTATGGCAACTCGTTAGCTGGGGAAGGCCGTCGGGAGTCAAGAGTTGGTTAGGTGGGCTTGGTTGTTTATTTTGTTACGCATAATTGTTATTGCATGAGATTTTGGGCTTCGTTGTTTGTGTTTTGTTATTAGGTTAGTAGGAGTTTAGGGCCAATTACGTTAGTCCTTGGGAAGCTAGGTCTCCGTTTGGGTGGCGGATTGGGGTAGGGGCCGAGTGGCCTAGGTAATTGTTGGGTCGGCTAGGGTAAGGGCTTAATTGTTGGGCGAGACAGCTCGAAGAGCGCTGGCGGGAAGGAGAAGGAGGGGAAGAAGGCAGGGGAGTGGAGTTTGTCGTCGACTAAGGAGGGGTTTGGGGGTCGGAACGGTGGCGTGAATGGCAACAGCAACAACGGCAGTAGTGGCGAGCTAGAAGGTGGACCGACTATGGACGAGTTCAAGGGAAACGATGGAACCAAGGGCGGCGGCGACGACACTTTCCTCGCCAAGTTAGCAAGGTTGAATTTTTCAAAGTTTGTTGGAGAGGATCCTGGCACATTGTTTCTATAACGACCCGATACTTTTAACAAACTGAAATACTCATGGCTCCGGAGCTGATTTAAAACAACATGAAAAATTAATTTAAAACAAATAATATTGAATCCTTTTCAAATGAAATGCCCTAAACACGTGGGCAAACTCAATCCTTAGCCATTAAAACTACACATCTTGAACATTGAACCTCCAGTATATACTCATATCATGAACAAAATATAACTAGCTAACTCTAGCTCCTCGGTGGGGTCCTTGACATCTCGTCAATGTTGGTGCAACTGCTTGCATCACCTTGCCTCTCCTCAAAATCCTCATCCGCTAACCCTTCCCCAACCTGGTGAGTGAAAAGGGGTTAGTCTCGCCGTTACTTCCTAAGGTCGTTGCCCTAAGAAACTCCTTACTAAACACGTTATCAGGATTCTTGACTTAGACAAAAGCCGTTCTCGCTTTCATCCTTTATACTTTGTTATCAAACAGTCTATAAGAGATCTCTACTCCTAACTTATCTTTAGAAATTCCTTACTTATATTCTTAATCTATTGACACCAACACTAGGGACCAGCGCGTTACGTCTTGCCGTCCGGTGTCCCTACCCTAGTATGCCAATCGCGATACGTCTCGCCGTCCGGTTGCATACCCAAACTCAGCAATGACACTGCGTTACGTCTCGCCATCCAGTCCATGCCCGGTCAACTACTGCGTTACGTCTCACCGTCCAGTAGTGACCCAACCTCCCGGGGGTTCATCTTACCATTAACCAACTATTACAATCATACATCCATACATTCATACATAGCACAACGCGTGCTTCCACCCTTATAGGCGGTGGGATGCCTCACACACATATCGAGCATTACTCAAAAATTAACTAATTAATAACTTGAACGAAAAGCATAAACTAAAAGACCTAAGACAGAGATTTTACCCCCATTACACTCACCTCTTAAATTAAGTAGACGTGCTTTGACTACTGCTCGTCGAAGTCTTGAAGCTTTAACTACTTCTTCAATTCTAGTCCCCATCTCCATTATGTAGCCGTCCATGCACCATATCATTGAACTAGCCTAGCAACCGCTCAATTCCATGGGACACAAATTTCAACTCCCTTTTAACCTTGTAATTTGATGAAACAAACCATTATTATTAACATAATTTCCTTGCTGAGACTCTTACCTCAATCCCATGGTACTTTTTCCCCTACTGCTGGGCGTTGATTGTGCAAAGGAAAAGAACCACTTGCTGGGGCGGAGATGAGGTTAGAAAAAAAAGAACTCCTTGTCCATTGCCCGCAATGGTGGGAATTAAAAGGGATCCTTCTCGCCTACTGATCCTACTGTTGCAACGCGCTTGTGTCCCCCTAGTGAACCTATCAAAAATCATGCCTGCACCGTCAAAATGGTGAGAAGAAAGAAATGGAAAGTTGCGATCGGCTGCTCTTGTACGAGGATAAAAGGAGGCTGCTCTTGTACGATTGGGGAAAAAAGAATGAAGGGTTTTGTTAGTTTGGGGTGAGGCCGAGTGGGAGGTAGGGTTAGGGTTTAATTGTGTCGGGTCTATTTGGGAATTTCCTAATTACGGGTGAGTTTAATCCAAAATTCAGTTAACGTCCATAATTTTCTCACTTCATGTCTAAATTCGACACCGTTTGAACTATTAATTCACCTTTTTAATCCTCATCAATAATACGGTGGAACTTGACCCAAGGGTATAATATTCATTTTGACTTTTGGAAAGAGCGGGGTGTAACATTCCCCCCTCCCCCCCCCCCCCCCCCCCCGGTTGAAAGAATTTCGTCCCCGAAATTTGCTCGGAACTCATCCTTTACATCGTTTATCTCGATGGTGTCCTCCTTCTTTTCCAAGACTTGCCATCGATCTAGTTCCCTAGGTCCACAATTCATCTTCTTAGGGACGTACTATATCCCTAAGGGGTTCCCTAGTCGATGTAAGTAAACGAATGGGCCTCCTCCCAGCCTTGACACATTGATTCCATGAAACCTTTTTAAGATCCTTATGACTTACTGAATTTCTCCTTGCTTTGCTTATGTACCCCTAGTGTTGCTTAATGTCTAACTTCCACTACCCTTGGGTCGTAGCCCTACGCTTGATTCTCGCGAACTCATTGAACCTTCCTTTCATCCTTTACTCTATATTAAGGATGCCATTTGTCGTAACTCCTTGGCTACTGCCTGTCGATTTACTAGATACTTGGCTCCTTTCTGACCTTATTCTGATCAACTCGCATCCCCGTAGGACATATATGAGCTGCCTTGAACCTCCTCTTCTTACTCATGAAAAGGGTTCACTAAGCCATCCTCTTAAGAATCTGCTCTTTCTCCTTCCCGAGATGTATCATACTCACGCAGGCCTAGTAGAGTTATTTTCCTAATCATGATTAGAGTATACTGGAGATTCTAAAATCCCTCAAAAGAACCCTTTTGACTCACTTCTCCCTTAAGACAAAACCTTGAAAAACACAGATCGTCACTCCACTATTCCTTGAAGACCAAGGAATAGAGGAGTGCCAAGCTCTGATACCAAAATGAAACGACCCGATACTTTTAACAAACCGAAATACTCATGGCTCCGCAGCCGATTTAAAACAACCTAAAAAATTAAATTAAAACAAATACAATTGAATCCTTTTCAAATGAAATGCCCTAAACACGTGGGCAAACTCAATCCTTAGCCATTAAAACTACACATTTTGAACATTGAACCTCCAGTACTAGTATATACTCATATCATGAACAAAAATACAAAATATAACTAACTAACTCTAGCTCCTCGGTGGGGTCCTTGATATCTCGTCAATGTTGGTGCGGCTGCTCGCATCGCCTTGCCTCTCCTCAAAATTCTCAACCTGGTGAGTGAGAAGGGGTCAGTCTCGCCGTTACTTCCTAAGGTCTTTGCCCTAAGAAACTCCTTACTAAACACGTTATCAGGATTCTTGACTTAGACAAATGTCGTTCTCGCTTTCATCCTTTATACTTTGTTATCAAACAGTCTATAAGAGATCTCTACTCCAAACTTATCTTTAGAAATTCAATACTTATATTCTTAATTCATAGATACCAACACTGGGGACCACCGCGTAACGTCTCGCCGTCCGGTGTCCCTACCCTAGTAGGTCAACCGCGTTACGTCTCGCCGTTTGGTTGCATACCCAAACTAGGCAATGGCACTGCGTTACGTCTCACCGTCCAGTCCATGCCCGGTCAACTACTGCGTTACGTCTCGTCATCCAGTAGTGACCCAACCGCCCGGGGGTTCATCTTACCATTAACCAACTATTACAATCATACATTCACACATTGCACAACGTGTGCCTCCACCCATATAAGTGGTGGGATGCCTCACACACATATCGCGCATTACTCAAAATTTAACTAATTAATAACTTGAACGAAAAGCATAAACTAAAAGACATACGACATAGATTTTACCCCCTTCACACTCACCTCTTAAATTAAGTAGACGTGCTTTGGGGAGCTAGGTCTCCGTTTGGGTGGCGGATTGGGGTAGGGGCCGAGTGGCCTAGGTAATTTTTGGGTCGGCTAGGGTAAGGGCTTAATTGTTGGGCGAGACAGCTCGAAGAGCGCTGGCGGGAAGGAGAAGGAGGGGGAGAAGGCAGGGGAGTGGTGTTTGTCGTCGACAAAGGAGGGGTTTGGGGGTCGGAACGGTGGCATGAATGGCGTGAAGACTGGCAACAACAACAACGGCAGTAGTGGCGAGCTGGAAGGTGGACCGACTAGGGACGAGTCCAAGGGAAACGACGGAACCAAGGGCGGCAGCGACGACACTTTCCTCGCCAAGTTAGCAAGGCTGAAGTTTTTGAAGTTTGTTGGAGAGGATCCTGGCACATGGTTTCTGTAATGACCCGATACTTTTAACAAACTGAATTACTCATGGCTCCGGAGCTGATTTAAAACAACATGAAAAATTAATTTAAAACAAATAATATTGAATCCTTTCAAATGAAATGCCCTAAACACGTGGGCAAACTAAATCCTTAGCCATTAAAACTACACATCTTGAACATTGAACCTCCAGTATATACTCATATCATGAACAAAATATAACTAGCTAACTCTAGCTCCTCGGTGGGGTCCTTGACATCTCGTCAATGTTGGTGCGGCTGCTTGCATCACCTTGCCTCTCCTCGAAATCCTCATCCGCTAACCCTTCCCCAACCTGGTGAGTGAAAAGGGGTTAGTCTCGCCGTTACTTCCTAAGGTCGTTGCCCTAAGAAACTCCTTACTAAACACATTATCAGGATTCTTGACTTAGACAAAAGCCGTTCTCGCTTTCATCCTTTATACTTTGTTATCAAACAGTCTATAAGAGATCTCTACTCCTAACTTATCTTTAGAAATTCCTTACTTATATTCTTAATCCATTGACACCAACACTAGGGACCATCGCGTTACGTCTTGTCGTCTGGTGTCCCTACCCTAGTATGCCAATCGCGTTACGTCTCGCGGTCCGGTTGCATACCCAAACTCAGCAATGACACTGCGTTACGTCTCGCCGTCCAGTCCATGCCCGGTCAACTACTGCGTTACGTCTCGCCGTCCAGTAGTGACCCAACCTCCCGGGGGTTCATCTTACCATTAACCAACTATTACAATCATACATCCATACATTCATACATATCACAACGCGTGCCTCTACCCTTATAGGCGGTGGGATGCCTCACACACATATCGTGCATTACTCAAAAATTAACTAATTAATAACTTGAACGAAAAGCATAAACGAAAAGACCTAAGACAGAGATTTTACCACAATTACACTCACCTCTTAAATTAAGTAGACGTGCTCTGACTACTGCTCGTCGAAGTCTTGAAGCTTTAACTACTTCTTCAATTCTAGTCCCCATCTCCATTATGTAGCCGTCCATGCACCATATCATTGAACTAGCCTAGCAACCGCTCAATTCCATGGGACACAAATTTCAACTCCCTTTTAACCTTGTAATTTGATGAAACAAACCATTATTATTAACATAATTTCCTTGCTGAGACTCTTACCTCAATCCCATGGTACTTTTGCCCTACTGCTGGGCGCTGATTGTGCAAAGGAAAAGAACCACTTGCTGGGGCGGTGACGTACTATATCCCTAAGGGGTTCCCTAGTCGATGTAAGTAAACGAATGGGCCTCCTCCCAGCCTTGACACATTGATTCCATGAAACCTTTTTAAGATCCTTATGACTTACTAAATTTCTCCTTGCTTTGCTTATGTGCCCCTAGTGTTGCTTAATGTCTAACTTCCACTACCCTTGGGTCGTAGCCCTACGCTTGATTCTCGTGAACTCATTGAATCTTCCTTTCATCCTTTACTCTATATTAAGGATGCCATTTGTCGTAACTCCTTGGCTACTGCCTATCGATTTACCAGATACTTGGCTCCTTTCTGACCTTATTCTGATCAGCTCGCATCCCCGTAGGACATATATGAGCTGCCTTGAACCTCCTCTTCTTACTCATGAAAAGGGTTCACTAAGCGATCCTCTTAAGAATCTGCTCTTTCTCCTTCCCGAGATGTATCATACTCACGCAGGCCTAGTAGAGTTATTTTCCTACTCATGATTAGAGTATACTGGAGATTCTAAAATCCCTCAAAAGAACCCTTTTGACTCACTTCTCCCATAAAACAAAACCTTGAAAAACACAGATCGTCACTCCACTATTCCTTGAAGACCAAGGAATAAAGGAGTGCCAAGCTCTGATACCAAAATGAAACGAACCGATACTTTTAACAAACCGAAATACTCATGTATACTCTAAATATCGAGAATAATTATCTTGAATTTACTTTAAATTCTTTAGATTCATCCCATTTAACATAAGAGTTAACTTTAATTTCGACATAAATGTTTAAACCAAAGCACGAAAATTAAAGTTAAAGAATTTAAAGTAAATTTAAGATAATTATTCTCGATATTGTGGATTGATGCTATGTGGTGAAGTAAAAGAGATATATAAGGTACGATGGTCTCTAAAGGCTTTACTCATAAAGGAAAGCATTGACTCAAAGAGACTTTCTCTCTAGTATATTTGAAAGACTCATATAAGCATCTCATTATTGATATCACAATTCTTATATCATGTACAGGTGTATTATATTTTGGAGGTGTCAAAAGGCATACTCAACACTTGGTTTAATTTATCTTCCTCCATGAAGTTTTAGGTGAGTATTAATATTCACAAAAGGAGAGGAGGGAAGATACGAGATAAGACTGAACTCAATCACTAAACCTCAAATTCTCAGTAAAGTAATAAATAGAGAGTTAAGGATGTTATGGTTTCGTTGAACTCTTAAGGACATGGTGAGGAGTATTTCTACTTACTAGACTCCATTCGGATAAAAGCCATAAATGTTACAACGTACATCCTTAAATTGGGTATCCATAAGGTAGTTAATGTAACCAATATGTGCAATAAGGACCTTGCACATTTAGGGTTGTCCAACTTAGGAAATAGCTTGTAAGCTACAAGAAGGTATAATGGACAAAAGAATTAACTTATACTTTGTTGGCTACTCAAAAGTACTCTCGAGGCTACAAGTTTTATAATCCCATATCAAGAAGTTTTTTTTAATGAGAAATGAGAAATTTCTTGAGTAATATTGAGTTTTGGGGGGAAGGAACCATATGAAAATGTTGTTACTGTACAAACTCAAAAAACTCAAAAAATGCCATCAATTAGGATATCCACAAAGCAGTTGTATCTTCTTTAAACATAAGGATGACGTCAGGTTGACTAATGATCAGGTTCATATTAGTCTAGTCATGCACAGTTCTAGTTCTGAAAAGTGGATTGATGCTATGTGGTGAAGTAAAAGAGATATATAAGGCACGATGGTCTCTAAAGGCTTTACTCATAAAGGAAAGCATTGACTCAAAGAGACTTTCTCTCTAGTATATTTGAAAGACTCTTTAAGGAATATAATGGCAATGGTGGCTCATATAAGCATCTCATTATTGATATCACAATTCTTATATCATGTTATTAGCTCATTTAGATTTAGAGACTAATGTTGGAGATGATTGTGTATATCTTAAGTTCACTGGGAGTAAATTCATTTTCCTGTTTTATACATCATGGTTGTTCTACTTAAGGTGCAAGTAGAATAAGTTAGTAAACCAGGAGATGTGTTGTAGCTAAGGAAGACAGTTTTGGTCTCAATCAGTGCTCCAATTATATATAAGAAATTAAGATACAAAATCTCTTGAATGCATATTAGCATTAAAGATCTAATGTATACTTTAGTTTATTCTCATCCCAATAAAGCATTTGTAGTAAGAGTCTTTGGCAGATATTTGATTGATCTATGCGTGAAACACTAGAAGGATTCAAACGCATCTGCACACTTTTTCCTTATCTTTTTCTCCTTCTCTCCTCCATTGTCCCACCTTTTACGAAAAATCCGTACTTCTTATCTCTTTTCTCAACGCATATGCTACGGTGCTACTGCTACCCTCTAAATCTCCTCCAGAGACGTCGTCGGAGAAAGGAATGAGATCGAGGAAGTCACTGCTGCACATCGCGAAGGAGGAGGAGCGGCGGTTGTCGGTGGGGAAGAGCAAGGCCGGAGGCGGAGCTTCAGAGATGGAAGAATCGCGACAGAAGGCGCGGCGCGATGGGAGGCTGAGGAAGGGGTCGGATATTTAGGGTTTGAGTATGATTGGGGGGATTTTTTCTCGTTTTGAATTGGGGAGGGGGAGGGCAGATTAATGGATTTTCGGTGGTGGTCGGTTACGTGGTTAACCGCGGTTAGCCGTCTTCGGTTACACAGTTAACCGACCACCGACCGCAACTCCTCTTCCATCGGTTTTCGGTTAGCCGTTAACCGCGGTTTTTGGTCATAACGACTGGTTAACCGCTAACTGGAAACCGAATTGCCGACCCTATCCACTATACATTGTGTTTAAATCAACTATGTCATAACGGGGCAACTCATTAGTACGATATTGTCCAATTTGGGTCAAGCCGCACGGTTTTACTCTTGGGTGTCCTCCCCAAAAGGCCTCGTACTAATTGGGCTAGGTGGACACTAATATACAAGGGTTCCTTCCCTTGTATTTCCGATGTGGTACTTGGATTGTCTCATAACAATCCTCCCCTCAAGACAAGGACCCTATCCACTATACATTGTGTTTAAATCAACTATGTCATAACGGGGCAGCTCATTAGTTCGATATTGTCCACTTTGGGCCAAGCCCGCACGGTTTTACTCTTGGGTGTTCTCTCCAAAAAGCCTCGTACTAATTGGGCTAGGTGGACACTAATATACAAGGGTTTCTTCCCTTGTATTTCCGATATGTTACTTGGATTGTCTCATAACAATCCTCCCCTCAAGACAAGGACCTTATCCACTATACTTTGTGTATAAATCAACTATGTCAAAATGGGGAAGCTCATTAGTACGATATTGTCCGCTTTTGGCCAAACCCGCACGGTTTTACTCTTAGGTGTCCTCCCCAAAAGGCCTCGTACTAATTGGGTTAGGTAGAAACTAATATACAAGGATTCATTCCCTTGTATTTTTGATGTGGTACTTGGATTGTCTCATAACAATCCTCCCCTCAAGATAATGACCACAAACATCGTGTTCTCATCTCATCAATTATATTGATCCGCCAAACATACATGGATCTCTCATGGATCCACCAAACAATCCAGACGCAGAACTCTCTTTGATCTGCCAAACTAACGCGGATCGCAAATCCTGAGCACCAAACGAGGATCCCACCAAACTGACACCACACGTTTCTTCTCTCCTTATCTTCTTTTTCTTCTCTCCTCTCCACACTTTTTCCTTATCTTTTTCTCCTTCTCTCTTCTCTTGTTCCACCTTTTACGAAACATCCGTTCTTCTTCTTCTCTCTTTTCTCAACGCATCTGCTACGGTGCTACTGCTACCCTCTAAATCTCCTCCAGAGACGTCGTCGGAGAAAGAAATGAGATCGAGGAAGTCACTTCTGCACATCGTGAAGGAGGAGGAGCGGCGGTTGTCGGCGGGGAAGAGCAAGGCCGGAGGCGGAGCTTCGGAGATGGAAGAATCGCGACAGAAGGCGCGGTGCGACGGGAGGCTAAGGAAGGGGTCGGATATTTAGGGTTTGAGAATGATTGGGGAGATTTTTTTCTCGTTTTGAATTGGGGAGGGGGAAGGCAGATTAATGGATTTTCGGTGGTGGTCGGTTACGTGGTTAACCACAGTTAGCCGTCTTCGGTTACGCGGTTAACCGACCACCGACCGCAACTCCTCTTCCGTCGGTTTTCGGTTAGCCGTTAACCGCGATTTTTGGTCATAACCGCTGGTTAACCGCTAACCGGAAACCGAATTGCCGACCCTATCCACTATACATAGTGTTTAAATAACTATGTCATAACGGGGCAACTCATTAGTACGATATTGTCCACTTTGGGCCAAGCCGCACGGTTTTACTCTTGGGTGTCCTCCCCAAAAGGCCTCGTACTAATTGGGCTAGGTGGACACTAATATGAAAGGGTTCCTTCCCTTGTATTTCCGATGTGGTACTTAGATTGTCTCATAACAATCCTCCCCTCAAGACAAGGACCCTATCCACTATACATTGTGTTTAAATCAACTATGTCATAACGGGGCAGCTCATTAGTACGATATTGTCCGCTTTGGGCCAAGCCCGCACAGTTTTACTCTTGGGTGTTCTCTCCAAAAAGCCTCGTACTAATTGGGCTAGGTGGACACTAATATACAAGGGTTTCTTCCCTTGTATTTCCGATATGTTACTCGGATTGTCTCATAACAATCCTCCCCTCAAGACAAGGACTCTATCCACTATACATTGTGTATAAATCAACTATGTCATAACGGGAAAGCTCATTAGTACGATATTGTCCGCTTTTGGCCAAACTCGCACGGTTTTACTCTTGGGTGTCCTCCCCAAAAGGCCTCGTACTAATTGGGTTTGGTGGAAACTAATATACAAGGATTCATTCCCTTGCATTTCTGATGTGGTACTTGGATTGTCTCATAACAATCCTCCCCTCAAGATAACGACCACAAACATTGTGTCCTCACCTCATCAATTATATTGATCCGCCAAACATACATGGATCTCTCATGGATCCACCAAACAACCCAGACGCAGAACTCTCTTTGATCTGTCAAACTAACGCGGATCGCAAATCCTGAGGCTACCAAACGAGGATCCCACCAAACTGACGTCCACCGCCCCGAACCGAGCCAGGCTCTGTTACCACTTGTCATAATCGGGAAGCTCATTAATACGATATTGTCCGCTTTGAGCCAAGCTCCTCGCACGGTTTTACTCCTGGGTATCCTCCCCAAAAGACCTCATGCTAATTGAGCTAGGTGGACACTTAAATACAAGAGTTCATTCCCTTATATTTTCGATGTGACACTTTGATTGTCCCATAACAATAAAACACATAACCATTTAATCATACCAACTCTAATAACATCTCACAAACCAATTGGAAAATTCCATTTATCTACCTTAACCACTCTCTTACATCCTTCGCCATTTATCCCTTCTGCCTTTTTACATCAAAACTTTGAGGAATTTTACAATGCTATATAGCATTGGTGCTATAGGTTTTTGCCTTTACGGTACAATTTGAAATTGTACATTTATCGTTATGGTACAACTTCAAATTGTACCTATACTTTTTGTACAAATTCTTTTATGGTACAACTTAAACTTGTACCTTATGTGATGGTACAACTTCAAGTTGTAAAGTTGTACCATAACATGATGATCCAAATTCCTTTATGGTACAACCTAAACTTATACATTTAATGTTATGGTACAACTTCAAGTTGTACATTAAAGCGCCAATGCTATATAGCATAGTAGAAGTGCTCCAAAACTTTTTGGTTTTCTAATATAGATATATGATGATTCCTTTCCCCCTGCCTCATCCTCGCTTGATTACATCGACGGCTTTTGGTCACGACGATTTCTCCCACGTAAGCTAACCACCGGCCCAAAACACATCCTTTAATTAGGTCGACGATTAGTTCCTCCAAAAAAAGCGACGACCCACTTCATGACAACACACTACTCCTCCCTCCCTAATTTACACCGTTTCCATATATATATAACTAGCTTTGGGAGCTTCACAAGTTAAAAAGACCAACCACCCAATGAAAAAAAAATACACAGTGTTCTATGGAATTTGCCCTATAAATATAGCTATAATTAGCTAGGATAATAACCATAAACTCGAAACCCACATCAAGAAGCAACAATGGCGGCCATAAGAAGAAGAAGCAGCAGCAGGATGATGGCAGTTCTCATTCTTTCCTTCCTACTCCTAGCCGGTGAGCTATCATAATTAGTCTTATATTCCCAAAATCTTCATGAATTCCTGTTTACAATTAACTTCGTTCATGATTATTTGCCTACGTACATGTATATTAAAGTTGTAGGCATCTCAAGCTCAAGGGAAATCGTGGTCAAGGCTGGAAGTCATCATGAACATGATGATCATGACTCTACTACTGATGCTACTACCACCGCCATGGCGACGAATGCCATGCGCCACCGCGACCACGACGGCCGGGCAAAGAAGCATGAGTGCGATAGTAACGAGGATTGCTGGGACAAAGACCCTACTAATTGTTCCCGCAATGATGAAGTGTTTTGTTCAAAGGAAGGCTTGTGCAGCTGCTACGGCCGTTGATGATCGTGATCTTCTTTCTAGCCATATGTAAGCTGCCTTGATTGATACGATTATATATATGTTAAGCACTATTACTTTTGTATAATAATAAAATGATGACGACCAAAAGATCATTGGGGGTTATCGGTTATGATAGAGATTCGTCTTTGGTCAGAGTGGCCCTGTGGTAGTTTTTGGAGAAGCAGCTTCTGATTTGGAGCTTTTATAGAGAAGTACTTTTCAAAAAAGGCAGTTGAGTGTTTGGTTGAAAAACTATTTGTTATAAACGCGCTGCTACGGATCGGAAAATCGCAGGAATCGACAAAGCAAGAATACGAAAGCGAGAATCGAAAACACGACACACGATTTACGTGGTTCACTAACATGATGTGTGTTAGCTACGTCCACGGGCGAGAGAGAGCCAGTTTCACTATATCAAGGAGATTACAGATTACAGAGGAGTATGAGAAGTATTTATAGTACTTCTCAATGTGGGTCTAAACCTAATCCAATATGGCAAAGGAAACGGTTACAGACCAGGCCTAGAACCCGAACCCAAATAACAGCGAGACCCCCGATTACCAGTCGTAGCGGCTGATAGTCCGATTCAAGTCACATCAACACTATCAAAAGTGTTTTTTAATATGAGAAGAAGTGTAAAACACTTCTAAAGGCGAGGCCAAACATAGGAATAATTAAATAGGTCGTCGTCTTTGTTATGATGGCTAGCTAGAGTCTTGTCTTTCTGGCTTTGGTCTTAGGAGGTATAATTAAAAAGGTTATCTTTTGTATCACTTCTCCTTTTGTTTTTCTTACATGTGTTATCGAAAATCAATAACCATACTACTCAAACTTGCAATATATATATATTCCTCCCTCTTGAGACCATCTACAATGCTATGGGTAAAGTGCCAATTTTTGGCACTTTTGAGCTTTAATGGCAAAAGATAAAAAGTCAAAGTGTTAAATTCTAAGGTTTTGGGAGCCAAATTTGGCTCACAAAAAACAAAAAGTGCTAAAAGTGAAATAAAAATCGCAGAGAGATGGGGAGAGAAAAACCCGTGGGAAGGGGAAGGGGGAAGGGGCCGCCTGCTTCCCACATGCGCGTCCCTTCTTTTTTTTTTATTTGTTTATGATGACAAACTACAAATCAGCTCCTGGAAAACTTCTCCACCAGTCACCAATTTCGCCCCAACGGCTATTTTCTCCTCCAACAACTATTTTTAGTCCCAACAACTATATTTTTCAAATTTCCTCTATGAAGATGACCACATACTTCACTTCTAATTACACCACAACGACATTTTCCTCCCCTCTCATCAAATATCAATCTCTCACTACATTTCTCATTCTCTCTACATTTCTCTTCCTCTCCAACTTCTCGTCATGGCTACTCGTCAACCCAATTGGATCGATGATGAAGATAAGAAATTAGCCAAACTTTGGATTCAAATATCGGAGGAAGGTGAGGTCGGTCGTTATCAATCTAATCCGATGTTTATTGCTCGAATTACAATCATATTCAACAATGAAGGCACGAGAATTTATCATTCCAATAGTGGGGTAAAATCAAGATGGCAGAAGATTAATCGTCATTGTACGGTGTGGAATGGAGTGTTGAAGAGAGCAAATGCATCACCAATGAGCAGATCCAATGGTAAGTAAAATTCTTATATTTATTACGTTTGTTCTAAACTTTTTATTTAATCAAGTTTATATTTACTTACTTTTTTTTGAACTACTTGTCTAGCTAGTTCATGCTCATGCTCTTTTCAGAGCTCAAACCAAAACAGATTTCGAATTCGCATCATGTTGGGAAATACTCGAAAAGTGTCCAAAATACATGGAACAATTCCATGCCCACGTACAAGACATTCCACCAATGGATGGATCTTCATCATCCATGCCATCTGGAGTTCAAGCAAGTGGTCATCCTTATGTGATCTGTCGTCCCGAAGGTAGAGATAAGCAAAAGAATAACAAAAGAGGAGGTGCAGATGGAAATTCTACAATGGAAGCTTTCCAAAAAACTATGGAGGATATGGCGGCAAGTAATACAAGACATGATGCAATTGTTGAGTTGAGGGAGGCACGCGAAAAGGCAAGGGAGGAACATGTGATAAATATGTGGTCACTCCCACCAACCACTGTATTTTCGTCATTGATGACATCATATTTATCATCGGAAAAAATATATCAAATTTTTTTAAAAAATCATATAAAAAAGTTCTTTCTAACTAATTATGACTAACTATATAAAAACAATTAAAAAATTATATAAATAAAGCAATGAAATGTACAATAAACTAACACATAAAAAAATCACAAATGTAGCACTTTGGCATTTGGCTCTACTCCATTAAAGCAAAAGCACTTTATTGAGTGCCAAATTTGGCACTAATTTTTAACACCCATTGTAGATGGTCTCACTACTCTATTCGAACCTAGACTATTCACTATTTAAGTAAATGGCTATTTGCTACCAACTTAAAATTATTAAAATGAAAAATTCTAATTCAAAATTCATCTTTATGAATTTATACATTTACAACGTAACTTCACTTCCCACTCCAAGACCACTAAACTTTTCTTTTAATGTCTTCATACATCTAATGTCTTCTTTGTACATCATTTGATGCCAATAAATTTACAGTCGAACGGTGTAATAAGAAAATATCTTAATAAATTTTTTGAAAGCTCTAGTCAATAAATGCCACTGGTAGAAGATATTATATATGTAAGCCGACATATTATCCATTTGCACAAAGAAACGTGTCACTTTATGGTCTATGAACGTAAATTAACATGTAACAACATGCATAGTATGATAGCAACAAACATATATTAGTTTTATAATACATTAGCCAATAGACTAAGCTAATGTTTAGCGCCTTGACTATATGTAATTCGATTTGGGATCAGAATCTATGATTTTACGCTTGAAAATCAACAATCTCACTACTAATACAAGTCCTCCTTAGTCATAAACCAAATAATATTTAATAAATCGAGTTATTGAAAGAAGGTTAATTATAGATCTCATACCACTCTCTTACATGCTCCCTCAAATGAAAGCCAGCTCACAAACATGAAGTTTACTAGATATCCACCATGTATTGTGATTAAATCAACCGTTATACTACTGGAAGTCATGACAATTCGAACAAATCACCACTTGATTATACCAACGCTAATATCATGTCATAAGCCAACCGAAATCCCAATAACTCGAATTATTATAAATAATTCCATTTATCAATCTTAACCACCCTGTCTTACACCCTTCGCCAGTACTTCTCCTTCTGATGGTCTATTGGTCTTATGGACAGCAACTACTGACCATAAAGTTATGAAACTGCTGCCTGCCTGCCTGCCTCAAATATTTCAATACTAGTATACATAATTATCATCCCAACAACAACAAAAAAAGTACATAATCATCAAACTAGTAACATACAAGACACCACAGTCGTCTGCAACTGCTACATGACCCCAACGATCTTTTATTCGATCATCATCACTATCACAAAACTAGCACTTCCAAGTTGATCAATATCGAGGCAGCTATATAAATATATGGTGAGAAAGAAGATCATCATCATCGACGGCCGTAGCAGCTGCAAAAGCCTTCTTCTGAACAATATAGTTCTTCATCGCCACCACATTCAGGAGGGTGTTTGCCCCTGCAATCCTTGTTGCTATTGCACTCCTTATTCTTTACATTCGTCGTCATCATGGCGGTGGTAGTAGCAGTAGAGTCATCACGTTCATTGCCATGTTCTTCATGATTTCCAGCCTTGACTTCGAATTCCCTTGAGCTCGAGATTCCTATAACTTGAATATGCATATATATACGTACATGGGCATAATGAAGCAAGTTTGTCATCAACAGATCGAACTCATGAAAGATGTTGAGAATATAAGAGTAATTATGACATAGCTCACCGGCTAGGAGTAGGAACGAAATGATGAGGAATGACAACATCCTGCTGCTTCTACTAACGGCTGCCATTGTTGGTTATTTCTTGATGTGGGTTTCGAGTTTTGTGGCTATTGCTAGCTAATTATAGCTACATTTATAGGGCACATCCACGGAACAATAATGTATATTTCTCATGAAGTACTGGCTCGTCGCTTTCAGCCGGAATCCTCGACCGAATTAAAGGGTGTGTTTTGGGACGGTCGTTTCGTTATCTCTTACGTTGGAGAAATCGCCATGCCCAAACGCCGTCGATGTGGTAAGCCCGTGATGAGGCAGAGAGAGGGAAAGGAATCATCATATCTAACTAGGTGGCGATGTCGCGCCTTGTCGCGAGAGGAGATGGCCTATCGGCATGTATTATGTGACCCGTTATGTTGTTTTGTTAGTATTATTATCCTAAAATTAATTTTTTGTTAGCAGTTTTGTTAATAATATTGAATTGACAATATGATATTGAATAAGAAAATATATATGACAGCCAACATCCGATTTCAAATATTTTGAAATTTTGGGCTAATAAACTATATTTACCTAAACCCAAGTAGACCCATTAATTATGGGTAGGGTATGGGTGACTTATATATGAGTTTGGAAGCTGTAGATGAGATTGGGCATTGTATGGATATTTACTTTCATAATCTAAATGTGTATGAGTTGGGTGGGGATACCCATTTATTCGAAGGTGTTTTAATTACACATACAAAAATTATAACTATTTGTAGAACTTCAAAATTTTAGGTACCAAAATGTAGTAAAAAAAATTAGGTACTAAAATGTATTGTTCCATCAATATTTTGATTTTTGAGGACTTGTATGCTAAAAAAATAAATTTAGGCTATAAATCTAAGATCTATTAAGTTTATGTACCGAACTATAATTTGCATAGTTGAGGCTTAATTCCTTTAATGGTGATGTATTTAAGATGATAATTATTTACTTTTTTTAGAAAAATGGAAACTATTTATTTGATATGTGTAGGTACCTAGTCAAACATATAATTGTTGAAAATCTAGCCCGGGTGAAAAAGAAAAACTATATAGAGAAGCAAAATGAATACAAACGGGAACTCGCTAAAAATTTCAAGCCTTCAAATCCCATAGTGGACAATGATGACTTTCTAATAAGTAATAGTCATATATCTTTATTTTTAATTGGACTCGACATTGAGCTGAAAACGTTAATGGTTCATGGTTCAATTACTAATTATGGTTGGACGAAGAAGGCAATGAAAGAAATACATAAAGTGTTATGATTTTTATTACTGTTGATTTTTTAAACATTGTTCTATTAAAATGTCATACAAAAACTTCGTAAGATCAATATCTTAATGTACTCATATTATATTTTACTAAATACGTTGTCACATCACCGAATAGAATGCTCTTTTAAAAATGATCGTTATTATTTCAAATGGATATCATACATGTTTATTTGAAGTAAAAATCTCATCAAGGACCAAAATGGTCGAATCTTCTTCTACAGTTGAGTGATACAACATCTTGTATGGTACAAACTAAATTTATAAATTTATGTTACGCTGGATTGGATTTATGGATTCAAGTGAAATGTAAACATTGGACCAATATGTAAATTTTAAAAATTGTAGGTATGAAAATCTCATAAAGTTTAGATACTAAAACATAATTGTTCAATGATTTTAATTTAAAATTAAATTTGGGGTATCAAAATGTAGAATATACATTATAATGACTAAGTTGTAATTTAATTAAATTTGAGGTATCAAAATGTAGTTATTTTGGCAACAGTAACCTCACTTAACGTTTATATATAGTAATATTCTAAAACCAAAAGTCTTTGGTAAGAAGGTCTAATCCGTAGTCCAATACATTTAAATAGTAACCGTTAGATGATGGATAATAAATACACTGAGGGCAAAACAGTAAACTAGCCATCCGTTTGAGAATTCGAAAAACCATATCTCACTCTTGTCATTTATGAAAGGTATCTAATTAGTTATATCCTATTTAATTTTAACGAACTATTTTTCTTTAATTTTAAGTCAAAATTTAAAAAAAAAATGCTTACACACAAAAATCAGTTCAATTGTGCTCTTTAAAATGACATTCACCTTGATATATTTTGGAACAAACAACAACAAAAAATTGTGATTTGATTACCTTGGGATGTACATAAGATTATACTACATGATATGGAAGTGTATATATTAACTGTCATTTACCACATTTCGTCATCGTCTACCATCAAATACCACAATGTACCAACGTGGTATATTTTGTCCTTAAATTTTTTTTCCCGAAAATTTGTAGATCCAATAGATCACGATGAACTCTTTCCTCTTGGGCAAAAAATTTCAGAGTTCGAGTTAAAAATGAAGGTGGTACCGAGGTTGTATAGGGTGGTATATTTGGTCATGAATTTTTTTCCCAAGAAATTTGTAGATCCAATATATCACGACAAATTGTTTTCTTTTTCAAATTATGAGTAACAAATGGTATAAGGGTTTTATATAGGGATGACAATGGGTCGGGTTGGGGCGGGTTTTGTCAAACCCAAACCCAAACTCATGGATTTATCCGCCAAAAAAATCGCGGTAAAATTCGCTGGGTTTGAAAAACTCAAACCCAACCCAACCCAACCCGCTGGGTATTCGCGGGTTCATGGGTACCCGTGGGTTTTTGTGGTAAAAAATTTATAATAACAAGTTTCTTTCAAAATAAAAGTTTAACATAAATTTTCTAATACAAATTATTCATACAAAAAATACCAATCTAGAGCATACAAGCAAACCGCCCGCTGGGAATCCGCGGGTTCATGGGTACCTGTGGGTTTTTGTGGTAAAAAATTTATAATAACAAGTTTCTTTCAAAATAATAGTTTAACATAAATTTTCTAATACAAATTATTCATACAAAAAATACCAATCTAGAGCAAATGATCAATACAAATTGTTCAATAAAGATAAACATCTATAAATAATAAGATTAATTGAAAGCTTCTTCATCGTCAACTAAGTTTCTTTACTCTCCACTTCATAATATCAACTTCATTCTAAACGAACAAATTATACATGTCTCCACAAACATAAAGAATATTAGTTGTGTGTGGGCGGGTACCCATGGGACGAGTTTACCTACACCCAAACCCAACCCGACCCGGTAAATAGTGTAGCGGGTTAAAATCGAACCCGGCCCAAAACCCGTCGACACGGTTTTACCCGTGTTGACCGGGTTGGGTCGGGTGGGTACCCGTGGGTTCGGGTTTTGTTGCCATCCCTAGTTGTATAGGGTGGTATATTTGAATATAGAACCTCATACTATCTTATCACTATCATAAGAACATTATACTATTATAGTAAGACTACATAATATTATTTTATCATTTTCTTACTATGATCTTATCACTACGGTAAGACGGACAACACCACTATCATGCATATTATGATATTAACATAGTGATAATATCATGATGTCACAATGGTAAGATGAGGTGAAAGGTGATTTGACTGCATGCCTTGAAATCCACATCGAACAAAAAATTCCGCCCAACTGTTCCAAAAAGGCCTACTTTCCCTTCTTACTCTTTTATAATATAGACCATCAAATCTCTTTCTCTCCAATATAATTACAACCATTTGATATGGTTTTATTTATTTACATGCATAAGAGATTTTTTAATTGGAACCTAAATATTTTCATTACTCTTTGCTATAAAACATTTTTTATTAGATGGTTTCTCGCTGCTTGGGTTATTATATTTTCGTCCACAAAATCAACGAAATATTTAAGGGATACTTAATAGGCTAGCTAACTATGGTGGAAAAGTCCTACTAGTTTCATATTTTGTGCTTTCTATATATTTTAATCAAGAAAGATACAACCAATTTGTTTAATGTAATTGATTATGATTCGTTAATTCTTATTTTTGTTTGAAGAGACCTTGATCGAAATCCTAATAGTGATGTATTAGCATCCAATTTTAAATGGGAGAAAAATGAGCACACATGATATGATGATTCCTTTCCCCCCTGCCTCATACAGGCTTGACTACATCGACGGCATTTGGGGGCACGGCGATTTCTCCAAAACACAGCCTTTTATTCGGCCGCGAATTAGTTCCTGCAAAAAGCGACTCACCACTGCTCCTCCCTCCCTAATTTACACCGTTTCCATTTATAGTTTTTCTTAGGGCTGAATTACACATTTGGTCACTCAAATTATACAAATCTTTCACGTTTGCCACCCGAATTACTTTTCTTTCTTATTCGCCACTAACTTTAAGAATCGTTTCACCGTAGCCACCGGCCGTTCAATTCCGTTAAAATCATCCTACGTGGCAGTCAACCAAAGCCTTTGACCGTTAGTTTGATGATGTGGCAATTAAAAAATAAAATATAAAAATATAAAAAATAAAATCATTTTTAGTTTGCTGCCAATTCCACGCTCCGGCCCCGTGACCGACGTGGCGAGCTTTGGGCTAGCAGTGGTGCTATTAGGGGGAGCGACGAGCATGAGCGCAACGCAGCCGCTTGGAAAAGGGTGGCTCGACGGAAAGTGCTACGTCGTGAAAGACGGTATCTACGTCGGCTCAGGGGTTCTGACGCTAGTTTCAACCGCTGCCGTCCTTGGCTCCGCTGTCGTCGCCGTCAGAAAAGCCCAGGCTGAGCAGGGGCGCAGAGTACATGCCCAAGCTATCGTCGGCTCGTGACTATTCCTCTCATTTTTTGTCGGAAAGAAAATTACAGGCTAGATACAAAGAGTGAAAAGAAAAACAAACTTATACACAGATAGATTGTTACAAAGAAGAATGAAAAGGGAACTGGAAAAGAATGCTGCAACTTTCGTGGTCACAATTAGAGTTGAAGTTTCCTTTTTCAAGGAGGGGAAAGGTTAATTTGCTCTTCCGAACCTTTTTCTGATCGATTTCGTTCCCTGTGGGTCATCCACTCACCCTTTTTCTCTGCTGAATTAGATAGAAAAGCAGAGGTGGAATGGGGTCGGAGCGTGGAATTGGCAGCAAACTAAAAATGATTTTATTTTTTATATTTTTTTATTTTTTAATTACCACGTCATCAAACTAACGGTCAAAGGTTTTGGTTGACTGCCACGTAGGATGATTTTAACGGAATTGGACGGTCGGTGGCTACGGTGAAACGATTCGTAAAGTTAGTGGCGAATAAGAAAGAAAAGTAATTCGGGTGGCAAACGTGAAAGATTTGTATAATTTGAGTGACCAAATGTGTAATTCAGCCTTTTTTTTAGGGAGTTTCCATTTATAGCTTTAAAAAAAGACCAACCACCCAACAATGAAAAATACACAGTGTTCCACGGACGGATGTGCCCTATAAATGTAGCTATAATTAGCTAGGATAATTACCATAAACTCGAAACCCACATCAAGAAGCAACAATGGCGGCCGCAAGAAGAAGAAGCAACAGCAGGATGATGGCAGTTCTCATTATTTCTTTCCTATTCTTAGCCGGTGAGCTAACATAACTAGTCTTATATGTTCTCAAAATTTACAGGGAATGCTATTTACAATTTAACTTGGTTCATTATGATCTGCCCATGAATTCAAGTTGTAGGCGGCATCTCGAGCTCAAGGGAGATCGTGGTCAAGACTACTGGAAGTCATCATGACTCTGCTGCTGCTACTACCACCGCCATGACGGCGAATGCAAAGAAGCATGCGTGCAATAGTAACGAGGATTGCTGGGACGCGGACCCTACTAATTGTCCCCGCAACGATGAAGTGTTTTGTTCAGAAGAAGGTTTGTGCAGCTGCTACGGCCGTCGATGATCTAGCTGCCTGCCTCGATTGGCCTTGTCATGGAGATTAAGGAGGTTTGTGGTGATGATACAGTTTCTTCATGGGGTTATAGTTAAGGAAATAACTAGGCTATCTTTGTTAAGATGGCTAGAGTTTTGTTGTTCCTGGCTTTGGTCTCGACTTTGTTGGTCTTTTTTATCACTTCTCTTTGTCTTTTTTTTTCTTCTTCATGCTACTGAAATAAATAAATAAAAGATCTTGGTCTTTGTCTTCTCTCTCTCGCTCCGTTGTGATTCACTGAAATTAAATATTAGTTGACTGCCACATCACTCATTTAACGGTCAACTATAATAGTTGACTGCCACATCAGCAAAAACTAACGGAGACTAACGGAGAGTGACCAAACTTGAACTATTGAACTAATCTTAGTGACCATGAATGAAATTAAATATTTGCAGTGACCAAACATGAACGGTTTTAGTAAACCTAGTGACCATCCTTGCAATTAACCCTTTGTTTGTCATCTACCTAACTTTTGTGTTGTTCTTGTTGGTTTTGCTTTTAACTGATATATATATATATATGCATGACTTTTCTACTTTTGGTAAAAATGTTTGGATTCTGCTCGTTGTTTGACGATCATTTGTTGCTGGTCTTTTACGGGTGTTGACAGGTGGTTAAGAAGTGCTTACATATTTATGTCTTCGACTTAATATTTTTCAAATCTAATGCAAAACAAATGACATATGGTCCGTTGAAGTTTCACATGAGATTGAAAAGTGAATTCACTAACACTTTGTTTTTTATGATGAAAAGTAGGGGGAAAGGAAAAATGTAAGGAAAAGCACAGGAACCAAAATGTTTTCCCTTGTTTTTAAGCTTTAAAGCAGTAACTGAAGAAAGAAAATATAGGGAAAGTGTACTGTACAGGAACCAAGATGCTTTCCCTTTTTTTTCTTTCTCAAAATTTCCTTTTGTTTTACCTTCCCAAATTCAGTGGCGTGGCTTCTTTACAATTCTCTCAAGTGGCACTTATTTTTTGGTAAGTGGTTTATGATGGGGTTTTAGTTCGTGATTCAATTGCTGCATCACTCAGGAATCATAGATGATTCATTTTTTTATGTTTTTTTTATTGGAATCTGTTTTTATTACCTAATAATTATTCTTGTAGTGGCTTATGTTAGATGATGTTCATGACTGCAAATTTTCATCATCATCTTCTTGATATCACTTTTTCTCTTTTCTCTACCTTAATTATTTTAATGGCTGCCTCCCATTCTATTTCCCTCCACCGAGTACTCATTTGGCGCCAGAATTTGAAGCACGTTGGCCTAAAACAATCAAACATTTGACAGATGTTAGCTATTGCATTGATGTCTATTTTAGTAATTGATTATGATAACAAAGCCAAAAGTACTTTTAATACGAATGAACCAAACAGCTTCTGCGGCAAAAAAGCACTTTTACATTATAATTGCCAAACAATAAACTGCTTATTTTGAAAAGTGCTTCTCTAAAAGCTCAAGCCAGAAGCTGCTTTTACAAAAGCTACAGCAGGGCCAAACTGAGTTTATATATAAAATCAAACAGATGCAAAAAAAAAAAAAAAACCTGAGTCGGCTTGTTCAGCCTGAACCAACTCCCCACATTAGCCACCAACCTCTAAGCTTCCACGTTCCGTCCGCAGTCATCCAGATCTTGCCCGGATCTATGCGTGTGAGGCTCCACCGCCCTCGTCAGAGTCCCGCTTTCCCTTGTTGCGACCGCCGCCGTCAATTCTCTCTTCAACACCGATCAGAAGCTCGCCGGCTAGATCAAGTCGCCGAAGCGCTTTTTTCTTTCCATCTGTCCTTGTTGCCGGATCAATCCTCCCCTTCTTGCCTTCCTCGTTGCCATCTCAAACAGCAATATAACAACCTTGACAGCTGGCCTAGGTGACGTGTAAAACAGGAGCCAATGTATAAATAGGAAGATTCTTTCTGTGATTGGTTATATGTTGTTATCCAATAAACTCATTCTTAGCTACTTTACCAATTATGTTAGTAGATAGCTGAATAAACACGCCCCCCCCCGGATATATCTCAATACAATTCGCCAGATTTCCTCCATTATCGATCCTTACAAGTGGTATCAGCAGCCTATAATATGGCAATGGCGACGAATACGTCTCGAATCGTGGATTTGGAGAATCAGATGGTTGCGGTCCAAGTGAAGTTGGATACTCATCATCAAGATTTGAAGGACACCATTGTTGTTTTGGCAGCCTCGACGAAGGAGAATATCGACGCTCTTACAGCTTCTATCACCAGGTTGCAGGAGAAATTGTCGATTCGCTCGCTGCCGCACGCCGATCCCGGTCATTTTACCGATCACCAACACTTCCGTCATCAGCAGCGTCGTCCGTCGCTTCTCGACCACTATCTGCGATTGGAATTCTCTTACTTTTCTGGCTCGGAACCTCAAAGTGAATCTCGGATTATGAATGATCCTCACGCCTGTACTTCCGAGTTGCGGGGACAAAAGATGTACACTCAAAGACCTTTGGCTCGCTTGAAAAAAGGTTTCGATCATGGATTCATTGAATCCGTTGATTTTGTAGAATGTTAGTTTTTTTGTTGTTTTGTGTATTTTTTATTTTAGCTTTAAAGATTTTTATGGATATCAAATCTTTATAATCATAAGGATTATGTATCTTGATTCGGGAGATCTTTTTTTCTCCCTTTTTATCCCACTAAATAGACATATCAATATATTTTCTATTTTTTTAGAACCTCACTAATTTTTTTATTAAGGATAAATATATCATTTAATATAGAATAAGAATTTTTATTTTCATTGTATGTTAACAATCACACTTACCAAAAAATTAAATATTTAATTTTTTTGAACAATCCGAATAGTTTAGTAGAATCTTTAGATTATTTACAATCTATAGATTTAGACTCTTCTTCTCCAAACGTCGCCTTAGTCGCTCCAAGACATGCCAACACCAATATTAGGAACTTTAGCCAAGTAATGAGAGTTGAGATGGATACAATTTATTTAAGAATGATGGTTTACACCTTTATATACAATGAAGGTTCAAGAAGGCGTAATTCCGCGTACGCCAAGGCGCGCCTAAGGTCGAGGAAGATAATTAAGCATTCATTTGAAATGCTAATATACTATTATTCAATGTTAAAGAAACATATAAATGATACGTAGAAAACAATAGGTTCAAGTTTGTGAGATGTCTTGTATGTTTTGAGAAATTTCTGGTATATTTTAATAAATTTGTGGTCCGCTTAGTGACGTTTTTTTTTTTTACGTTTTATGAAGTTTTTTGTCTGCTTTAAGAAACTTGTTATGTGCTTTATAAAACTTGTGGTGTGATTTTTTTGTCTCTAATATGTATTTTGTGGTATGCTTCATGATACTTGTGGTGAAACGAACTTAATGCACCGCGTTTAAAATCTTCTGAAACAACTTCTTTCGTTCATGTCTGATTGAGTCTATGGAATGAGTGATGATTAGGGCTGTTAACGATCCGATCCGAACTGAGTTTTGATGGTTCGGGCTCGGCTTTTTAAACAATTCCAAACTGCCCAGCTTGTTAAAATAATTCCAAGCTTGAGATTGACTCGAGTTTGGCTCGTTTACTGGGCTCGGTTCGCCAAATGAGGTTAACGAGAAAAAATTGAGTTCAACTGATAAAATATCGATTGTAACTCAAGTTTGAGCTTGAGCTCAGCTTACAAAGACATCAACATGCAGCAAACACTTAAAGGCTTTCCAACTTGTTCGCTAGTCTATCAAGCTGAACATTTCATGGTTCAAACTCGGCTCATTTACCAACGAGCTTGTTCGCGAGCCGGCTCAGTCAAAGACGAATCGAGTCGAGTACTATCACACAAGTTTTTTCTCGAGTCGTACATCCAATCATTCATAAGTGATTTGGTTCATTAACAACCCTATTCACCGTAGAAGATAGTTGGAAAATCAATTGATGAACAGAACTGGTATGTTAAATATTGGTGACGCGTTAGTTGCGTAGCACATGCATCATCAGTTGACTCTGCCGTAAACCGATATTGAGAGAAAGAGAGGCATAGTCGGCTATTCGTACCATGCCAACGTGAAGAGACAAGCCTTGAAAAGTATTTTTAGTTAGCATCGATCGGCTTCCTCGTTGCTTCTGCCGCTTGGGATATCCGCAACCCAGTCAATCGGCCGGACGAGTGAATCAACGGAACCATTTGCATATAAATAACGAATGGGTAGATAGCTAGCCATGAACAATTGAACATAAGACCTAAAGAAGCTAAAATATAATGGCGGGTGGTGGAATCAGCAGAAGTACGAATATGATGGCGGCGGCATTCCTCATCATTGCATTCCTACTCGTGGCTGCTCGTGAGTTCAATTACTACTTTCGATTACTTTTCCTTGTTTGTAACAAGGTTTGAACAAGCTTGTTTTTTTTTTCCATATGTGGAATTTGCAGCCATCTCGTGGTCACGCGAATTCAAGGCAGGAAAGAAAGAGCTTGGTCGCCATACAAATGCTACTGCTGCTTCTACCGGCGCCGCTACTGATCCTTATTGTTACGATGGTCGTTATGACTGCAAACTGGATTCGGATTGCAAGGGACAATGTCGTTGCGAATCTGGCGATCCCTACTGCGCCAGCCTCCTCTGCTTCTGCCCTGGCCGATGATCAATGAATTATGGTCATATGCATATATGAACCTCGATTTGGATAAATATGAATAATCGAAACATGATGTTATAGATATACAATAATAACGATGAACGACGAAGAGGATTATTTTGAAGTCTGGTTCATTATTTTAGTTATCAGCATTATCAGTAGTACTCTTAGGGGTGGAAATCGGTACGGTATCGGTATCACAATACCAAATACCGAAATCCCGAATACCGAATTACACCCTAAAATCAATCTCAATCCCAATCCCTAAATAATTTCGGTATCCCAATCCCAATCCCTAAATATTTTGGTATCCCAATCGGTATTATCGAATACGAAATTAATTACATTTAAAATAAATAATTAAATATATAAATTAGATTTGATTGTTTAATATAGGACAAAGCGACTAAGCAAAGAGACTTGAGTTTTTCGTAAAAAAAAAAAAGAATCTTGAGTTTGGCTAGAGCTAGGATATGGATAAGGAGAATGGAGGAGAGGTGACATATCAAGTTTTTGTCATTGGTTATCTTTAATTTGACAAGTTGGAGGTTGAGAGAAGACTAATACTAGTGTTTGCTTTTTGGTGTTATGAAAATAACAATAGATTGGTCGTTGAGGGTCGTGTAGTAGTGAATGAGAGAGTCTAGTTGATAGGATAAAATACACACTAGCTTATATTTCGGTATTGTTCGGTATTTCGGTATATACAGATCTCAATCTCGTAATCCCTAATATCGAATAACAATTGAAATTGAATTCCAATCCCAAAAAATAATACGTGTATTCGGTAATACCAAATATAGAAAAATTCGGTACAGTATTCAGTATATCTCAAATACCACTACCAAACTTCTAGCACTAAGTACTCTACATCAAGTAAAATTTAATATATGGTGATAAATTCCTTTCATTTTCATTAATTACTGTGCATTTGTTGGACTTGGACCCACTCTCCCGCCAATCTGTTGGATTGGAGTCAAGTGTCAACCCTTTCCGTCACTTTATTTTCAAAACCTGATCGGATGCTTAATCGGATGAGTTAGTGGTTATTGAGTTCAGGAAAAAATTTCAAAGTACACTAGTTGTTAAAAAAAAATTCCAAAATACATAAGTTATAAATTTTTTTTCCAAAACTACACATGTTTGGCATTCACTGTTTTTGACAAACGCAGTGAAGATTATCACCGTTTTTTCCAAAACTACACATGTTTTACCAATAGCGGTGATTGACTCGCTATTGGTAAAACATGTGTAGTTTTGGAAAAAACGGTGATAATCTTCACTGCGTTTGTCAAAAACGGTGAATGCCAAACATGTGTAGTTTTGGAAAAAAAATTTATAACTTATATATTTTGGGAATTTTTTTTAACTAGTGTACTTTGGGATTTTTTTCCTATTACTATCACTCATTTTGAGTGATAGTTTCCTTCACATCAAGCAAACAATGCATGTATTGTTTGTGCAGAAAATTCAAAAAAAAAAAAAAAACAATGCATTGTGGACAATACATGCATTGTAACTATCTCAACCAAACAATCACCAAAATCAAACGAACCCTTAATTAATGTCTCCAATCCATGGACAAAAAATCTTGCTTTAAAGTCAGCAAATGCAGTTTTTTTTTTCCTATTACTATCACTCATTTTGAGTGATAGTTTCCTTCACATCAAGCAAACAATGCATGTATTGTTTGTGCAGAAAATTCAAAAAAAAAAAAAAAAAACAATGCATTGTGGACAATACATG
This sequence comes from Linum trigynum, assembly GCA_964030455.1. NCBI lineage: Eukaryota > Viridiplantae > Streptophyta > Magnoliopsida > Malpighiales > Linaceae > Linum > Linum trigynum. The sequence continues at coordinate 53,278,920 of OZ034817.1, read as the reverse complement.
CATTGTAACTATCTCAACTAAACAATCACCAAAATCAAACGAACCCTTAATTAATGTCTCCAATCCATGGACAAAAAATCTTGCTTTAAAGTCAGCAAATGCATCTTTTTTTTTTTTTTTGGATAGAGAATGGTTGATGTTGAAGATAACTTTTTAGGCAAAATACATCATATTACTCATATTTCTGTAAAGGTTTTGTGAAATCAAGCATTCATTATTATAGGGTACCAGTTGAGTTTTTGGTCAATGAACTTCAAATTTCACATCCTCCCCTTGGCTGATGCTTTACTTACAAAGCAATGCTGGAGATTGGTGATGTCGCCCGATTCCTTGGTTGCCCAGGTCATGAGGAGCCGCTACTATCCTCGTGGAGATTTCTGGACTGCTCAGAGGGGATATAACCCCAGTTATGCATTAGGAGTATTTGGGGGGCTCGCTCGATACTTCGTGAGGGTGTCTTCTGGCGAGTTGGTGACGGCAGAACAATTCGGGTCTGGCATGATCATTGGATACCGGCTACTAATTCAGGTCTTGGTGGGATTCCATCGGGCCCGTTGGGTTTGGAGGCTCGTGTTGAAGAATTAATTGATAGAGACTTGGGGGAATGGCGGGCAGCACTGGTGCATTTTTTTTTCTTTATCATGAACAAGCTAGCCTTGGCTGAAACCCCTTCCTCTTCTCTCTACACCCATTTGTCCTCTCCATTTCGGCCCACCAAATCCATCTCCAATCCTCGAAATTAGAGGTGGCAATTTCAATCCAATCCACCAATCCAATCCATCAATCCATTAAAAATATCCATCTAATCCAATCCATTTAAATCCAATCCATTTAATCCAAATCCAATTGGATGGGTGGATTCATGGATTGGATCCATGGATCATTGGCAAATTACGGTTTAGTACTTATAATTTTTATTTTTTACATTTTGGTACCTAAATTTAATTTTTTATACGAAAAATATCATTGGAAAATTACGTTTTGGTACCTAAAATTTTTCATTATGACATTTTAGTACCTAAACTTTTTACATTTTACATATTGGTCCTTGGTTGAGGATGTCATTTGGATTCATGGATAATCCACCAATCCACTTGATCCAATCCATGAATCCACCAATCCATTAGATCCAATCCATTTAATCCATGGATCCACCAATCCAATCCATCAATCCACCAATCCAATCCATTTGCCACCTCTACTCGAAATCAAGCACCCAAAACTGCCCTACAACATCTCCACGTCACCTCCAACAAAGCCCAATCATTTTCCCCCTCCAAAATTGACGCGACGATACATAACGCGATGCTTGATTAGGTATTAATCGAATAATGATACATAACGGGGTTGTCATACCTCGGCTACTAGTTATAGCAACTAGTGGTAATATGACGCGATTATTATAACTCAATTTTTAGTTCACACTTAAGTGAGTATGTAGGTACAATTTGTAATGTGGCTATCTCACTACAATCTTCAGATAAATTGGAAGCTTAGTCGCGAGTTCGTGGTCCCCTTAATTAGTAATTACAACATAATGTTCAGTAGCGTATCTCTTCAGAGTAAGTACTCAGAAAACCCATTTAATTACGAAACTCATAGTATTGCCTCCTTTCTAAATAATATACCCCAATAACGTACCTAAATTATTGCATGAGTATATGTGTTGCTAGAAGTATGTTTGGAGCTGGATTTTGTTTCTTCCAAGTGAATCTAGGATTATAACTGATCCTCACGCTCGTACTTAGGGACTTAGTCGCTCCGAGACATACCTCAGTCCAAGCCTACACCTCTTTACTGTGATAACCAAGCAGCGTTACACATTGCGGCGAATCCAGTCTTTCATGAGCGCACCAAGCATGTTGAGATGGACTATTATTTCATTCGTGAACGTGTTGTTTCGGGTGACATCCTTCCCCTCTAAATGAGCTCGCATCTCCAGCTAGCGGATCAATTCACCAAAGGGCTAGGCGCGGATCGTTTCCGTTTTCTACTCTCCAAGCTGAACGTTCGTGACCTCCACCGTTCAGCTTGCGGGGGCGTATTGGATAGAGACACTGAGTGGCCTGGGTCCAAGTCACCGCTTGAGGCCCAATCCAAGTCAGCCTGTCCAGTTGAGGCGTCCTTTACGTGCATGGCAAGGAGTGCTTATGGGAGATTTCCTAGTATTCCTTCTTCTACATGTAAAGCCCTAAGTACAGAAAGCTCTAGCCTATATTAGTCTTGTATAGGCCATGCGGCCACTGTAACACAATCATCTAATTAATAAGATCAAAGCTGGAGAGGCTGAACTCTCCCGTGGATTAATCTCGGTCTCTCAATCGATCGAGAATACCACGTAAAACTCGTGTCTCTTCTTGATTCGTTTGCGATTTATCATATCAGTACCCTAATAAGCTAAATTTTCAAGCTACTTTTTTTATATAATTATTATTTGTTCCGCTTCCGGCTGAGTGTTCCACTTTATGTTAAGTTATAAATTATAATTGCTAAAAAATACAAACAAAATGCTTCACATCAGCGCCTAAGCTACTCTTCATCATTAGAGATTGGGCTACAGTGCTTTATGATAATAAGTAGTTTGCGATTCGGGATTTGTCCAGAAATAGCACTGTTAAATTTTTCTCCAAAAAATAGCACCCAACTCAAAAAAATTACAAAAATAGCATTCTTTCCCAAAAACCGCTACTCGAACCAGAGGTTTAGGCAAAAACCGCCACCCTGGGACGCGTTTCTCGATGAAAACCGCATGAGACCGAGGCAGTTTGGTGCCTATGCTACTCTTCATCATTAGAGATTGGACTACAGTGCTTTATGATAATAAGTAGTTTGCGATTCGTTAGATCTTGTTTTGTGAATTTTTAGTAAGTGAAGCGATTGGGTTTTCTGTTAGACTGTTACTGAATGATGTCATCACTTTGATTCGATACCAAGGAAGGACATTTATAGAGCCCTTCTACATGTAGTATGTACCTAAGAAAGACACTTGCTTTTATTTCATAACAACAATAAAGGACCATATGAACGACACCCAAAATGGCCAAGCAACATTGTTTCACGTCTCAAATGTATACATATATATATGAAAGTTTACAATTGGTTTCCTTAAGATTTCATAAGGGAGAAAAAAAAAGAACAAACAAAAAACACAAAGTAAAAGTAAAAGTAAAAGAGTCACATTCATGAGTGCAGAGTCCCTTGACCAGCCAACCAAGGACTGGCCCACGATTATCGTGGCCATTGTCCTTGGCACGGTGGCTGTAGTCTACGGAGGTTACTTGTGCTTTCGTTGGATCAGGAGCACGTTTTTTTCTGGGCCACCTCATCAGCAACCTCCTCCACCACCTCAGGAGCTCCAGATGGGGCCGATCCCGGTGGCTCCGGAGCTTCAGCCTGTGTCTCGGGACAGGCTTGCCTCACTCCTGGTACGGGAGTTCTCGACTCGGGACGGAGAGCAGATCACCACCGAGTGTGGGATCTGCCTTGAGGAGTACAGAGCTGGCGACCAGCTCTGGGAGCTACCGGCCTGCAGGCACGACTTCCACGTCGCCTGTCTCGGGGAGTGGTTCCGGTCGCAGTCCACGTGCCCTTACTGTCGACAGACCGTGTGAGCCGACACAGCACATCAACATAAGAGAACTGAGTAGATAGTGTGTAATAAAAATTATGAATAAGTGTTGTATACGAATATTTAGTTAGTTAGTAGTAATTTTGTCATACATTGTATTAATGATTACTTAACCAATTGTATGAAAATTTGAATGCTAACTAGAAAGACTATACTTTTATATCCTTACCAATATTAATAGAATGATAACACTCTCTACTTGTTTACTATTGTAAATTAATCAACATACGTCCCCTCCATAATTTTCTTGTACGGATGCCTTGTTCAACTATAATCACGTAACAAACATACTCTTTGTTAATTCATCAACTATAGGTCACCTTACCCTACTAGTCATCAAACTTTACATTACAATAATCGACATGGTAGAAAGTTTAAAAAAAGTTAAAAAAAAAAGGTTAAAAAAAACCCCGACTCCTTTCCCCCTTCCCACTCACAGATTGTCTGCTCTCCTCTGTTTCTTTCTTGACTGATCACCAACCACAACCACCGTAATCTCAATCAGTCGGCTAATCAATACCCAGAAGAATCGCATGGGCGGCGGCAACGGTGGTCGACGCTCCGGCGGTCACAACAAAAAACCCAAAGTTGGCGATGAAACCGCAACAGCTGATTCCTCCCTACCTTGGGAAGCAGAATCAGAAGTCGGTCAAGTTCGACGCCGCTGAAGACGAAGAGTCAGTTCGGTGGTGACGATTACGACGGCGAGGATGATTTGATGACGAGATGGACGACGTTCGTCTCACTAAGCCGAAGCCGATGTACAGAAATGGCCAACCCGTGATGAAGGCCGGCGGGATGCTTCCTCCTCTGCTTTAATTCTTTTTTTTTTTTTTTCTCACTTATTGCGGTTGGTTCCTCTGGATCAGCTCTTTTTTGGTGATGATCGGAGTTGGAAGTGGTCGAGTGGAGAATTTGAGAGTTTATGGATGCAATCGGCCGGGGAAGAGCCAGATCCGGTGGTTCTGTTTTGATTTCTGATGATTTCTCCATCTCTTTCTTCCTTATATGGTTCGTTTGAATCTTGATTCCTCTTTTGCGTATTCATATTAGCAGGTTGTAGTAGCTGTTGTGCCCTCATGGAAGGATGCTTGACAAGTTTATGAATCTTCATCTCGATCCGTTTCTAGATTCTCATCTTTGTAGCTCATGCATCACCACCAATTTGCTTAGTTCATTTTTTTTTAATGAATCTTCATCTTTTACTAATATAACATTTTTACAATTTTACTTCGTTCCTTTAATCACATCTTTGTAACTCATGGATATATTCATTTCTCTTTTAATGCATATATAATCGGTCATCACCACTTTGCTTAATTATTTTTCTTTTTAATTAATATATTCTGGTTGACTGATAATTGTTGAAAACATATTAATTTCATGTGCTTAATGTGATTATTTCATAATATGTTTGAGACATATAATGCGTGTTGTAAGGCCAACTGACTCCGGAATGGTTATAAGACCATTACCACCATGTGTTAGAATTTCGATATATTTTAAGTGGAAAGATAGAAATTGTGGAAGTACAAGCAGACAAGTGGAACACAAATCAAGTCTATGACCGAACCAATTTGGACCGAATTCTTGACCTAGCCCCGTTAATTAAAGTACTCATTGCACCGGCTTTGGATTACTTGGACCGGAATTAAAATGCAGCATGGGGAATTATTTGGGCCTGGAGGACAATTAAAGGGGGAATCAATTGCGGGACACGGGAGAGGATCTGGAGAATTTCTTTGGGTGTGAAATTATTTGTGGAGGAGAGTGGCGGCTTGGAAGGGTATTTTTCTTGGAGGAGCAGAGCATCGCAGGCGACTGATTATTGGGAATTAATCGGGACGGAACAGCTTTGGCGAGAAAGAATTGGCGACTAGCGACGCAGGAGCTATCGAGCGGAGCAAAACAGACAGGCGATTGGAGCGAAAAGGAATTGGTGCCGGGATTAAGTTCCATAATCTCAGTATTTTTCCTTTAGCTTTAATCAATACGATGATGATTACAAACATGATTGTGTGTTTTATTTTCGTTATGAACTAAACCCCAATTTCTGGGGGAAACACCGTAGGATGTAGCTATTTCTATATTTGATGGATTGATTCATATTTCTTTTCCTCCAATCTCTATTGCATGGAATTGCTTAATGCTTTGTGTTGACTGGCCACCAATACATTGATTTGTAGTTGATTAGGTTATTAGCGACAGTGAAACCCTATTAACTGAACCTATTTCATGTGACATAGTAACTTATCGAAGCGACAATGGATTAAATAAGGTGCTATGCGGTCTTAAATAGGATATCGTTCTTCAGACTATATAGTTAATTCTTTGAGCTACGACAGTAGGATTTGAATTGATTATTTAGTACGTAGTAATTCCCGACAGGGATAGCTAGCACATTCGGGATATCCTGGCTGTAGAGAATTGGATTAAACTGATTGGAATATGTGAATTAATTTGGATAGGATAGGTAGTGAGTCCCGGTGTTTCTCCCAGAGCTTTCTCCGGAAATTTCTCCCGACCATTTTACTTTGTTTGATTAGTTTATTTTGCTTATAGATAATTAGTCTCATAAACCATTTTCACCTATAGTTTGCTCTATAAATTGATAGAATAAAAGGTTGTACCAGTCCCTGAGAGACGATACCCGGACTTTCCGGTTTTACTACAAGATAGGAATTGAAGCTATACGCTTTTGCCCTATCAAGTTTTTGGCGCCGTTGCCGGGGACTGCCATACCTTATATTTGTTGATTTTTGTGAGTGAACTATTTTGATCTGGGTGTTAGTGTGCAGAAGAATTTTTCAGGTGTATCCTCCTCGTGCATGCCAAGGAGGACGACCGGCAATTTACTGCCACTTGATCCAGAGATAGAGAAGACCTGCCGACAGAACAGGAAGTAGGTCTAGTTGGGGAAGCAGGCAACCACAACCACAACTCCTAGGCCTTCCCTAACCAAGAATCGTCAACAGAGTGGGCAGGCTTCATCACCTGTCGTCCATACACCACCGACACCACCACCTCGTGAGGTTGAGCCAGACATCATGGCAGACGAGGATCGATCAATCAGGGCTCGTTTGAATCGAAGGACTGGAGCCCGAGCTTCATGTGTTGTCATTCCGGCTGGGGATGCAACCATGGAAATTACCTCAGCATTCATCAATATGATCACCCATGGGTATACTTTCTCAGGGGCTAGCACTGAGGATCCTCATGAACATCTCCGCCGGTTCGCGAGCATTTGTGATACTATGAAGAACTCGACCGTGTCTGATGATGCAATCCGTCTTCGGATGTTCTCATTTTCTCTGCTAGAGAATGCATCACACTGGTTCCATAACTTAACACCCCGTTCCATCACGACATGGGGTCAGCTTGAGAAGGTATTTATGGATAAATACTTCCCACCTGCCTTGGCAATGAAGAGGCAAGAAGAGATTGTTACTTTTAAGCAGGCTGATGATGAGAGTCTGACAGAGGCATGGCAGCGCTATAAGGGGCTATTGATGAGATGCACAAGCCATGGTCTTGAAGATTGGAACGTGATCATTATTTTCTTCAATGGAATCAGAAGGGAGTTCCGGGATGCCCTGAATAATGCTTCTCGAAATGGTTTCACAAGCCACTGAATAGGGTAGTGAGACCAGTATTCGAAGAAGAGGGGGCTTGCATGAGATAAACAGAGTTGCGAGTCTAGAAGCCAAGATAGATGCTAAGCTGATTCTAAGTTCGATGAACTCGAACGAAGGCTGGCCAAGATTGCTCTGGGTAGACAAGAGGAGGTTGTTTCATGTGAACTTTTCGAGGGTGCTCATCATAGTGATATGTGTCCAGTGGGAGCTGCTCAGTTGGAAGATGTCCAATATATCAATAATCCGCGAAGTCAAGGCCAGGGTGGTATGTATTCAAATACATATAACCCTCAATGGAGACATCACCCCAACATGTCATGGTCGAATAATAACTCAGCTGGTGTTCGAAACATCCCGCCTCCTGGTTTTCAACAGCAGCAGCCTCAACCAGAGAAGAAGCCCCAGCTGGAGGAGTTGATTTTGGCTCATATGCAGAAAACAGACAATAATTTCAAGGGCCTTGATCAATTTGTCACTCAACAGCTAGCCATCAAAAATAATATGCAATCATCTATGCTATCTATGGAGAGGCAAATAGGCCAGATGGCTCAAACTTTGGCAGATATTCAAGGTAGGATTCCTGGGACTTTACCAGCAAATACTGAGAGAAATCCAAAGGACGCCATGGTTGTAGCCGTCACATTGAGGAGTGGGAAGGAGTTGGAGGATCCAAAGAGCAAGAAAAATCCGGTAGAAAAGGAGGGGAAAGCAGCTGTAGAGGAAGAAAGTGCAAAAGCTGAAAAATCTGACTTACACAGGCAAACTGCATGCAATCTGCCTGTGCAAAAGCAATCTTCCCGTGTACCTCAAAAAGTGAAAAAATTGAAGAAGGAAGAGGTAAAGCCTTATGAACCTCCCGCACCATTCCCTCAAAGGTTAATGAAGCCCATGGAAGACCCAAACTTCAAGAAATTTTTGAATATCTTCAAGCAACTTCATATCAACATACCGTTGGCGGAGGCACTGGAACAGATGCCTATATATGCTAAATTCTTAAGGGAGTTGCTGACTAAGAAGCGCAAATGGGCTGATCTGGAGAAGGTAACCCTTACTTCTGAATGTAGTGCCGTGATTCAGAATAAATTACCAAAGAAGAGGGATGATCCGGGCAGCTTCACCATTCCATGTGTCATTGGAGGTACAGAGTTCGATAAATCACTTTGTGATCTTGGAGCAGGAATTAATTTGATGCCATACTCAGTCTACAAGAAATTGGGATCGGGAGATGTGCTTAAGCTTACTCGGATCACTCTCCATTGGCCGATTGATCAGTGAAAATTCCAAAGGGAGTGGTGGAGAATGTATTGGTGAAGGTGGGAAAGTTTATTCTCCCAACAGATTTTGTCATTTTGGAGATGGAAGAAGATCGGGGAGTGCCTTTCATTCTTGGGAGACCTTTTCTAGCAACTGGAGGTGCACTCATCGATGTTGGGAGAGGCAAACTGACATTCCGAGTAGGTAAGGAGGAGGAAATTTTTAATGTCTTTCAAGTTGACCATAATCACGATGCATTTGATGACTTTGAAAGTGGAGCTCGAGAAAGGGAAAATTCTTCTTCCTGTGATAGTGGACCACCCAAAGAACTATCACATGTCCTAGCAGCTGAAAGTCTGAAATCAAAGCAAGGGCAGAAATCCTTGCCAGGTTACCTCAAGTATTGATATTTGGGTAAGGATTTCAACCTTCCTGTTATTATTCCTTCTTCACTAACATCAAAATAGGAAGAGTACTTGCTTGAGGCGCTGCAATACCACCTACGCCTCACTAAAGGGTCCAACATGCCATCTAAGAAGGTCATACCGAATTTCGCACACCTGGCCCTGCTGAGATGTGACTCATATGTTGGATGGAGGTTATGCGTTCTTTCATTGCTCGGGAGGGTATGCTGGATACCTTTCCATACCCATTGGTTGAAAGCTCCATGAACGTCACGCTGAGGACGTTAAACAAGCGCTTCTTGGGAGGCAACCCAAGGTAAGTTTTCTTTTCTTTATTTTTCTTTTTTGTTGTGTCAAACTCGTGCATGTTTAGATTATGAGTTGAACATTAGGGACAATGTTCCATCCTGAGTGTGGGGTGGTGAGTCTTAGTGATGTTTGTCCCTGTTGCATGTGGTAAAAAAAAAAGTAAAAATCCCAAAAAAAAAATTGCCATTAGGTTGAGCACAGCCAAACTGCATGCAGTTTGCCTGTGTAAAAAGCAGGCTGCCTGTGCAAAGCTAATGGCTAAAAAACACCTAAAAATCAAAAAAATGAAAAACAAAACCTTGTACTCTTGTGGTAACATGATGTTAATGACGGTGATGCGTGTGAATTGAGTTTGTGCTTGAAGGAAATCATCGAAATCACCCCACTAGTGTTGAATTGCATGGTTCTTTACAATGAGCTTAAATGTTTTGACTGACTTGATATGTTTGGAATGAGCAAACTCTTTTAGCAACACTCTATTTTGTGAGGATAGTGTAATGACTTTTGGTGAAGTAGTTAGGTGGAGAACATTGACCACTCGACATGTTTGGATACCGTGCTTACTTGCATCAATTGTGAGCTTTTGATTTTGCAACGAGTCTCTCTGTTTTGATGGTTTTATGATGGGGTGAACTGTATCTTTATAAATGAGAAAACACTACCTGACAAGTAAAATATAAGAAAGTTGCCATAACAATTTAAGTGTGGGTAAAAATGCCAAAATTGTGTGAGGCAATCACTCATTGCACATGGGGATGAGGAAAGATTCAATTGAGAATCGGTTCGCGACCGTACGATGTTGCTTATCAAGTACGATCCCCCATTGAGTGAAGTGCCATTAGAGGATGTGCAATGACCCTCCACACGGACCGAGGAAAAGGAGTTAAAAGAAGCCCTTATGCGAGTGCTAAGAAGCAGAAATTGCTCTTGCTCGGTCACCGGTAGTAAGAAACAAATCCCACTTGTACTAAATGCGACCTCTTGGCAGAAATTGCTCTTGCTCGGTCACCGGTAGTAAGAAACAAATCCCACTTGTACTAAATACGACCTCTCGGCAAGCAAAAGCAGAAAGAGAGAAAGCCTCTCCTTGTCATAAAAGGTAGTGATGTGCTTAAAGTTAAAATCATGTTTGTGAAATGCTTCCCCCATTAGTTTTTGAGACTCATGCTTAATTAATTGCTTATGATTGGTGTGAGTAAGCCAGATTGTCCTCACGAGATATGCATCTCACTGATGTGGTTAGATTCTCCTAATAATTGTTGCACCATAAGTTGTTAATCACCCACTACCGACGATCGAAATTGAGTGTTGCTATTTGAGTTTTTGATGGATTTGAGTCAGTCAATGGTAAAGGGTTGCAAGACCTTGAGTGTGGGGTTAAAGGGGTATGATCAATAAAGCAAAACTCATCAATTGAGGAAGAAACTACAGATTATCACAAGAGTACAAGTGTAAATTTCTTGTGTTGATGTTGTGTTTTGTGTGTCTTTAGTTTTTGTGTTTTGAGCAGGGTTGTGTCTCCCTGGTCTGTGTTGTGTTTCCTCCAATTATCGTTCACTTGTTCGAGTCGTTGCTTAGGGACAAGCAAGTATTGAGTGTGGGGTTGTGATAATTGTCGAAAACATATTAATTTCAAGTGCTTAATGTGATTATTTCATAATATGTTTGAGACATATAATGCTTTTTGTAAGGCCAACTGACTCCGGAATGGTTATAAGACCATTACCACCATGTGTTAGAATTTCGATATATTTTAGGTGGAAAGATAGAACTTGTGGAAGTACAAACAGACAAGTGGAACACAAATCAAGTCTATGACCGAACCAATTTGGACCGGATTCTTGACCTAGCCCCGTTAATTAAAGTACTCATTGGACCGGCTTTGGATTTACTTGGACCGGAATTAAAATGCAGCAGGGGGAATTATTTGGGCCTGGAGGACAATTAAAGGGGGAATCAATTGCGGGACACGGGAGAGGATCTGGAGAATTTCTTTGGGGGTGAAATTATTTGTGGAGGAGAGTGGCGGCTTGGAAGGGTATTTTTCTTGGAGACCATCCAGTAGCTTCACCACGAAGGTAGAAGCATGCATAAAAAAGCTCTGCTGAGGGTGACACACCGGCCCTGTGACAACCCAAACAAAAAGCAGCAGCAAGTGTCCAAAATCCCGGTGTCACCGTGCTTAACGTCAAATGAGATCTCCGCATCACATCACATAGCCATGTCGGAAATGGTAAACGAAGCCCATAATCGAGGGATGCTCGATATACAGCATGCCATCCCACACCACGATTACCTGGTGTAGTATACCGTGTCGGGACCGCATACTCCCAGTGGCACGGCATATCAAATTGCAACAAAGTACTTTGTACCCAACTCTCATTACGATTAAAACGTCCACCCGGACCTATCATAGCCCATTCTGAGAAATGAGATGTGGACTGAAACATACCATGCCATGGTCGAATAGAGAATGTTGGTGTGTCTCGACGAGTAGAAGCAGATGATCCTTCCCCAGGGACTAGTTGTTCGCCCCTCCCCCGAACTGGCTCTGAACATGGGACTGGGCGTAGAGGCATTGCTGGATTAGATAATCCTTCGCGTTCAGATGCATGGGACTTTTCTTTTGACATGCTAGCTCAAAAAAAAAATAAAAAAAAAATAAATAAATAAATAATAACAAGTGAATATTATTATTAATAAAAAAATAAATCAATACACACATTTCTCATGTAGAAACATTATATGGCAACAATTAACGTGGATTGTAGGGAGGAAGAATTACCTAAGTTTAGAATAGGGATTTAGCTTCCTCTAGTTCACACAACGAGGAGAAAGAGGGGTTAATAGTGGAGAGGTGGTCTTTTTAGTGGGAGTAACAGGGAGCAAGGGTATGGCACCAATGGAGGGAGGGATGGATAAATGAAGAAGACCCTCTGCACTTCTATTTATAGGCTGTCACTGGGGTATTGCATCCTTATTAAATCCATTTTTTACTAATGGGTTACATCTCGGTCATAACCCCATTAGTAAGGGGGCAATTGGTGGATCCTTCACAACCAACTCCTCCTAGGTATATCTCTTGCCACGTATCCCATAAACCTCTCCTTATTCACTCTAGGGGTATAGGAATAACCTCCATTCATGGCCACGTAAAGATGATGTGCCAATTACCCACCAATCCATGTACATGAATCACTTTTCCCTTTACATGTGTAAGAATTATTCAGATTAGTTAGTTGGAGGGGAAACCCTATTAGCTACACGTGGGTTTGTGGAAGATGGAAGGTTAACTTTACCACCACTTCTCTTTGAGCCCAACCAAATAAACACCTCCCCAAAATCACCCCAAGTTATTCCACGTGGCCAAGCATGGGAAATGTGTCCTATAAAGCCAACATCTCTCATCTCTCACCCAACAAACCAATTACATGTGGAACTAATGAGAAAATTATGTTAAGAATCCACCTCCATTTCTATTCTTCATGGTTGGGTAATAAGCTTCCACTTCATGTCCCGTCACTTACACGTAGATTCTAATAACATGGCAATCCCTCTTTGTGACACGTGGGTATAGACCAAGCTAATAACACCAAGCTTAATCACCCTAATTAACCACCACTTGAGAGTTTCTCTAGTGGTATGCACGTAGCAAATGAAGGAAGCTCCTTTGAGCAACCCATCTCATTTTGTTAACACGTGGCCAATGGGAGAATTGTTTGCTGGATTACATTTAGTTTCTTGCTTAAATAAGGCCACCCAACTTTTCCTCTGGACACATGAACATGAGATGATTACATGATTAATCATCTAGTTTCCTATGCCAAACAACCCATTTCCATTCCACGTGGAGAAGTTTACCATTCATCGTTTACCCTAACTACACGTGGAGAAGAAGGAAGCAGTTACTCCACCAAGGTGAGTTACTTAACCTTTGTTTAAATTGTTAATCAGTTAATTATTATGCTTTATTTAAAAACAATAAAGAATACGCCACCCCGCCAGGAGCAGGAGGCGCCTATAAATAGGTCGTTCATTTCTGTTTCCTCGGCAATCCATCTCAATTCCAGGGAACTCATTTTCTCTGAACGAGATAGGAAAAGGGGAATTCCCGACGAACTTCTTCTCGGCGAATTGGCAACTTCCAACCCCAAAATTTCTCTTTCTTTCTCCCTAGAGCCGGTTCTATACGCCGCTCCCTGTTATTTCCAAGTACTGACTTGAGCTTTGGAGAAGGTCCCAGCCGACCACAATCGGCGGGTCCTCTTTTGCAGGTATTCATCTCGAGAGCTGGAATCCAACGGCAAATCAAAAGGTCAACGCTCTCCGGACTCTACAACGTACGAGGTCAGCTATTTTAGCTTGGCATCAACAATTGGCGCCCACCGTGGGGCCCGGTGAGATTACTACCTATAGATTGCCAATTCAACCAGCCGAGATGGATACAACGGATTCTCAATTGCATGTTGAGATCGGTCAAGGTTCAACTCCAAACCCTGAGCAAACTCTACCATCCCAAAGGGTTGAAGATTTGCAGGCTGAAATTGAGCGACTTCGTGCTCAAATTTGGTCTGCAACGGAGGCTCCACAACCACCACCGGTTCCTCTACCAACTTTCTACGGGAGTACGGGAGTCCCTAGATCCTCCAACAACCATTATAATGGCATTCCGGCAATATCTGAAGCAGCGGCCCAAGATGTCCCCCCAATTGTTCCTCACCTCGAAGAACTTCCTCCCCCGGGGACGTTTTCTCAACCAAGTACCGGTCGCCCCCTTGCTTTGGCCATTCTAAATGAGCCGTACCCGAGAAACATCCATATACCCAACCTTCCGGAGTACAATGGCACCACCGACCCAGAAGATCATCTCAGTTCCTTTGAGATTTTGATGCCTCTTATTGGTGCCTCTGATGCCACAATGTGTAAAATATTTCCCTGCCACACTTGGAGGGGACGCTCGTCGATGGTACTCTCAGCTTCCTAATGGTATCATCAACAACTTCACCGAATTTTCCACACTGTTTCGGTGCAAGTTTTATGCCCAAAAGCGACAAGCAGTGAGCATCAATCAGCTCATGAATACCAAGCAACGAGAGGGTGAGGCTTTAAAAGCCTATTATGCTAGGTACAGCACCTTGGCTATAGGCGTCACTTCCCTCTCTGTTGAAGTAATTGTCAACACGCTGACACGAGGAACAACAAACAGTCTTCTTCGGGCTTCCCTCATCAAGAAACCCCCTCGGAGTATGTTTGAGCTACAGGAGCGGGTCATGAAGTACATCGGTCTAGAAGAAGCTTTACAAGATTCCTCTTACGTTGTGCCAAAGCGTAGGAGGGATTCGCCTCCGCCAAACCGAGAAACTTTACAACGCCCCCGCCCAACTTTGGATAACATGCCCAAGGATCAAAAAGATGATCGCAGAAGGGATGGGCCATTCCCTCCAGGCCAAAATTTTAACCCACTCAACAATTCACGGAGGAATGTTCTCCAGGTCATTCAAGATAAAAAGCTTCCGGTGACATGGCCACCTCGAGGTCGCATAAAACCAATAAAAGGAAAGAACCAATTTTGTGACTTTCATCGGGGATACGGGCATGACACCGAGGAATGCGAAAAATTGGGAAGATCCATCGAGGGACTGATTCAAAATGGGCAACTTAAGCAGTTCATCAAAAGTTCCAAAGGCTCAATCCAACAACCTTCGTCATCGGACAAAGGAAAAGCTCCACAAGGAAGCGGACCTGTGTTAGGAGTCGTCCCAGTCATACATGGAGGAACTGGACTACGACAGGAATTGTCCACCTCTCGTAAGATGTATGCTCGAACTTTGGTTGGCTCCACCTCCACTATCTCAGATCAAAATCCTATCATTTTTTATTCCAGAGATCTCGAGGATATCGAATATCCCCATGATGATCCTCTGGTGATTGAGGCTACCATCGCCAACTACACAGTAAAACGAGTTCTCATTGACGGAGGGAGCTCAGCCGACCTACTTTTTTACCCCGCTTTCTGCTCATTGGGTTTTCGCTTGGATCGGTGTCAACCTTCCAGTGTCTTTCTTTTAGGCTTCTCTGGCAACCAAGTCCCGGTACTTGGAATTTTACCCCTTCATGTTCGCATCGGCAATGGCGACCAAGCAATCGAGACATTGGTTAACTTTCATGTGGTGGAATGTTCCTCTGCATACAATGGAATTCTTGGAAGACCCTTTCTACATCAAGCTCACGCCATCCCTTCTACGCTTCATCTCAAATTGAAGTTCCCTACTCCGTCCGGGGTAGGTTGTGTCCGAGGGGATCAAGCAATCGCCAAGCAATGTTGTGCATTTTCCCTTAAAGATAAACATGTCACTACTGTTGACACTCGAGAAGAGGTAGCTCGCCCTGTGCCAGTCGACCTTGATGAGGAACAAGTTGTTCAAGATGGCCTTACCATCCGTGTCTCAACCGCTTGGCCTAAAGAAGCTCTTCCTCAGCTTCTCAACTTAGTCCGAGAATTTAAAGAACTACTCGCCCAAGGTCCTGAAGACATGCCTGGACTTGAACGTCAGGTAGCTGAGCATGCCCTAGGAATTCTCTCAGGCTGTCTTCCTGTACAACAAAAGAGAAGGAACTTTGCATGGGAACGACGTCAAGCTGTTGCAGAAGAAGTAGTCAAACTCGCTCAGGCAGGATTCATCCGAGAAATTCTCTACCCCACATGGCTGGCCAACGTTGTTATGGTAAAAAAAGCCAATGGGCAGTGGAGGATGTGCGTAGACTTCACTGACCTCAATAAGGCATGCCCAAAAGACCCATATCCTCTTCCCAAAATTGATCGATTGATTGATGCTACCTCTGGGCACCGCCTTCTTTCCTTCCTCGACATGTTTTCTGGTTATCACCAGATTCCCATGAAAAAAGAAGATCAAGAAAAAACAGCATTCATGACCCCAGTTGGTAATTATTGCTATAAGGTTATGCCTTTTGGCTTAAAGAATGCTGGAGCCACCTATCAACGAATGGTTGATCGTGTCTTCTCACCTCAACTTGGTCGGAACCTAGAAGCCTATGTTGATGATATCTTGGTAAAAAGTAACAGTGTCAATGAACATCTGGAAGATTTGCGAGAAACATTCAACACTCTTCGCCTATATGCTCTTCGACTCAACCCTAAGAAATGTGTTTTTGGGGCGACTGCTGGAAAATTCTTGGGGTTCATGGTAACCCAGAAAGGTATCGAGGAAAACCCTCGACAAATTGATGCCATCCTCCATATGTCCTCCCCAACCAGAGGCAAAGAAGTACAAGTTCTCACAGGTCGCATCGCCGCACTCAATCGTTTTATCTCTCGTGCCGGTGATCGTTGTGCTCCATTCTTTGCCACTTTGAAGGATGCCGGGAAACACTTTGAATGGACACCTGAGTGCGAAAAAGCTTTTACTAAGCTCAAGGATTTTTTAGTGACACCTCCAGTGCTTTCTGCCCCGGTAAATAATGAAACTCTTTTCATGTATTTTGCCGTGTCGCAGAAGGCTGTGAGCTCGGTACTTCTTCGTCGAGATACTGACAACTCTGAACATCCGATATATTATACCTGTAAAACTCTACTAGATGCTGAGACCAGGTATTCGCCCGTAGAAAAAGCTGCTTTAGCTGTGGTCGTGGCCTCCAGAAAGCTTCGCCCATACTTCCAGAGCCACTCTATATGTGTTTTTACACAATTGTTTCTCCGAAAGCTTCTCCAACGTATGGATGTAGCGGGTCGAATGATCAACTGGGCCATTGAATTAAGTGAGTATGATATCACCTACCTCCCCCGTACATCCATCAAATCACAGGTGTTGGCTGACTTTGTGGCCGAAGGAATTCACGTTACCACACCATCCGAGTCAGAAACTTGGAGGCTATTTGTGGATGGAGCTTCAAGCAAGTCCGGCTCTGGAGCAGGAGTGCTTCTTATCAGTCCATTGGGTGTTACCCATGAGCTGGCTGTTCGTTTTACAACTCCAAGAACTAATAATGCCACAGAATACGAAGCCTTACTAGCTGGCTTAACAATGGCACAAGAATTAGGAGTTCAAAGAATATTGATACACTCAGACTTTGCCCTTGTTGTCAATCAAGTTATGGGGGCATACGAGGCTCGTGAACCTGCCCTAACTGCCTACGTCAATGCTGCTCGAGCCATTATGACTGATTTTATACATGTTGAGATTAAACATGTATTACGAGAAGAAAATCTCCATGCGGATGCCCTCTCGAAGCTTGCCACGGCTCGAGACTTCCCTGAAGACAGGAATGTGGTAGTTGAGCGTCGCCCTCCTTTGTTGTGCGCTCCTATTATCTCGTCATCACTCCCACAAGATTGGCGCACACCCCTCATGGAGTATCTCCAACATGACTTTCAACCCACTGACCCCAAGGAAGCCATGAAACTTCGGAGGCGTGCTCCTCGCTACCTCCTTATAGAAGGTGTACTCTACAAAAAAAAGTTTTATGGGCCCGTACCTCCGGTGCCTTGGTGAAGAGGAAGCCAACTTTGCTATCCGTGAAACTCATGATGGATCATGTGGAATGCACGCTGGCCCACGAAGTCTCGAGAAGATCCTCCTCAGGCAGGGATACTATTGGCCCACTATGCGCCGAGACACGCGAGAGTATGTCAAATCTTGTATCAAGTGTCAAGTTGCCGCCCAAGTTCCACATGCACCACCTGGGCCCATGCAAGGAAATATTAGTCCATGGCCATTTGCCCAATGGGGAATGGACTTCCTGGGACCATTCCCTGAAGCCCCGGGACGAAAAAAATGGCTCATTGTCGCAATCGACTACTTCACCAAATGGGTAGAAGCGAGAGCCATCACTGGACTCACTGCCCAACAAGTCGAGAAATTCTTGTGGGAAAATATCATTTGTCGCTTTAGTCTTCCCCACACCATCATACTCGATCAAGGGACACAGTTCACAAGTGAAAGTCTTCAAACATACTGTGCACGGTATGGCATCCTCCTCCGCTATGCTTCTGTCGCCTATCCTCAAGCTAATGGACAAGCAGAGTCAGCCAATAAAAACATCCTCTGGGGGCTAAAAACTCGACTGAATGAAGCAAAAGGAAAGTGGGCGGAAGAACTTTCTCATGTTCTTTGGGCTCATCGCACGACCTATAAAACAGCCACAGGGGAGTCACCCTATGCCCTCACCTTTGGCATAGATGCAGTAATTCCTGTGGAAACTGAGCTTTCTTCCTACCGCATTGAAACATTTCACCCTAACGATAATCAACAGGAGCTTGTTCATGACCTCCATCTCATTGAAGAACGTCGAGAAGACGCTCTCCTCAGAATGACAGCCATGAAGGCACGTGTAGCTCGTTACTACAATACCAAAGTAAAGCAGCGACCAATATGTGAAGGTGAATGGGTTCTCCGCCGCAACTTTTACCACAAAACAAGCTTAGGAAAGTTCAATCCACCGTGGGAAGGACCCTACAGAGTACGCGAAGTGGTTGGTCCAAACACTGTCAAGCTTTCTGATGTTAGTGGCCGAAATATTCCCCGCACCTGGAACACCATGCACCTTCGAAGGTACTTTACGCCATAATATGTATCGAGTATGCCATAATACGTACATAGTATATGCCATAATATGTATTACGTGTTTGTTGCGACATGTACAAAAAGTTTGAAATAAAATGGTGATACGTCACCACCTAGTTTTATTAAAAACCGCTATATGTACAACGCAAAATGCACGGTTACATATCTATGACGAACTACTAATGTACATAGGCAAGATATGCTGCTACATAAACATGGCACACATAGGTAATATATCCGAATATCTTTGCGGAACAAGATACTACCTGTACAGAGATTAAATAAGGTGCTATGCGGTCTTAAATAGGATATCGTTCTTCAGACTATATAGTTAATTCATTGAGCTACGACAGTAGGATTTGAATTGATTATTTAGTACGTAGTAATTCCCGATAGGGATAGCTAGCACATTCGGGATATCTTGGCTGTAGAGAATTGGATTAAACTGATTGAAATATGTGAATTAATTTGGATAGGGTAGGTAGTGAGTCCCGGTGTTTCTCCCAGAGCTTTCTCCATTGAATTTCTCCATACCATTTTACTTTGTTTGATTAGTTTATTTTGCTTATAGATAATTAGTCTCATAAACCATTTTCACCTATAGTTTGCTCTATAAATTGATAGAATAAAAGGTTGTACCAGTCCCTGAGAGACGATACCCGGACTTTCCGGTTTTACTACAAGATAAGAATTGAAGCTATACGCTTTTGCCCTATCATTGACCGTTGTTAGGAAACGAACCCGTAACTTGTTCTGACTATATCTATCTATCTATCTATACTATACTATATATTATGGCAATTCAAAAGTAACTTCTTGTCACATAAGCACTTGGAGAAATAACAAGTTGACTAGGTGGACATTTTTTTACCATAAAAAAAATTTAGGGTGCGCCTACGGTGACATGCATGTCACGGTGACTTGCACTTTCCAGTCGACCTCAGTTAGGAATAGGTCGACCTCATTTAGGATTCGGTCGACCTCATATAGGACCAAGTCGACCTAATACGTTGTTTCAGTGTAAAAATAGTTCATGGTGCCTACTTTGGATATTCATATCATACAATTG
Organism: Linum trigynum; assembly: GCA_964030455.1. NCBI lineage: Eukaryota > Viridiplantae > Streptophyta > Magnoliopsida > Malpighiales > Linaceae > Linum > Linum trigynum. Next base: position 53,259,040 of record OZ034817.1, on the reverse strand, counting down.
GCTAGATGGAAATGGAAGACTAATGACTTGTTTTGAAGCTGGAGTGTCCCTCTACATATTGAAGTGGAAGAGAGTTCGATAGGAAGTCCAGAAGACCATTTTTGAACCTCGTCAAAAGGCTATGCCAAAACTGGAAAACTGCCTGGAAATGGCTAAGTCTGGAAACGTGTTTGTGAAGCCTATTTTGGAGCTCAATTCGAGAAGCATGAATGCGAGTCGAGTCCAGGAGCCTCTACCACGTTAAATTAGGTATGTTTTTATACAAATTCAAGGCATTGGATGAAAGATTGGATATCTGTAAGGCTTCAAACAAAAGGGTCGAAGTTGCTACGAAGGCTGTTTTTCTGGCAGACTTCGAGCACAAGCAAGCTGCCAGAGATTGTCTGAGAGTGGGTTTGAGGGAGCTTGGTTGAGGAAGGCTGCATAACCTCCTGGGTCGTGCACTAAGAGGCATCGTCCGGAGATTGATCGTCATCATTTCCGCATCTAGCTTTAGACGGTCATCATAAATCCAGGTATCTCCTATTAACCTTTGATAATCTAGCATTATGATGATCCAGTGGATTGATCGAATATATTTTGTTTATATTCTACAAGTGATATTCGGGAAATTACTTGTGCTATTGTGTTATATCTAACACGCCAAGCGTAGCGCCGGAGACTCCCATGTTCCCGTAATTAACTAATCCAATGAACCCAATGACTTATATTAAATTAACTAATTAACTCGCTTAATCACATCTCGCATCAATATGTTTTTTTATTGTAATTAACTAATTACTAATGGGATTTTTTGATTGGATGACCAGATTTTGGCGCCATTGCCGCTTTGGAGAAGAAGATCGGCTCGCAGCTGGAGCAAGCCACGCTCGACGATCTCCTGATTGCAAGCTATTTGTACCTCAACGAGACTCTCAACAATAACCGTGGATGTCGTAGTAAGGCTGATTGGAGAGCAGGGTCTCGTCGACGTCAATGACCCAAGCAGGGGTGGAGGGAGAGAGTTAGAGGGTGGGTCCCTGGCTCGGGTTAGAAAATGGTCAATTAGGTACAATAGTTAATCGGGTATGAAAAATAATACGTATTTAAATGAAATTGGTAGACCTTTGAAATATTTGATGTATGATTTATAACGAGCGTTGACATATTCAATGTATTTATAATGAGCTATGTACAAATGATAATGATGTATATGATTCGACCAAAATTGAAGATGTATGTATTCAATATTTACAACAAATTTCCACCAAATCATAATTTATTTGTAAAAATAATTTTATTACAATCAGGGGTAGGGAGATTGTAACAGGTGTTTCCTAAGGACGAAAATGAGTAAATTAGTATAATAGTTAATTGAGAATGAAATTTAGGGCACTTCTAATTGAGAATGGTTGAGCGAGATATCATTTGTTTGAATCTTTGTAACCCCATTTGTTAAACACATGACATTCGGATTTACGTAAACTTTAAGCATGCATAAGTTGGTTGTAGTAAGCATGAAAGTGTTAGTAAATACTAAATAGTATTAGATTCATTATTAAATCTTTACTAACAACTCGAGTTAATGATACTAAACGGTCTTGATGAAGAACACGATTCAAAAGCAAATGTCTAACTAAATTATAAATAATTGTTTGATACGTATATGCTGATATTCTTGATAGTTTTGACATATAATTTAATTTACCAAGTTTTTGAAAATACAAAATTATATCATGAACGATTTAGAAAGCTAACAAAATTATTTTATCGTATGTATTTTTTATAAATGGACCCACCCTCGACAAAATCCTGGCTACGCACCTGGACCCAAGCGTCCTTCCCATCGCCTGTGGCCGGCACGGTGCGGGGGTACGCCGCCGCCTCGGAAGCGTACACCTCCAGGTCCGAGCTGTACTGCTCCCCCTCGAAGTACTTCACGACGTAGTCGGCGCACAAATTCGGCGGTTCGGTCCACGCGACGCAGTTGTTGGCTTCCACTGACAGCCTCCAGCTGTTGTAGTAGAGCTGGTCGCCGCGACGGCGGTTGTGGTATTGCGCCCTGCAGTCGCTAGGGATTCGGATTAGTGGCCGGAAGGGGGAGGCGGCGGCGACAGGGCCTAGTACGAGTAGGAGGAGAATGAATGTCGCCGGAATCGGCGAGTGCTTGATCGACATTGGGATTTTGAAATGGGCGAAACGACTGGCGTAAGGGATGAAACAAATTTTTTCTTTCTTCTTTCTATGGGCGGACAAAAAATATATTTTTTTTGTTTTTTAATTAATGTAATAATGAGGTGGAAAATGTAAAAGATTTTTTTATTTTTAATAATTTGTTAATTGCCACGTCACATATTTAACGGTCAACTATGAAAGTTGACTGCCACGTAAGCTAGAGTTAACGGAAATGGACGAAGAGTGACCAAATTTGAACCATTTAAATAATTTGAGTGACCAAGATTGGATTTAAATATTTTCAGTGACCAAACGTGAATGTTTTTTGTAATCTCAGTGACCAACCATGCAATTAACCACTTATCTTATTGAAGGAATCAGAGTTGCAGGATTAGTCACGATGACCTTCTTTATATCTATCACTATCAGTTCTACCTCAACTGTTTGCGTCACGTGTTTGATTTTTTTGGATAATCAAATTCATAGTCAGGTTTAGAACATTTAATAACCGTAAAATATGGGTTGTAGTAATTTTCGTGACCAATATCATTGGTTACGTTCTAAGTTTGTGAGAATCCGAAACGAAAAATATGATCAAAGATGCAACAGAAAATTTCGATCAATAAATAGCTCGACACAGAAATTTGACATTTATTGGCCATTTTTATCTATTGAAAAGGTCAATTTCTGTTGTAGCACAGAATTGCTTATCACAATACCCCCTTGAAACTAAAATACAGAACAGATTATTCACAAGTACAAGACGAAAAAAGATTTGAAACAATGCGTTTCTCCCTTACTTTATTTATTTTTCTTCTTATTTTCCCCTTCACCTAATCTGTTTAATTAGGAAAAAAATACCATAGATTCTACTTTTTCCAAGAAGCACATATGTCATATCGCAAACTATATATATCATACATGCACACTCCAAAGGGTTTAACAAGCCATTCAAGAGTTTTAGGGTCGTTATGATTCCTCGTGTCATCATAAATATCAGACCAATGAATCCCATTGCTACCGGGCCATTCAAAGGAACAATAAAATAGGGTTCTGAAAAATAACGCCGTCCAAAATTTAAAATGAAAACTCTCATTATATCCCAACACCCTAACTCCGAGATCATCATCTTTTGACTTACAGTGCACCTTCACCTGAGCCTTGAGTCTGTTTCTAACTATCACTATTTTCTTCAGCGGAAAGACATTATCGACATCTTTGCGACTGGCTTCAACAGCAGCATTCATGGTTACGACGACCACCATGAACATAACATTAGTTATCATCGCCCTTCTCATCCTCATGCTCGGTCGAATTCAATATGGATAACACCCAATGATGTGTGGGTGTATTTCAGTGAAGTCGATCGATATATATATGTGTGTGTTTGAGCGCACTAGTTTCGGCATTTTCAGTGCAATTAGTTAGCAATGGATAACTCAAACTATTTTTTTGTTTTCTATTTCAGTTTTTCTGTAGAGCGGATCCTGCGTAGGAATTTATCACACCACAACAACCTCACTCTCATACAAAATCTCCTATGTATAAGTACTACGCATACCTAAAAATGTCTCTCACGATCATCAACACAAACATAGAAAACGAAGAATGATGTGGCGAAACCATGCCATTTTGTTAACCCTTATCTTACTGCCAGCACTAACAACTTCTCTCCCCGTGGAAATGAAGAACCCTATCGATTGGATCCGAGCCCCGACGACGGTGAGGGTGGAGAACAGGGTGGAAGGAGGTGCCGAATTGAAGCTTCATTGCAAATCGAAGGACGATGACCTCGGAGTCCGGGTGTTGGGGACACGCGACCAATTCGTATTTAGGTTCCGACCAAATTTATGGGGAACCACTCTGTTCTACTGCTCCATGAACTGGGGAGAAGGACAGGTTCATTGGTTTGACATTTACATTTTTTACAGAGATTACAGACGTTGTAGCAATTGTCAATGGGTCATCCGGAAAAATGGCCCGTGTTATTATGACGCGGGCACTCGTGAGTTCGATATTTGTTATCAGTGGAACCGTTAAGAGATTGTCAAAGACGAAGCTGAGACAGTAATAGTTTCTCCTATATTATTATTGCTTTAAGCATTTCGTCACAGAATATGAGATCAAGTGGTCATCATCCAGTCAATGCCATAGTGGCTTCAGTTTACAATTTTCAGCCTCAAGAGATCGCCTTGTGGCAATACAGATTAATTAGGGCACATTTTCAAGTTCAAAACCTTTTTTTTTTTTTTTTTTTTTGCAGAATTCTAATCCTGAGATACCATTTAATGAGGGTTGTCATTGTGAGTCTTGACATTATGCTAAATAGAAGAAAGTTAAGTTCCATTTCCTTCCAGTAATTAACAACATTAGTAAAGATAGCTTTGAGTTGATTCACACAAGCATTTTGGGACCCTTGAGTGTTCAATCCTATGATGCTTTTCATATTTTCTTATCATTATAGATGATTTTTTGAGAGCTTCTGTCTGATGATTGAAAATCAATATGTGAAGAGAGTTAAAGTGATTAGGGGAAGGAATTTTACATGACATATGTTCATAATCAAAGAGGCATTGTACACCAAATTTCATGTGTTGGGAGTCAAGAACAAAATGGTACGGTTGAGAGAAAACATCAAAACATTTTGAAAATTGTTAGGGCACGAAGATTCGATCTAATTTGCCTATGAGGTTTTGGAGTGATTGTATTTGTATGCAATTCACATTTTGAATCGAATTCCTACACCATTTTTAGAAAACAAATTCCATTTGAGAAGCTATTCAGTATTATGCCTAAATATTCCTTCTTTATTGTAAACTAAAATATGAACTATCTCATAAATTTAATAAACATATTGCATACGTTTTCAGTAATACAGTATTACATATGTTTTCTGTAATATAAGCGTGACAAAAAAAATCTTTATTATTTCGTTAAACTATTGATCATCTTATCAATTTACATTACTCAAGTTCTATAAGCTTAGTTCTTTTCCATGTAAGAGTTTACCAAATGTGATACTTTCATAACTTAAAACCCTTTATTATTATCAGAATATTAGTCATCTCATAAAATTGCATTCCATAAAAGGTCATGTAAGGTGTGATAACTTTTACATAACATTGAAATCAAATGTAATTCTTTCCATTACTTTATTTTATTATTTGACCCCATATTACAGAAGATTTATACAACACCGTTATATAATGATGACATTACGTAAAGGTAAAGCTTATAGAGTCGTAGTTATTTCTTATGTTTCAATTAAACAATGTATTACACAAGTTTTTCATAAATGAGTTTGAACAAAAAAATCCTTTATTACTAACTAATATTTTTTCATCTCGCCAATTTTCATTACACAAATACTTTGTAATATTGGTTATCTTAATTCATTACGTAACATTTTAATAAAATGTGATTTTTTGTAACTTTATTCATTTATTATTAACTAATATTCACAATCTCTTTAGTAAGTTTTAGTCAGATGATTTAAATCTTTTAATAAGTTTTAGTCAAATGTGATACTTTTCGTAACTTGATTTTATTATTAGCCAACGTATTACAAAAGTTTAACATAACACTGTTCTATAACAGTTACATAAATCAAAAATATGTTACGTACAATTTGTGGAGGTGCAGTTGTTCTTATCAATTAAATAAACATATTACGTATGAATTTTTTAATATGATTAAGAAACTACGTAAAATTTATGGATGAATAATTATCTCTTATGTATCAATTAAGTAAACATATTACGTAAATATTTTGTAATGATTAAGAACATGTTTGGTAGTTAAGATTCTCTAGATTGATGTATTTAATCAATTTATATGTATTGTTTCAATCCACGGATTTGAAAAATACATTGTTTGTAGGTTGAATAATTATGGTGGTCCCTAAAAAAATGACGAAGAAAAAATGAGAGATTGACAATCTCATATTTTTATCTGAGATTGACAATCATCCATAATGAATGATTTTGGTGGTCTCATCTTATGCTCAAATACAAGTACTATATTTCATTTTAAGACGAAAAAATGATGAATTCTCCTAATTCGTATTTTCTAAATACATCATTTGGCATCCTAACTTCCAAGTGATCCTAATTATTAAAGATACTACATAGAGCTTATGGGAATATATTGCATGAATAATTTTATGAATAATTTTATTTTTTGAGCTAAATTATTAATTAAATAAAGGGTAAATGCAAGACAATGAAATTCAATGTGTCTCCTTTGGCATCTATCCCTATGTTTGGCCCGACTTTTAAAAGTGTTTTTTGAGTCCAAACGCAGAAGTTGGGCCAAACACCTCTAAAAGCTGGGCTTTTAAAAAAACTCAAAAGTGTTGTTTATGGAGCTTCTGTGATTGGCTTTTTTATTAGTCGCTGATATATTACTTTTTTATCCTTATTCTAGCAGGAACTATTGATTTCCCTCCATAACTTCCCGCCTTGCTATCACTAGCTGCTGCCGCCTTATATATATGTATCTTAGGGCTTTCTTTTCCCACGTCCATTTCTCATATCAGGTTTCTCTTTTGTGTGGGCTGGGCACTGCGCACGTTCCACGTTGGATCATTGAGAAAAGAAGTCCGGTAAGTTCCCATCTTACTTTGCTCTTGTCATATATTTACCTATTGATATTCCTTGACCAATACATTCGATTGATAGCTTGGACGATTTCTTTGGCTTTGCTATATTCCAATTCTATTATTTTATATGTTGTGTTCTAGTCTTGAAATTCTAGGTTCGGTGGAATCTTTAGCTTTGTTTTATTCAATCCCATTCTTTATTTATTGTACGTGTTCTACATCTGATTCTAGATTGCATTTTTATTGATTAAGAGACTTATTTTGTTCCTTCTGTATGCTAGGTGCAATGATAAGAATACCTTAGGTGAATTTTATTTAAGGGTTATAGGTATAATATGCCCCTCTACTATGACGTTTTATCAAACATGCCCCTCTACTATTTTTTACATCAAACATGCCCCTGTACTTTGACCAAGTTATCAAACATGCCCTTCTGCTAAAATTTCCATTGAAAAAATCGTCAATCATGGTTGAACCGAGATTTAGACGACCCGACATCGGCAAATGGGAGAGAAAATATCAGTTTTGTCCCCCGTTTTATTTCTCTAAGTCTTTTCAAAGTGAAATGATTTGAATTATTTGGCTATACAAAAGATTCAAAAATATTCTAAAATGAAATTATTAGAGATATTTTAGATACTTGTGTCGCCCAAACTAAAGTTCGGCATTGGTTGACGATTTTTGGATGAAAATTTTAACAAAAGTGCATGTTTGATAATTTTTACAAAGTACAGGGGCATGTTTGAAGAAAAGTTCCAAGCAAAGTTCCAAGCAAGGACACAAAACAAGTATGTCTACAAGCAGTAAAAAACAAGTGGGATACTTTGAAGAAAGAATATGGAATATGGAGAAAGCTTGTGCAAGGAGAAACTGAGTAAGGATGGAATAACGAGAAACACACAATTGTCACCTATACCATTTCAGAATGTATGGGATTTGTCATTTGTCAAAGGTCTCCATAGAGTGGACAATGCTCCTGAGCTCATTACATGTGCAGGTCGATTATTCAAGAATATGGATAACCGGGAGATCTTCATATCATTAGGGACACAAGAGTTGCAGCTACGTTGGCTTAAAGAAGAATATGGAAGGGAGAAATAATTTATTTTCAAAAAACAAAAATTCATAAGTTTAGTGTTGAATTGGGAACATTTTTCTTTTATTTGTTGCATAAATCGAACAATTTATTAATGTTTTTCTCATGACAATGGCTTATATATTATGAAATTTTACTTATAATTTGTTTGATGATTTTCCTCTTGATATATCCCTCTCTTAGATTTGTGTTTGCCGGTTTATCATTTCAACATTAAGTGATTCTTTGATTTGAAAACAGAGGAGTACCGAAGGCGAAAGGGTGGAAGAATCACAGGAACTTGAAGATGTGATTTTCTTCGCACTTGCTGCTATGGGAGCTGGCATGATGAACAATTATTACACAAAGTATTTATCAAAGCAAGAACCAAGAGTTTCAAACTCAACTAGATGGCAATGGGTATTGGAAACACTAAATGCCCTAGGTGAAAGTTACAGGATGTTTAGAATGGAGCCACATTTGTTTACGGGTTTGGCTAAATTGCTAGTCAATAATTATGGGTTAAAGTCATCTCTAAATATGAGGGCGGAGGAGGCACTTGCTATGTTTTTATGGACATGCTCAATGGGAGAAACTAATTGTCATGCGCAAAATAGGTTCAAACACTCCGGAGAAAATGTTAGTAGAAAGTTTGAAGAAGTGCTTGATTCTTTAGTGATTTTTTCTAAAGATATTATCAAGCCACAAGACTACAACTTCAAAGAGGTTCCGAAGAAGATTCGTAATGACAAAAGGTAATGGCCTCACTTTCGTAGATGTATTGGCGCAATTGATGGTACTCACATCACCACTAAGGTACCTGATGTAACATCCCGTTACGGCAAAACCCATATTTCGATCGCTAGAAAGTTCGCGATTTAAAATCGAGCGTTTTGATAGTATTTCAGCGAAAATTGGATTATCGATCGATCGGATAAGTATACGTATTAATTATATATATATATATATATATATATATATACGGTCGGCATATATATTACTGATTACACGTCCATTTCCCATTCCCATCCCAATTCTTCTTCTTCTTTTACAGACCGAGAGAAGCAGAGCTTCAGGGGAGCAACGAGGGTAAAATTTCAGAGCTCAAATCTTGAGTTCTACTAATCCAAAAATCCCGTAAGTAATGCCTAATTCATCTATGCATCGTGATTTATCTATTTAGAGCTTTAAAACGAGTTTTTGGTTCAGGAATTTCTTGAATTCCCGATAAGCCAAATTAGGGTTTCGGAGTATCTGGAAGCCGGATTGAGCACAAATTTCATATACGAGCTTCCTGCAGCGAGGTAATCAATCCTCTAGTTCTAATCCCTGAATTTCGGCTATTATTTAGGCCGGGGTCCAAACCGCTGAATTTAGCTCCGGCCAGGGTTTGATGTATTTTTATGGAGAATTTGACCCGGAGCCTAGAACTAATATTGACGGGGATACTGCAGGGGATATTAGGACGGTCTCGAATTTTAATTCGGGGTTCGTTCGTGAAATTGACGTTTTAGTACGGGAGGCTAGAATCGGTGTTTGAACGACCAGAACTGGTGAGGGATTAGCACGGCATACCGGGTTTGTCGTATCACGATAATTATATTGATGCTTAGAATTGACCTAGGTGAACTAGAATGGCATGATTAGGGGTGTATGGACTTTTGTGCTATATGTTGAACCCTGGACTGCTGTATGATATTATTGACTTGCCCTAATCGATATGAACCTTGTTTATGCTGATGATTGTGTATATGTTGCAAATTGTGGGCTTGACTGTTAATATGCTTTACGATGGTTCGAGAAGGTGATTAGGTATGATTTTTCATGATTGTTGTATTTGGATGCACAAGTGGGAAAATATATATTCCCTGGTGATATTATGATGTTTTAAGGAGGATGACTTGCACGAGGGTTTATCCCGAGGAAGTGCAATTATACGACTCCTGGTTATGTTGAGCCAATTGTGGCCAGGTTAAGAACATGTCCAAGTAATGAATTATGATTAAGAAAGATGAGATATGAATCATGTATAAGGATACCAAATATAAGTGTTGTGGTCTCACGGTCAACTACATAGTAATTAGGGCTCCCTATGCTATTACTCTATTATGATATGTATGATAGTCACACCTCTCATGTGGTGGTGACTGAAGGATTCTTACGACCACACCCAGAGTGGTGTCGGGGTATGACTACACCCATAGTGGTGTGAGGTATGTATGACCACATCCGACGGGATGTTGGGGTATGTGACTACATCCGACGGGATGTGGGGTATGTTTCCCAGGAGAGTTATTAGCATGGGAGTAGCCAGGCGCCTATAAGTAAAACATGATAAGATGCATATGAATAAGTCAAGGTGGTTGAGTCTTTTGCCTATTGGGATGTCGGAGGGCTGAGATCTGATCCTAGTGCTTTGGCTTGTTTGCTAGATGTATGGTAGTGGTATGCTATGTTATGAACTCACGATGCTATGATTATCTCACTCAGCTATGAGCTGACCCTCTTTTATTCTTCTTCTCTGCTTATGCCATGTGTAAGCAGATCATCAGCAGCAGTAGATAGGTGTATAGGTGGGAGCTGAGAAAGAGTTGAAGGCAAGATGAGGTATGGTCTTCAACCATTCTGTGCTTGGACTACTACTCGGGATTTTGGCCAGTGATCCACACCTTTTTGTAAAAATGTTTTGAGAACGTTTTTCATGTGCATACTAGCTTCTAATGTAGTGTTAGATATCCACAGGTGTGGAAAGTTAATGATATGTGTATATTTTTGTGGTTGTGTAAGTTATGACGATTATGGCTTGTATTAGTATGGTATGCAGTTGTGTAGTATGAAACTGTGACTATGGCTATGAAAAGCCAATGCTTATGGTTGTGAGTATATGTGTTTGTCTATGAATGCATGGATTCAGATGAATTATTTTGCAGGATCATATGGAAGAACTGTTAGCCCATTACGCGAGTAATTCATGTCGAAATTTTATTTAGGTAAATTTTGATAATTAATGTAACACCCGAGATTAATTCCGCTGCAATTGTATGAACAATATGATTAGGCAAAACGTATAGGGTAGGGTGTTACAGTTTGGTATCAGAGCCCGGTTCCCTCTTTTTGCTGTTATGGCGTACTATACCCTATGGGAGGCTAAACACTCCTAAGGAGGGGAGTACCCCATAATGACTTAAACTGGGAATTGAGTTTGATATGATTATGTGTATTGGTATATTGGATGAAATTACCTGCATCATGGTTTTCAAAATTGAGTTTTGAACTTATTTGTTTTCAAGTAATTATTTTGGAAAAAAATTTCGTTTTAACCAAGTGAGAGATTTGGTAAAGAATGAATTTTGTGTGGATCAATCTAAGGCCAATATTTCCTTGTAGTTCACACGGAAGTTGTGAAAATGTTCCTACTGACCAGTCGAGAGGAGTGGGGGCGGTTGATGCAAGACCGCCAGTATTAGATTATGCAAAGATGAAGAGTTTGGGTGGTAGGGACTTTAAAGGAGATGTGAGTCCGGATGCTGTGGTAGAGTGGTTGAGGGAGATGGAAGATGTGTTTGAGTATCTTTATGCGACCCCAGAGGAAAAAGTGCAATATGTTGTTTTTCTCCTAAAGGGGTACGCGAGGAGCTGGTGGTCCTCAGTCTCTAGAGTTAATGGTGAACGAGTTCAGTTCACCTGGGAGGAGTTCCTGAAGGCCTTTAAGACAGAGTTTCTTCCCGAAGCTTTTATCAGGGCAAAGAACAATGAATTCTCCAACCTTAAGCAGGAGAATATGACAGTTACTGAGTACACCATCAAGTTTGTTCGACTACTTTACTTTGAGGATGGGTTGGCGGATACTGAGCATAAGAAGAAGATGAGATACTTGCATGGTCTGCGCATAGGATTGAAAGAAAAGATCCACAGGGTTGATGAAGAGAGCATGGCCACAATCAAGGAGGCAGCACTTAAGTATGAAGTCTATGAAGTTGAGATCCGAGAGGAACACAAGGCCAAAGAAGAGGAGAAGAAGAGGAAGTTTGGAGTAAATTATGCTGGACCTCGTTACCCACCCAGGAGAGGTCCTAGCAGTTTTGGGAGAACACAGAGTCAATCTATGTCGGGAAAATCATACAGGGCACCAATTTCCTCAGCCACACAATTTCCATTTTGTCAAGTTTGTCAGAAGAGGCATCTTGGAGAGTGTAGGAGATTTTCTGGTGTATGCTTTCACTGTGGCCAACCTGGGCACATCATGAGGGACTGTCCGCATTCGAGAGAAGTAAGAGCTACACAGTCCGAGCCTTCAGAGCAATTTAGTAGAGCCCCATTCAGGGGTGGTTACCAGGGAGGCCGTAGTGGATTTCAGAGTGGTCGTGGTGGTTCACAGGGTGGTAGAGGTGGTGGTCGAAATCAACCATCAGGAAGTGGTACGCAGGGTACCAGAGCATAGGGAGCACCGAGGGTTTATGCAATGACTCGAGGTGAGGCAGAAGTGGCACCAGAAGTTGTGACTGGTATGCTCTCTATCCTTGGCAAGCAATTATATGCTTTGATCGATACTGGTTCCTCTCACTCATTCATGTCATATACGTTTGCACATATGCTACGCTTAGTTCCAGATAAGCTAGGTTATACCTTATGTGTTAAAACACCTGTGGGAGATACCTTGAAGGTAGACTCAGTTATTAGAAGTTACTTCATTTGTGTGGAAGGAGCTTTCCTAGCAGCAGATTTAATTCTGCTACCTTTTGATGAATTTGATGTCATCCTTGGAATGGACTTTCTGGCAACACATGGAGCTGTTGTGGATTGTCAAAAGAACGAAGTGTTATTCAACACACCAGATAAAGGTCCTGTTGTATTCCGAGGCATCAAGAAAAAGGAGACTCATGGTTTTCTTTCTGCCTTGGAAGCTTTTCGATTAGTGAAGGAAGGTTGTGAAGCCTTTCTTGCTCAAGTTACTGTAGTAAATGATAAGAAGGTTGAGGATGTAGAGGTGGTAAGGGAGTTTCCTAATGTATTCCCCGAAGAACTTCCCGGCCTTCCACCAGAAAGGGAAGTAGAGTTTGATATTGAATTGGTACCTGGCACAACACCAATTTCAATGGCACCATATAGAATGGCACCAATTGAGCTGAAGGAGCTTAAAGAACAATTGCAAGAATTGTTAGACAAGGGGTTTATTCGACCTAGCATCTCACCTTGGGGTGCACCGGTTTTGTTTGTCAAGAAGAAAGATGGCTCCATGAGAATGTGCATTGACTACCGGAGGTTGAATAAAGCAACAGTGAAAAACCGTTATCCCCTCCCAAGAATAGATGACTTGTTTGATCAATTGCAGGGTGCATTGGTCTTTTCTAAGATTGATTTGAGGTCTGGATACCATCAATTGAAAGTGGCAGATGGAGCAACTTCAAAGACAGCTTTTAGAACAAGATATGGGCATTATGAGTTCCTGGTAATGCCTTTTGGACTCACTAATGCACCAGCGGTATTTATGGCTCTTATGAATAGAGTTTTCCATGAATATCTTGATAAGTTTGTGATTGTGTTCATAGATGATATTCTCATCTATTCTAAAAGCGAGGAGGAGCACAAAACTCACCTTAGAATTGTGTTGCAAATTCTAAGAGAAAAACAATTATATGCAAAATTCTCAAAATGTGAGTTTTGGCTTAAGGAGGTCATATTTCTGGGACATGTAATTTCTGGAAGAGGTGTCGAGGTGGATCCGAAAAAGGTGGAAGCAGTGGTGAGTTGGGCTCCACCAAAAGATGTGTCCGAGTTGAGAAGTTTTCTTGGCATGGCGGGTTACTATCGGCGGTTCGTAGAAGGATTTTCTAAAATTGCTGCACCATTGACTAAACTGTTGAGGAAGAATACCAAGTATGTTTGGGATGAATCATGTCAAAAGAGTTTTGATGAACTGAAGAAGAAATTGACCACAGCACCAGTACTGGCTTTACCTTCAAACCATGGAGAGTTTGTGGTGTATAGTGATGCCTCATATCAAGGACTGGGTTGTGTACTAATGCAAGATGGAAGAGTTATCGCATATGCCTCTAGGCAATTGCGTCCTCATGAAGTAAATTATCCCACTCATGATTTGGAGTTGGCAGCGGTGGTATTTGCTCTCAAGATTTGGCGACATTATTTGTATGGTGAGACTTTTAAAATCCTCACTGATCATAAAAGCCTGAAGTATATTGTGGATCAAAAGGATTTAAATAGTCGACAGAGGAGATGGATAGAGTTGTTGAAAGATTATGATTGTACCATTGATTACCATCCAGGTAAAGCTAATGTAGTTGCTGATGCTCTGAGCAGAAAAGGCAAGAAGAATATAACGGATCTGGTTGGTTTGAGGGCAATGAATGTTGATTTGGAAGTGGATGGTGTAACAGGGTTACTAGCTCGGTTGAACATTCGACCTTTGTTATACAACAAAATTCGTGAGAAGCAGAAGGAGGACTCAGAGTTGGCAAAAATTATTCAAGGCATTGAGGAAGGAAAAGAAAGCCCATTTGAAATGGTAGATGGCATGTTGAAGATGAATGGAAGAGCATGTGTTCCTAATGTTGATAACTTGAGGAAGGAGATCCTAGATGAAGCTCATTCTTCTGCTTATGCTATGCACCCAGGAGCAACTAAAATGTATCACACGATCAAACCATATTTTTGGTGGCGTGGGATGAAAAAGGAAGCGGCTGAACATATTTTCACATGTCTAGTATGTCAGAAAGTCAAGCTCCTGTAGGGAAACTGCAACCACTTCCAATTCCAGAATGGAAGTGGGAAAGAATCACAATGGATTTTGTATATGGTCTCCCATCATCAAGGGGAAAAGATGCAGTATGGGTTATTGTGGACCGACTGACCAAATCGGCTCACTTTTTACCCATTAGATGGAAACCATCACTGGAGACCTTGTCTCAACTATATATTAAGGAGATCGTCAGATTGCATGGTGTGCCAATTTCTATTGTCTCTGATCGAGACCCGAGCTTCACATCTCGGTTTTGGCAAAGTTGACATGAATCCTTGGGAACTAAAATGCATTTTACTTCAGCTTATCATCCTCAAACAGATGGCCAGAGTGAACGAACCATCCTTACCTTAGAAGAGTTACTTCGATCATGTGTAATGGGAGGAATCATGGATTGACCATTTGCCCCTGATTGAGTTTGCTTACAACAATCAGTACCATAGTAGTTTGGGTGTTCCACCATATGAAGCACTTTATGGGAGAAAATGTAGAACACCATTATGTTGGGATGTAGAAGGAGCAAGGCAAATCTCAGGGCCAGAGATAGTTCAGATCACAGTTGACAAGGTCAAGAAAATCAGGGAGCATTTGAGGGTGGCTCAAGATCGACAGAAAGTTTATGTTGACTCGAGTATGCGTGAAGTTAATTTCGAAGTGGGTGAGAAAGTATTTCTCAAAGTGTCACCATGGAAAGGCGTAATGAGATTTGGTAAGAAAGGGAAACTTGCACCTCGGTATATTGGACCTTATGAAATCATAGAGAAGATTGGACCAGTGGCATATAAACTGGCATTGCCTCCAGAACTATCACAAATCCACAATGTATTTCATGTTAGTATGCTGAATAGGTACAAAGTGGATCCTTCCCATGTTATACAACCAGAAGATATCGAGTTGGGTCCTGATTTGACATTTGAAGAGTTTCCAGTTGAGATTGTTGATTTTCAGATTAAGAATCTTCGTAGGAAGGAAATTCCAATGTTGAAGGTTGTGTGGAGGAATCAAGAAAGTGAGAGTGCTACCTGGGAGACTGAAGCAAGTATGCGAGAGAAGTACCCTGAGTTGGTAGCGACCTATTTTAAAGGTTAACAATCTTGCCTAATAAGTTATGTTTTCAGCTTGTTGATGTGCTTTTGTTGTGATAGCCCAGTATAGGTTTTTGAAACCTAAACATGGGAACTTGAGATGTTATGTGTTACTTTCTATGTTATGAATCGTCTAACCTAAGAGTTAGGTAATGACTTTATATATGATAAACCATGTTAAGGGTAAGTAAGAGGAGTTAGAGTTTGACTCAAGGTTAGATTTCGGGGACGAAATCTTTTAAGGAGGGGAGAATTGTAACATCCCGTTACGGCAAAACCCATATTTCGATCGCTAGAAAGTTCGCGATTTAAAATCGAGCGTTTTGATAGTATTTCAGCGAAAATCGGATTATCGATCGATCGGATAAGTATACATATTAATTAATTATATATATATATATATATATATATATATATATATATATATATACGGTCGGCATATATATTACTGATTACACGTCCATTTCCCATTCCCATCCCAATTCTTCTTCTTCTTTTACGGACCGAGAGAAGCAGAGCTTCAGGGGAGCAACGAGGGTAAAATTTCAGAGCTCAAATCTTGAGTTCTACTAATCCAAAAATCTCGTAAGTAATGTCTATTCATCTATGCATCGTGATTTATCTATTTAGAGTTTTAAAACGAGTTTTTGGTTCAGGAATTTCTTGAATTCCCGATAAGCCAAATTAGGGTTTCGGAGTATCCGGAAGCCGGATTGAGCCCAAATTTCATATACGAGCTTCCTGCAGCGAGGTAATCAATCCTCTAGTTCTAATCCCTGAATTTCGGCTATTATTTAGGCCGGGGTCCAAACCGCTGAATTTAGCTCCGGCCAGGGTTTGATGTATTTTTATGGAGAATTTGACCCGGAGCCTAGAACTAATATTGACGGGGATACGGCAGGGGATATTAGGACGGTCTCGGATTTTAATTCGGGGTTCGTTCGTGAAATTGACGTTTTAGTACGGGAGGCTAGAATCGGTGTTTGAACGACCAGAACTGGTGAGGGATTAGCACGGCATACCGGGTTTGTCGTATCACGATAATTATATTGATGCTTAGAATTGACCTAGGTGAACTAGAATGGCATGATTAGGGGTGTATGGACTTTTGTGCTATATGTTGAACCCTGGACTGCTGTATGATATTATTGACTTGCCCTAATCGATATGAACCTTGTTTATGCTGATGATTGTGTATATGTTGCAAATTGTGGGCTTGACTGTTAATATGCTTTACGATGGTTCGAGAAGGTGATTAGGTATGATTTTTCATGATTGTTGTATTTGGATGCACAAGTGGAAAATATATATTCCCTGGTGATATTATGATGTTTTAAGGAGGATGACTTGCACGAGGGTTTATCCCGAGGAAGTGAAATTATACGACTCCTGGTTTTGTTGAGCCAATTGTGGCCAGGTTAAGAACATGTCCAAGTAATGAATTATGATTAAGAAAGATGAGATATGAATCATGTATAAGGATACCAAATATAAGTGTTGTGGTCTCACGGTCAACTACATAGTAATTAGGGCTCCCTATGCTATTACTCTATTATGATATGTATGATAGTCACACCTCTCATGTGGTGATGACTGAAGGATTCTTACGACCACACCCAGAGTGGTGTCGGGGTATGACTACACCCATAGTGGTGTGAGGTATGTATGACCACATCTAACGGGATGTTGGGGTATGTGACTACATCCGACGGTATGTGACTACATCCGACGGGATGTGGGGTATGTTTCCCGGGAGAGTTATTAGCATGTGAGTAGCCAGGCGCCTATAAGTAAAACATGATAAGATGCATATGCATAAGTCAAGGTGGTTGAGTCTTTTGCCTATTGGGATGTCGGAGGGCTGAGATCTGATCCTAGTGCTTTGGCTTGTTTGCTAGATGTATGGTAGTGGTATGCTATGTTATGAACTCACGATGCTATGATTATCTCACTCAGCTATGAGCTGACCCTCTTTTATTCTTCTTCTCTGCTTATGCCATGTGTAAGCAGATCATCAGCAGCAGTAGATAGGTGTATAGGTGGGAGCTGAGAAAGAGTTGAAGGCAAGATGAGGTATGGTCTTCAACCATTCTGTGCTTGGACTACTACTCGGGATTTTGGCCAGTGATCCACACCTTTTTGTAAAAATGTTTTGAGAACGTTTTTCATGTGCATACTAGCTTCTAATGTAGTGTTAGATATCCACAGGTGTGGAAAGTTAATGATATGTGTATATTTTTGTGGTTGTGTAAGTTATGACGATTATGGCTTGTATCAGTAGGGTATGCAGTTGTGTAGTATGAAACTGTGACTATGGCTATGAAAGCCAATGCTTATGGTTGTGAGTATATGTGTTTGTCTATGAATGCATGGATTCAGATGAATTATTTTGCAGGATCATATGGAAGAACTGTTAGCCCATTACGCGAGTAATTCATGTCGAAATTTTATTTAGGTAAAATTTGATAATTAATGTAACGCCCGAGATAAATTCCGCTGCAATTTTATGAACAATATGATTAGGCAAAACGTATAGGGTAGGGTGTTACACCTGAGGAGGAAAGACCCCTATATATTGGAAGAAAGGGAATTCCAACACAAAATGTGCTAGCAATCTGTGATTTTGATATGTTGTTCACATTTTTTGTAACGGGTTGGCCTGGATCTGCTCATGACACTCGAATACTTATGGATGCAAAAGCAAAGTTTGGAAAAATATTTCCTCATCCTCCTGAAGGTAACTTACCGAGCATTAAATTTAATCCTTCTATCATCATATTGTTTTCAAATGGGTTTTACTTATATGATCTTGTATTTATGCATGTAAATATTATCTTGTGGATGCTGGATATCCGAATATGACAGGGTATTTGGCACCATACAAGGGATCAATGCTAAGATATCACGTCGTTGAATTCCAACAAGGGGGTGAACCAACAGGTTTGCAAGAGATTTTCAATCATGCACATTCTTCTCTTAGAAATGTGACTGAACGCACATTTGGTGTTTGGAAAAAAAGATGGCAAATTTTGAAAAATCCACCAAATTTTGATATCGAAAAACAAAATAATATTATTGCTGCTACCATGGCTCTCCACTATTATATTAGAATGAATGCTATTTGCGACGAGGAGTTTCAATGGTGTGATGAAGATCCAAACTATCTAGTTGAAGTTGGAGATTATGGAAGTCAAGGAGAAAGAAGAAATGAAAGCACTATTCCAGATGATATATTCATGAACTCTGTTCGTGATTCAATTGCTGCATCACTCAGGAATCATAGATGATTCATTTTTTATGTTTTTTTATTGGAATCTGTTTTTATTACCTAATAATTATTCTTGTAGTGGCTTATGTTAGATGATGTTCATGACTGCAAATTTTCATCATCTTCTTCTTGATATCACTTTTTCTCTTTTCTCTACCTTAATTATTTTAATGGCTGCCTCCCGTTCTATTTCCCTCCACCGAGTACTCATTTGGCGCCAGAATTTGAAGCACGTTGGCCTAAAACAATCAAACATTTGACAGATGTTAGCTATTGCATTGATGTCTATTTTAGTAATTGATTATGATAACAAAGCCAAAAGTACTTTTAATACGATTGAACCAAACAGCTTCTGCGGTAAAAAAGCACTTTTACCTTATAATTGCCAAACAATAAACTGCTTATTTTGAAAAGTGCTTCTCTAAAAGCTCAAGCCAGAAGCTGCTTTTACAAAAGCTACAGCAGGGCCAAACTGAGTTTATATATAAAATCAAACAGATGCAAAAAAAAAAAAAAAAACCTGAGTCGGCTTGTTCAGCCTGAACCAACTCCCTACATTAGCCACCAACCTCTAAGCTTCCACGTTCCGTCCGCAGTCATCCAGATCTTGCCCGGATCTATGCGTGTGAGGCTCCACCGCCCTCGTCGGAGTCCCGCTTTCCCTTGTTGCGACCGCCGCCGTCAATTCTCTCTTCAACACCGATCAGAAGCTCGCCGGCTAGATCAAGTCGCCGAAGCGCTTTTTTCTTTCCATCTGTCCTTGTTGCCGGATCAATCCTCCCCTTCTTGCCTTCCTCGTTGCCATCTCAAACAGCAATATAACAACCTTGACAGCTGGCCTAGGTGACGTGTAAAACAGGAGCCAATGTATAAATAGGAAGATTCTTTCTGTGATTGGTTATATGTTGTTATCCAATAAACTCATTCTTAGCTACTTTACCAATTATGTTAGTAGATAGCTGAATAAACACGCCCACCCCCCCCCCCCCCGGATATATCTAAATACAATTCGCCAGATTTCCTCCATTATCGATCCTTACAAGTGGTATCAGCAGCCTATAATATGGCAATGGCGACGAATACGTCTCGAATCGTGGATTTGGAGAATCAGATGGTTGCGGTCCAAGTGAAGTTGGATACTCAGCATCAAGATTTGAAGGACACCATTGTTGTTTTGGCAGCCTCGAGGAAGGAGAATATCGACGCTCTTACAGCTTCTATCACCAGGTTGCAGGAGAAATTGTCGATTCGCTCGCTGCCGCACGCCGATCCCGGTCATTTTACCGATCACCAACACTTCCGTCATCAGCAACGTCGTCCGTCGCTTCTCGACCACTATCTGCGATTGGAATTCTCTTACTTTTCTGGCTCGGAACCTCAAAGTGAATCTCGGATTATGAATGATCCTCACGTCTTTGGTACCGCGTGAAGGTTCTACCAAGCCCGTCTTTGGACTTTGTCTCCATATGGCCTCCTAAGGGCTGAGCTCGGCATCCTGGCCGATCCATCCATAGTTGGGTGGCCACCTCAGCTAGTCACCATGCCTTAGTCGAATTTCTTGTCTTGTTGGCTTGATACCCTGATGTCTGGCTATCAAGTCTGTCTTGTTGGCTTGATATCCAGACTTAGTTTCTGTATGACTCTCTTAGTTGGTACCTGGCTTGGTCCCCCTGTTGCCTGGCCACCAAGTCAGTCTTGCCGGCTTGATACCCCTGGGGTCATGGTACCCTGTCGCCTTGCTTGGCTGCCAAGCCTGTCATGCTGGCTTGGTACCTTGTAGGGGTCATGTCGGCTTGGTACCTTGTAGGGGTCTTGGTACCGAGGTCGCCTTGCCCGCCTGGTACCCCCTTAGCTCCCATACTTAGCCAATTTTTATATCTTTTGGTATCAAGCCTACCTTGTCGACTTGATACCCCCTTTTGCTTCATACTTAGCCAAATTATATGTCAAAGTACCAAGCCCTGCTTTGCCGGCTTGATACCCCGTCGTTGACATCTGGTCATTTGGCACCCTGTTGTGTCACCTTGTTTCCAAGACTTAGTTTTTGGATGACCTCCTATTTGGTACCCGGCTGTTTGGCACCCCGTTCTGTCGCCTTGTTTCCAAGACTTAGCTTTTGGATGGCCTCCTATTTGGTACCCGGCTTGGTACCCGGCCGTTTGGCACCCCGTTGTGTCGCCTTGTTTTCCATACTTAGCCAAATTTCTTACTTGGGTATCAGGCCTGCCTTGTCGGCTTGATACCCTCTTGTTTGGCCCCCTTATTTGGTACCAGACTTGGTACCCGGTCGTTTGGCACCCCGTTGTGTCGCCTTGTTTCCAAGACTTAGTTTTTGTAGGCCAAATTTCATACTAAGGGGTGGAGGCATCGTCCGGCTATGGGGGCCTTGGAGACGGGTCGGCCATCGTATAGAGGAGAAGGGGGTTGGCCACTTAGGCCCAAAAATCTCACCCAACTAGGCCCAACTGGTTTTTTTAATCATTAATGTTGAGCTGGCCTTATAAATCCATTAATCCCTTGTAATTAATCGATTGGGTACAAGCTAATTTTTTTTATGAATAAACAGTAACAATTGTCATCTTGAT
Source organism: Linum trigynum (assembly GCA_964030455.1). Lineage (NCBI taxonomy): Eukaryota > Viridiplantae > Streptophyta > Magnoliopsida > Malpighiales > Linaceae > Linum > Linum trigynum. Next base: position 53,237,516 of record OZ034817.1, on the reverse strand, counting down.
AATCCAATTCTCCCCTTGTTTCCCCTAAATAATTTGCATGCCCATATAGATATCTGGTACTCAATGGACATGAAAGCAGCCAGTCAAGAACAACAGCAGCGACTTCCTAGGAATCTGCCGATGGATGGCTAAGGAGTAACAAGTCGAGAACAAATGGCAACCTGACGATGACCGTATAGGGAAAGGTCAATTGTGAATTCGTTCGTGTGATTTCGAATTTGGATATGTATTGGTTTCTATTTGTGTATTAAGACTTAACACCTGAAGCCATTAATTGGATCCATATATACCTGGATGTGGGTATGTTCTTCATCAGTTTACTAATCTTTGTGTTGTAACGAAGATGGCTGGAGTCCTCCAATAATTTATGTAACAATAACAAAATTAAGTTTCGGTCTGGTCACTAGTTAATGTTAGAGAGTGGTATAAAATGGTTTGTGACATGATATCGGAGCTGGTTTGACCAAGTGGTCGTGTGTTTGAATCTACACGACCTCCAATATTAACAGTTGATTAAAGCATAAGGTATGGTGGGCCTGTGCAAACTTCAAGCCCGTGAGTTGGTTTTCGTTTGAGGGGACGTGTAGAGAGTGGTATAAGATCCAGCATAACCTTCTCCCAACAACTAAAGTTGTTTGTATCAACTGGTTTATGACCGTTAATTGATTACTTGTAGTCAAGTAGAATATATATATAATGTCAGCCACGACTATTGACATTAATCTCATCCTTCGAAAATAATCGAATATGAAGCTAGGTTCATGGTTATGTAAAAGATCCATAGAATGAAGTTTTTTTTAAGGGGGAGTTGACTGGAGAATTCAACCTTCGATTTTATTTTTCTTATGGCAAAATACACTTGTATAGCCATAACTTTCACGTTTGTGACAAATATAGTCATAATTATCGGAAAACACAAATTAGCCAAAAAATTAGATGGTAGTGTGACAAATCTAGTCATTTTCGTTAGAAACTTTAACGGTGTTAAAAACTCCATCAGTTAGGTTAATGTTAGGCTGACTAGGATGCAAATCACCGCACATGTTAGCGACAACTCAATCACATTTACCACGTAAATGCCACATCATATCTTATTTTAAAAATAAAAATAAAATAAAAACTGTGATCTGAATCTTAATTGATTTTTTTTACCAAACCCCTTTCTTCTCCCCTAACAACGATCTCGCCCACTTCAAGACCCTCTGCTCCATCCATGGCCGCCGATCCAAATCTCCCGCGTCGCCACCATAAACACTACCCCAAAAATTGCCTTCCTCTTCCTCACAAATTCCAATCTCACCTTGACCCTCTCTGGAACCGCTTTCCCCGTGGCCACACCCATCTCCACAATACCTCCCCACCTTCCAGATCCTTCCCCCTTCGAATCGAAGCTCATCCCCACCAATAGGACCGAGAGGGCGTCTTCTTTTCCAATCGCCACAGAGTGGCGGCTCCTCGCACTCGCAGCCTCGTCACTAGAGCTTCATCGAGATCCTCTCTGACGACCCCAACCTCCCTGAGCGGTACGCCGCACTGCTGCTTCCTCACCGGGGACTTCTTGGCACCGATGGCGGAGACTACGAGCCGTCGCAAGAGAGGAACAGATCGATCTGGATTTTCCCGGCACAAATCGTCTTTAGAGTTGGAGGATATCTATGATTTCTCTGGTGCGGATCACCTTCAGATTTGAAGATACATGCTTTCTCCGGCGTGAATCGTCTTCAGATTTGGAGGCAACGGGCATGACAAGAGTCGATTTGGTCATGGAGTGAATTGGTGAAAGCGGTGGTGGATTGTGATAATTGAGATGATGGGCAGAGGAGTGAAGTAGTAGAGATTGGGGGTCGGCAGTAAAGGCGGAAGAAGGTGGAGATGGGAGAGATTCTTTTTTATGATTTTCATTTAAAGTAATTGTTTTTTTTTTCTTTTTCTTTTTGTTAATCCATGTGGATTGGTGGGACAGTAAATTGCCAACTCGGCATTTTCCGTCAGTCTGATCACACCGTTAAAGGGATGTACGGAATTGACTATTTTGTGTTTTCGGATATTTATGGCTATATTTGTCACAAATGTGAAAGTTATGGTTATACAAGTGTATTTTTTATTTATGAAAGTGTGGTTACTTAACATGTAAACAGTAATGAGTTTCACCAATTTATGATGGAGTTCAATTCCAACAAATTGTTTAGTGACATGCATGGCACGTCTTACTGGAATGGTTGATTAAACACATCTAATGGAAAAGTAACTATTATGTAACAAAAATAATGAAATACAAGTGACAAATTATATTGCATTTTGAAGTTTAGTAACGATTTTGTTATTAACTATAGTTTAGTGACCATTTTGCCTTTTAACCAGGGTTCAAGAAGGCGCGCGCCTAGGCGCACGCCTAGGCTCAATTAGGCGCTAGGCGGTGGAGGATCGCCTTGACTTGGCCATAGGCGTTGTAAAAGGCGCTGGTAGCGCTTAGTGGAGAGAAGGCGTGCCTGGGCGTTCCTGGGCGAGCTTAGGCGGTTAAACCCAATACTCTTCGTTTTGTCCTAGAAAATCAGAAACTTGCCTCTTGCCCTAGAAAATCAGAAACACGGGAAGTAACATCTGCTGCCGCTAGGGCTGCAAACGAGCCGAGTCGAGTCGAGTTTTTGCTTAGCTTGAACTTGGCTCGTTTATTAATTTTTTAGCTCGAGCTCGGCTCGAACTCGAATTTTGGTAATCTAGCTCGAGCTCGAGCTCGAGCTCGGCTTGAATAAAAATAATCTAGCTCGAGCTCGACTCGGTAGAGCTCGATAAATGCTCATTAACATAGCTTGTCAAGCTGAGTACAAGCTCGGTTGGAGATGAACTTGATTTAAATCATTCTTGCTAGAAAAATGTGTAAACATAAGAATTTAAATGATAGAAAGAACACTAAAAACTATAAATAACATCTAAATCTCATACACATTTGTATTAACAAGACAATGTTCATGTTTGAAAGAGTAATTTATCCTTCCAAAGCTCTAAACAAAGCAGCTCGCGAGTTTAGCTCAACAAGCCACGGAATCAAGCTAGCTCGCGAGCTTATCAAGCTAAGCATGGTCTAGCTCAAGCTTGGCTCGTTAACTAACGACTTGGCTCGCGAGCCTGCTTGTTAAATAACGAGTCGAGTGTGGAACGAATTTTTTCCGATTCGAACGCCGAGTTGCTCGCGAGCGGCTTGGCTCATTTGCAGCCCTAGCTGCCGCCTGCCGCCCTAGCTCTCGCCCCATCTGCTACCGCCTGCCGCCCTAGCTCTCGCCCCATTTGCCGCTCTCTGCCGCCGCAGGAGAAACTTATCGATCACTCTTCTCGCCTTCACACCTCTCCGCTGCTATAGTGGGAAATAAAGTCGAAACTCGCCAATTGTTGCTCCTTCCTTCTCCTCGGTACGTAGCACAAGCTTCTTGCCTCTATAAGCACCTATTAGCAGATGATTGGTCACTATTTGCTTGTTATTTATTATGTTAAGTGTTTACTGTTAAGAACTAGGCATTGCTAATTTTATACGCACTTGGATTATATGAATTATTCCAGAAAACAGGAAATATTTGAGAAATTTTTCATTTTTGCTCTGAACGCCTAGGCGCGCCTAGGCTACGCTTAATCGAGCAAGGCGCAAGTCAGGAGCCAAGCGCCTGTTTTACGCCTAGAGCCTTTTAGAAACTTGCTTTTAACCATGACAAGCATGTAGAATAAAAATCGGATTACTCTACAATTCTCCAAAAAAAATTAATCAAAAAGAAAAATAACTCTCAATATAAATAGCAACGAAGAATAAATCTCAGAAACAGCGGTTCCACCAAATACTAGGGTTTCATTGTAACTTCTGCGGTCCCACTCTCCTCCGACTCCGACCATCTTATTTCTGCCCTTCGGCGAGCAGAGAAGCAGAAGAGACCAGCCAGACCTCCGGTGATCACCTCCATTGCTCCTTCGCTTCTGCGGTATTTCTCTCTTGCAGAGTTCACAGTAAGCTCGGGTAATTCGATTGAATGGTTGTTGATTACTAAGTGATCTCAATTACAGATACGGTAGTCTGCTTGTATCGAACAAATTGGTTTTCTCCATTGCTGTAATTCAGTTACGACTCTGACTTGCCATACTGTATTAGATTGATAGCTCTCTGGGTAGTATTCGAATTGACTTGATCAATTCGGAGCTGTAGTTCACTGTAATTGGAAATATATTCCCCATAACTATTCGAAATCGTTTGATTTCCTGTTGAGTACTTCTGATCGTGTTATACTCTTATTTCCAGAACTCCAGTTCGTCTCAGTTTGTTTTTCTGGCAAAGCAATGGCGCCATTGGTGAGTTGGGAGGTTTCTAGTTTTGGGCTTTTTTATTTTTTCGTGGATTCCAATTGGAGTACCTTGAAAATCAAGTATAACCTCAAGGCTGCGATCTGATCTTTTTTTATTCAGGTCTTGCATGCAGGGAAGACAAACAAGAATGCCTTCAAGACACTGATTGTGGCCGAGTTTTCTGGGGTGAAAGTTAATTTGGTTGAGAATTTTGAGATGGGAGTGTCAAATAAGACCCCTGAGTTCCTGAGGTGGAACCCCATCGGCAAGGTAAAAGCCAGCTTTTTCTCTGGAAATCATCACCTTTGAATTTCTTAGTGTGCTAGATTTTTTCTGCATGTGGCTTTTTAAGGAACATGAATTCTTGATTTTAGGTTCCGGTCTTGGAGACGCCTGAGGGTCCTATCTTCGAGAGCAATGCTATTGCTCGATATGGTAAGGTTGATCATGTATATTGACGTCGAATGCATTGGTGTAATTGATGGTGTGAAAGTTTTTTATTCTCCATTTTTTTGTTGCAGTTACCAAGTTGAAGGCAGACAACCCACTTTATGGCAGTTCACTCATCGATTATGTAAAGGCCTCTCTGATAAGCTCATCACTAGTTACAATGTCTTTTGGTATTTCATATTGCACTGCATATAAGCATGAGTCCGAGCTTACTCTTAACTTTTTTTCAATATATAGGCCCATATTGAGCAGTGGATTGACTTTGCAACACTGGAGATTGATGCCAATATTGGTGGTTGGCTGAGACCTCGCTTTGGCCGTGCGCCTTACCTTCCCCCTGTGAGCTACTTGTCTTATACCGTTTTTCTCTATTTTTAGTACTTTCAGCCTTTATATCCTAAACCTTCTCTATTCCTGGCTGAATCAGATGAAATTATGAGACCAGTTGTGATTCTTGACTGATTTTGTTGGTTTATATATTTGTTATGTTTTGGTTACCCTGGTACATACTTACCAGTCATCTTATTGTAAATGAAGGCTGAGGAAGCTACTATATCAGCATTGAAGAGGGGTCTCGATGCATTGAACACATACCTTGCTTCAAAAACTTACCTTGTTGGGGACTCTGTTACCTTGGCAGACATCATCCTCACCTGTAATCTTTACATGGGGTTCTCTAGGATCATGACAAAGAGCTTTACCTCGGAGTTCCCCCATGTTGAGAGATACTTCTGGACCTTGGTTAATCAACCAAATTTCAAGAAGGTATTGGGCGAAGTGAAACAAACTGAGTCAGTTCCTCCTGTCGAGTCCGGTAAAAAGCTAGCGCAGACTAAGGAAAAGGTGAAGCCCAAAGTGGAGCCTAAGAAGGAAGTCAAAAAGGAGAAAGAGCCTCCCAAGGCAGAAGCTGCTCCAGCAGTAGAGGAAGAGGCAGCACCAAAGCCGAAAGCAAAGAACCCTCTCGATTTGCTGCCACCAAGTCCGATGATTTTGGATGATTGGAAGAGGCTTTACTCCAACACAAAGACCAACTTCCGCGAGGTGGCAATCAAAGGTAGTTAACTACCCTATCCATACAGTTTCAGAATCTTTGTCCTCCGACCAAGAGTTGAAGTGAAAGAAAGTGTGTTTGCTAAATCTAAACGCTATTGGATGTATTTTGTAGCCAAAACAAACAAGCCACATAGTGTGCCTTGTTTCAAGGGAAAGCTTTCAACGATAATGCCTAACTTGTGATTCTGTTGTCGCAGGCTTCTGGGACATGTACGATCCTGAGGGATACTCATTGTGGTTCTGCGACTACAAGTACAACGACGAGAACACAGTCTCCTTCGTTACTCTCAACAAGGTCGGCGGGTTTCTCCAGAGGATGGATCTGGCTCGCAAGTATGCATTCGGGAAGATGCTCATAATCGGGTCTACACCACCATTCAAGGTGAAGGGACTGTGGCTCTTCCGCGGACAAGAGATCCCTCAGTTTATCATTGACGAGTGCTACGATATGGAGCTCTACGAGTGGAAGAAAGTCGACATCTCCGACGAAGCACAGAAGGAGCGTGCCAGCCAGATGATTGAAGATGCAGAACCTTTCGACGGAGAGGCACTCCTAGATGCCAAATGTTTCAAATAGAGAGTTAACTTGCTGTTTGGGAAGATGTTTGGAGAACTCTCTTTTATTTTTTGTGAGGATTTAGTTTTGTGATTTCAGAATATCAGTAAACTGCTTCTTGGGATAGTGATTGCAATTAATGGAGGTGTAATTATTACTTCAGAACCTTCAAATTTTATTCCCAATTTTTAGAAGAATAGAACATAAATGTCCTTTGATTATATAAAATTTATAATATGAAGGACTTGATTATTCGATAGTTAAAAAACTATGGATGTATTGTGAATTTGTCTAAACAAAGGCACCGACCGAAGAATAATTAATTATCACTTCACTAACACAGCCCGCGCTAGCTAGCTGGTTGTAATTTGTAAAGCAACCCACCTCGAAATCGAAAGTCTCCCGTCTGCGCAGTGCGCATATTATACTCAGCTCTCTTCAACGACGATTACACATTTGCCAACGCCGGCGTCACCTAATTAGGCCGATCGACGCTAACGGCGGACTTCTGAAGGTACCTTCCTTGAATTTACTACTGGCGATTGTGATCCGACTCCCTCGATGCTGCGACTGTTAGCATAGTCGAACAGATATAGTGCGGGGAAAAGCTGCTCACTGCTAGACCGTTAAAATATTGCTCATTAGATGTTTGTGTTAATGTCACAGTGGATGGGAGTTACTAATGTCAGTGGATAGGAGTTCACTAATGCCCTTGCTTAGCCAATTAGCGAACTGGGTGCTTCAAAATGATGGTTTTTTCAGTTTTGAATTGTTAGGGTATGGATATTATACCAGTTGAACCGTAAGTAGAGAGCTAAGGTGCAATCTGTTACTATATTCTATTGGGAGTTAGAAGCAGAGAAAACAGATCAGAAGACCAACATTTTGATAGTTTCGATAGAATTGGAAGAGGCAAACACCATATTACAGTAGATACAAGCACAAAGAAAGGCACAGGTTACACTTGGTTCCGTGTCTTTTAGGCTCTTTATTAGTAACTTAGGAACACAGAAGGGGTTGAGGAAGGCAGGTCGAAGAAGAAGAAGAAGAAACAGAAGCCAGGGGGAATCTTTTCTCGCTTCATTTTTTAGCTAGCTACTTGTGCAGATATCTGCTGCCTTACTGAAATCTTTACAATATCTCCTTGCAAAGTATCTGAAACTTGTTCCTCATTGGAGCTTCAGATTCTTCAAAAGCCTGCAAAATGACAGATAAACAAAGATAAAGTAATCAAACATTGCCATTATATTATATAGAGATGATGTTTCAGATTTAATATATAGATAGGGGAGCCTGCTGCTGGTTTTTATAATACATCAGGAGCATGTTGGCAGCAGCATAAGATGCTCATCATTAATAGCTAGATCCAAGACCTTTCATCGTGTATGAAGCTCATGGGGATCAATGTACGAATTATGAACTTTTATATATTTTAGTTTCTGTGTGTCTTGTGTGTTGTGATAACTGGTGGTAACTGTCAAGCACCGGCTTAACTGATTAATTAATTGATATTTTGGACCAGCCATGTGCATGTGATGATGTAGCATTAGTCGGATTAGATTTCATGTGGGCTCTCTTGAAAAGCTTGCGTACCATATGTAGATGGAACAGAAGAATATAATTGTCTAGAGGGGGACTGGTTCAGTATTTGCTTTAGATAGTAGCTACCAGAAATAGAAAGCGAAGTGGATGACAAAGCAATTTAGCAAAAAACACTAAATTGTGCAAACAGCATGTATTAGCTTGAAAAAGCAAACTTTTGTAAACCCTTTTTTAAGTCTTGCAGACAAATGCAACTATGCAAGAAGTGAAATCTAGTGAACTGTCAACTTCAGGACTAGCTTTGCATGTTTGGCACTATAAACAGCTTAAGAATTCGAGATTAAATTGACCAAATCTTATGTTTGATGAATTTTTGGCAGGAAATGTTTTAACCAGTTTCAGTTTATCTTCAAGGCTAACGTGCATTACCTCTGTTCGTCCGGATAGCCTCTGCCACCATTGTTCACAGGGTTCCTGTAATTGGGAAGAGGAGCTTGACCCGATTCTATGTACATGAGATCCGCCACCAAACAATCATAGTGCCTCTTTACCTCTTCAGCGGATTTACCACCCACAGCCCGCGCCACGTTTTGCCAGCGGTCAGGGGTGTCCCTGTCATACACAGCCAGTGCCCTCTCAAACAGCTTGTTTTGCTTGAGCGTCCAGGAAGAGCCAGAACCTTGACAAGGAAGGTAACTCGATGCCATTAAACTTAGTTTAAGGGTGTGTGAAGGGGATGGCTTTGGGGAAAAAGAAAACTGGCAAAAAGCCAAGAGTTTGGTTGTGAAAAGAGGGGGAATGTGCAGAGAGAAAAGGATTTTCCGGAGAGGAAGGAAGAACAAAGTGAGAAGTTAAGCTCACAGAGTGGAGGGTAGTTCAAAGGGGAGAAGACTCGAGTCAAGGGATGGTATGGGAAACAAGACTGGGGAGCCTGCTCCTTATAAGCAGGCTTGGAGGGAGGTGCTGTGGCCTATGCAAGTAGGCAGAAAAATATTCGCTTGCTTAAGCAAAGAGAGGGGTAAAACAGGACAAGACCTATAGTAAGAGCAAAAGGACTGGCCCTTCATAAAAGTCATTTTCTTGTCTTGTATAGTATCATTAGCAAGTGGATCTTGGTGGAGAGAATTTTCATTTTTACCAGCTGTTGGGAGATTAGATTCCAATTCCCTTACATATTGATGTGGTTATTGAGAAGTAGGAATCCCCATATCCCACCTTACATGAGACCACAGTGAGAGAGATCCCCATGCCTTCATCTTCACTACCCAACTCCTACTGCCGACTTCCCTTTCTTTCTTGCATATATATATATATATATATATTTTTTTTTATTTGTGGGTCAAGTTGCCATAACATATCCTTATTCAGTAGTATATGCTTGCTTGACACTCCTTGCTTTTTCGTGTGAATCAAATCTTGGATTTAGTTCTTACTGCAGTAATCTCCTGTTATTCCATTCCAGGTCAATCGTAGCTGCAATCACTGTCAACAAAGCAGCATCTTATTTTGGTGGTAAGTATTCTGAACTTTTAACTGAGAAATCCAATGAGTGTAACCAAATGATAATATGGGGTTATAACATCCACCATGTCCTGAGTTCGAACATTAGTTTCTTTCCCTCATAAAAAATTTGAAAAATAATTTAGATAAGGGGTGCATCCAGGTATGGAATTGTTGATGATCACCTTGGCTGTTTTGTCCTCTTCTTCAATCTAAAAACCCCAAACCCCTTTAGAGAAGGCTGGATTTCTTCCACCACCCCCACCCCACGAGGATTAGGCGGTGCCATATGTGCCTTTCTGACTGTTTTGTTGCTATCAGTGAAGAGAAAAGGATGAGGTTTTCAGTTTCCTTTTTCCCCCCTTTTTTCTGGTTCTTTTCGTCTCAAATAATCCCCTTAATTTTCAAGTTTAGCAGTTCAAAGTTTTGCCCTTTGGAACTTCATGGTACGTCACTTGGTATTGGAACTTGGGAACAGAGCGCTACCTGTGTTTTCCCCCTAGTTATTGTTTGCTGAATCAGCAGAATCAATAAGTGTGCGTTGTTTGCAGTTTGGGCCAAAGATAAGATACTACCAATGTGTCAGTTGTTTGAGTAGGAGTGGCGATTTCAGCTTGCTTCCTGCTATAGTGAAAAAGGAAAAGCGACCCCGCTCTGATTTTCCATTTACTCCATTCCTTCCTTACAGTGTTTTCTCTTTTGTTCTTTTCTTTGGACTGATGTCTGTCACATTTCCTCGTGCGCCTCCTTTGTCTGGTTTTGGATAATTGGACAAGCGTCCCCATGCAAGTTATTAAGCCGCCCTTCCACTGGTACACGTGTCAGCCTTTTGTATTAGAATGGATTCACAACATGATTTGTAACCTTAGGAGGGACACCTTAAAACCATTCATTTATATTCCTATTGATTTCTCATTATTCTAATTTATTATCAGGTGCACCAATGGAAAGGGCCGACTTTAAAGTTCAAAAAATTGGAATTGTTAACCCCAACGGTTGTAATTTTTGAGGTGTTTGCTAGCTATTTGCCAATGGGATTTGCTGCAAAGGAATAGCCAGGCAGGTAGAATCTGCTTGCATCACATGGTAAGATGAAATTTGAAAGAAAGAAACAGTGGCTTGAGTCTTTCCCTCCATACAGCAGTTGAATTTGTCACGGATTTGTAAGCTCTTTCACTGGCAGGAGAATCATACTGTACTGCTACGATTCTCCGGAAGTGCTCTGCCTTTTCTTTTCACCAGGTACGATATCTAATACAGTAATACTGACTGGGGAATCAGTCTTTCATCCGCAATATTGTCTTGGTGAATCATAAACGGTCGCTGAACTCTACAGTCTACAGCCACTAACAAATGGGTCATAAGAGTTTTAACAAACTTGTTAAGTTGTTACTGCATTTTAGTAAGGGTAGAAAAGGATTATGATAAATTTCAGGTAATATGAGATTTCGAATCGAGTTTGAGCAGGTGGTATCTGTTTGGATCAAGTATGGAGTAATTCGAGTGCTGTAAGGGTAGTTTGGAGGGCATTTTTTTGGAAATAGACTGAGTGAATGTTAGTTATCACATCTATTAAAATTGAAAGTGCATACCGACTTGTTAATTACCATGTATGGGAATTGACACGGATTATTTTGTTCACCAGCTAAAGTTGCCAAATGCTGGGCGGGGGAATCACTCTTGCTGCAGAACACAGCGTATCTGATCATCTTCCTGCATGGAGAATCTTTCTATCATGTCATCACTCATCATCTCCAACCTTCCAGCCCCACCTTCTGAAGCTAAGTGGATTCCTCCTATCAATTATCTAATTTTCAATTTCCTTGCTTTCTGGGTCATTTTCCCCTCACATCATTGGGTCGAATTTTATTATATTCACGATGAACCAACTTGAGCTCAAAGATACGTGACCACAGAATCTGAAAGGTTGGCTCATTGTGACGGCTTGGGTTACATTCTTGTTGTGAACCCTGGAAAAGGTGTAATAAGTCCGTCATAAAGACTTTCTTCTACTTTCATTTGGTCCCTCGGGGTACAAAAAAGAAAAAAAAAAACCCTTTTACCATAGTCAATGAGAACTACTCCATCACTCTTTCCATATATATTTCACTTGAATTTTGTTTGTCATGATAATGAAAATAGGTACATGTCGGAGGGGGAATCCTTTTTGGTGGGGAAGACAATCTTTGTGATGGATGTTTGGTTTTCTGAATTGAATCTTTACATGGAGGAGGAGGAGGAGGAGGAGCTACCTTGTGGTTTGCTTTTGAGGGAATGTTCCAAAAGATAAGGAGTGGGGATGTTTGAAAGTTCCATTCCATGGATGCCAATCAGTGAACGTGGCTATGGGGAGGGTGATAATTTCACATATTCCATTCCCCCTTTGCCAAAAATCTGCCAGTGGAAGGAGCTCACTCAGCCTCAGACAACAACCTCCATCTCTAACTCTTGTTGCTGCTGGCCTGATTTGTTAATGTTGGCGCGACTGATAAAATGTTAGACTATGGTGGTAAAAAAAAAAAATTATGAATTAGGGTGATCAATGTTATCCTCTCCTTATCCTAACTTTCTCTTTACTTTTCAATTTTGATATAAAAATCCAATCATTACAATGCCTTTCTTGCTGGAGAATAATTAACAGGTTAAGCCAATCACAATTCACAACAGGAACAATCAATATTTTCTCAATCAAGAATATCACTCCAAAAGAGAAAATCCATATACAAAGTTACTAATAAGGTAGCCAATTCATAACGTCGAACCCATATAACATACATAGCAATGATGATTTGGGCATATAGCATGCCACCAAATGAACTACCATATTCCAATCCCACAAAGCTAAAGCTAAAAGGGAAAAAGATCATCCAATAACCCACAAATTTCTTCCAAATTGCTGCTCCCTTGGCATGCCTCCAGACCTTAGAAATGCATCCCAAGAAAAAAAATAGGACTTCGGAAAGTCCTCTTATTTGGGTAGATCAAAAATTGTAAAACTGTACCGAAAAAATTAACAATAAAGTATTTTGTGTTTGAAACTAAAAATCATCTAAAATTTTAAATGTCAATAGAATTTTTTTTATAATCAACAGTAATATGATATGATTTTATAAACACTCATCTTAGTGAAATTTTTTCTACACGGATACGGGTTACAACTTACAAGTTAAAACTAAACAAACATGGGTTCATGGGCCTGGATCCAATCGAAAGCCCACATGGTCGATTGGACTAAGAACTAAGAAGGAGCCCTATTTCTCATCCTTTTTCTCTTCACGCCTCTTCTTCAGCTTCACTTCCCCGACAAAAGTTTCCGCCGGGCGTCCCCGATACCGCCGCTTCGCCGTTGTTCATCAGACCCCTTTCAGGTACAACGTTCGCCGCTCTCCGCCTCTTTCCCCTCCCACTCTGTTGCCGATTTTCCTCTTATCAGCTCTACAAAGCCTGTCTCTTTCTTTCCCCAAGTTCCGTACTTTCGACTTGGGGGAAACAATGAATTTGAAACGAATAGTCAATAGGCAGTCAGTGAACAAGTTCTCAATATGCTATGGAAGATTCATTTCTCCACATCTGAGAAATGGGTACAGAGATGTCTCCACAGTTTCAGTCTGTGCTCCGGCAAGCAGCAATTTTGATGGCTCACAACTCCCTCAAAACCGCCACTGCACTATCTTCAGTAGCTATCTCCATTCCGCTTCTGCTTCTGCTTCACAACCTGACCTGAAACCCCAGTTCAGTTCTTCTGCTCCAAAGCTCGATTCCGATGATTCAGGGGGTGATGGAACCACGAACGAGTTCTTGTCTCGGTTTGCCTGGATCATGCGGAAGAAGCTATCCGAAGCCTACCCCGAATGTGATAAGCCTACTGTCGATGGTATGCTTCTGGTTATAGTTGACAAGGTTGTGTATGAGATGGAGAAAGGTAACTTGGACCAGATGCTTGGGTCTGACATTTCGTCCGAGGAATTTAGCGAGGATCTTTGGAGGACTGTCTGGGAAGTTAGTAATTCCGTGGTGGAGGACATGGAAAAGGAGAGGAAGAAGGAGAAAATGAAGCACTTCTTGCAAGACGAGGAGGTGAAAGAAATGTGTAGGTTTGCTGGTGAAATAGGTCTTCAAGGGAACATGCTTCGAGAGCTGAGGTTCAAATGGGCGCGAGAGAAGATGGAGGAAGCCGACTTTTATGAGGGCTTGAAACGGCTTCGTGAAGAAGAAGAACAACAACAAGAAGAAAGAGGCCAAGGGAAAGCGGAAGCAGAAGGCGAGACTACTACTGGTGAGGAAACCCTGGTGACTGAGGAAGGGGAGGAGGCTAAGGTTGTTGATCTTCCTAAGAGGCATGGGAAGATAAAGTACAAGATTTATGGGCTAGATCTCTCGGATTCCAAATGGGGTCAAGTTGCGGATAAAGTACATAAAGCGGGAGAAGCCATTTGGCCCCAAGAGCCTAAGCCAATATCAGGGAAATGCAAACTAGTTGCTGAGAAAATCCTGTCTTTGAAAATGGAGGATGATCCTTCCTCTCTGCTGGCAGAATATAAAGAGCTCCAGGAGCCAAGAAAGGTTGATTGGATTGCGTTGCTTGACCAGCTGAAAGAACAGAACAGTAACTTACACCTTAAGGTAACTGTCAGCTCCTAAACTTTTTATACCGTTTTTCTGTTGTGGATGAAAACAACTAGTTTCTGGTGTATGATATTCTTTTAAAAAAATTATTTTGCTTACTTCAAAGGCGATTGGAGCTAAGACTTGACACGTATGTCAAAAGGGTACTCAGTGTAGCAACTTTACCAGCTACTGATTAAGGTTGGATACTGCATTCACTCATTTCAGATCTTCGACATAGGCTAAGTTTTTTTCCTTAGGAGTTGGACTAATCCCTGGGTTATTGGTAGGGTGAATGTGAATAGTATTGTAAAATATTCATTCTTTTCGGAAAGTGTTCATTCTAGTCAATTGATCATGCTTTTGTGTTTCTTTGCAGATAGCTGAACATCTCTTGAGCGAGACTTCTTTCCAAGCAAATATCCGTGATTACTCTAACCTAATCGCTGCTCATGCTGAAGAGAATTGCGTAGAAGATGCTGAGAGAATCCTCCAGAAAATGAAGGACAACAGTATTCTCCCTGATATCTTGACTGCCAAAACTTTGGCACTTATGTATAGCAAGGCTGGGGATATGGACAAAGCTAGACAGGCATTTGAGACTTATTCGAGCCATGGCTTTAAACCAGACACGAAGGTCTACAACTCAATGATTATGGCATATGTAAAAGCCGGGCGGCCTGACTTGGGGGAGGAGCTATTGCGGAGAGATATGGAAATCACAGAAATTGTTACGGAGGAAACAATCATGGCATTGCTCGCCTCATTCTCTAAACTGGGGGATGCTGCTGGAGCTGGAAGGATTTCAAGCACCATGACATTTGTAGGAATCAAAGATACTTTGGAAAGTTACACTTTGCTCATAGAGGCATTTGCTCGAGCCGGGGATGTTAAGAAAGCAAGGAATAACTTTGACCACATGATGAAAACTGGGCTGAAGCCTGATGACAGGTGTACCGCCAGCATAATTGCAGCATATGAGAAGAGGAATATGCTGGACGAGGCATTGGACCTTTTGTTGAAGCTGGAGGGTGATGTTGGTTTTGAGCTAGGGGTTGCTACTTATACCGTTATGATTGATTGGTTGGGCAAGATGGGTTTGATAGATGAGGTCGAGCAGCTGCTGGGGAAAATCGCCAATTTGGGGGAGGCGTATCCTCTGAAGATTCAAGTGATACTTTGTGATATGTATGCTAGGGCTAAAATGGAAAAGAAGGCGCTTCAGGCTTTGGGGGTTCTGGAAGCTAAAAAGGAGCAACTTGGAGCGAATGACTTTGAACGGGTTATAAGGGGTCTTCTTGATGGTGAATTTGGCGAGGAGGCTAAAAGGATAGAGAAGATGATGTTGGCACAGGGCCATACTCAATCAGAATCGCTCAAAATTGCTTTAGCAACGAAAGTTGCTTTAAAGTTCAATAGAACATTTAGGCGGACATAACCAACTACGCAGCATTTGCTATTAGGTCTGAAGATTATCAAGACTAGTGGCAGCTGTCAATGTGGCCTAAATATTGGATTATAATCTGGGTAGGAAAGGTGCAAGAACCTAACTCCAGATTTTTCTGCTTATCCACTGAGTGCTTTGTGATGCTTTACTATAGTCTTGACATTCTGTAATAATAAGTTCACTGAGTCTGGCTTGTTTTCCATGTAGGGGCTTTTTTTTTTTTGTGGGTAGAAATCTTTGATTGATTAATTAGAAGGCAGGATATGATGCTTCAACAGTTTTCAGATGTTTACAACACTATTTTACTAGTAATCTCCTTGAATGTAGTCATTTAGCCTCTTCAACTCCCCAGTTTGCTGCTCCACGACTGCTCGAACGACATCTACAATAGAAATCATTCCAACTATCTTCCCGTCAATAACTGGGGCATGCCTTATGCGGTGGTCTGTTTGATAAGAAAAGTCCACCATCAGCACAAGAGGTAATTAAACTTGCAGGCTGCAGCTTTAGCCGGAATCTTTAACGTGTTTTCTTTAGTACCTGTCATTAGCTGCATTGCCTTCAGAATGTCGGTGTCAGATGTCACTGTTATCAACTTGTTCTGTTATCAATAACACAGTTAGTTGATGCACAAAACCCATCCAGAGAAGGTAATCTGAAAGCAGGAAAAAGATTTCGACCTCATCGGTCATGATCTCCCCAACTTTTGTGTACTTTGAAGATCTCCCTTGCGCTATTACTTTCCTTAGATAATCTGATTGTGTCAACATACATTCCATCATGAACAACATTTAGAACAATATGTAGCTTCTGATTGTGCTGGTTTTGGGGTTCTGGCCAGTATTTACCTCTTTCTGTGATTATCCCGGCGATGTACTGTTGATCTCCAGGCTTGAGAACCACCAGTGACCCTATATTGCTCTGTGCCATCTGCAAATTTTTTTTAAGAGTTTTGGGAACCTTAGTTTCTCATGCTATACGAGGAATCCATTGAAGAACATATTCTAAATTAGGAAAAGAAAAGTTACACTCTTGGCTGCTTCATGGGCAGAATCAGTAGAGCGACACCACAGCCAAGAACCGACGTTTTCTTCTCCCTTCGTCATCAGCACATCTGCCACAGTCACGTTCTGTAGCCCTTTCCCTTCCGCGGAGGAAGAAGAGGAGGCCACGCGAGGCATTATGTTTTGCTTCACAGTAGAACTCCTCCGGATCGCTTCCTGCAATGATCTCAATCCTCGGAATAGTCCCTGCATTTTCAGGACCCTCTTCCCTCTTTGATTGCAAAGATTGCACCTTTTCTCCCAACAAACCGAATCGGCTTGAAGTAACTTCAAAGATGAAAGCTTTGCAACCCAACTGGTTACATTTCAAGGAGAAGACAAACAAGAAGAACAAGGAGAATACCTTCCCTTGCAAACTTGACAATTTCTGTCGGAAATCTTATGTTCCTTTCTTGTACCACCAGAGCAAGGAAATCGGAAAGTGTGAATGCCTTCTGTTTCTGGGATTTCGATCTTCATTCCCAAGCTAGCTATGTCTCCTCCATGACAGTTTGATTTTTCACGTGAATCATGAAAGGTTTAAGGATTGGCATCGAGGCAAAGCATATCCTGGGAAACTTTCTGATTTCAGGAGGCTTACCATATGATGAGCCTAAACCAGAGCTGAGGGAAACCTACAAGATGCTAGACCTGATGGAGAAGGCATAATCAGGATTACTGTGCAAAAGAATCCTGCAAAGGAAAAGAATCCCTGCAATTTTCCAAGGTATCCGCAGAAAGCCTTATTAATACCCAACAATTCTGGAAACCAAAAATAACCAATACTAGCTCTCTATATTCCTCTCACTCTGTTCTTTCTTCTCCTTCATTATCTTCATCAATGGCAGAACAGAGGCAATTCCGTTTCCGCCTTCCTTGGCTGTCCGCCGCCACGACTCCACCTCGTGTCACCACGCCACCCCGTCCTGTCCCCGAACCACAAGTTCCACGTCCGACGCCGGTCGAGATTCGAGCCCCACCACAACCTACTGCCACCATTTCCACCCAACGTCCACCATTCCGGCCAGCCGGAATTGCTCCTCCAACAGCGGCACAAGTTCCAGCTGCACAGCGGCCTTCGCCTCCACGTACGGTGACCACCGAATCCCAGCCGGCATCCCCTGTCATAACACAGCAACGAGGTAGCTCCGTCCCGACGTCGCCTTACCGTTCAGCAGCAGCAGAATCCAAGGTTGCCTCGCTTCCTCCCTCACCGTCCCGTGTACCTCCACAGTCGAGAGCTGCATCTGTTCCTCCGTCTCCATCACGAACTGAGACCAGGACGCAGCTGCCAGAGCCAGCTCCGGCAGCACGGACAGCTTCTCAACCGCCATCTCCGTCTCGTCGGGTTCCTGCTACCGGAATTCAGCCATCAATCGCACCTCCAACATCTGCTTCTCCCCAGAAGAAACCCCAATTACCCATAGCTGGTGAAGCATCGAAGCCTCAATCAATGGAGGAAATCGCAGCTCCAAAAACAGAGGATCAGGAAACAGAGCATCAAAAGAAAGCAACTTCAGAAGCCGCCATTAAAGGTCCAGCTCGTTTCTCCCCGTTCTCCAGAGCATCAGAGGAACGTCAACAAGAAATCAGAACGGAAGGACAAAAGATGAAGGCTGCCCCTGCTGCAGAAGACAACAACCTGAGAAACAGAGTCGCCGCGTTTCTTTCCTCTGCTGCAAATGCAACACATTCCAGAGGTCCCGTCAACCAAGAAGATCAGGAAGAGAAACAAGAGATTCGAGAAAGAAAGAAACCGGCGACAGGATTCACGCAGAGTGAAGAGAAGGTCAAAGGAGTAAGTTCTAGTCAATCTAGGATCAGGAAGACTGCAACCGCCAATGGAAGAGGAGAGCAAGTTCCGCTGCACAAAGAGATCAAGGAGGATATCTCGAAGCTCGTCCAGAAGCTTGGCATGGGACACATCAAGCATCCAATAGGTGGCGAACAACAACCTGTCAGCGTCGTCACTCTGTCCGGAGAAAACAGGGGAGCCACCATGCTTTTTGGAGCTGATCCAGAGAGGAAAGAAGGCTCCCTTCACATTCATCGTGGGTACAAGACGAATCCAGACGACAGCATAGAATCCACCACCGATGGCGAAGGAATCCAGAAGATGAAGGATTCGAAAAACCCGGGTATGGAAGATGAGCAGCCATCGCCAATGGCATACATCAACAGCAACACACAGAGCATCAACAATTCGATCTTGCTCGATAGCATGGTTAACGAAAGCAATCCTGGAGTTCACTTTTCTCTGTCTCATAGTGATCAGCCAGAACTCAGCAGATCAGCCATTGACGAAGAGCCTCGGACACATAGAGCAGAGTTCAATCCTACACCATCTGAGAAGCTTACCTACGAGCCTCGACTGAGAAGAAGGTGCTTAAGAGGATTGTTCATGGAAACGAGTGATTCTGAACCAGATAATCCAGATAAACCGAGGAAACATGGCTGTCGAGCTTATGGCTGCGGTCAAACCAGCAAAGAAAGAGACATTGGAGTTCTCTAAAGTGGTGCCTCAGTAAACTACCGTTATTTGGCAGGGGGGGAAATAAGGATGCAGAGTTCATCCAGAAAAGCCATGTAATGTTTCCTCAACAGGGGAAACTACATGTTAAATGATGTTTATATTGAGTTATGAACCCTACTATGTAAAAAGTGAGATGATATAACTACATAAAGACGCTTTCTTTTGAAGAAATGAGTATATACAACCAAAATTTTATCAAAAGCTACAACAAGCATTGTTATTGCACAACAGCATTAGTAAACAGATGAAGGAAAACAAAAACGCCATTACATCTCATATCATTCACAAGCAGGTTTAGTGTCGAAGCTACTAAGACAGATAGCGAAAGCTTGGAAGGCAGAGAGCGGATAACGGTAATCCATGGTGAAGATATCTTTACCAATCTTGCCAAACTGGAGAATCACTTTCTCTTGTTCCTCTGGGGACAGATTCACAGAAGGCTCAGCATGTGCAACCAGCTGGAAGTTCTTCACCGAGGCCACAGTTACTCGCCCCTTGAAGTTCAAACACCAACACTGCAGCTGCTCATGCCACCTCGGAGCTTTGTTCTTTAAAACCAAAGGATCTCTGCATACAGACTCAGCAGCAACCAAGGAATCCGAAAGGCTGCTGCTTGAGCTCAAGTCCACAATGGCAGTCTTCTTCCCTATTGTGCTAGGAGATGGAGATGGCTGCTCGGTGCAGAAATTTTTCAGCTCAGTTGGGGTAGGAGCAGTCCCGCCTTCAAGGACAGATGAGATTGGAATCGTCTGCATAGTGCACCGCATCCTCCTCGGTCCCCTAGTTCGTAGGACGTTGAGCTCGTAAACTACGGTGTCCACTCCATACCCTCTAGGGCATGAAGAAGGCACCTGAACTGAGTTGATCTTCCGACGTGGCATACAAATGGACTGCAGTTCCGGACTGGGAGGTTGGTTGTCATGAATTGAGAACTTGGTCCCCAAAAAATTGGACCTGTTCATTCAACCCACAATTATGATGATGAAAGCACAGACAAAAAATAGTAACGATAAATTTAACTTAAACCATCTATACCTCAGCTTTCCAACAAATGTTCTGCTCGCTTGAGAGAAATCAGTCCCCACAAAGGATATTCTGAATTCAGTGCTCGTTGCCTTCCTAACCTTCTTAGCAGCCAACAACAATTTGCTCATATCACCAGACAAAGCTGTGTTTCCAAAAAGGAAAAAGAAGAACATCAAAAGCCATCATTCCAAGTGTTCACAAATGCATAGCTTAACTCCGAATCTGAATTAGCGTAGAAACAACTAACCAGGGCTCAAGCCAAGGTACAATTGAAAGGTTGAAGTAGCTCTTTGCCTCTTGATAAAACATTGAATAGGAACATCTCTAGGCCCAGGCTAAATCCAAGGGAAAACATCGATCAACATACCAATTGAGATGCTTAAAGAATGAAAGAATTTCCTGAAGTTACCTGCTTTAGGGAGATGGGGAAAGTAAGACAACAACAATCTTCAGGGGTCTTGACGATCTCTTTAGTGATCTCACGCCAAGACCGGCAAACTGCGGCGCAAGCCACCACGTCTCGCCGGGCCGGCCATGTAGTCCCTCTTGTCTCAATCCGCTGGATTATGTCCCTCAGCAGTTCTGGAGGTAAAGTAGCCCACAAACCCTGTTGTTCGCTGCCGCAACCGTCACCGCCGCCGCCGCAGCTACCCAATTGAGCGGGCACCTCCAACCCACCTTCCGGCGCAATGTGGGCTCTCCCCCGGCGGTGATGGTTCATCCCTTTACCGTTAGCCCTCCCCTTCGATCTGATGCCCATGGTGTCCCTTATCTCCCTCACCACACCCTTGAACGACATCTCCATCCTCCCCTTCTTTCCTTCCTTCCTTCCACCCAAACGAAAAACACTACCCCAAACCGTCAAATCCAAATCCAACCCTTCAAATGAGGGGAAAGAGGCAAATGAACTTCTGAGATTCAAGATCTAGGGACACGAGGATTAAACAAAGAAGCAAAAGGGGCGAGATTCATGAATCCGATTGGTTCAAGTACATGGTGGGTGGGTGGGCGGGCGGGGAGAGAAAGAGATTGAATCTGGGCGAGAGACAAATTCCTGGGAACCCACGAAATTCCGCGTACGGGAAGTTGAAAAAGGGGAAGAACCAATGCTAGGGCGAAGGATCCATGGAAGAAATTCATAAAAAAAACCAGGAAAAGCAAATTGGGGCGGGTGCGTGAGAGAGAGAGAGAGAGGGGAGTTTCGAAAATGGCGAACAGATAACAATTATGTTTCCCGTCTCTCCCTGAACTGCTTTCTTGATTTCTTCCCCCTTTTTGACGGTGAGGGTCTTGTTACTTCTTCCTCCGCCGTTCACCGGCGAAGCAGCAGGGCCGAACTTTTTCGCCCCTGCTCGGAAGCTTTTTTTTTCTTTTTCCTTTCTTCTTCTTCTCCCTGTCAACGACCACACAAAGAAAATGGATTCTTTTTCTCCTTCTTCTTGGATCCCTAATTCTCCAGCTTTTTCAAACCGAATTTCTTTTTCTTTTTCTTTTTTTCCTTTTGTTTCTCCGATAAATTTGCTGGTTAATTATTTATGTGGTTTTTAGTTTTTACGTGCCTTGGACGGTAGTTTTTTCTTGGTGGGTTCGCACACGTGTCGGCCTAAGAGTGCTTGTTCAGGGTCATTGCGGTTTGACCATGCTGACTTCTATGGGTCTCCTGTCCATCTTTCTCCAACCCAAGGTTGTCAAACCGGTTTATGCCAGTGTGCTGGTTTAGCAAGTAGAATGGTTCGACCGGTGATACATACCGGTTTGTGCCGGTTCATACCAGTTAATATTACAAATAATTTACAAATAATTATATTTAAACACGACATTTAACGTATATACCTAAATGTTTGTACCTGAATCCAACAAATAACATCAACAATTAACTTTTTAACGCATAAAACAAATAATAAATGACTTTTTATCAATTAAATTCACTAAGATAAGATCATTTTACTTGGAGATTCGTATATCGATCATGTCGGTCATACCAAGGGTGTCATGTCGGTTTTATGACCCATACAGGTTGAACCAGGTTCAACCAGTGGTACGGCCGCCGGCGTGACAACCATGGTCCAACCAAATATACTCGATCATCTTTTTTTCGTTCGTTTTTTTTACAAGATTTTCCTATCTAGATAAAAATAAAATGTTAACGCAAGAGAATAATAAAATTTGGTAGCCACTCCTCTCCATAGCTAAATTTGTCTGTGATTTCACATTATATTAATAGCAATTTATATCCGAAGAATATATAGAGACAATTCATGTTTTGTTTAGTTGAATTTATATCATTATTGTGTCACGGGTGCTAGCTAGTATATCATAAATGAATGCGAATAATGATTTGATAATAGTGCTGCTATCATTAGTCTTTAACATGAAAATCTCAAATTCAAATATGCTAAATAAAATCTAAAAAGTGAATTTATATCACCTCATAAAAAAGTATATAACAATTGATTATTGATAGCATATTTCATAAATAGATTTTTCCTTTGCTTTATCGGTTGAGTATCTATATTCAATAGTGGTAACAAATGAACAAACCAATGATGATTAGACTCGGTTTAAGACTTAATAATTATAAAAACAGAATAATTTGTGGGTTGTGTAATAGTACAGGCGTGTAAAATATGCACTCATTATTAATGTTTGTTCTATTATCACACCAGAAAAAAATGTTTGTTCTATAAACCTCCACAAAAAGGCCTAGGATACGGACATATGGTGCATCCATGGTTGTCACGTCAATGGCATGCCACCCGGTTGAAGTTGGTTCAATCTGTGTTGGTCATGAAACCGACATGACACCACCGGTATGACCGGTATGATCGATTTACGCATTCTAAGTAAAATGACTTCATTTTAATGAGTATAATGAATAAAAAATTAATTTATTATTCATTTTATGAATGTAATAGTTAAAAGTTGATGATATTTGTTGGATTGTAACTAAATTGTCCACAAATATGTTTTATATATGATTAAATACATGAGATATTAATTGTTTTCACATTTTTTTAAACCGGCATGAACCGGCACAAACTGGTTATACCACCGGTCGTACCATGCCATTTGCCAAACCTGCACAACGGTATAAACTGGTTTGACAACCTTGGGTGCATCCCATTCAGTTATGTATTCGTATATAACGAGATCTGACCTTTGGATTTAGAGTGGGATCATATCTAAATGATGAAATTAAAAAAAATATTTTTCTTATATTTTATTGGGTTTGAATTCTTATTTTATTTTATAAAAATAGTAAGGCTAATACCACTACAACACCCGAACTATCCGGAAAATGCCACTTGTGTCCTATTGTTTCCAATATTCCATCTGTGTCCTAAACTATATGAGTTTGTGACATTTGTGTCATGGCGTCTTACGTTGACCGTTAAAGATAACGGTTAACTTGACGGAAGTCAAACTAGTGTTGACTTTCGCAGATGTGGCAGAAAACTGGCATCCACTAGATGTCACCTCATTGACATGTCATTACTTAATTAAAAATAAAATTATTTAAATAAAATTATAATAACTATAATACAAAAAATACAAATTTCTTAGAAATTAAAAACAAATAATGGCTCCCCCTCCCCAATTTCCACGTCTCTGCTTCTTCCTCTTCCCCGCCGTATCAATCTTCCTCTTCTCCCATTCTCTGTTTCTTCATCTTCCTCTCCAATCCCAGCAATCACCAAATCCATTAGTGATGAGTGCAAATATAACTCGTTTCTGCAATCGGGCAGTCTTCCTCCTCCAATGGCGACGATGAGCTGGCGCTGCAGCATCTCAGATCCACATCTGCATCTCCGACCGTCCTCCTTGAATTCCCTGTGAACCCCCACCTCCACCGGCACCGACGATTGCCCTTCTCTCATTGCTCTCAACTAATTCGTTGGCCTCTCCACCCACCGCCGCCGCCAAACACCCCCTTCACCTTTGCCTCCTCCAATAAATCGACCCAATCAAAAGCTCCACGAAAAGATCCATAATTGTAGCCACGCTCGACAACGGCGAAACCACGAGGGCTCTGTCCCTCACCCCTCTCTTCGACAGCGACGAACAATGGAGAAGATCTCTCAAATCTGGCCGCCGATCGGATAGGGAGCAGTGGGTGGATGAGAACGACGACCCATTTCTGGATCTGACTTCCAACGGAGCCGTCGATCTGGATCTCGGTCTTGTTGACCTGAGGGACGAAGCAGAGAGTGAGGGAGTCCGGGAAAGAATTGTGGCTTTGGATCGGGTGGCGAGAAAGTGGATTGGATTGGCGGCGGCAATGGATAGGCGGCGGCGCGGGATCGAGAGAATTGGTGCTGGAGATTTGGAGGAGGAAGAAGACGGAGGGGTGGGGAGGAAGGAAGGGAGTGCGGATTTCTGGGTTCGAAGAGTAGAGTGGAGGACGCGGAGGTGGTGGCGACCTAGATCGATTGGTGATCTGGGTGTTGATGGCGACTTACCAGAGAGGGCTCCCGGCAGAGTGTTCCATCAGACGGCGGGAGGAGACGCGGAGAAGAGATTGGGAGGTTTTTCTATTTTTTTATTTTTTATTAAATGAAAATTGATAATGAAAATTCCACGTCAGATGCCACGTCACCGATGACTGAATTTTCTGTTAAATACTAACGGTCAACTCTGGTCAACACTAACGGAATAATAGTTCAGGACACATATGAAATATTGGAAACAATAGGACACAAATGGCATTTTACGGATAGTTCGGGTGTTGTAGTGGTATTAGCCCAAAATAGTATAAAAATAGAACGAATTAATTGTGATGTACAAAATTATATTAATTTTATAATATGTTTTGAGAAAAAATTCCGTACACAACACTTTGTAGCACCTTTGTTCTTTAGCTCAAAAGTTTGCATAGAAAGAACATGTTAATTATAATCTATTGTAATTTTATTAATCTGCGTAAAAATTCATGATCAAATATACCACCCTCTGGTATAGGGTGATAACCTGTAACAAAGTCAAACCTATTTGGACCTGTTATACGACATACCTAAAATTAGTGTGCACTCATTTTTGTGAATGTACCGTATAACGGAATGCATTATGGCAGTAACTGAAATTATATTAGCCATCGTGGCTACATCATATCCACTATCCATTTTTCTTCTTTTCTCTTTTTTTAATCTCGCGATTAAGATTGCTCTATGATAATTTAGGAAACAAAAAAGAGACTACACTTGATCATTCTATATATTCTACCCAAACCCTACTTCTACTCCCTCTCTCCAGCCAAACTCGCCGCAGCCGCAAACTTTCGTCAACATCAAAGAGGAAGGATGATTCTGTCAAGCTTTATTGACCGCCTCCACCACACCCACCGCACTAGTCCCGTCGGCCGCCTATACCAGCCTCGACGTCGTCGCTGTCTTTCTCTCTGGTTCGACGACTGTTTATTTCTCAGATGGTGAATCGATGAGGGGTTCAACAGCTCTCTATCGTTTCCCAGTTCATCCCTCTTTGTCTGAACACGACGCACCAACGAGGTTGATTTCACCTCCTCTGGATCTTGTCGTCGAGCATTTTTCGGAATCGACTATTGGTGAGATTTGTATGCATTGGTAGTGATCTACCCCTTTGGTAGTTGTCTTCCCACATGTGTAGCTTGGCGTGGAATGGTAGTGTTCATTGGTAAGATTGCAATGGTAGTGTTCTAGTATTATGCAAGCTAGTGGTTGGACTTTATGTGAGTTTATCAAGCACTAATTTGTTTCTTGTGGTAGAGCTACGTCTTATCTTGAATTGGTATTGGTTTATCTCTTTTGTAATGGTAGTATCTTCCATTGTTCCAATCTTGCTTCAATGAGTAATGTGTTTTCTGTTACCATATCTCAATTTTAGGTATGTCAAGAACCAACAACCCCAATCATGGAGGCTCAACAAGCAACAATCCTGTAAACTATATCATTCGTACAGGTCGGAGATGATCGCTGAAATGATGCACATGACCAGAATTAATATCAAACTAACTAGACACAACAATACATTACTTAATAAGGCAACATGAATACCAATATCAATCCAATGAATACCACCAGAATTAATCCAATATTAAATTTGTGCCAATACAATTAGTACATATGTAAGACAACTACCAATGTCGATCACTACCGATGCAACCATACAAAGTGAGTAATACTACGAATCCAACCCTCAGATAACCCTACGATGATTTAATTGTTGTAATAATTACTTTTCATAATCATTTTTTCCTAATTATCACAAAATTAATATAATAGTTATGATTATAATAAAAATGAAATACTATTTCTATTCTTAGTAGACCCGGTGATTATTAATACAAGTAATCACGATATAGTTGTGAACTTGTGATATATGGTGTTGTCATGACTCGCGCATACCCAGCCGTCTAAACTCTAAAGTAGGAAGCATTAAGGCCCAACAGAAAAGAAAGGAAGTTTGCTAACCCTGATCCTTCATTGCTTTCATTGAGCCCAGATAATTAAGAACGATAGGCCCAGTAAATAGCCCAGAAGCAATGGCGGTTCGACAAAGATATTTTGTTACGTTTGACGTTATCCTATGTTCATGCATGCACACGTCAACGTCGTAAACTTGACTTGGACCAGTGTTTCGGTTTCATGTACTTATCACTTTCCATGGCATGTAATTAGGGGTGGGCAAACGGCTCGGTAAACCCGAACCGAACCGAAACCGAATTAAACCGAACCGAAATTGAATTAATGCTATTCGGTTCGGAATCCGGAAGGAAAATATGGATAGTTCGGAAACCAGGGTTCTTTCAACCGAACCGAATTTCCAAATTTTTGACCGAAAAACCGAAATACTATAATTGCAAGCTCCAAATGGTGGATTTTATGTTTGTAGTTGTTTTTAGACTTAAATATTTGAAATGTTTTATGACTTATGTGTTGAAAAGTTTGATTTTATCATTGATGATGCATATAATTGATATTTATTGTTTATATTAGGGTGAAAATAATTTAAAAGTGAGAAAATACCAGTAGCTTCACAAATTCGGTTTTGGGTGAAAAACCGAACCTAACCAAATTATAATTCGGTTTAAACCGACCGAACCGAATTATAATTCGGTGCGAATTCGGTTTGAGGTTTGGGAGAATTCGGGGACCCAGTATTCATAATTTCAGTTCATTCAAAACCGAACCGACCGAATGCCCACCCCTACATGTAGTCATCCAGCTTCCTCCTAAACCCTAATGCATAACATCACCGTATCTATCTATTGACCTTTCTTTGTCTTCACCTACACAAACAAAACTTCTTTTTTAGCACGAATTTCTGGAGATAAATATTTTCTTTGCGATGCTAAATATTTTTTATTTTAATTATTTATATTTCTTATCATAGTGGAAGACAATTAATCTTAAATCAACAACAAAACGTTCTGTTAAGCCTGTGTTGTAGAAAACTAATTAGCAGCCTGTTTTAAGCGAAACCAACCAGCCTAATCCATTCTGTGGGCAAAGAAAGCAGGTCATAGGAGAGCGGGGGAACGAGTGCCACGTCACGTCTGCCAACCATGAAACGGACTTGGACAACATACGACTTCTTCTCTGTTCTGTTCCGATGACAACAAAATCCGCCATCACTTGGGGGAGAAAACATTAAAAATAGGAAACAAGATAAGATTGTATACTACAAATTTTGTGATAAGAACAAAGGAAGGAAGTGGAAGATAGGGCCTACACACACTCCCCACCATAATCTCGGCCATATATACAAGCAATAAACTGCTTGGGTCACAAATCGAAACTCAAGTCTCAGAATTTGGAGGTGAAAGATCAAGATCATCAAATCAAATCAATAATGGGTTCGTTAATGGCAGGATGGGACTCCCCTCCCAAATCAGCGAAATTCGAGAGGAATCAGTCCCTGACCAAAGAAGAGATCGACGCCTACTGGAATCTCAAGAAGAAAATCCAAGACGAACACCTCAGGGCTCTCTCTCCTCGATCTGCCGTTAGTTCTTTCACTCTTCATCCTTTTTTCATACTAATTTACGTCGATCGATTCATTTTAACAAAACTTGAATCTACTGATTGTATTTTTCATTGTTACGCAGGATGTTGGGTCACCGTCGTCCGTGTCGCCGCCGGGGGATCGGTTGGTGATGGGAAATATGCCGGCGAGAACGAGGTCTTTGCCGGCGGTGGTCGGGGAGGCAGCGGCGGCTAGGGAGAGGGTGGCGGCGGGCGAAGAGGAGGAGACACTGAAGAGGTTCATGATGGAGAAGAAGAAGGAAGGGTGGTGGACGAGGAGCAACTGGGCTTTCTTGAACGAGCCGCCAGTGATTGAGCGGGCCTCCAACAGTTATCCGGCCCAGTTCCACATCGCGACCAACCCGAGGATTAGCACCCACTAGTTTAGGCAGGAAGAAAGTGACGATGAGATCAAATCTGTAAATAAGGAAGCCTGCCTTTTAGTTTTGGGTGTGGTATGTTTTAACTTGATTTGGTGCATTTTCTTTTCAAGTTTTGTTTTTTTGTTTTTGTTTTTTTTTTTTTGTATCTCCTTTGCTTTAATGTTTTCTTTGTTGTTGTTGTTGTTGAGATCTGTAAGAAAGTGTGCTGATTTTAATTGAATAAATAAATGAGCACCATTGCGAAGACAGGTTAATAAGTGATCAGGGTTTTGTTGCATGCAATTCAATGTTATATCTTCCATTTATAGACTATGGATTCACTAATGAACGTGGAACCACCCGATCAAAATGACAAAGTGGAATGTCAATTTTCCCCAATTAATCGGGAAATCTACAATTAGGATGATATCTTTAAAGAGTTTTGACAAATCGACTATTCGTCAAACTCAATTCGATGAACTCTTCTTCGAAAGCAGGGTGCAGGGCTGAGGAGGGGTGGCATTAGAGGGTTGCACGTGATTGGAGGGAGGGGATGCCCATGCCCCGTGGAAGAGCATATCGATCAGGATGTCAAAAGTGATGGGCCACATTAGTCTTTCGATGATATAATGCATAAATCCTCGCCTCTTAAACAATCTCGTCTGCGAGATTGCGCTTTATTTGTATCTCCTCCTTTGTCTCCCTCTTCGAAATTTTGAATCATGACGAATATATTTACGTTAGCGCAAGATGCCCATAAGTGTAACACTCATCACAACTATAGCATAATACATTTTGGCGACATTTGGCAGCTTCTTCTAGCGCCATGTTGCGAAATGTGACATCCCTAGCGGCAGCGCCACGATAGGCTCGAAAGCAAGTAAAGGAGCCGCTCTCGACGAACCCACTGATGGGCCACGCTCCAAACGGAGTTTCTCTTCCCAAATTTTTGCCAGATGAGAAGCTTCTCCCTTATTTTGCGGCTCAAATGTTGTAATGTAGGCCGAGATCTCCCGCTTCAATCCCCCTATGTACGAGCCCGTAATTGGCTCTTTAGCTTACCCACAACAACGATTTAATAACTTATGAAACGTTTATTGGTAGTCATCCACCGACCCAATCTGTCGTATATTTGCTAAATGCTCCATGACAAGATGATTTTTACGAGGTTCCATACATCATCTATAGTTCCACTTGCAAATCTTTCATAGTCATCCCATGTTTAGCAAATTCATCCTCAAGCCACATGATCGTTGATTTGCATCCCCTTTCATAGATACATGTCTAATGTCACTTTATGCTCCTCGGGAATACACTAATATATAAATAATTCTCGAATCAAGAAATCCATCCTGATGGCTCCTCTTATCCCGTAAACTTGGGAAGTTCAAGCGACGCAATTCGCCCAGGGAACATATGACTTGACTAAGCTCTTCGTAGTATCGTGCCTCCAGTCGACCCCAGTCACAACTTTGTTCGTGTGGCGAGTGAAGAGAGCGGTAGTAGATCAGGATTTTGGTGTTTTGTTCGTGTTATTTATTTTAAATGTAAATAATAGATACTTGGAAAATGTATTTGAATTTGAATTAAATTTTGAATTTTTATTGTTTTATTGATTATATGGCATGTTGACCGTTAGTTAAGAGCGTTGATCGTCAAATTTGACGCCCAAACATGGGCTGAGCCAAACTAGCTTATAGTTGAGGAATTTTTTTTTTAATTCGGGCCAAACTAATCTATTAGTTCCTAATTATAAGCTGAGCCAAACTAGCTTATAATTCGAGCCAATATTAATTCCTAATTATGTATATGGTTAACTTTTTTTAACTTCAATTTTTTCCCCTTAAATGGAGCAGAGGTTTTGGTGCAGACGTAATCTCCAAACAAGAATAATTTATCATCATTTATGAATGATAACCAACCATCAAGATGGTGACTATCTACCCACCAAAACTAGTTGAACATTCTCAGCAAAACAGCCCAGATTCAAGTACAAATTTCCCCAACCCTAAAAGTTTAATCAGTACAATATTTGTTGACCATTCCCTGCAAATCAGCCTAGATTCATCTACAAGTTTCCCCAACCCTATAAGCTTAATCAGTACAAAATTAGTTGATTCCTCCCCATCTCAATTCAAGGTCCAATTAAATCTAATTTTATGCTTTTGCCAAAAGGAAAACAACGGCCGGCTCTCTGAAAAATTAGAGAGAAGCAAATAATCGTATGTTTACTGTTTTTTTTTTTTTAATTTGTGAACAATTATGGGTAGTAGTTTTGTGAGCTGAATGACACATCTCATAATTAAAGATTGTTTTCCATGAAAATTTCTTTCATTTTAACTTTAAACAATTTGAATTATGTGTTCTTCGAAATGTACCGTTTAATTCACCCAACCCATCCACCCAACTACTCATGTTAAGATAAGTGTGAGTTAGTTTCTTTTTCATGCACCATAATAACTTTGTTAGTGCGGAAAGTAAACGAACACGATGATTTACGTGGTTTCCCCGAAGATCGGGACTAGTCCACGGAGAGCTGAGCTCTCAGGTAGGGTTTCACTATGTTGTTGTCCAAGAGAAACAGAAGCAGCCGCTCAACCCTCTTAGGTTTAGAGTTCGGCAAAACAGACTCCTATATACCCTTCTACATAGCTACGAGTATTAGGTATATTAGGCAAAGTCCAAATTAACCAACCAACAAGTAAATATGTACAAACAAGTCCATGTCAACACTCCCCCTCAAGCTGGAGCATGCAGATCACAAATGCCCAGCTTGGATAGCAGCTGGTGGAACTGTTCAGTGCCCAATGCTTTGGTGAAGATATCAGCTAACTGGTGATGCGTCCCTATCTTCCGTGGCTGTATCTCACCAGAACCTACACGTTCACGAACGAAGTAACAATCCATTTCCACGTGCTTAGTGCGCTCGTGGAAGACGTGATTAGCTGCAATGTGAAGCGCAACTTGATTGTCGCAGTAAAGAACAGTAGGGACTGTCTGTGGTAGCTGTAACTCGGTCAGGAGGTGACGAAGCCATATTATCTCACTGGTAGTGCTAGCCATGGCCCGATATTCAGCCTCTGCTGACGATCTTTCTACAACCCGCTGCTTCTTGGCGCGCCAGAAGACGGGTGCTCTGCCGAGCTGAATGTAATACCCAGTGGTGGAACGTCTACTAAACTGACAGCCAGCCCAATCAGCATCACTATATGCTACAAGTTCCATGGGGCCATCGGAAGGAAAGAATAGACCCTGACCAGGAGCTGCCTTGAGATACCGGAGAATGCGATAAGCCGCGGCCATGTGTTTAGGACTGGGGGAATGCACAAATTGACTAAGCAGGTTGACTGAGTAAGCAATGTCCGGACGGGTGATCGTGAGGTAGAGAAGACGACCTATGAGACGTCGATAGGCACCGACATCATCGTGCCGCTCATCTGTCGGTTGAGTAAGGTCATGGTTTTGCTCCATCGGAAATCCACTAGGTCGTGCTGCCGATGCACCTGAGTCAGCAAGTATATCAAGAGTGTACTTCCGCTGGCTAAGGACTATGCCTGCAGGAGACCGAGCAACTTCTATTCCCAGGAAGTACTTGAGAGGTCCAAGATCTTTGATGCTGAACTGTTGATGAAGAAAATGCTTGACTCGGTCAATAGTGTCAGGGTCATTGCCGGTCAGGACAACATCATCGACGTAAATGAGAGCTACAACAAAGACCTTGGCCTTCCGGAACAGGAAGAGTGAATGATCTGCTCGAGAAACAGTAAACCCAAACTCTAAAAGTGCGTCGATAAACTTCGTGTACCAGTTCCGCGAAGCCTGACGTAGACCATAGAGCGACTTCCTCAAACGACAAACCCGATTGTCTCCTACCCTGGTAAACCCTTGCGGGACCCTCATGTAGACTTCTTCCTCAAGATCTCCGTGTAAGAAAGCGTTGTTCACATCGAGTTGGTGCAAAGGCCACCCCTGCTTTGCTGCAACCGCCAACAACACTCGAACTGTCACAAGTTTTGCAACTGGGGAAAAAGTGTCATGAAAGTCTATGCCCTCAAGCTACGTAAACCCTTTCGCGACAAGGCACGCTTTGTAGCGATCTACTGTACCATCCGGCTTGAACTTAATCTTGTATACCCACTTGTAATCAATAGTTCGCTTCCCCGGCGGCAACAACTCCAGAATCCACGTACCCTGCGCTTCCAAAGCCTCAAATCTCTCGTTTCATCGCCTCCCGCCAATGCTCGAATTGCACCGCTTCCGCGTAAGTGTGAGGTTCAAAAAGGTGATCCACGGCAGCAAGAAAAGCAGTGTGAGAGAGGGAAAAACGATGATAATGAACATGATTGGAAATGGGAAATCGAACATTGTGGGAACTAGTATCAGGAAGTTCTACCTCATAAGAAGCAAGCGAGCCAGGTGGTCGGCGATCACGCGGCGGGTTCCGACGTGGCGCGGGTGGTGCAGCGACCTTAGTGGGGGGAGCTTCCCCGTCGTCCAACAGCTCGTCCAAATCCTCATTGGCCGCCGAGGAGCCTGCAGGGAGTGGTGAAGAGACCGGGGAGTCTGCCGGTGAACTCGCGGACGTAGGCGACGTTGGCATGTCTTCCTGTGAAGTAGGAGAAGATGATGATCCCACTTGATCAAATGGTTCTTCATCCACGTGCAAAACTTCCTCGTGTAAGGGTGCATGCATGGCTGGACGTGAAGGAGCCGAGAGAAGTGAGGTAGTGCTTGTAATCTTTAGCTTGAAGGGAAAAATGTCTTCCACGAACTGTACGTCACGAGACACAAGGACCTTCTTGGAACGTAGGTCATATATCCTGTAACCTCGTTGAGTTCCTAGGTAGCCAAGAAAGATACCTGCTCTCCCCCTCTCCGCAAACTTGTCGAGTCCGTGGTGCGTGTCTTTAGCATAGGCAAGGCATCCAAACGCAAGTGTGAGTAGGAAGGTTGTTTACCTAGGAGAACTTCAAACGGTGTCTTCCTGGAGAGAACAGAGGATGGCAGGCGATTGATTAAATAAGTGGCAGCCAGTACACAATCCCCCCAAAACTTAATAGGCAGCCCGGCATGGAACATAAGAGCTCGAGCTGTGTCCAAGAGGTGACGATGTTTAAGTTCAACCACCCAATTCTGTTGTGGTGTGTCGGTACAACTGGTCTGCAAAATCATACCATGCTCCGCATAATAATCCTGAAGAGAAAGTGTCTGAAATTTAGGACCATTATCTGCCTGTATCCGGCGGACTGTGTGACCAAATTGAGTACGTGCCAACTCACAGTGAAATTTGAGATACCGCTCAACATCAGATTTAAACTTCATTAAATAAACCCAAGTGGAACGACTATAGTCATCGACAATGGTAAGGAAATAACGAGAACCATCCAAAGCCGGCGTACTATAGGGACCCCAAATATCCATGTGAAACAACTCAAAACTGTCACTGGTTTTTATTGTGCTCAAACTAAACGGCAATCGAGTCTGTTTAGCTCTCAAACAAGAATCACAAGGCGGTGAATCTCGAGAAGAAACACCACAACCCAAAATGTCTCGTAAACCGGCAAATTTATCTAAAGAAGGGTGGCCTAGGCGTGTATGTCACAAGGCCGAGGACTCCACAGACTTTTCAACCCGGTGAGCTTGCCGCGGCACAGACGCTCCAAACCGAGGAAGGTAGTAAAGACCGTCTCTAAGTCATCCCACTCCAATCAGCGTCTTGGAAGGTAAGACCTGAAGCATGCAAAAATCATGCAAAAAAGTTACCGCCACGTTGTGATCCTATGCCAACCGACTAACTGACAGAAGATTACACTTGAAAGCAGGAACGTGTAAGACCCTTTTCAGTCGTATGGCCTCGCTAAAAACAACTGACCCCATGGCCTGAACTGGAATGCCCGACCCGTCGGGAATGCGAACCTGAGACGGTCTATCAACCTTTTCTACCGTATCTAACCAACGAATATCAGGAACGATGTGCTCATTACAACCTGAGTCTATTAACCACATGTCAGGTTCAGAATGATTACCAGCCATGTGTGCCGTGGGAGTCGACGGAGAATCAGTAGAGCCGGAAGACAGGAATTCCTTGAGCTGAGCAAATTGGGCGGCGGTCAAACCCGGGATGGGCGAACCCACATCTGGTTCTACATGCGCTGCTTTTGGACGTCGGGGAGCTGCACGATCATCCATGGATTTAGCCCGTGGGTGTCCTGGCGGATAGCCAACCAGCTTGTAGCACTGCTCACGGGTGTGACCTTGCCGATTGCAGTTGGAGCATCGAGGCTTGTCCCCGTCCACGCGTGACTCGCGTTCAGCAAGGGTCTGGAAGGCCGCGGTGTCAACGGCTGGACGTCGCGAGGTGGTGATGTTGTGGTGCTGTTCTTCAGCCGAAACCAATTGATAAGCATCCGCCAGCGTAGGAGTGAGCCTCGTGCCAAGGATTTGAGAACGGACCACTGAATATGCATCATCCAGGCCCATCAAGAACTCAAACAGGCGCTCTGTATCTTGCTGTGTTTGAGAAGCACGAACCCAATCACAAGAGCATCCACCGCATGTACAGCCAGCACATCTGCAACGAGGCATTCCCCCTATCGACTGCATCTCGTCCCAAGTCGAGTAAAGCTTAGTGTAGAATGCCAAAACTGACAACTTTTCTTGTCGAAGATTACTAAGGCTACGTCGCAGCTCGTAAGCCCTTTGCGCGGAGCTCCGGCTAAAGCGACGTTGCAAATAAGCTCATATGGCGCGAGTTGTCCCCGCCGTTTGCACACTGTTGCGAACCTCTTTTGTCATAGCCGTTTTCAGCCACCCCTTCACGGTCGCATCACACCGATCCCAAGCATCCTGACGAAGCGCCGAGCCAGCTTTGGTGCGAGGAAGGGAGCCATCAACGAAAGCCAATTTATTTTTGGCTATGAGAGTTTCGGTGATGTCATTAACCCACTCACCGTAGTTTGAATCATTGAGCAACTCACCGCCAAATAATTGGGCGGGATTTTCCGAAGGATGCAGGTAGAGGGGAGAGCTGATCGGGATCGCATCGTCAGTAAAGACAACCGTCTTGCCGCCGCTAGTCTCCTCGCCTGTCAAACTCATGATGATGAAGACAAATAACGAAACTGAATCATCACAGCTCTAATACCATAACAACTTTGTTAGTGCGGAAAGTAAACGAACACGATGATTTACGTGGTTTCCCCGAAGATCGGGACTAGTCCACGGAGAGCTCAGCTCTCAGGTAGGGTTTCACTATCTTGCTGCCCAAGAGAAACAGAAGCAGCCGCTCAATCCTCTTAGGTTTAGAGTTCGGCAAAACAGACTCCTATATACCCTTCTACATAGCTACGGGTATTAGGTATATTAGGCAAAAGTCCAAATTAACCAACCAACAAGTAAATATGTACAAACAAGTCCATGTCAACACACCACGCACTGGGTGGATCCAAACCCGCTCAAGTTCGTATAAAATCACTCACTGCTCACTCGCTACATTTACGGAATGAATGTTCAACAAGTGTTAAAATGTCATGTAACATACTAAGGAATGAATGTCAAACATTTGTCTTGAATGTTATGAAACTTACCAAGGAGTGAATGTCAGAAGATAAACAAGACCATGTACAGACATGCAACGGTTAAAAAAAAAAAAGAAGGTAAACTTCACCAATCATACCTAACAATCTCTTCTCATTTATAAATTTCTGCCCATTCGTTACTCGGTCATACACAGTCACACACTGAGCTAACTTTCATCAACACAATCCCAAGTCCCAACAGCTAAAAAAAGAAGGTAGAATGGCAGCTAAAAGCAAGATCCTGATCATCGGAGGAACAGGCTACATCGGGAAATTCATCGTGGAAGCGAGCTTGAAAGCCCGCCACCCCACCTTCGTCCTCGTCCGGCAAACCACGGTCTCCGATCCCGTCAAGGGGAAGCTCGTCGACAGCTTCAAGTCCTCCGGCGCCACTCTGTTGCATGTGATGATAAACCATCTCCCTCTTATGCACTCCAACTGTTCGGTTGATTTCCCTAGTGAAAATGCATGTTGAGCTTACTCGGAACCTTTTCCCCCCCTTTTCTTTCAGGGTGATCTCTACGACCACGAGAGTATGGTGAAGGCGATCAAGCAAGCCGATGTGGTGATATCCACCGTCGGAAGCTTGCAGCTTGCTGATCAGACCAGGATCATTTCCGCCATTAAAGAGGCCGGCAATGTCAAGGTCGGAACAGAGTATCCTCTGTTTTTTTCGCCCCCTTCCTCAAATCTATCGTTACAGAAGTGAGATTTTGAAATTTCCCTCTTTTTTTTTTTTTTAATGGGATCAGAGGTTCTTGCCGTCGGAGTTTGGGAACGACGTGGACCACGTGAACGCGGTGGAGCCGGCGAAGACAGCGTTTGACACCAAGGCCGGAATCCGGCGCGCCATTGAAGCTGCAGGGATACCTTACACTTACGTGCCGTCCAACTTCTTCGCCGGGTATTTCCTTCCGACGTTGGCTCAGCCGGGGCTCACTTCTCCGCCCAGAGACAAAGTCACCATCTTGGGAGATGGTAATCCTAAAGGTAACAATCCAATTCAACTTTAATCTTTTATCTTATGTTTGATTTGGAAATATGAACAAGAATGCGTTTCAAATTGTTGTGGTGTGGCAGCTGTGTTCAACAAGGAAGACGACATTGCAGCCTACACGATTCGAGCGGTGGACGATCCGAGAACTCTGAACAAGACCCTCATCATCAAGCCACCAAAGAATGTCTACTCCTTCAACGAGCTGGTGGCTCTGTGGGAGAAGAAGATTGGCAAGACTCTGGAGAAAACTTATGTTCCAGAGGACCTACTTCTCAAGCAAATCCAAGGTCTTTGCTCTGAAAAATCTTTTTTTTTTTTTTTTTGCCTTTGTTACTGATCTCGAGTTTTAGCTTACTGGGGTTTCATTGGGTTGTTTACGAATGTCATTGCAGAGTCTCCATTTCCGGTGAACATCATACTGTCGATCAGCCACTCTGTGTTTGTGAAAGGGGATCAGACCAACTTCGAGATCGACCCGGCATGGGGAGTCGAAGCATCTGAGCTCTACCCGGATGTCAAGTACACGACTGTGGAGGAATACCTGGATCAGTTCGTTTGATTGTGCTGTAAGCTGGAACTGGAAGTTCTCATTGGAAATAAGATTTGTGCGTTGTGACAGAAATAATGAGGGCCAGGGGGTCAGTTTATGATGTGGGTTTGTTTCAAAGTTTTTACTTTTTTCCATGTAATCTTACAGGAGAGTGATCTGAATCAGTGTAATGCTAATGTAGTTGGGACTCTGTTGAAATAAACATCTCAGATCGAGTTCAGTGCCTAACATTTTATTACTTGATTGGTGCTGTTGGAGTGGCGAAAGTTGGAAAGTTAGTTGGCAAATTGCTTAGAGAATGAGTTGAGGAGCGGAGATACTTGAAAGTTGAAAGAGGATGGTGAGGTGTTTGGTGAAATTGGTCTTGGATCACATGTTACTGATGTTAGGTAGGAAGTGTTTGTCAAATGACTGTAAACGGATGAAATGAAAATGCAACAATTACGGTTCGATTAGTACCAATCAAATCAAAACGTGCGAGATACTCAAGTTGTTCGCTTGTAAGTCCTTCATAACTTTTTAATGTCAAATATATGCTCTTAAAATGTGCTGATGCTTTCTCCTACTCGTTTATATGTTTTCGTGAACCGAGATGATTCTTTTTTCATTAATCCCTGTCACGACACGAGTGATCACTCACAACAATAAACGAGCGACTCTATTACTACAGCCAGGATCTAATGCTACCTGTTACGTGTATACATGGCAGAAATGAACTCGAAGAAGTAGTTAGTTTTTGAGGGCGACGTGGACCAGAAAATGTGGGGAGCAATGATCAAAGGTCCAGCCCTGTTAAGAATTTCTCCACAACCCCATCTTATTGCTTACCAGTTTTCTTCATCAACACGCCAAAGATAAAAAGGTTGTAAGCAAGAAAAGGATCTCCACTCCAACAAACAAAATGCAGCTTAGTCATCTATCTTTTCTATCCTCACATCATTATTTCCACAAGAATATGATAATAGCCCCATGGTGTGCAAAACTGGAGCTGCCCTTTTGCCAAGATGATCATCAGCTCACTTGCTGCAATTTTTAACTTTTACCATCTACTAATTTCCAGAAGGTGAGGAAACAAAATTCACAAGCAGAGTGTTTTGAATTATATTCTCGGATTTCTTCTAACAATTTGATTTGTTGAAAGATGAAACCAACTTGTAATGAACTCGTAAAAACTGCGATTTCGTTTTCATATGTGTATCTACATTCTACAACAGTTCCTACAACTACCAATTAGGATTCCCCCCCCCCCCCCCCCCCCCCCCCTCTCTAGAGCCTAGACAATGGATTCTGGATTCCATCAATAGACTTAAATGTTTCAAACAGGGCCAGAGAATGTGCAAGTAAAGTACCTTTGACCAACTCTGCCTCTCCTGCGAAAGCTCTGTTTTTTTTTTCTTCTTCTTTCCTCTTCTTCTTGTTCCACACTATGACTTCTCATGGCTCGTCGTCAGCCAATCTTTCCGAAGCAGGAACGACAAGTTCTTCAATTCTCGGCGGGTGATAATCTCCATCATCAGCTTCTTCAAAGGAAGGCCGCGGAGCTTCACTTGGTACAGCTGAAACATTCCCAGAAGCTGTACTGTTCCACTTCTTCTCTGCTGCTTCGTAAGCGTATCCCATCATTTTCCTTGGCTTCACCACCTCAGCAATCCGCACAGCCTCTGAGAGGGTAAAAAACCAGCAACAAAGGAACAGAAAACCACGTCAGAAATGGGTCTTGATCAGGAATGGAGTTTGCATTCGATTATTCGTGTTAGTGTTACTTACCACCATTGGAGAGCAACAAGCTTTGTTTGGAGGATTCTGAGAGGAGAACCAGCATTGGGGTGACGATTGTGAGGGCAGCCCAGAAGAAGAATATCACTACGAATGTTCTGTCCCCCATTTCTTTGGGTCGGGTGGGGTGTTGCCTCAGAGAACCGGTACAAAAAGGAAATTTCATGGCTTTTTTAATGTATAGGAGAGTAGAGAGGGAGAGAGAGGGCGCACGACTTGATTTAGCTGGCCACGTTTAAGAGAAAAAACAAATGAATTATATGTGTTTATTTCGAAGAATTATTGTGTCAAATTGTGGCTAGGAGCTTAGTGATACAAGATATGATCCTTGTTTTTAATTAATTAACTAATTAAATTATAATTATATAATAAACCTATAAGCCTGCTAACGCCATGTTGTACCATGATTAATATTTTAACCAGTGGGTGTTTGTTAGGGACAAAGTCGAGTGAACTCAACGATTACCCATTTCTACTGGAGATTTTTTATTTATTTTTATCAGTGGT
Organism: Linum trigynum; assembly: GCA_964030455.1. NCBI lineage: Eukaryota > Viridiplantae > Streptophyta > Magnoliopsida > Malpighiales > Linaceae > Linum > Linum trigynum. The sequence goes on along the minus strand of OZ034817.1, from coordinate 53,197,669 downwards.
TTATTAAGTAGTTGGAGAGTAGTTGAACCAATTAAGCCTTTATGATTAGTGTAATTCGTCTGGCGTCTTTGATTCTTCCCCCCCTCAACTCAAAATCGACCTTCTAGTTCTCTTCACCAGCTTAGCTAGCTGAACCAGACTGTAGTGTAGCCTCAATTCAACTCTTTTTTCCTTCTCTTTACGACTAGAGATGGTCGAAACTTAGGTAAACCCGAACCACCATAGCCTTAGCCTCTCCCAAGTTGTCACCGGTTATGCAGACAATCATGCAAGTGATAATGCAGCTTAAACAAACACATTAACCTAATCCAGGAATGGGAAGTCTCTCTGGTGGCTCCCTCATAATCATTCAAATGTACAGAGAAAACTGACAGCTCAAAACATGTTCTGGCTGCTGAAACAAGAGCAAGGTTTGTTTGGTGATCAAGAATACCGCATTGAGAATCGATTCCATTTGCGAGGATACAGTGATTGAAGGAGAAATAACTGGGGAAGGTATGTTCTAATGAATCTAATGCTAAAGCAGAACACATATTGTGTTAACCAATATGAAAGAATAGGAGAGGAACAAGAATGTGACCTCTTAAATCGTGAAAAAATCGACTTGACTATCTACTTGGCATCAAGGAGTTTATATTTCGAGAACACCAGCCATGGAAGGTAGTCCAGCATTGTCACAAAGAGAAACTCTTCAGTCGCCATTAGTCTCCTGTTGGTTGGAGAGTGCAGGTTCTCCCCATATTTCTGTGCAAGAATCATGGAGCCAAGTCGGTGAGTTTAGGTGAAGATAATCAAAGGAATCAAGCAGCTGGGTTCAAGTTGAAAATGAGAAGAGAAAGGATTCGGGGAAAGGTTCTTCCTTTACCTGCTTTCCAACAGTGAAAGGAACATATCTGTACTTGATCATGTGTATGATTTGGCGCTTCATTGTAAGGAAAGCCAGGACGATCCAGTAGCATAGGAGTATCGGCCAGAATACAGGAACATCGAATACGGATAAAAATGTCATAAGAAATGCCACACCGAGCGCCTTGGTTATGGAGTACCTGCAGAAGCCACAGACAGAAATAAATCTCCAGCGACCGACTTTAAGTCGTCATCAGATCAACATAAACCTCCCTCTTTTCCAGCATCTTGCATAAGACATTGTTCATATCAAGAGTCGAACCAAATGATCATCCAGTAGCAATATATGAAACTTGAAACCGACATAAACAGACAAACATGGAAGCAAATGATCAGCCAATGACTTCAAGCAGTATGGTCATGATGCTCCATGAATCTCAATTGTGCTCCAATACTTAGACTAGCTACTGGCCACAAGTAGATCAACTGCATTAGCATAAAGGGCATAGATTTCTACTCTAGATTCTCTGATGCGTTGTTTGGACGAGCTAGTCTAACAGGTTCTGATGAACCTAAACAGCAACTCGATTTAGTGACATTAGATCGACGAAATCCACACAATTAGGACGTATTTTCAAAGCTACATTTGCTGACTCCACGTTTTAAACCGACGATCAGACGAAATAAGGATGATTTCTAGGTTTTCGGCGAGCTTACGTAGTAGATTCGATTCGATGAGAGATCAGAGAGACGGAGACGGGAATCCAAACAACGCCGACGAGATGAACAGCAAATACGTGAGTCCGACGGAAAGTTACGCAGATTATTTTTTTAACCCTCAGTAACTAAAACTCGCACCTAAACGGCGCCTTTCACGTGTCGTTTTATTCCTCACTGTTACTTAAACCGGCTTCGTTTTACTCATTCAGAAAAGGCCTTTTGGCCCTCCTTCTCCAAGCGAACTTCTTGGCCTCAGTCGCAGTAAAACTATCATTTCCCGAACACAGTCGAGAGAGAGAGAGAGAGGGAGAAAAGAGAGCATTTTCCAAAACCCTTATAAGCCGGCCGGCGATCAGGAGACCGGAGGAAGCCGATGGGGACTCTCGGAAAGGCCGTGTACACCGTGGGATTCTGGATTCGGGAGACCGGACAGGCTCTCGATCGTCTCGGTTGCCGCCTCCAAGGCACCCACGCCTTCCAAGAACAGCGTAAGTGAAGCGCCGACGGCGAGCTGCCGTTCGGGCTTTTACTCTTTTAAAAGCCTAGATCCGTGCGCCGATTCATAAATTTTTTATCTGCCTCCCGCTGCTCTTTCCGATTTGGTTATTGTTTTCTGTTTTATTGTGCCGTTGAAGTTGGAGAAATGTGTTTTTCTTGTGCCATCGGAACTGTAAGCCTATGGCATTTCGTTCTTTTGACTTAATTGAGCATTTTCCTCCATCGCAATCGATGTACTTTCCCTGTGTGGTTTTGATTTTGGACTTCAATTTCACTGTGGAGAAGATTTGATGTAGTGATTCTAGGACTGTAGATAGCTTAACTAAATTCGTGCAACGTACTTGAGATATCCCTAGGTCGTCTTGGCGAAAGAAGGAAATTTCATGGTTGTGATTCTGTGTCGAACTCAAGTGAAGTTGGTAGGATGGTTTTAGATCAGTGTTTGAAAAGTTGTTTTCCCCCTGATTTGCGAGTAGAATTGGAATGATGATGGATGTTATGCGTTGGCAGAAGCCTAATGATAACTGTTTGATTCCATGCAGCCATATGTAATCCTGCTTTTTTTGTGGCTGGATGCGATGTTTGATTATCTGGTCGCTGAACTGCTTATTAAGTATACTTAAATAATTTATTTTAATTATATGTGACACTCCATTTTTATGTTTCAGTGTCTAGACATCGAACACTGATGAACTTATTCGATAAAGTACCTGTTGTCGATAAGGGTGCATTTGTGGCCCCTAGTGCCTCTATCATTGGGGATGTTCAAGTTGGGAGGGCATCATCCATTTGGTATGGATGCGTCCTGAGAGGTAATGTTTTACTCTTATCAATGCAGTGTGCATGATGTTTTCTGCTGAGGTTATTAATTGGTCTTCATTGATGCCTGGTCCTTTGCAAGTAACATGTTCATATTCGATTCTTGGGTGTATAGAAACCATTGCTCGTCATGCTAAATGTACTCAAGCTATTTGTTCAGATTCACTGTGAATCCTTAATTATTAGTTGGGCTGTCTTCAATTGGCATGGTAATGGTACTAGAATATGGATCAGTAATCACTCTGTGTCAAAAGAATGTCCATCTGAATATCATATTTGCCGTTTCGCCTTATTAGAGGTGAAGATTTCACCTTTAACCACCATTTGTGTAGGAGATTTCTCTTGCTTAAGTTCCAGTTAGACAATGAAACTCCTTTAAGCACCTGTCGTTTGGGGAGTCCCATAAATATGTAATGCTGATTTTCTTTGTTGATAGGTGATGTGAACAGAGTCAGCATTGGGTCTGGAACTAATATACAAGATAACTCTCTTGTGCATGTTGCAAAGTCTAATCTTGCTGGGAAAGTGCTTCCAACTATCATTGGAGACAATGTCACTGTAGGTGAGAAATTGTTATTTTCCTTTTGTTTATCCAGCCTTTCTCAGGTTTCATACCATTGAACCACAAAATAATCCTGGACTCACATTGAGCAGGTCATAGTGCTGTTTTACATGGATGCACTGTTGAGGATGAGGCTTTTATTGGTATGGGTGCCACACTTCTTGACGGTGTGGTTGTAGAGAAACATGGAATGGTTGCAGCTGGAGCCCTTGTGAGGCAGAATACAAGGATCCCTGCTGGAGAGGTACAAGTGCCGAATTCGCTTCATAGCTTTGCCTCACCCAAACTCTCTCTGCCTCTCTCTTAGAATATGGTTATAGGACAGGATAGTTTTTATCTCTTTAATCAACAAGATGAAGGTTTTGTGTGATTCAACCGGTGTCTTTTGGAGATATGGTCGACAATAACAAATAGTAGAAGTGGAAGTGTGTTAAAAGAATAGACAATAAGTGAAAATTAAGAAATAATTAAACGGAGCCACAATTATTGAGATCTCTAGCGTATATGGAATTGTTTATTTATTTTAGTTTTGTAAAATGACTGTAATTCATCCACAAGGTTTTGGAGTAGAAGAGAAATGAAAGAATTAGAAATTGTGAGAAGGTAAAGGCTAGAAGTGTACATTTGGAGAAGTTAGTTACTACTTACTAGATTAACTCTAGTTACCAACATCTGCCACTCAATTGAATCAAACAGAGTCGAAGTGCTCATTCATTTCTGCTTAAGTAAAAGATAGCGAACTTTGTCGCACTGTAGTGATGCAAGGAGAATAAAAGCGACTCCGAAGGTGTTGGTTGGTTAGTTGACATACCATTACTTTTGATAATGCCCATTGCTTATGATTATTTCCTACATCGACTGTGAACAGGTAGTGGAACCCATAATACAGTGTCATCCATCAGGAAACCTGAATTAGTGTTTCCCTTCTTGTCTTCCTTCATATGCAGGTATGGGGAGGAAATCCTGCAAAGTTTCTGCGGAAGCTGACTGATGAGGAGATGGCCTTCATTGCAGAGTCAGCTGCCAATTACTCCAATCTTGCACAGGTCCATGCAGCTGAGAATGCCAAGCCTTTCGACGAGATTGAGTTCGAGAAGATGCTTCGTAAGAAGTTTGCAAATCGCGACGAGGAGTATGACTCGATGTTGGGCGTCGTCCGTGAAACTCCGCCAGAGCTCATTCTTCCCGACAACATCCTACCAGCAGCATCCAAGGAAAAATGAGGTATTGCTTCTGAAGAAAGTTTTAAGTTCGGGGATTTGTGGTCTAAGACTCAAAGAAGATATGTGTTGTTTTTATGCACGTACCGAAAGGCAGGGATTGAAAATCTCTCCCAGAATAATAACAAGCATGCTTAGGTAGTAGAATCTCTCGTTTTCAGCTTTTGGGCTCAGCTATTCTTGTGGTTCATTCGGACTTAAATTTTCATCCTTGGGAGTAAAGGGATGCCGCAATGCAGTTTGTAATTTTCATGTCCTCTTTCTCTTCTTCGACATCGTGTATCCAAGACTGCGCATTTTCGAATGATTTAGGTGATCTATACTAAGAATCATGCCATATCTTTCACTTCTATAACGAGAATTTGTTCGGGGAGGAACTGGGTTAAGGTGCAAGGTAACGTTCATCATTTTGCTTCAGTTAATAGTTACGTGATTAGGGTTTGTAAAATCGTATCAGAAATTGGATTAGTGAGATTGATATCGTGATGCCTTGCTCTATCGTTGGAGATTGAATCAGTAGGACCAGCTTGTCTGGTACATCTTCACAACTAGTAGTGGTTTAGAGTTTGGTAGTCATGTTTCAATGCCCTTTATCTTCGGGAAGACATTTCTGATAAATGTTTTGAGAATCTACAGTTGCACAATGTGATCTGTGTTGGAGGTTAAGAATGAAAAACTTGGACCGGTTTCCAGATGCTTGGTTTATGAGTATTGTTGGAGGTTAAGAATGAAAAACTTGAACTTCCCAAAGTGATAGACGTGGCGAGTTGAAAATGTTGTGGCTCCTGTTGAGTTTTCCCAGTGGTGGAACCCAATACCCATGTGGGTAGCTTTTACAACTCACATCCTGTTGAGATCAATGTAATGGAGATGTGTATGCAAATTGCAATGCAAGTCTCCTCCACTTTTCAACTATCAGCAGGCCGTAGGTAACAGAAAAAAGTCGGTCAGTCTCCTGCAGCAGCAACGAATGTGGGTAGCATTACAGTTTGTGATCTCTCCCAACACTCGAGTTATCAGGGTGAAGTTTGTTTTTGACACATTGGCGACCGTGAATGTTAGAGAAGGACAGAAGGATTAAACACAAGTTTGTGGATAAGAATTCGAAAGGTCAAGCCAGAGAGCCAAGGGGTAGGATGGCTTCGTGCCCGTCTAGCCTAGCCTAGCCTAGCCTACTTTTGGAAATGGAAGTGAAACTGCTTGTGAATTGTTGTGCCCTGTCTAGATGTTCCAATTTTATCGGATGTTCCGTAGGAACGACCTACTTAGATGTTTGACGTGAGGACAATCACGCTGTGGCGCACCTGAACCCGATCTCATCGACACTACACACCGTGGCTTCTGCTGCTCTAATCAGTGGTGCTGCTTGGGAGAAGGTTGGAGGAGAGAAGAGAGCAATCAATGATTGGAGGAGTGGAGAGGGTAATGATGCAATTGGGGTGCCAGACAAAGATTCGGCTGCCCGTGATTTGAGCAGTGGTATCTGCCGTGGAAGCCAATCAAAAGGACAAGCAAAAACGGGGAATCAAATCATCCTTCTAGTTTTTTTTTTTTTAATTAAATAGACCCATAAAAAATCTCCAATCAGATCCAAATTTCGGTGCTCTGCCTTTTGCTTTCTTCCCCAAACTAGCACAAGGCTCGAACCGTTGGCTGGAAGAATTTTATCGAGGAATATGATATATAATAATGGATATAATAGATGATTTGAAATGCATGAAATGATTGTTTTCTATCTTAATTATACACATAATATTTTGGATAATGTCTATTTTTTATCCAAATCTTTTTCAGATTCTTTTAAATTATCCAAACCTATCGAACAACTAAGAATTAGCCAAATGTTAACTTCAAGTAAACAATATGTTAGTAATATTGACTTGACAACATGATACTGACTTTGAAGAGACATATGAAGGTCAACATTCCAAAATTTTAGTATTTTAAATAAGAAAAGAGTTACAAAATTATTAACGATAACGTAAAAATGGCTAATATTTTGATGCATTATGAAAAATTTGGCTTATTAATAGAATTCTAATAGGTTTGGATAATATAAAAGAATCTAAAAAAATTTTGAATAAAAAATAGACATTAACCTAACATTTTTGAAAAATACTAACAGGTCGTTTGATTGTGTGATTTTAAAAAATGTTGGTAAAACCTTGGATTTTAGACCAAAAAATCCCCCCCCCCCCCCACACACACACACACACACATTTGCAAAGAAATACTAAATCCCTATTTCTTTTTCACTTTATTTGCTTCTAAAGTTATTGTTGACGTTGTTTGTTATTATTGCAAACTGTGAAAAATACTTTCCAACTATGAAGTTAATCAAGAAAGCTTTTATAAATGAATTTTTAGTTGTATACATTGAAAAATATTTGAGTCTCCAAATAAAAAATGAATGTATTTTATAAACCTTTTAGAATATGAGCCGTCACACGTTGATGTAAGAAACTACTCATTAATTCAAATTTTGTATGTTATTTTTAGAATATTTTGTTTTAATTTTATCAAATGGCGCATTTCTCCATAAAACATGAGTTCACCAATATAGAATGTGTGGTGCTCGCACTTGTCCGCGAGCCCTTGAAGTTTAAGTCTGGTACAACCCATGAAGCATTAATGTTTGTACATGGCCGATCCATATACACTGTCTTCAAGGTATGCTCTAACTGTGACGTGCTAGCTCGATCATGTGCCTAGGTATAGTTATATGCATTATAATAATTAAGTTTCTACATATTCACAACACCAAGATAAAAACAGTCATAAATGCACCGAGTATTAAATTTTGACTACCTGATGAAATACTATATTTGAGTAATTATACCTCTAAATCATACATAAAATATTTTAAACATAAAAAATATTAAGATTAAATTAATACTTGTAAAGAGTAAAAATTATATAATGAGGTTAATTATAACTCATTATATGTTAACGTTTAGCAGTTAACCAGGCTGAAATTTTAGAGAACCAGTCACCTATAGTTTGTACAAAATATTATTATTTCGTATTAGTTTTGAAAATTCATATTAATTTAAATAATTCTACATCGCTTTTGCATATTCAATACTGTAGTTCGATATGCAATATTTCAAGCAATGAAATTTGTGTTGCAATTTTATGATTATCCATCATTTTATAGGTTGTAAAAATTATAAATCACGTATTAAACTTTGCTTATCAGAAAATTTAATAGGTTAGCTAACCGTGAAAAGTCCTCTGCTTTTCAAATCTTCGCTTAGTGCATGTTTACAATTTACGAAGATAAAAATAAATTTGTTTAGTGTAATTGGTTGTGATTATTGTTTTTGTTTGAAGAGACCATGGTTCAAATCTTGATATTGATACTTTTTCATATGAAATAGATAATAATTATGATGATAAAAATACTCTTCTTATTTTCACTCTCGCTTCACGAAATTTGAAATAGAATATGTTAAAACATTGAATATATCTCATAGAAAGAGTTTCTTCAACCAAGTTGGAAAGGTAGTTTAACTGAAATTATTATATCTTATAGAAAGTGCTTAATTTTGAAATCGGAACTCAAGTAACATTGATTCAAACATTAAATAATAAATTGTATGTGTGGTTCAGTTTAGACAAAATACATATGTGTAGCCAAAACATGGATCTTTGTGACAAATATAGTAATTTTTTGTCACAAATCTATACATAATATAAAGAAAAATTGGGCACTATGACGAAAAAGAGTTTCCTAGAATCACTCTCAGGAATTTGAAAGTGTAGATTTGTCAGAAAAAATGATCATACTCGTCACAAAGGTCCATGTTTTGGTTACACTTCTATATTTTGTCTGAACTAAACAACACATACAATTTAATATTAATGTTTGAATCAATACTACTTGAGTTCCGATTTCAAAACTAATTTCTTTCTATAAAATATAAGTAACTTAAGATAAAATATAAATATAGAAGTATCATCACCAAACATATTCCTAGAGTTCAATCAAAGAAATAACAATAAATAAAATGTAGCCTAGTTGGTTATAATGCTCTTTCTTTATTCAAGTGACAAAGGTTTGAACTCTAATGATAACATTTTTAATATATAAACATGAATTGGGTGCAATGACAAAAATAACCTTCCTAAAATTACTCTCGAGCCACGGAATTTGAAATGGAAAAATTCCAACCCATATTTTGCCATTATATATATTGTATATGTCAATGTTTCTCCTTTGTTTCCTTGATCGTCTCTTTTGCCCGGCGCCGCAACTCTAACCAACATTGGGAATATGTGGTGAGGTGTAGGGGCTGGAATCAAACTATAGGCCTACCGATGCATTTTAACACAATAGATGTTGTTGGATTCCATAATTCATGATTGTTTGATTCATGTTATCGGATTGGTGATTTTGACGAGTTGATGATTAATAAGCCTAATACGAAAAACTATCACGTTATCAATGGGCCAAGCGCGTCAAAGGTGTTTTACCTTCAGTCCAAGCCCTCTCAATGAGGACCCCAAACCCTTATACAAGGAGGTCCAAACCCTACCAGCAAAGACTTCTACTCTCCCTTCCTCCTTTGACCACATAAGGCCTTGCTCTACACTTATTTCTATATCGCACTAACTTGAGCGTATAAGCGTAGGTCACGGGGGCCACTCCCTCAATAATCATTATTATCCGCCTAATACGTTCTAGGTTCAAACATTTGGCCCGGAGAAGTGGGTTGAACAAATAGCGTGGCATTAGAAAATTAGGCGCAGTACGCCCACTAAACGGCCAACATTGATTAACTTTATTGAAACTTTTTTTTTTTTTTTTACGGGAAACTTTATTGAAACTTTAGCGGTGCAGCTTGTAAACATAGCAATTAGCCAATTGCCATTGAGTCCAATAATTGATGATTATATAAATGATTATGATTTGGAGGCGTAACATTTAGCCAATAGGCACTAGTGCAGTCGTAGGTAGTATATTTAATTGAAAACCGTTGGTAAAAAAAAAAAAAAAAAAAAAAACATGCTTACAGATCGTTGGATCCGAGTCACCCCTATTTCTTTATCATATATATGTTGGTCTAGATATCATTACAATTACAAATCTCCGTCGTATTATTGACCCACTTTTATTTTCTACTTATTTTCCACAAAGCAATTGTTCTTATCAAAAGAAATTAGGTGTCGTTTACTTCAAGGATTTTATAACGAGAGTTTTGTCATGGATTTGCTAATTAAAAAATTTGGGATTTATTAGGGATTTTGGGCATTATGGATTTGAGGAAATCCTTTATTTGTTGAGCTATGTTTATCATGGATTTGATGGTTTTCAGCTTGTCTCCAAATCCCAGGGTATGAGGTGGGATTTATAAAACCGTGGGGTCCATGGATTTGGAGCAAAAAAATACCCAAATCCGTGGGGCCCACTGATTAATCTAAACATTTTTGACAAAGCAAACAACGGATTGTGTGTAAATCTATGATGATTAGTTTTTTTATACCAAATCCATTATGCAAATTCTTGAAGCAAACGAACCCTTCACTCTCACTCTAAAGATACCCATCATGGTGGCAGAGCAACAATTTTGAAGTGCCCGACTAAGTTTAGCCTAATCGTTGGGGTAAGCGCAACGCAGTGCATGTTAACCATTATTGGATCCAATGTTCTCGTGATTTCATTTTGTTAGTTTTACACGAAAAGCCAAAACTTGATTTTCCTTATTTAAACTGGGTTTAGACAATAGTCTTTAATGCCATCCTTAATAATATATAGAATGAACTAATTCATTGCACATAGAGCCAAAACACCACAAGGTTGCAAGGTCCATGCCTTCCGGAGATGGCAAAGCTAACATTTCAGAAAGCCAAACGTTAAGACTGCCAATAGTTGTTTAATGGAACCTAATTACTTAACTAAATACTCACATTTAACCTCAGTTATGAAGACAAGATTTACCCTTTTGCAGGGGATCAAATGACAAATAGGGTGTTAATTAGCATCATGTAAACATAATTATTAGAAGTATTATGGTAATTATTGTATATAATAGTTTCTCATAATGTCCTCTCCCCATCTCCGGCTCTGTATAAGAAAAAAAACCACAATATATTATTTGTCAAAAAAATTATTTTATCATTATAAAAATTTATTCCACCGATTCAATATATCATAAATCCAATAGGTTTACAATGCAAAACCGCTATCACACCCGTTGGCATAGGTCTACATACGAAATAAAAATTAGACAAAAGCAAAAAATCAAGGATTGTAAAATCGTGCGGGAGATTATACCAAAAAAGTCAATATTTATATTAACAGAGTGGTTCAATAGTGATTCAACCAAATCCACCTACCGATTTTGCATCCTGTATCTTTTTCTAATCGAACCGAATTGGTACTCTACGGCTTTTCAATCCTTGAAAAAAACTTTAACAGAGGGTTAGTTTCGGGAATTAAGCACCAAAATATTGCCGCACTATGAAACTCCGCCTTCGCCGTTCCTGCAGGGCCGAAGCGAAGACTAGAGCAAAGAAGGAAATTGACTCTTTTCTTTCTCTTTTCTTCCTTCCTCTTCCTATAAATACGGAGCCACCGCCGCTCACCGAAACAAGCCCCAAGGCGAAGGCATAAGCCGGGCGGTGGCGGCTGCAGCGGCGGACAATTATCCTAGAAAGGCAACAACAGCCGACTGCCTACAATATGGGAGCTGAGGGATTGCCACGGACGGCCACCACGAACGGTGAGACTGCGCCTCATCATCATCCACCTCAAATTCTGGGCCTTCAGCCGGCGGCGCTCGTCGACCACGTGGCTCGCGTCGATTTGTCGTTGCTGGATCGAATTCCCGGCGACCGCGGCGGTTCTATTCCAGTAAAGCTCCGCTCTTGGCCTTCTGGTCACTCTGAAGCTAATGCTTACATTTCGTTCTTTATATATGCTCACTGGGTGTTTGTTTATTTGCGCCAATGGGCTAAAATTGGGAAATTGGGTATCGGAATCTGCATCCGATGGGTCCGCGAGTAATTGAAAGCATTTATGGCAAGATTCTACCTTTTCTCCCCCTGAATTATGGATTGTACTGTGGCCGGAATCATTGATCTCTGACAAGGGTTCGGCTTCACTTTGGTCTACCAAGCTTGTCTTGTGAATGAAGATAGCTGTATATTTCATTTGAAGTTGCTCTATGACAGATTTCCCATTTGGTCTTTTTTGTGCATAATAATTGATCTGCTTTATGTGTTTCTTGAAAGGGAAATTGATGGAGCTATAGCTTTTGGCTTTTTGTAGGTTGCCATTGAAGAGCTTGACGGTATATTGACGGAGGTCAAGGCTCACGTGCTTGCCTCTCCAGATGGTTCCTCCCTTGCAAAGACAATTGCTGGAGGCAGTGTGGCGAATACTATTCGGGGACTGAGTGCTGGTTTTGGGTTATCCTGTGGTATCATTGGGGCTTGTGGGGATGATGATCAAGGCAGGCTGTTCGTGAGCAACATGACCTTTCATGGAATCAACATTTCAAGGTTGAGGTCCAAGAAAGGATTTACTGCTCAGGTGCTCTATTTCTGTTCCCAAAGGTTTCAGCTTTTTCTCTTGACAAACTATCCCGGAAAGCTCAACTAAAATGTTTGATCTTCATTGCTCCAAATTCCAGTGCGTTTGCCTAGTGGATGAGCTTGGAAACCGGACGATGAGACCTTGCCTTTCAAACGCTGTCAAAGTTCAGGTGCTTGCTTAAACTTTTCAGTCTTCTGAAAACTCACTGTACTCTGTGAGGGATAGGCTTCTTCTGGCTGAACCGTTTGAAAAACTTGAAAAGTTTCTCCCTTTTTCAGGGTGATGAATTAGCCAAGGAGGACTTCATGGGCTCCAAGGTCAGTTATCTATCTACTTCGTTGGTTACAGATTGTTTCTGCTTGCATTCTCCATTGAATACCAGAGACAAGAAGCTGCTTTGTTGAGAAGATATTCAAGTGACAAAGTTGGTCTCTTGCTACAGTGGCTGGTAATGCGGTATTCCATATTCAATTTGGAAGTTATCAAAGCTGCTGTCAAGGTTGCAAAGCAAGAGGGTGTTTCCGTTTCATTGGATTTAGCTAGTTTTGAGGTACACAGATTTAAATTGCACTATTTTGCACTCTTGGTAAGTGGTCCATGCTTCCATAAAGATAACGATTGGTCTTCCATGTATTCCTCAATTTCCCCAGATGGTTCGGAACCATAGAGTTCCGCTGATGGAGTTACTTCTATCAGGGGATGTAGACCTCTGCTTTGCTAATGAGGATGAGGCTACAGAGCTACTGAGGTACCTACCAGTTTGGTTGCATTCATTACTAAACAATCTACTTAGCAACAAAATCAAAATTCCTCTCTAACTAATGGCCGCTGATGATTTCTCTTAGAGGCGAAGCAAATGCTGATCATGAAGCTGCTCTTGAATTCCTGGCCAAACACTGCCGGTGGGCTGTAGTCACCCTAGGGGCAAATGGCTGCCTTGCAAAGCACGGAAAGGAGGTTGGTAATTTCGATTTTCTGCTATGCCGCAGCGCCAACTCCCTTCAAACCGCCTGATTGAACCTTCATTTTTCCAGGTGGTTCGAGTTCCAGCCATCGGAGAATCGAAGGCTGTAGATGCTACTGGTGCAGGGGACCTTTTCGCCAGCGGGTTCTTGTACGGTCTGACCAAAGGATTGAGCCTGGAGGAATGCTGTCGATTTGGTTCTTGCAGTGGCGGCTCCGTGATTCGATCTCTAGGTGGTGAAGTGACTCCAGAGAATTGGCAGTGGGCGTACAAACAGATGCAGGCAAAGGGCCTCCCCGTCCCTGAAATCCGCAATTGATTATGAAGATAACACAGATAGCCTTTACCAAATATCTTATCAGCCATTGTTCGTTTCAAGTCCAGTTCGTTTGATTTGGAACTTGCTACATTAATGGAGGAGGCAGCTGTTTGTTGTTGCATGTTGGGGTGATGGGTCGAATGCTGAAATCATTCTCTCTTCTCATGTATGTTTCCAACTTCAGAGTTTATAGAAAGCATTCATCCCAGATGAACTCGATCCTACTTGTTGATTGCTTAACTGGATTCTTAACTGATAGCTTTCATAGTTGTATATGAACTTAGAGCAATAGCATGATGAACCAAGAATTCTCCAGGCCCACGTGGCTACACGTAAAAAAAAAAAAAACTGCAGAACAATGTCTAATACATATGAGTCAAATGGATATTTCCATGGATATAGAAACAAAAGCTACGTACAGAATGATGCACCACCACCGTGAGCCGACCAGCAAATCAGCAATTTGTTTATGGAATTGTCTGAAGAAAGAACAAGAAAGAATCCGAAGTTAGAGGACACCTTAAACGACGTCATTCTTAAAGAATGTTTTCTTCTAATTTAGATCTCGTTATTATTTTTTGTCGTGGATATTTTTTAGCAACTAACCAGTCATGCAAATGGACAAAATCTAGAAACATGCATTATTATTATTATTATCATTATTATACTTTTTTATATTATAGAAGAGAGGTCTTGTGATGTGAGACTAAAAATAGTGCACATCACAATAATTTTTTTGCTTTTCTGATTTCTTTTATTATTATTATTAATATACCTCACAATTCATATTTTTAATTTTAATCAAACTCATGAGTATCAACCATAATTCGACCAGCTCAAAGAGAGTTGTACTGTTGACAAGTTTTGAGTAGTGAGAATCTCTTTTATAGTTGACGGATTAAGTATGGTGTGAATTTTGTTAAAAATTTGTTATGCTTTCCATCTGACCTGCACGTAAAAGCAAAGCAATCAACCCGATCAAAGAGGATTGAATTCGGTGTTTACGAGTTTTGGTTCAAGATTGAGTTTTACCCATTTTTGTAATTGATGAGTTGGGTCAGGTGTGGATTTTATTAAAAACTCTATCGACTCTCCATCCGACACCACCTAGTACACAAAATTATTGTCTGGGTTGAATTCGGGATTGGAGAATTTTTGTACGAGAGCAAGTTGAACTTGTTGTTAACGAGTTCTTGGTTGGGAGCGAGATTTTGTGATGTGACACTAAGGAGTAGTTCACATTACAACTCTTTTTGTTTTCTTCTTATTATTATACATCACAATCCATTTTTTACTTTCTCTTTTTAACCCAAACTCATGGCTTGAGTATCCAACCTAATTCGACCTAATCAAAGCGAGTTGAACCTAATTATAACGAGATTTGAGTCAGGAACAAGTTTACGCCCTTTTATAATTAAAGAGTTGGGTCGGGTGTGAATTTTGTTAAAAACTCGATCCGCTTTTTATCCGACCCCATCTTTAAAGCAAAACAATCGTTCCGGTCAAAGTGGATTGAATATGAAGTTGACAAGTTTTGGTTCAGGAGTGAGTTTTACCCGCTTTTGTAATTGATGGGTTGGGTCGAGTATGAATTTTGTTAAAAACTCGATCGACTTTCTATCTGACTTGCACCTAAAACACAAATTGACTTCGTCAAAGCTGGTTGAACTTGGGCTTGACGAATTTTGGTTGAAGTGAGTGGAACCTGCTATTGACGAGTTTTTGGTTGGGAGCGAATTAATCCTCTTTCTAAACGATGGGTGGTTCGGATGTGGATTTCATTAAAAACTTAACTCACTTTTCATCCAACTCGCACCTAAAAAACAGAATAATCAACCAAGTCAAAGCGTGTTGAACTTGGTATTGACGAGTTTTTTGTCGGGACTAAGTTTTACTCGCTTTTGTGATTGGTGGGGTTTGGTTGAATTCGGATTTTTTTTAACACTTGATGCTGCTTTCCATCCGACTCGCACAAAGAAAATAAAACAATATCGAATTTCCAATATAACTTACTTTCTTCATTTTTTTTATAAAACTTTCTTCACCTTTTGAAGCCACGGTGTGTAGTGTCGATGAGATCGGGTTCAGGTGCGCAACAACGAGATTGCGCTCACGTCAAACATCTAAGTAGGTCGTCCCTTCGAAACATCCGATAAAATTGGAACATCTAGACAGGGCACAACTCACAAGCAGTTTCACTTCCATTTCCAAAAGTAGGCTAGGCTAGGCTAGACCATGGTCCAGGATACCGGATTGGACCGGCCGGTTGAACCGAAAAAACCAGAAACCAGACCAAGTCCGACACGATAGGAAATCCCAGCGATTTGTTGTGTGTCGGCCGGTAATTTAGATAGGGCCGCCTACCGACGAAATTTCGGCCGGTTTAGATCAGGCCGCCGGTACTTGTTTTTAATTAAAAAAAAACCCTGATTGAACAACACAACACTGTTTTGTTTAAAGAAAAGAAAAATTTTGAATTTCATCCGTCCAAACAAAACAACCCTAACCGACGAAATTCATTTGTCTTCTTCCTTCGTCCTCCCACCCTACTCGCACTCCTAGCAGCCGCCGAAAAGGTGAAGCCCCTTCCAGAGCCTGCCTCCGTCCCCGACTCGTCGAGAAACAACAGCAGCCGGCGACTCCATCTGTCCGTCCCTGCCTCCTTCAGTTCCTCACTTCCTCCCCGACTCCGTTCGTTCTCGACTCGCCGAGAAACAGCAGCAGCCGGCGACCCCGACTTGCTGAGAAACAGCAGCAGACGGAACGAAACATTCCTCCATTGTAGACGTCCGCCGCCGTAACATTGAGTTCAAAATGGATTCCATATTCCATTTTGTCCCGTCACTTTATGACAAATTAACAACGGTTGGTCACTCGAATTGCTTAAAAATTTCACGTTTGCCACCCGAATTGATTTATTCCATTTATAGTCACTCGAATTAGTTGAACAGTCCAAATTCGGTCACTCTCCGTTAACCTCCGTTAGACTCCGTTAATGACGACCGTTAAGTGATGACGTGGCTAACAGAAAGACACAGTCAGCACATTTAAACATTAAAAAAAGACGACCCGACCCGCCAACTCAGCCTTACTTGCCCAACCCAAGAACCAACCCAGCCATCAACAGAACCGCCGCTTGCTCTACCTCCCCCAACTTCCTTCTCTGCTTCTCCACCTTCGATCTCTGCTGCTGCTTCATCATTACTTCCCTTCCCAACGCCACAAATCTCGCTTTCAACCCGTTTCCCACAAGCTTGTTACTGCTGGTGTGACCATTATGCCCTCCTCCTCCGCCACCGCCGCCATGAGTCAGAGCCTTCTTCGCCGCCGATTTCTTCTCGGTGGATGACGATTTGTTTAACCCTAGTATATCCCTTCTCTTCTTCCTGCTCCTAATCCCACACGCGTTGCAAAGCGACTGCAAGGGAAAAAAAGGACAGAACCCACGATCAGAAACACAGATCGGACGGTGGAGATTGAATCAGAGATCGATCATGATTGTAATGAACGGCTGGCGATGATTAATTTACCTTGGGACCGGCAGGGCCGCCTCTCCATAGAGGGGTCTTGCTTGTGCCGCAATCGGCGCACGTCTTCTTCTGCTGGCCGTCTCCTTCTCCCCCCGGCGAGGATCCCCGGCTGCCGTCGTCATCGGCGTAGCACGACATCTGAAAAGAATGATAACACTTTGATTAGCTAGCTGCTCTAATCATAGAGATCGAGATCAGGGGAGGGATGTGAAACTTACTTCGTCACTTGGATCGAGCATTTTAAGGCGGGTGTAGTCAAGATCTAACAGGAACCCAGATCGGGAACGACTATGAGCTGAAATGAGAGGATGAAGATGGAGGAAGGGAACCCTAATCCATCTGCGATTTAATTTTCATGGGGGGTTGGGTCTCGGGTCTGGGTTTAGGGTGAATTAGGCTTGGTTGGTTCTTGGGTTGGGCGGGTAAGGCTGAGTTGGCGGGTCGGGTCGGGTCGTCTTTTTTTAATGTTTAAATGTGTTGACTGTGTCTTTCTGTTAGCCACGTCATCACTTAATGGTCGTCATTAACAGAGTTTAACGGAGGTTAACGGAGAGTGACCGAACTTGGACTGTTCAACTAATTCGAGTGACTATAAATGGAATAAATCAATTCGGGTGGCAAACGTGAAATTTTTAAGCAATTCGGGTGACCAAACTTGCAATTAAGCCAATTAACAACGTTAATCAATCACATATGAAAATGAAATAGTAAGCGAATAGATGGGTTGATTTTGAAATGTTGTGGACGGTTATTACTTGATTTTGTATTGTTGCATAGTTTGTTGATGGTTATGTTACCTATATCTATTTGCTATTTAGCATATTTTGTTTTCTTATCCGGTATATTTCGGTTTTATCCGGTATTAGCCCGAAATGGTACCCTGATTTTGCCGGTACGGTATTTTTAACAAAAATATTTTTTTTTGTTACCAAACGGTATTTTACCGGTACATAACGGTTGAACCACGGTCGTATCACAAAATACCCTACCACAGACGAGTCTGGTATGACTTCCGGTACGGTTTCCTGAACCATGGGCTAGACGGGCACGAAGCCATCCTACCCCTTGGCTCTCTGGCTTGACCTTTCGAATTCTTATCCGCAAACTTGTGTTTAATCCTTCTATCCTTCTCTAACATTCACGGTCACACAATGTGTCAAAAACCAACTTCGTCGTGATAACTCGAGTGTTGAGAGAGATCACAAACTGTAATGCTACCCACATTCGTTGCTGCTGCAGGAGACTGACCGACTTTTTCTGTTACCTACGGCCTGCAGATAGTTGAAGAAACTACCTTTCCAACTTGGTTGAAGAAACTCTTTCTATGAGATATATTCAATGTTTTAACATATTCTATTTGCATACACATCTCCATTACATTGATCTCAACAGCCAGGCCAGTGGCCAGCATGTGAGTTGTAAAAGCTACCCACATGGGCATTGGGTTCCACCACTGGGAAAACTCAACAGGAGCCACAACATTTTCAACTCGCCACGTCTATCACTTTGGGAAGTTCTGGCAACAAGACTCATAAACCAAGCATCTGGAAACCGGTCCAAGTTTTTCATTCTTAACCTCCAACACAGATCACATTGTGCAACTGTAGATTCTCAAAACATTTATCAGAAATGTCTTCCGGAAGATAAAGGGCATTGAAACATGACTACCAAACTCTAAACCACTACTAGTTGTGAAGATGTAACAGACAAGCTGGTCGTACTGATTCAATCTCCAACGATAGAGCAAGGCATCACGATATCAATCTCACTAATCCAATTTCTGATACGATTTTACAAACCCTAATCACTTAACTATTGATTGAAGCAAAATGATGAACGTTACCTCGCACCTCAACCCAGTTCCTCCCGAACAAATTCAAGTTATAGAAGTGAAAGATAGGGCACGATTCTTAGTACAGATCACCTAAATCATTCGAAAAATGCGCAGTCTTGGATCCACGATGTCGAAGAAGAGAAAGAGGACATGAAAATTACAAACTGCATTGCGGCATCCCTTTTCTCCCAAGGATGAAAATTTAAGTCCGAATAAACCACAAGAATAGCTGAGCCCAAAAGCTGAAAACGAGAGATTCTACTACCTAAGCATGCTTGTTATTATTCTGGGAGAGATTTTCAATCCCTGCCTTTCGGTACGTGCATAAAAATAACACATATCTTCTTTGAGTCTTAGACCACAAATCCCCGAACTTAAAACTTTCTTCAGAAGCGATACCTCATTTTTCCTTGGATGCTGCTGGTAGGATGTTGTCGGGAAGAATGAGCTCTGGCGGAGTTTCACGGACGACGCCCAACATCGAGTCATACTCCTCGTCGCGATTTGCAAACTTCTTACGAAGCATCTTCTCGAACTCAATCTCGTCGAAAGGCTTGGCATTCTCAGCTGCATGGACCTGTGCAAGATTGGAGTAATTGGCAGCTGACTCTGCAATGAAGGCCATCTCCTCATCAGTCAGCTTCCGCAGAAACTTTGCAGGATTTCCTCCCCATACCTGCATATGAAGGAAGACAAGAAGGGAAACACTAATTCAGGTTTCCTGATGGATGACACTGTATTATGGGTTCCACTACCTGTTCACAGTCGATATAGGAAATAATCATAAGCAATGGGCATTATCAAAAGTAATAGTATGTCAACTAACCAACCAGCAGTTCCTTCAGAGTCGCTTTTATTCTCCTTGCATCACTACAGTGCGACAGAGTTCACTATCTTTTACTTAAGCAGAAATGAATGAGCACTTCGACTCTGTTTGATTCAATTGAGTGGCAGATGTTGGTAACTAGAGTTAATCTAGTAAGTAGTAACTAACTTCTCCAAATGTACACTTCTAGCCTTTACCTTCTCACAATTTCTAATTCTTTCATTTCTCTTCTACTCAAAAACCTTATGGATGAATTACAGTCATTTTACAAAACTAAAATAAATAAACAATTCCATATACGCTAGAGATCTCAATAATTGTGGCTCCGTTTAATTATTTCTTAATTTCACTTATTGTCTATTCTTTTAACACACTTCCACTTCTACTATTTGTTATTGTCGACCATATCTCCCAAAGACACCAGTTGAATCACACAAAACCTTGATCTTGTTGATTAAAGAGATAAAAACTATCCTGTCCTATAACCATATTCTAAGAGAGAGGCAGAGAGAGTTTGGGTGAGGCAAAGCTATGAAGCGAATTCGGCACTTGTACCTCTCCAGCAGGGATCCTTGTATTCTGCCTCACAAGGGCTCCAGCTGCAACCATTCCATGTTTCTCTACAACCACACCGTCAAGAAGTGTGGCACCCATACCAATAAAAGCCTCATCCTCAACAGTGCATCCATGTAAAACAGCACTATGACCTGCTCAATGTGAGTCCAGGATTATTTTGTGGTTCAATGGTATGAAACCTGAGAAAGGCTGGATAAACAAAAGGAAAGGAACAATTTCTCACCTACAGTGACATTGTCACCAATGATAGTTGGAAGCACTTTCCCAGCAAGATTAGACTTTGCAACATGCACAAGAGAGTTATCTTGTATATTAGTTCCAGACCCAATGCTGACTCTGTTCACGTCACCTATCAACAAAGAAAATCAGCATTACATATTTATGGGACTCCCCAAACGACAGGTGCTTAAAGGAGTTTCATTGTCTAACTGGAACTTAAGCAAGAGAAATCTCCTACACAAATGGTGGTTAAAGGTGAAATCTTCACCTCTAATAAGGCGAAACGGCAAATATGATATTCAGATAGACATTCTTTTGACACAGAGAGATTACTGATCCATATTCTAGTACCATTACCATGCCAATTGAAGACAGCCCAACTAATAACTAAGGATTCACAGTGAATCTGAACAAATAGCTTAAGTACATTTAGCATGACGAGCAATGGTTTCTATACACCCAAGAATCGAATATGAACGTGTTACTAGCAAAGGACCAGGCATCAATGAAGACCAATTAATAACCTCAGCAGAAAACATCATGCACACTGCATTGATAAGAGTAAAACATTACCTCTCAAGACGCATCCATACCAAATGGATGATGCCCTCCCAACTTGAACATCCCCAATGATAGAGGCACTAGGGGCCACAAATGCACCCTTATCGACAACAGGTACTTTATCGAATAAGTTCATCAGTGTTCGATGTCTAGACACTGAAACATAAAAATGGAGTGTCACATAAATGATTTAAGTATACTTAATAAGCAGTTCAGCGACCAGATAATCAAACATCGCATTCAGCCACAAAAAAAGCAGGATTACATATGGCTGCATGGAATCAAACAGTTATCATTAGGCTTCTGCCAACGCATAACATCCATCATCATTCCAATTCTACTCGCAAATCAGGGGGAAAAACAACTTTTCAAACACTGATCTAAAACCATCCTACCAACTTCACTTGAGTTCGACACAGAATCACAACCATGAAATTTCCTTCTTTCGCCAAGACGACCTAGGGATATCTCAAGTACATTGCACGAATTTAGTTAAGCTATCTACAGTCCTAGAATCACTACATCAAATCTTCTCCACAGTGAAATTCAAGTCCAAAATCAAAACCACACAGGGAAAGTACATCAATTGCGATGGAGAAAAATGCAAGTCAAAAGAACGAAATGCCATAGGCTTACAGTTCCGATGGCACAAGAAAAACACATTTCTCCAACTTCAACGGCACAATAAAACAGAAAACAATAACCAAATCGGAAAGAGCAGCGGGAGGCAGATAAAAAATTTATGAATCGGCGCACGGATCTAGGCTTTTAAAAGAGTAAAAGCCCGAACGGCAGCTCGCCGTCGGCGCTTCACTTACGCTGTTCTTGGAAGGCGTGGGTGCCTTGGAGGCGGCAACCGAGACGATCGAGAGCCTGTCCGGTCTCCCGAATCCAGAATCCCACGGTGTACACGGCCTTTCCGAGAGTCCCCATCGGCTTCCTCCGGTCTCCTGATCGCCGGCCGGCTTATAAGGGTTTTGGAAAATGCTCTCTTTTCTCTCTCTCTCTCTCGACTGTGTTCGGGAAATGATAGTTTTACTGCGACTGAGGCCAAGAAGTTCGCTTTGAGAAGGATGGCAAAAAGGTCTTTTTCCGAATGAGTAAAACGACGCCGGTTTAAGCAACAGTGAGGAATAAAACGGCACGTGAAAGGCGCGTTTAGGTGCGAGTTTTAGTTATTGAGGGTTAATAAAATAATCTGCGTAATTTTCCGTCGGACTCGCGTATTTGCTGTTCATCTCGTCGGCGTTGTTTGGATTCCCGTCTCCGTCTCTCTGATCTCTCATCGAATCGAATCCACTACGTAAGCTCGCCGAAAACCCAGAAATCATCCTTATTTCGTCTGATCGTCGGTTTAAAACGTGGAGTCTGCAAATGTAGCTCTGAAAATACGTCCTAATTGTGTGGATTTCGTCGATCTAATATCACTAAATCGAGTTGCTGTTTAGGTTCATCAGAACTTGACTTTCCCCAATCCGTGATTTTACTCGTTGAATTTTCTTTCCTTGCATGGAAAATGGCGATGATCGAATGATTGACTTTCCAGAAAAGATTATCAAACATGCCCTTATATTGAAATTTCATTGAAAAAATTGTCAATTGTGGATGAACCGAGATTTACACGACCTGACATCGGCAAATGAGAGGAAAAATGTCAGTTTTGTCCCCTGTTTTATTTCCTTGGGTCTTTTCAAAGTGAAATTATTTGAATGATTTGATTATACAAAAGAACCATAAAAATTCTAAAGTGAATTTATTAGGGATATTTTAGTCATTTGTGTCGCTCAAACTAAATTTCGTTTTTATTAACGGTTTTTAGATGAAAATTTTAATAAAAGGGCATGTTTGATATTTTTATAAAGTACAGGGACATATTTAATGTAAAAAATAGTAAATAGACATATTTGATAAAGCATCGTAATAAAAATGCATATTATACCTATAACCCAAATAAATATTACCAAAAATTAACTATCCATTTATAATCTCAACCCTCAAGTTATTAAAGGGACGGAGCCCCTGAAAACCTCGTCAGTTTCCCTTTTCCGAGTTCCTCTTCTCACCCTAAACCCTACAGAGCATAAACCCTCGAGAAACCGCCATAGCCAAGAGAGAATGGATCACGTCGCAGCAGCTTCACAGGCGGCTCTTCAGCAGCAGGCTCAAGAGAGAATGAAGCGGAAGCTCGATGAAGTCAACTCAACAATTCAAGCGCAGCTCCACCCCGTCACTGACCATATCAATTTCACACTCCAGGTTCGCGCGCTTCTCTCCAATCGTTCGCTGGCTCTTTTCCGTGAAAATGCTATCAAGAATCCCATTCTTTCTCGCTTGCAATGAGCTATTCGTTTCCTTTTCCCGAATCTTTTTTTTCTTTCTTTGGCGATGTTTGATTGGTGATGAGGGATGGCGATTCGGTTTGGTTTGCAGCAAGCGTACTTCAAGTGCGCGTACGAATGCTTTGATAGGAAGAGGAAGCAGGAAGAGATAGCGAGCTGTATTGAGAATTGCTCCGTGCCAGTTCTTACTGCCCAGCACAAGTACGAGGACGAGATGGCTAAGTTTCAGGCAAGTTCTTGTTTTCTTTGTTCTTCCGGTTTTCTTTACAGTTTACTCGTATTGTCTGGGAGGTGAACGAAGAAGAACCAGAATCGCTGGCTAGATTCTCTGATCTATTTCGTAGAAGGCAAGGAATGGAACTAGTACTACCTCTCATTGTTGTGATTAGGATCATTCAGTCGATTGCTTTGGAAAAATTGGAATAATAGGCTGGGAGTTTGAGCCGTGGGAAATGAGTTTCCAAGTTAATGCAAACCAGCACCAGAGTATGTGAAATTTGTAGCAGCCTAGCAGGATCGGTCTTATCGTTGTGAAGTTACCTGTGATTGCATTGGAACATTGGTCTGAGAATTGCATTTTTAGTTGTTCTCTGTGAGTACTGGAATCAAGCTGTCGCCAGTAGCAGGGGAATTGTTTTGGACTATAACAAACTGGCTCTTTTGCTGTTGGAACTCGGCCTGCATGCTATATATGTGCAGTTGTAATGGATTTGTTTGGACAAGTGGAACAGAGTTTTCACGTCCTAGAGAACTAGGGCTAAGTTAATGTGTGGGCACAGACTAAGCAAGGATCATTTGCTGGATTCTCGCTGTCTGTTTAAGAAACATTACCTCTTGCATTTTTATGGAGTAATGAAATTAAGAAGCATTAGATTCAGGGAGGCCATATTGGTAGGTTAGGTCCATGACGCCAATATTCCTTACTGCGAATAAAACCGTATGAAAGATGTTGATTAAGCTGTTATTCGGCTACAATAATAGGAAAATCAGTAGTTGGGGATTAGACTAGAGGTCCAGGGAAACACGAAACCAAGCTGGTCTTTGTTCTTCGATACCTATTCTTCGTCATGAGAACAGTCTTAATCTGTGTGTGGTATGAATGATGATTGTGTAGGCCTCTTTGTTCAAACATACCTGTTCTTCATCATGAGAACAGTCTTAATCAATGAGCAGTACGAGTGATCTCCTTGTATAGGCTGCAAAATCTTGATTCACCAGTTGTGTCTCTTGAATTCTATAGGTCGTCGAATTAGGGAACAAGCTGATTGTTCTTTGTAACACATTGCAGTTTTAAGTTTTGCTTGTTTTAGCTGTCAAATTCATGGAAGTTTACAACTGTCCTGGTGTCCATGTTAGATTCTTTTTCTTCGATTTAGGGAACAAACTGTTGAGACGAACTTTTTTGTTTTAATTGATGCAGGAGAGGATGAGGCGGTCTTTTATGGTTTGCCAGGATAAGTACGAAGCAGCTATGCTCCAAACAGCTGGACCAGACGCCATGAACACCTTGGAGTCTTGTGTCGATGGAGCAGTCAAAGATAATACAAGCTTGATTCCACACATTGTCAGAAAGTTGAAAACATCGATCTAGATCAGAGACGAGATGTAGCAAGTGAACACATGATCATAATTCATAACAGACACCCCTCATTTCCAGCAGCAGGAAATTTCTGAATATGGTTTTAGGAAGCGAAAAGGCGATATACGTGTGAATCGCCCTGTGATGAGCAGTCATTTTGTAGTTAAATGAAACACGATTTACAGTAATTGCAGATTTTCAATGTACTTCTGCTTTGACACTTTGAGCACAATGCCATGAAGGCAAATGGATTTGTCGATTGTGCTGAAGGGAATGTGAAGGTTGTATACTTAAGAGTTCAATTCATTTTCCATTAGCTAGTGTTGATTCTTGAACAGGTGCTGCTCTTTATCCTGTCAAGGTCTTCAAGTACTTGGTTTTATTTTCATGTGGAAATGGTTTCTGGGTTAACTTGAAAATGAAAAATTAGTGGGAAAGTATATTGCATTTCGTTTAGATTAGGTCCGATCCAATTTGGTTTCGTTCGTTTTGCCTTTACTTTTTAGAACAACTAAGTTGGTTTATATACGATTAATCGATTCAGTCGGATTTGATTCTGGGTCAGATACCATAAAGCCGGTCTGGAAGATTGTCACTAAGATTGGGGTTGGTTTTAGAAAAATGAAAAGTATGGACTCAGGAGTCCATGACTGGAACAATGTGATCCATTTCTTTTCCAAGAAGAGGTTTATTGGTGACGTTGAGAAGGCTCTGAAGAAGAATGCAGCAACGTTCCATTCGATGGTGACTGTTTATGCAGCTGACGGAGGAAAGTATATTGAAGTGACTGAGAGCTCTGGGGAGAGATGAAGTCTATTGCCCGAGCTAATGAGGTTACGGATTCAATGGAGGAGAAGATGTCCATAAGACAAGTATAGAGCACACTTCTTGAAGTACCATAAGACAATGTACAAGGAAAAGGCTCTCAAGTTTCAGACAGAATCCCAGGAGAAGAAGAGGGAGACGGCTTTTGCTTTCAAGAAGTGGGTTAGGTTTGGATTGAAGCTTAGGTTACAAGGCAGTTCAAAATTTTGTACCATAGAGTTATGCAATCATGCCTCTTGCTCCACCCTCATCAAACTTATGACAAATGTTGTCCATACCCAGTCAATGTGGAGAATCTTGCGTTGATTACGGGAACGGTCAGATGAGCACTTCTACTATACTATATAGCATTGGTGCTTTAATGTACAACTTGAAGTTGTACCATAACATTAAATGTATAAGTTTAGGTTGTACCATAAAGGAATTTGTAGCATTATGTTATGGTACAATTCTACAACTTGAAGTTGTTCCATCACATAAAGTACAAGTTTAAGTTGTACCAAAAAAGAATTTGTACAAAAAGTATAGGTACAATCTGAAGCTGTACCATAATGTCAAACGTACAATTTCAAGTTGTACCATAAAGGCAAAAACCTATAGCACCAATGCTATATAGCATTGTAAAATTCCTCACGGTCAGATACCCGCAATCATCGCATTTTGCTCATACCCGCTCCATACCCAGTTAATGTGGAGATTCCAACGTTAACTATGTTGGGATACCCACCGATCATGGGTTTGGTTGTCATTCTTGTTAAGGCGGTGTGACTATTTTTTTCTCTCTTTCCATAATAGTGTTAGGGTGGCTACTGGCTAATCAATTATATCTAACCTCTTTACATGGATATGCAAACTGGTAGTGATTCGATTTCAAACAAACATGTAAATATTAGAGTTCAAAACAAATTATGAGTCGTCCCATTAGTAAACTCCATTTTAGGTGCAAGTACCAATCCCCATAATTCTGCGGTTAGCAAATTACTATCATTGGGAAGGCCTCAAAAGAAATCATGCCTTCACAATTAGTAATTAAATAAACAGTAAACCGAATGCAGAAGGATTCTTATCGTAAAAAAAAAAAACGAAAATTTTGACTTGCCTTTAATCAGCAAGGTGGCAGTTTCGTGATGATCATAATCAAGGTTACTACTGATTCCAATATTCAAGTGTACCAAAAGTAAACTGTTTGATAGATCTCAAGAAGCATTCAATTGTCTGCACCAAATAACTCGATCCATAAACTTGATCAAAAGATCCACAAACAAGAAGTCTACTACCCACTTGCGCACACTCATTCTCGACCAAATCCCTGCAGAAGCCATCGCTAAAAAGATCCACCATCACCTACAACATCGCATCTTCATCATATCTCCATCGGAGCTGCCCCTTCATCAGCGGCCGCTGGAGCAGGAGGATCCTGCGCCGCATCACTAGCACCAGCCCCATCAGCATCACCCTCGGGTTCAGCAGCGGCAGGAGCCTCCGTTGCGGGCTCTTTCACGATCTCGAAAGCATCGATCAGCTTCTGGACAGCATCCTGATCGAGAATATGGAAAGGCTCGTTAGTTCCGTCCTCGTTGATTCCCACCACGGCAACCGTGCAGATGGAGCTCTTGAGGGTCTCTCCCTGTAGAGTTTCTCTGACTGCGATAAGAGCGTCCTTTACAAGCTCGTCTCGGGATGAATCATTGAAACTCTCGAACCTACGCTCCAAGTAGGTTTTGGCAGCTTGAGAGCGGGATCCAATGGCAAAAGCCTGGTACTCGAAGTAGTTTCCACTGGGGCAGTTGTAGTAGAGATGTGCTCCCGATTCATCCAAACCTGCTACTAGGAGGCCCACGCCATATGGCCGCTTCCAGGACCTCTGGGTGCAAACCTGAAAATTGAACATTATATGCAATCATTAAGATGATAGTTGAGTGGAGCTGACTGATAAAGAGCTACAGCACCAATTCAGATTGTCATATAAATATGGGTATGTTCCAATCTCCACAACTAGGAAGTTAAATCAAAATGTAAATTGGACCAAATAATAGAAGAGAAAAAGTAGGAGGGTCCTATTGACCTGATTTAACAAACCTAATGGTGCGTTTACGCACAGTGACTGCAGAGGTAAAAACAAATGAGCAACTACAAATGTTGATCTATTGCATTACAAGGGGTTTGTAAACCAAGTGACTAGGAAGATGGGAAATTATCAAACAAAATTGAAGTAGTCACTAACATTGGTACACATTCAAGTTTCTTTCATCGATAGGCTAAATCAGCAATGTTCAAAGCTTAATTTCCTAAATTCAACAGGAAAATCCTTAACATTCCTTCTAGTGTAGGGCGGTCGAGTTGAGTATAGGAATTTCTGAAGTTTCGTATCTGTACATTCCTTAAGAAAAAGATATCGGAGTAGATACAAGCACTCATAAATATAAAATCAAAGGAGAACATGGTGACTTAAAGGCTTGAAATTGAAAACCACCAAACGCAAACCAAAGGGATCCATGGAGAAAATCGGTTTTCATGCAGCTAAAAACACAAACCAGCTAGAGAGAAGGTTCTCAAGAACTTGAAGCTCCAAAAAATATGTGACTACCTCCTATTCCTGCTTTACAAGTTCACATACAACTGAGCATCAGAAAGGCACAGTGTTGAAGTCCTTCAACTACATAGCCTTGCTCTAATTCAGCTGCAGGGCTCATCACCATACCCACATTTACAACAGCTCTCCTTAACCGAAATGGTCCATAATAGATGTTCTCGAAGATATTCTCTCAAGAGTAATCTAGCTAGCACTATGACTAGTATACCACTTCGTGGTTAGTGAGGAAGTCCAGAGCCTCAATCCATTCATGAATGCCCCTCTCTATTAATCGAGGATAGGATAGGCAGAACATGAGAGGAATGCAGAAAAGCAGGGACTTATAGATATAAGCTTTCTGCTTACAAATTAGGGTTCCAGCCTTCATGAAAACTAGGCAGAGCACCCCTAAAATTCGACATTTCCTATAGCATAATCTTCTTACTGACACCCTAATCCACCCAAATCCCCTCTATTCTAACAAATCAATCAATTAATTGACACCTAACTAAAACAAAACCAGCACACACATACAAAACAGAAAACCCTCACATAGCGAACAACAAAACCAACAACCCCTCGCACCTGAGCCTTATCAGCGAGCTGAACAACGAGACGGCCGACGGGGAGAGGGGACTCGTACGTGAAGCTGTAATTGATGCACTCGGATCGCATGTACCGGGAGAGAACTCGCCCGTCGGCGGTGAGTCCAGCAATCGCAACGCCGATGTGGTCGTCGACCTTGAAGATCTTCCGCTGATGGGAAGAGAGTTCGGATTGAGCCTTGTTCACGCAGGCGAGGACCACGTGAGTCTTGGATCGGAGCCCGATTGCGGCGGAGCCTTGCTTCACTGCCTCCATCGCGTACTCCACCTGGAACAGCCGTCCTGCCGGGGACCATGTCGTGACATCCGTATCGTACTGGTTGCGGAACATTTTTTGAACTAGATATTAGGCTCGTTTTCTCGCCGCCGTTAAGCCTCTCCGACGAAGAAATCTGGCACTAGTTTTAAGAGTGTGAATGAAGGTCGCAGCTGGGTAAGGGATTGTATAACATAGAAGAACGGGGTTTTCTTTTTGCTCAAGTCGCTCGTCAAAATTACATAGATGGTCACTGAACTATGTGATTTAGCCATTTTGCTCAAAGAAGTTTTTCTAGACTTTTATTTGGTCACTAAGTTTTAGGGCTATTAATGATCTGATCCGAGCATAGCCAAACTTTGCCATCGTTTAGGCTCGGCTCGTTAATATATTTTTCAGGCTCGAGCTCAAGCTCGTTTTTGTCGCGAGCTTTAATATGCAAGCTCGAGCTTGACTCGTTTATGAAAATTTTGAGCTCGACTCGAGCTCGGCTCGCCAAATATTTTTAACGAGTCCAAAATCGAGTTTAGCACATATAATGTTAATTATATAGCTCAAAATCGAGCTAGAACTGAGCACAAAATATACATTCAAACCTATAGCAAAGTCTACCAAAACAAAACACAATATTTATCCCAATTTCAATACATAAAATCCATGAATTCCAATCCTTTCTGATGCCAAACCGTTAAATGAGTTTGTTCGCGAGCTTTCAAGCTGAACATGGTATGACTCTAGTTCGGCTCATTTAGTTAACGAGCTTGTTCACGAGCCGGCTTGATTAAGATGAATCGAGTCTCGAACGAGTTTTTCTCGAATAGGACGCCGAGCCGTTTATGAGCGGCTTGGTTGCCCTACTAAGTTTGGATAATATTTGGGCTATTGAGTTGGAAGCAGCAGGTCAGCCTAGTGGGCTTTCCTTTGATAAATTGGGCCTGCTTTCAGGATGTTTGATGATTTGATCACACTCCTATATTTCTCTTGGCCTGTTAGGGTTAATTGCTTTGCTAATGATTTGAAGAAAACGGTTAACTGCATCTGCAGAAGGTCAACCATTTGTCAGAAACGTTCGACCGTTGTCAATTAATGACTTGAACCTAAACTTAGAAAACACATTAGATAACATTAATGGATAACATTCGATCAAAATTACACCAGACTTCTCCGGTGCTTCAACCCGTGTATATATAGGCGTTACATATTTGATATTCATATCAAGAAGGCAATCAAATAAGGTGGTTGAGATGTTAAATGAGAGCTTGGACACCAAGTTGTTGCATTTCCCTTAACCTCCATACTGGGTAGATAGCACCTTCTCCCAGTTCTTGTGGCTCTACTTGTTGCATTGCCCAGCCATAATACACAGTGTGGATTGTATCCTGACACCCATAACATAAAAAAAAGGGGCTACAGTTATCAGAGCTCTCTCCATTGTTATCATAAACCGACCAGGGATCGCCCAACTGAAGCATGTGCATGAAGGTTAGTAGAAGAACACAACAGCTAAGATAGGTTTACCTGGCCGCCTTCAGTAATTTTACCGTTACGATCCCGCATGCAATGAATCTGCTGTGTCTGGAACTGCAAAATTTTGCCAAGATATATACATGAATGAAGTCCGAATCAAAAGTTTATGGGTACTCAGTTGTGGTCCAAAATGGGAGCATACCGTTACAATTATTATCGGAGCTGTTCCGATAATTTTGGTCTCTCGTACTTCCACCTCGGACACATGAAGAAGCTGCAGCATAGCAAAATGCATCAGAGAGTCGATTATTAGCACCAATTCCTCCAACTATAGCTCAGAAAAACCATGAGTTGACAGGAACAGAGAAATGCAGTGAAATTCCATACCCTATTATCGAAGAAGATGCCACTGCTCGTGAAAGCTTTACGCTCTCCTTCGCACCGAGCAATTACTTCTGGGCAGCAATACTTCTTCAAAGCTTCAGTGTCTCCCTGCTCATACATTATACAAATCAGACAATTTTAAGTTTTTAATGAATTCTTAGTTTTTGGTAACCAAAGTGATTATGGAAAGGGATGCAGTGGGACAGGTGGATATCAGACACCAATAACAACCTTCATGTAAGCAGTAAGGATAGGTCTAATGGCATCTTGAATCTCCGACACAAAGTCTGGCAAAGAGAATGATCTGGCATGTAGGAATCCAGGAGAAGAACAGGTTTAGCGTATGGCCCCATATCATCAGGAAAATAAATATAAAGAGACAACGGAAAGGTGGCTATCAGCTCACATACGGATCACGTTTACGTATTTCCTTGATACAGGATGCAGTATCCGTTTCATGAAAGATGGTATCACTGACACTGTCACAAGGAGAAAAGGTTATGTTGTGAATAAAATGGCACAAGTTACTACCCAGCTGCCCATTTAAGAAGGGCACATGAAAAAACAGAGTCGTGCATACTCTTGAATTTTGTGAACAATGGGATTGTCACTTGTCTCCCATCTTTCCCGCATGTCTTCTGCAAGCTGTTAATTAAAGCAACAAAGGACATATGGGAAAAAGAAAAACAAAATGAACAGAGATGACAACAAAGACCAAGAAAGAAGTAAATGAATTACAAACTTAGCAGAAAAAACAGAACCACCGAAGGGATAAAGATTATACCTCTTGACTTTTGGTCACAACAGGTTTACTAATCCCAGAGACACGCTTGAAAACAGGATTGCCTTGCATCTGCAAATTGGAGCAGGGAACAGTAATTACCGATATTAGAATGATGATCCGGATACATGCAGGTTTGGTACTGTGGAAATAAGATGAAATGCTAGCATAGAGGATACCACACCTTTTTCCTAAAAGCCTGCCACTTTTCATTCAAGCGAGACTGCTTTGGACTCGACAGTGGAACAACATCAGTATTTGTGCTTAGTTCTCCTTTAAAAGGGGTAAACTCGAGTTGCTTTCTTGCATTTGGATTAGCATTTAACTCATCCTTCACAATGTCATATCCCTTCTTCATTATCTCAGTGACCTTTGCCTCCTTCAATTTTTGGAATGCCGAAGAAAAAGTAGGGATTCTTGACTTGAATTTTCCAAACAATGTTTCTGCCGATTCCTTAGTCTCGGAACCTTGATTTGTTTCTTCCCCAGTTGCACCTTTAGTGTTATCTTTTGTGTGAGGACCATCTTCAGACGAAGTGCCGCTGGACTCAGCAGACTCATTCTTCCCCATCTTGAAAGCTTCTTTCACCTAAATTTAAAAGACGATAATAATTCATCAAGACATAAAATTGATTTCAAGCCCACAGAAATGTTCACAATGACTTATCCGAATAACAGGTCAAACCTCTTCTGTAGCAGCAGAAATCTTCTCCTTGACACTTGAGGAAACCTGAAATAGCATAGACTATAACAATGACCAGTAAGTACCATTCATAATAAGCAAGAACGTGGACAACCTACTGTCCATCCCAACCATACCTTCTTAGCAGTTGCTTCAGCCTCCGTCCAGACGCCATCAACATGCTTATACAGCTTCTCAGTTGTCTGCTTCGTTCTGCATTCACCATTTCACCATCTCAGGGCCTCCCTTGACATACAAAGATATGTCTCAGCCTATGAACTAAGAATACCAAAATGACATCCCCAGAAATACCACTAGTCTACTCGATTACCTAACTTTTAAGTCATCTTTAACCCCTTTAAGTCCTCCAGCTTTCTCCTTCAATTCCTTAGCTTTCTCCTTCAATTCCTTAACTGACTTCTGAAGCTCTGGATTTCTGAACCAACAGACCGGCGGAAAATTTACTCACCACGCCATAAAGAATGATACCATACCATGCCATGCAACCCAGCAATGCAAAGAGCTACGGAGCCGGGTGAAGTAAGGTTAAGAGGGAATGAGGATGATAAAAGATACCTATTAACTTCTTCTTTAACATTGTTGAAGACACCAAACCTCCGGTAACTTGACCACCTACTGTCCACCATAAACCTTGACGCCGTACATAAACCCTAACCCACAGACGGAAAAAACTATTGTAAGCTAACCCCTCGGCGACGAATAAAACAGAAAAGGGAAAATGAAAAACCTGAGGAGGCTTGAGTTGGACGAGGAGTGGCTGCCTAGCCAGGAGCAAGTCCCGGACAAGCTTTTTCGCTGCCATTTGAAGATAGTGAAGCGAAGTTCCTCCCGGCGGCAGAGTTGGGAGATGAATTCAGATTGAAACGGCGAGAAATCGGGTAAACAATGGATGGCAGGAAAGGTGGAGAGCTCTACAATATCGATTGACCCATCGCCGGCGTTGCGATGTCCCGAACAGAGATCCAGTTTAGTAGTGGCTTAGGCGTTGGTTCAGGAGAGAAGAGGAGGTTTGGAAATTGGAGGGATGGTGAAACAAAAAATAAAAAATCCAGACCCTAGTTCTAGTGGGCAACACGAAAGCTAAAATGTGTCGTTTCGTTTGGGATCTTGGGGTCGGTTCGGGTTTCTCTTAACCAGCCCAATACTAACGGGTGGGTTTGTGGTTCTTCGGTATTGCTCCACTACAAGGTTGTCAACCTGCGGGTCGACCCACTTTGATTCTGGCTTGGTGAGAAAAACAGGTCGCAAGCATCCCGCTGGGTCAATCGTTAAAAGTTACCGGGTTGGATGTCAAATTGTCTCATTTTTTTCTTTGGTTTGCGAAATGCGCCTATTTTCCAATTTTTCTTTTTCGCCTAACTCAATCTTTGGAATCTTAAGTTGAACATTTGAATATTGATGTTATATAAGTGTATGTGAATTTTCACTATATATGTTGGATCTAAGTACGACATGTTATACTTGTGTAATATTATATGTTATAACTCATATGTTAGAAGAGATTTGATATAATTTATCAAGATAAGTACAATATAATGACTCTTTCCAGATTTTCCGAACTAGGTGACCCATTAACCCTTGACCAACTAGCTCCACCGGATCCGGATCAGCCCACAGATTGACAACCTTGCTCCACTCTGTCTCTCTTCATCCCAACAGAATTGCAAGGTGACAATCTGGCATAAGGGGTTTGCTGCTGTGCTTTAAACTTCAATAGGGTTCGATCCATAATTTTTGTGTAGTTCAATCGTAGGTTTTATTACGGGTCAATTACAAGGTTGGACACTCGGATTACTAAAAACGTTTATGTTTGGTCACTATAAATATTTAATTTCATTCGTAGTCTCTAAAATTAGTTTAACATTTCAAGTTTGGTCACTCTCCGTTAACTTTTATTAACGGCGTTAGTTTATGCTGACGTGGCTAACAGAAATGTCTAATCACCTAATTTTAACCTGAAAAAATTAAAATCCGACCGGCCACATCATAACAATTGGCCACGTAACAAAACACCCAACCCATGATTTATTGATCGCCCCTACCCAACCCAAGGAAACCCCTAAATCGGCGCCGTCATTGCCTTCTTCCTCTAGCTTCCGAGAAAAACAACCCTAAATCCAAGGGTTGCCGCTCCCCCTTTCCTTTGGCTTCTTCCTCTTCTACGCCTGCGCCGAAAGTTCAAGCAAAGGAAAGCAACCAGGACGATTGGGCGTTCTTCCTCTTTCTCATCATCTTTAGGGGAACCATAAGCATCTAGGTTTTGTATATGACGATTCAGCGGTGGGAGCGGCCGGAGTTCTGACGAATCCATCTTCCCCGCAACTGGAGACTCAATCCCAGCAGGATTCGACCACCATCATCCCCAATTCCGTGGGTATTAACAGGCGTCCCTAGCTACAAGGACTCAGAGCTAGTGTTCATCGGAGGAGTTTATGCATGGATCCGGAGAGAGGGAGTAAAAGGGAATCGTGTATGGTGAAGGAGAGAAATTATGTTGGCCAGTGAGTATCAAACTAGCTGAGCTAGGGTTAAGAGGGAGGAGAATGCGGCACAGAAAATGGGGAACGCGCAGAGAGCAGAGGATCTCCTGCCTTTTGTATTTATACTCAAGCTGAGTTGTGTTCTTCACGAAACAGTAAAAACGGAAATACAAAATAGAAATTCGAAAATGAGAAATAGTAAAACAGCACGTGTTCGTCTCTGGTTTGCTGCGGTAAGTCCACCCAACGGTAAAACGCTGAAGCTCCATTACGTCGTCGCTTTGTTCCCACTACGTCGTGGCTTTGCTTCTTCATTTAAACGCTGAGTGGAGGGAACCCAGAAACAAAACGTTTTTGGGTGAGGTTTCTTCTTCATTCAAATCTGCAGAGCCTTCTTCTTCTTCTTCACTTCTGCAGAGCTTTCTTCTTCTTCCAATTGACTTGATACTCCCCACAAGCTGGCGAGTAAGCATTGCACACTCCCAGCTTGTCTAACAAGAATTTCAGTCTATAACGAGTCATACCTTTAGTAAACAAATCTGCAACTTGGTCATCAGTTCTCACATGGAACAGTTTAACCAAACCAGACTTTAGCCTTTCCCTTGTCACATGGCAGTCTATTTCAATGTGTTTCGTCCTCTCATGAAACACAGGATTTTCAGCAATATGCATAGCAGATTTGTTATCACAAAACAGAGGAATTGGTAAGGGTACCTTAACTCCCATTTCAATCAAGAGATTCCTTAACCACTGCACTTCACAAACAACCTGAGCTAAGGCTCTGTACTTTGTTTCTTAGTCTTCCAGGTGATCAATGAAGTTCCCAGAAATGTGCAGTAGCCAGTGAGGGATCTCCTTGAATCTGGACTACTTGCCCAGTCTGCATCACAATAGCCAGATAGTTCCAGCTTTGAATCTGCCCTGAAGATCAAACCCTGACCAATAGTCTGTTTCAAGTACCTAATCACTCTGTGTGCTGCTTGCAAATGCTCAACACAAGGGGCAGCTTGAAATTGAGCTAACTGTTGAACAACATAGGCCACATCAGGCCTAGTAATTGTTAGGTAATGCAGTCTTCCTATAAGTCTTCTGTAGACACCAGGATCTGCCATTAACTCTCCTTGATCTGCAGAGAGCTTAACATTGCAATCAACAGGTGACAAACAACCCTTTGCTTCTACAAAAACAGTATCATCAATATTCCAAACAATATTTCCTTTGACTGACTGAGATCCCTTTATGATCTCTGATCACTTCCAGTCCTAGAAAATAACTCAATTGACCAAGGTCTTTAACCTTGAATTCTTTACTCAAAAACTTCTTCAATTGTTCTATGTCCCCAAAATGACTCCCAGCAATCAGGATGTCATCAACATAAACAAGAACTACCACCACTCTTCCCTGAATCCATCTCACAAACATTGAGTAATCAGAGGCTGTTTGTGAGTAACCATTCTTCAACAATGCACTGGTAAGTTTTGCAAACCACTGTTTGCTTGCCTCTTTCATGCCATATAGGGACTTCTTAAGCTTGAAAACAAGACATAAATCCTTGGGAACATCTACACCAGGTGGAATTTCCAAATATACTTCCTCCTCCAAGTCTCCATGAAGAAAGGCATTGGACACATCCATTTGATGGATGTGCCAATCCTTGGAAGCAGCAACTGCTAACAAAGTTTTAACTGAATTGATCTTAGCCACTAGGGAATAAGTGTCAAGAAAGTCAATCCCATAGATCTGAGTATAACCCTTAGCAACCAGCCTTGCTTTGAACCTCTCTATTGTACCATCAGACCTATATTTCACCTTAAACACCCACTTTGCACCTATAGGCTTCTTGCCTGGTGGTAGCTTGACCAATTCCCATGTCTGATTTTCATACAAGGCATAAATTTCCTCTTTACAGGCTTGATTCCATCTGGGATCTTTACAAGCCTCAGCATAAGATGAGGGCTCTTGTATAGACAAAACATTAAGAGCAAAAGCTCTTTGGGAAGCAGACAAATGATCATAGCTAACCTGGTGACAAATGTGATATTTGGAAGATGATGCAGCCATGCTGACATGATAATCTTTATGCCAAACTGGTACAACACGAGTTCGAGTAGACTTTCTTAAAAATTCAGCTGCATCTGTGTCCTTCCCCTCAGGAAACACATCAATCTCACTGTCCTCCCCCTCAGAATGCAAACTGACAGGAGGAGGAACCTCCTCAGAAGCAACAGGCAGTGTGGAAGAGGTAGAAGGAATGTGGGAAGAAGTAAAAGTAGAAGGAGAAGGAGAGTTTGCAGGCTGAAGTGGAGATGGAGGTGTAGGATGAGGAAAAGCTGGTGAAACAGGTGGAGTTTGGGAAGTAGAAGGAGATTGTGGTAGAATAGGGTCTTTGTTCATGAGAAATGAGAAATCTGAAGTAGATGTGGAGGAAGGGTTAGAATGGAAAGGTAGGATGGATTCATAGAAAATCACATCTCTGGACACAAAGAAAGAGTGTGAATTGAGATCAAAGAGCTTAAACCCTTTAATCCCAGTAGGAAAACCAAGGAATATACACTGCATGGCCCTGGAATCAAATTTAGTTCTATCCCTGTGCAGAGTAGCAGCATAACACAAGGATCCAAAAACCTTTAAGCCATTCAGATTTGGAGCTTGACCATACAAAAGCTCATAAGGGGATTTGTTCTCAAGGACAGTTGAAGGGAGTCTGTTAATTAAGTATACAGCATGCAACACACAGTCACTCCAGAACCTAAGGGGAATGCCAGATTGAAACCTAAGAGCTCTGGCCACATTCAGAACATGCTGATGCTTCCTTTCAACTCTGGCATTCTGTTCTGGAGTCTCCACACAAGACTGTTGATGTTCAATTCCCTTATCACTATAGAATTCAGACATGTGGAATTCAGAACCCTGGTCACTCCTGATAACTTTAACAGACTTAGAAAACTGTCTTTCAACCATAGTGCAAAAGGATTGCAACAAAGGACCAGATTCAGACTTTAGTTTCATCAAGAAAACCCAAACAGCCCTTGAAAAGTCATCCACAATAGTTAGGAAATAGGAAAAACCTTCATGTGACTTGACAGCCAATGGCCCCCATATGTCAACATGAATCAAACCAAAAACATCCTCTGCTCTACTGGTGCTTACATGGAAAGAAAGCCTTTTGTGTTTGGCATAATGACAAATTTGACAATGGGAAACTACATCTCTATTACAAGGTAATGTTTGTTTCTCTTTGTCTTTGCCTGGGTGCCCTAGTCTCCAGTGCCAGAGGTGGAAATTTTGTGGTTGAAAGTTGTAGGTAAAGGCTGCTTGAGGGAAAGAAATGAGAGGTTGGTGGGCCTTTGTGTGCAATTGGTATAGTCCCCTACTCTGTCTTGCCAAACCAGTCCTTTTCTGGGTCACCAGGTCCTGAATTTGACAAGCATCAGACTCAAAATGTAAGGAAATAGGTTGATCATTTGTCAGTTTACTAACTGAAATGAGATTGAAAGTGAAGCTTGGCACAAGAAGGACATTGTCTAAGGTAAGGTCTGGGGATAACTTAACCTTTCCTATGTGACTAACTACAACCTTAGTCCCATTAGGTTTATAGACAAATTGATCCTTAACTGCTAAGGCTTCAGCAAATAAAGCAATATTACAGGCAATGTGATCAGATGCCCCAGTATCCAAAATCCAAGTATGAGCAAGATGTTCTGCCTTGTGATGCATAAATGATGAGAGCATGACTTGGGAACTGAGACATGCTGTGAGCAACAGAAAAAGCCAAATGATTGACAGAAGGTGATGCTGGTGGAGAGGGACTAGGAGATGGAATTGACTGCAACAGATACTTCAACTTGTTGAGTTCTTCAGAAGAAAATTGAACTTGTTCCTTGGATGAAACACTCCTAGAGTCTGAGCTGTGTTTAGGGTCTGAACCAGTTGAGTCACTTTCATTAGAGTGCTCTCCTTGATTAACAGCAGCAGCTACTCCCCCAGCCATCCTAAGCTTTTTGTTTTTCAGCTTCCAGCATTCTTCCTTAACATGACCCTCCTTTTTGCAGTAACGACAGAACTTCTTCTCATCTGGATTGTCACCTAGTTCAGCTAGAGCAACTGATTGCACTCCCCTGGTAACACTTTTATCTGCCTTCAGCTTCTGCTCATGCTGTAGCACATCATTGATTGCTACCTCTACTGTGGGTAAAGGCTTCATCATCAAGATCTGAGTATGAACAACATCAAACTCAGGGCGAAGACCTTTCAAGAACCTGATGAGGTAATATGTTTCCTGCTTCTGCTTGAAGGCTTCAACTGCAGCACAAGGTTGAGTCCTCTGAGGAGCACAATTACAGTCCACAATAGGATTGAACTGCAAATGTTCTTCCCATAAACCCTTTAAAGCAGTATAGTATTGAGTGACATTCATAGTTCCTTGTTTGCAAGCAATAATTTGATCACCCAGATTAGAAAGTTTAATTGCATTAGCATACCCAAAACGAGCTTTGAGCTCTTCCCATAAGGTTTGAGCAACATCATGTTGCATAACACTTCTTCTTATCTCCTTGTCCACAGAATTCAGAATCCAGCACAGTACAAGAGTATTACAGGCATCCCAAGTACTATAATTAGGGTTTCCAACTCCTGGAGACACAATTGAACCATCTATAAACCCGATCTTGTGTTTGGTTTTGAGTGCCATCCTCATGGCTCGCTGCCACATTTGATAATTAGGACCATCGAGTACTTCTGAGACTATAGCTTGAGAAATATTCTCATTAGGGTTGATATAGAAGGGATTACCAAATTGGGGATCTGGGCGTTCGTTGTTGTTGTTAGAGACTCCTGCTACGCCTGAGCTCATTCCAGAAAAAGAACCAAAAGGAATGCCTCCTCCAGGAGTATTGGGTGGAGTCGCCATGAAAGGTTACTGGATCAGTAACCGCTCTGATACCATATCAAACTAGCTGAGCTAGGGTTAAGAGGGAGGAGAATGCGGCACAGAAAATGGGGAACGCGCAGAGAGCAGAGGATCTCCTGCCTTTTGTATTTATACTCAAGCTGAGTTGTGTTCTTCACGAAACAGTAAAAACGGAAATACAAAACAGAAATTCGAAAATGAGAAATAGTAAAACAACACGTGTTCGTCTCTGGTTTGCTGCGGTAAGTCCACCCAACGGTAAAACGCTGAAGTTCCATTACGTCGTCGCTTTGTTCCCACTACGTCGTCGCTTTGCTTCTTCATTTAAACGCTGAGTGGAGGGAACCCAGAAACGAAACGTTTCTGGGTGAGGTTTCTTCTTCATTCAAATCTGTAGAGCCTTCTTCTTCTTCTTCACTTCTGCAGAGCTTTCTTCTTCTTCCAATTCACTTGATAGTGAGCAGAGTGGGTGGTCACGTTTTCCCCATAGTTCATCTTGCTGCTTGCAATTATTAACTCAGGTCAAGATAAACAAAACTATGGTGTTTTTTTGGTTAACAGAGGTTGTTCTTGTTATTAAGTTTTCACAAAAGGGTAGCAATTGGAACCAATTAACAATGTGGTTTATGCTTGGATCCAAAGTTCGTCGAGTATGGTGAGGGTGTTGGCAGGGAAGACGCCGCCGAGGATAGGTTCGGGAAGAGCAAAGGCGGCAGCGAGGAGGGAATTGAAGATGGCGCTCTGTCGTTGCTTAGTGAGATTTTAGAGGGGAGTGGGATCGACGATGAGGGCGGCGACAAGAGCTTCTTCCGGTCATTTTCTCCTTTGAGGGATTTTGCGGAGTAGTCATTCTTGAGTTTTAATTTGGGTTGGGTTCAGTCATGGGTTAATGGGTCACAATGGTTAGGTTTTATGATGTGGTAGGTTTTTTAATGACGTGACAGGGTCGAATTATATTTTTTTGGGTTAAAAATAGGTGACTAGGTGAATCTATTAGCCACGTCAGCAAATAAATGACGGTGTTAATGAAGACTAACGGAAGCTAATGGATAGTGACCAAATTTGAACCATTAAATTATTATGAGTGACCACGAATGGAATTAAATATTTTTAGTGACCAAACATAAATATTTCCTGTAATCTCAATGACCAACCATGCAATTAACCCGTTTTATTATAGAAGTTTTAAAGGGATTCGCCTCCTTTTGTGCAGTTCGCATCAGGACTTTCATCTTACAGTTTGGTTTCGGTTTGTGACTTTCAATATGAAAAGGGAAACTCGATCATGGACTATGGTCATGCGTAAGTATAATAGAGTTACCTATATTAAAATAAGAAAAGCTTTCCCTTTTATTCCTTTTATTTTTTATGTTGCAAATGAATCAAATTGCTTACGAGTAACTTGACACTCAATTCAGAAAAAAATTCTTTTGAAACTCTTATGGTATACTAATGAATCATGTTTGAGTTATGTCGATAACAAAATTTAATTCCGTTTCTAATAGGGATGACAAAAATATCTGTAACCATTGGATATCCGCCCGAATCTGGTCTTATCGGGTAGGGTAAAATCCAAACCCGAAAGACATTTAGTGGGTACGGGTAAAACACGAACCCGAATATTGTGAGTAATGGGTGGGCATGAGTTTCTCACTATCCAGCCCGAACCCGCCCGATTAACACATACATATGTATTTTGTCTATAAATAATCATTATTTTTCTCTAACATACTTTATATTTAGTATATAAATATAATATTTTCATGAGATTATGTTGTTTTAATTAATTTTTTCTTTCTAGTGAATAATTGTCGTACTTTTCCTCTTATGTAATGTGAGAATACGTGTGAATATTAACATATTGGTTGGAGTTACGAAGAGAAATTATTACTCATAGATAACCGTGGATACCCGAAAACCGAACAGTATGGCCGTATGCACATGGTTTTGATTTTCTACCCATTTCACATGTGGGTATGGATATGGGTAAAATCTGAACTACTTTGGGTAGAGGAATCGATATGCACTATCCGTCCCCGACCCGAGCCATTGGCATCCTAGTTTCTAAATATCCTTTCCCTTGTCATTAATCATTGGGGGGGGGGGGGGACTTCGCGGTAGCTCGGTTTATAAAACGGTTTAGCTGGGCTTATAGGTGATAAATTTTTGTGTGTGTGTGTGTGGGGGGGGGGGGGGGGGGGGGTTGGGGGGATCCTAAAATACACATTATACACACGTTATAAAAAAAATCCCAAAATACACATATTTGGGCATCACTGCTGTTGTCAATCGCAGTGAATGCATTCACCGCGGCAGACCAAAGCGGTGAATGCATCACCGCGGTTGACGGCCGCGGTGAATGCATCACCGCGGTTGACGGTCGCGGTGAATGCCTGACGTAACACCGAAATTTCAAACAAACGTAACTTTGCGCTCGGTTATCCGATTGTAGCGGGGAAAAAAATTATTCAACATAACTTTTCGAGATCTTTCAATCTGCAACAAACCTTCATTCACAAAAAAAATTCGTTTGCTACCCCGAACGAGCAATTTTTCGATTTTGACAAACTTTGGAAGACCATAACTTTGTGCTACACAATCCGAATGTCATGAAACT
This sequence comes from Linum trigynum, assembly GCA_964030455.1. NCBI lineage: Eukaryota > Viridiplantae > Streptophyta > Magnoliopsida > Malpighiales > Linaceae > Linum > Linum trigynum. The sequence continues at coordinate 53,155,118 of OZ034817.1, read as the reverse complement.
TTTTTTTATTTCACATAACTTTTGAAGGACTACAACTTTGATTATAACCATAATTTTGGAAAGTATGTGGATTTGTGAAAAGTAAAGGCAAAGTTATTGCCAAAATCCCGTATACCAAAAAATAATTCTTTTAAAAAAATTATTTCCTATTAGAAGTTGTAGTTCTTAAAAAGTTATGCGCAATAAAAAAAAACTTTACGACGTTCAGATTGAGGAGCTAAAAGTTATGGCCTTCCAAAGATTAGCAAAATCAAAAAATTGCTCGTTCGGGGTAACAAACGACATTTTTTAGATTAAATCTTGTTGCAGATTGAAAGATCTTGAAAATTTATATGGAATAAAAAAAATTCGCTGCAATCGGATAACTGAGCGCAAAGTTACATTTGTTTGAAGTTTCATTGTTACGTTAGGGATTCACCGCGGACGTCAACCGCGTGATGCATTCACCGCTTTGGTCTACTGGGGAGGGGTTATGGTGATTACTATGGTTACTAAGGGTAAATTGGGTATGGAAAATAAATAGTATTAATTAATTTTTTAATAAATTATATTTTGAGCAGTTACAAAATTCTATTACTTATAATTATCTCTCTTTCTCTTACTTCCGTAATCTCCAGCCAGATCTCCTTTTCTTATTTTTCTCAATCTTTCTGCCAAAAAAAAAATCACTATGAATCTATTAGTCAATCACTACCACTTCAAAAACACCAATACTATTATAACAACAACAAAAATAAATAAATATCAATCCATTAGACAACCTCTATCACTTCAAAAACACTACCATTGCACAAAACACCAATACCATTCGAGAAATAAAAACTCTTTCATTTCACAAAACACCTATGCAGATTTAATCAAAACCAATAAATGCAAATTAATACCATTACATAATAATTAATACCAATCTATTAGACAAACACTACCATTTTGAAAAATACCAATACAAAAATAATAGGTATAAAAAATAAGGGTTAATATTTTCGTATGGCCTGAACTTTGACCAAAATAAACATCCTGGCCAGTCTTTTCTATCTATAACATCCTGGCCCGAACTATACACCAAAATAAACAATTTGGCAAAACCCGATGTTTGACCGTTAATTTGGACGGTCAAACGCGTTGACTAACGGTCAACCCGCCACGTCACTGCCAAGTCAGAAGATCTGATAAATATTTAATTTTTTCGTTTTTTATTTTTGGTTTAACTAAGATATTAAATGATTTTTTTAATTTATAATAATTTAAAATTAGGAAATGTGTGGAAATTGTGAATTATTTTAAATATTTTATGCTGACTTGGCAATGACATGGCGTGTTGACTAACGGTCAACGCGTTTGACCGTCCAAGTTAACGGTCAAAAGTCGGATTTGGCCAAATTGTTTATTTTGGTGTATAGTTCGGGCCAGGATGTTATAGATCGAAAAGATTGGCCATGATGTTTATTTTGGTCAAAGTTCAGGCCATACAAAAATATTAACCCAAAAAATAACCAAGAATTTCCGACTCGTCCTCGCAGCCGTGCAAGTAGTAAATATTGGCTATAGGTTCTCGCCGGAAAGTGGAAAGAGAGATAAGAGGGGTGGTGGGGTGGTGAGTGAAGTAGATGAGGGAGTGAGCGGCGACGAGGTGGTTGGGGGTAGGTAGAGAGAGAGAGAGAGAGAGAGATGGGATGAGGTGGGTGGATGAATGGAGGGAGGGAGGGAGGGATGGCGGACGTGGGTGGGCGGTCGGAGGGGGAGGGAAGGGTGGACAGTGAGGGAGGCAGGCGGACAGTGGTGCCTGCTATTTTGGAGTCCTGCTGTGCTGAAGGGATAGAGAGAGGAAGTAGACGGCTAGATTGTTAGAGGTGAGATAATTATTTAGGGTTTGAGGATAATATATGGAAATTCAAATTTTAGGAATAGTAATCCAGTGTGGTTATTATATTTTTCTAAAATCATCTCTAATAAATCGTGACTATCAAAAGCGTATAGCTTCAATTCCTATTTTGTAGTAAACCGGAAAGTCCGGGTATCGTCTCTCAGGGACTGGTACAACCTTATGATTTACCGATTCTATGGAGCAAACTATAGGTGAAAAATGGTTTGGTTGATGAGATTATTAACTGAAAGCAAAATAATTAAACTAATTAAGCAAAGTAAACTTGTCGGGAGAAATTCAATGGGAGAAAGCTCTGGGAGAAACACCGAGATTCACTACCTATCCTATCCAGATTAATTCACATTTTCCAATCAATTTAATCCATACCTCTACAGCCAGGATATCACGAATGTGCTAGCTATCCCTGTCGGGAATTACTACGTACTAAATAATCAATTCAAATCCTACTGTCGTAGCTCAATGAATTAACTATATAGTCTGAAGATCGATATCCTATTTAACACCGCATAGCACCTTATTTAATCCACTGTCACTTCGATAAGTTACTATGTCACATGAAATAGGTTCGGTTAATAGGGTTTCACTGTCGCTAATAACCTAATCAACTACAAACCGATGTATTGGTGGCCAGTCAACACAAAACATTAAGTAATTTCATGCAATAGAGATTGGAGGAAAAGAAATATGCATCAATCCATCAAATCAAGAACTAGCTACATCCTATGGTGTTTTCCCCAGAAATCAGGGTTTAGTTCATGACGAAATTGAGATAAAACAATAGGGTTTTGTTCATCATGTTCTAAATCAACAATAAACAACTAGTTCGGTCTAGAAAATCCAACCAAAATAATTGCTTTCGTTGAAATCAGCTTAAACCGCCTTGGGAGAAGTGACTCGCCAATTGCCAAATCGCCGCTTTTCCTCTTTGCCGATCGTCGCTGCGCCTCTCTTTCTTTCCCAAGAATTCCGCCGCTCCAAAAAATCAAGTTGCCTCCCCTTTCTTTTTTAAGCCAGCCGCCCTCCTCCTTTTTTTCCTTTTAATTCCGTCCGCCAGAGAATCTCCTTGTCTCTGATTACTGCCGCCAAGTCCAAGGAGAAAAGTAAGAATGGGCTTTGGCCCATTTCTTATGCCAAGAGTCCGGTCCCCAGCTGTTGTCTCTGGCCCAAACCAATTTCCTTCCTTCAGCCCGTCCAATTAATTGCCTCCATTAATTGGGCTTTGGCCCAATTCCTTGTTGTGGAAGAAATATGGATCCAATTCCTCCCGTCATCTCCTGCTTCGGAAGTTCCAGTGCTGCCATTTTATCTATCTTTTCACCTAAACACACCAAAACTCCAACACAAAAATGGTAATGGCTTCTCAATCATTACAGATTAATTCTCCCTAGAATAGCATCAATCGGCTTAAACATACCATACACGAATCCGATATATCAAAGCCGATTATCAGTTGGATCGGGATTCAATCGGTTTAAGCCGATTTTAATAGAATAGGTGAATAATGGATATAGGAAGCCATTTTTTGTAACAGATTATGGACCTAAAGCCCAAAATCCATGACATTAAATAAATAACATGACCCATTACATCAGCCCAGCAAAACCCCTAATTACTTTTTGGCCCAAACAAACCCTAAGACCCAACTACCCAACAAACATCCATCTCCCTAATAAGCAGTAGTCGCCGCCTATACACACCCACAAAAGGGACAATCCCCTAAATACACATAAAACTAAAACAAATTCCTAAACCACCACACTTATAATTTTTTTTCCTCAAAATACCTAAGTTTGGAGTGGTTCGAGTTTGAGGAACTCGAACTACTAACCAGTTCGAGTGTAGGAGACTCGATCTAGTCGTAGATCGATGATATAAGCCTTGAACCATATGAAACTCGAACCACTCCTTTGAAATTTCCAACCATCTTAACTTTGTGCTCGGTTATCCGATCGTAGCAAACTTTTTTTTCATTTCGCATAACTTTTCGAGGACTACAACTTTTATAATAGAAATATTTTCATAATATATGTGAAGATGTGAAAATTAAAGTTAAAGTTACTCCCAAAATCCCTTATATTAAAAATTATTCCTATTTTGAAAATTAATTCCTAGTAAATGTTCTATTACTAAAAAAATTATGCAAAATAAAACAAAAAATTTGCGAAGTTTGACAAATTCAAAAATTTGCTCGTTTATGGGTAGCAAATGACGTTTTCTAGGAAGATAGCCATCCAAAAATTTCTCGTTTGGAAAAATATTGCTCTTTTGGCAGAAAATTTCCGTATAAAAATTTATTGTGCCTTCGCCCCCAGAAAATGTCATTTGTTACCCCTAAACGAGCAATTTTTCGATTTTACCAAACTTTAGAGGATCATAACTTTGTGCTCCGTAATCCAAACGTCGCAATGTTTTTTTTTATTTTGCATAATTTTTTGAGTACTACAACATTTACTAGGAATACATTTTCAAAATAGGAATAATTATATTTTTTTCAAAATAGGAATAATTTTTAATATAAGGGGTTTTGGGAGTAACTTTAACTTTAATTTTCACATTTTCACATATTCTGAAAATATTTCTATTACAAAAGTTGTAGTCCTCAAAAAATTATGCGAAATGAATTTTTTTTTTTGCTACGATCGGATAACCGAGCACAAAGTTAAGGTGGTTGGAAATTTCAAAGGAGTGGTTCGAGTTCACTTCAGCCCTACATGGTTCGAGGCTTATATCATCGATCTACGACTAGATCGAGTCTCCTACACTCGAACCGGTTAGTAGTTCGAGTCCCTCAAACTCGAACCACTCCAAACTTAGGTATTTAGGAATTTGTTTGTAGCTCTCGAAAATGTGTATTCAACTTGTTTAAGCCGGTTTTAATAGAATAGGTGAATAATGGATATAGGAAGCCATTTTTTGTCACAGATTATGGACCAAAAGCCCAAAATCCATGAAATTAAATAAATAACATTACCCATTAACCCCTAATTACTTTTTGGCCCAAACAAACCCTAAGACCCAACTACCCAACAAACATCCATCTCCCTAATAAGCAGCAGTCGCCGCCTATACACACCCACAAAGGGTTACGACGACGAGAGAGAGAGAGAGAGAGAGAGAGAGAGAGAGAGAGAGAGAGAGAGAGAGAGAGAGAGATCTGGCAGGGACCCAACACCTGCCAAATAGAAGGAGCCGTCGTCGGAGCTTGGAGCGAACGGCGAGGTAGGTCGAGGAGTGACACAAACGGAAGGACGGAGGTGGATTTGGGAGAGACGAGAGAGGTTGTTGGCTGCTAGTTCGCTAGGTAAAAGGGAAGTAAGAGTTAGGGTAGATGCGCCGACCGGGAAGTGGCGTTGTTGTGCGGCTAGTTCTCGGTGGTCGGGAGAGGTGTCGATCGACGCTGGCGGAAGGAGGAGCCAATTTGGGAGGTTGTTCCAAAACCCTCCAAAATGTCGTTGTTTCATCACTAGTCGGTAGCCGGATAAGTCCGGTCAGACCCAGGGTTTGACCGATTTTGACCGGCTTTGATCGGTTGTCGGCTAGCTCAAAATATGGCTGGCCTCTTTTGTGCCCAGTTCTGGCCCAACCCGATCGAACCGGCAGGTCAGAGCCGGGTTTGACAACCGTGGAAGGCAGTTTGCCCTTGTCCCAGGACAGGGGCAAATTTTGGGAGTAGAAAAAATAATTCTATATATGTTTGAACGGAGAATAAACTCAACATCTACAAGTAATGTAAGGATATGTTGGCACTACATTATAATTCATTACTTGTTCATTAATTGTCAAAAAATAATTAATTTATTGGTTTCATTCATGACACTATTATTCGACAACAGATTGTTGGGTATTATAATTATTTTATGGCTGATGAGAGATTTGTTGGATTGAAAGAAATTGATAAATGATCTCAGATCATGGTGGAGACAAAAGTGCATAGGTTATATCGGTCAGTTGATTTTCTTCTGAAATTAGTTTTGATATTACCAGTTGCAACTTGCAACTCTGAACGTAAAAAGAGCATTTTTAGATTGATATATTAAGAACAAGTTTCAAAGTCGAATTGATGATCAGTTTGTTAATGATTGTTTAGTGGGAATATTGAAAGAGGCTCGCTTAAGAGTGTAAACAATTAATGTATTTTGTAATTCTTTCATAATATGAAAACTCGTCGTGGTTGTTTATGTAAACAATAATTGTATTAATCACTTATTTCTTTATCTATTAATGAATTATTTGGATATTATAATTTTAATTATATATATTTTCATATTTTGAAAAAAGGACATGGATAGTTCCGAATCCTGTCTCCGCCACTGACTGTCCTCGACTTGATTTTTCCTCGAGTAAAAGCAAAATGGAAAAGCAACAACAACTGCCAATTTAGTTAATCAACCAACTCATAATTACTAGTGACACTTGACCCTAGAGGTTTCAAATCGGGACATGATAGTATGATACCACTATTCCACTAAAATGAAACAACAAACAAGGACCAGAAAAGGAGAAGTGTAGACAAGTAGAGGTGGCAAATGGATTGAATTGGTGGATCCATGGATTAAATGGATTGGTGGATTCATGGATTGGATCAAGTGGATTGGTGGATTATCCATGAATCCAAATGACATCATCAACCAAGGACCAATATGTAAAATGTAAAAAGTTTAGGTACTAAAATGTCATAATGAAAAATTTTAGGTACCAAAACGTAATTTTCCAATGATATATTTCGTATAAAAAATTAAATTTTAGGTACCAAAATGTAAAAAATAAAAATTATAGGTACTAAACCGTAATTTGCCAATGATCCATGAATCCAATCCATGAATCCACCAATCCAATTGGATTTGGATAATTTTAAATGGATTGGATTAGGTGGATATTTTTAATGGATTGGTGGATTGGATTAAAATTGCCACCTCTATAGACAAGACACATAACATGGCATGCATATGGGAATTAATAAAGTTGCATGGAGGGAGAACTATAAAGTATACTACAAACGGGCAGCAGTTTCATTTTATGCATTCATATAGAATCTGATGTAAAGACACATAACTTCGAATTTGGAGATTTATGGTTCGAATTTTTTTGCGACACAACATTGTCGAGCGTACGTACTATCGCCTATTGTTATAGCTCGATCATCAGACGTAGGGCCGTAAGTGTGCCTTTGAGTCACCCTGCCTCTTTGAAAGAGTAATGAGAGCTGAAGTGATGTGGTGGTGAGCACAACACTGAAAACACACGGCCACGTTAAGGGCAAAGCTGCCTAAAAGCTCGAAAAAGAGGATGAAAAACAAAGCAACAAAAGGAAAGGGAGGAAAAAGGCTGGTGAGCAGAGCAGATCGAAAGCATGCAATACTGGGTACTGATTTATATATTACTAATGCTAGCTACTCTTCTTTTTATCGTGGTTTTGGATCTCTTTCTGTTGTGTTTTGCTTCCTTTATATGGGTCGCAGTGCTCGTTCCATGAATCAGAGACGAATCTCTCTTGTTAGATTTTCAGTAACCTTTGCCACAATAAAATAGCACCAATGATCGATCGGCTACAGAGAATAATAAGAATAATGGGGCAATAATGCTATCATATTCATATATATAGCTTTGTTTCGTTGGATATTCCCTCCAAAGCTGTACACCACAATATTCCTTATTATGTCTCTTCTTTTCATTTCTAACCTCTTTATTCATTTATTTGTTTTTTTAAATAATCCCATATTGCCGCCTAATAAGAAATCTTAGCGATTATCACAATTTATTTTTCTCGGTAAAAATTATCACATTTCTCCAAAATTTAAATACGAGATTTCTAGCTCTCAAAAAGGCGGTGACTATAATATTTTCTTCAACTAATAACGATTATAATCTGATTCGATTCTCTCGTGACGCTAGACGCGTCGCACCACAAATCTCATTTTTCCTTGCTGCACACCCAAGACTTTGATTAGAACAATAATATGAAAACTGAAAACACAAGAAACATCAAAGTAGGAATAATCGTATAACTTGGAGTGCAAGGTAAATTTGTGGGGGAATGATTTTGAGCTCTTCGGAGCTGGCTGGCAGGAGAGAAATTCGGTAATTGCCGGCCGGCCGGCCGACCGAAAACGACCAATCATTTTCTTCATTATTGGAGCGAGTCAATTATATAACTGTTAAGTTCTTGTTGTTAATTTTTGGGTTGGGGCACATGAAAAATGGCAAGCAACTTCGTTGCTACATGCAAGCTGGGACACTGGGAACACAATTACGGCATTGTAACACTGAGGAGTCAATTTCGATTAGACTATATTCAAACTTCAACGTCGCTAATCCAATATTTACAAGTGTCTAAAAATGGTCCAAGGTGGTCCAAATTAGAAGTGTCCAAAATTAAATATGAAACTTGCTTTTCCTTATTAATTCCTGTGTGAAAGCAAGCAATATCCATGTCACATGGGATTTTCGTTTTCAACTGGTACTCAATAGGGTTTGGTCCACGTACTGATCAATATGGATCGATGTCGTTCCAATTACATCATATACCCACAAGTCCCTCCTCCTCGGACCGCCACGACACTACCTGTTTAGTCATCACGTACAATTTCTTCCGTGAATAATGTGTGCTCTTAGTATTCAAGAATTCAAACTTTTTTTTTTAACAATACCCTGTCTTTTTCGTCAGTCAGATTTTGAAAGCTCGTCCATCATACTCGAATTTCGACAATTGAAGTGAGTTGTATTAATACAACCTATGAATAAGCTTCCAAACTCTTTAATCTAACAACAATTATTTCAATGGAGATGTGAAATATGCATACATAAAGATAAGATATAAAGACAACAAAAATATGAGTATTGCTGCAGCATTATTTCTCATGTTTATGACGACCCACAAAACAACATAGTATGTAACTGGCTTCTCTCCTTCTGACATGGAACCCATATTACTTTCCAAATCAAACATCATCATCATCATCACTAAATAAACGTACCCACCAAAAACCTTAAAGCCAATTATCATATGCATTTGTCTTATTTTAAATGTTGCCTTTCTTTGTGGTCTTTAGTAAAAGGGCATTGTTAGTCTTGATTTCTGCCAGAAGGCTTGTTAATCGTTACCCTTAACCCTTGTTGCAAGTATTTTAACACAATTTTTTTATATTATGTGCATGCAATATTGGGATGAATCAGACAAGGAGCTGTTAGTGGTCGACTCATAGATACGTGTACTATGTCTTAGACGTTAGATACTCGAATATGATGAGTATAAACGTACAACATTATGGTTCTACGTGAGGGATTTCGTATTCATCTACATAAGTCATTTCAGGAAAATGTCTCTTATTTTACTGTTAGACAATCACTATTTTATTTTCGAGAATTTTCCGCCATTTATTTCAACAACTATGAAATAACAAGTGGTCAACAACATTAATTTCATTTATAAGATTCTGTATTTTTTTTATTAATTGGTAAATGAATTTGCATAAAAAAAAGACTATGTATAAATGGATTAGCATGGATAGTTGTGTGAAAACTTAAGTTTTGTGAAGTGATGAATAGAGAGATACAATTTCTTTTTATTTTACAATGAGACAAAGAAGCTTCTTATGAAAAACGATTATCAGTTCTCACTCATTTTCCCGTTTCTTTCTCAGAACTCTTCAAATCTTACTCAATAGTGAGAGATTACATATTTATGCATTTATTACCCGAACGAGTCACTTTCTCCGAAGTAGATATGTGGTAAACTATTTCTTGTTCATTTCAATTCTTAATGTACCCAACTCAAATCCTAGATCGACCGTTTCTTTCATTCAGGTATTCCAGTGATTTAATTTGTAAACTTTTTTTTTTGTCACTCATCAAATATCCGACATGACATCTAGTCACTGACCATAAACATGATTTAATTTTTAACTTTTTGTAACCCCATATTGATCTCCCTTCCTTTGCTTTGTTTACATTTGTATTTTCATTTGAAGAAATTCTTCTTCTTTTATAATTTGGATTTACCAGTGTATGTGACAAGGAAAAGAAGAAACAAGTTCAGAGATCCAAAACAATTGATTTAAATTTTTGTATGGGAATGGGATCGTTTCAAAAACAAGCATCCCACCGAAACTCATGTATTTGTACTACTCAACTCATTCATGGACTCGAGAGAGTCTTAATGCTAATTAACATCATTGTTTTATACTGAATAATCAATCCGATCACCATTAATTCTTACAATTAAGCTGGTATTATTTGAGTTCGACAACTGAAAATAGCCAACGTCATTGACAAAAAAATGGCCTTTTATTTTAATGAATTGATCTATTATGAAAGTTTTACGTTGGAGTTTTTATATTTGGACGTTACAGGCTGTTCGGTTGTATTCCTTTGTTGGCATATGTCCGCCGCGCGGCCGGAGTGACATTAACGATGGGCCTTCCGCCGGTGGGTCCACCAATCTCAGATATTCCCCATTTTGCCCCTTTCCTACTGCCTTCCCTTCCCCGCGTTCCCCACTTCCCTTGTCTGTACTGTAACCGGCTCGACGGGTACTCAGGTAAAACGACAAAAGGGGATCCAGTCGCCACCGCACCTCCTCTCTTTTTTTTTTTGGATATATCTGAATCAATCCCTGAATCGTTACTTGCTAACATTTCAGTCCTAGGAGGTGAGATGGATCTTGCGTTTAAGGACAAAGTGTCCAAAGCAAGGCAACTCACTCCAGACTTCAGAGTGAGTGAGAAAGAGAGCCATAATAACAGCATCAGAATGCACTTGCTCTCCAAGTAGGCAAGTAATCTTATGATATTTCTATTTTCATAACGTAACAACAAGCTGTAATATAGAATCCGACTCACTCTACTGACAACAGTACCCTGTTGACTCAAGTTGCACGTCCAATCTAACATCATGTGCTTAAAGGGTAATAAAAGAAAATTGTGGATCAGAGTTTATTTTCCCAATACCGCATTACACGTAAAGGGTTGATTCAAACAACACAGAGCTACTTAGACCTCCATATCAGAGAGAATGTGGGTTGGAGAAAGACTGATAGGATACCTAACTTATAAATTCAACCAGAATGTGAGAGTAGAGACATTATGTTTATTTATAAATTTTCTTATGTATTTTCTTAATCAAATCCAACAATTATAGGATACATAACTTATAAATTCTGTTAAATCACCCATAATTAATCCTTGTTATGAAAATATCAAATAACTACTAAAACCTTTTAAAAAGTACTTAAATATTCCGACAATTACAAAAATACTACAAAACATAAATAATGGTCCAAATATAAAAGCATGATGGAAACCAAAGAAGCTTATACAACATGGGCCACGAGACGGTGAGTATGAAGAGTTTTTTAAATTATATTGAGAGAAAATCCGAACTCGTGATATTATTGATGAGATAACTTCATGTATAACTCATGAACTCATTAATGAGTCGTGTTCAAAATCAAGACGAGCGGAGATTTTATTGCACCCTACTCCCAAGTCCATGTAGGTAAATTTGTTTGGATGAATATTGGGATAAAAAATACATGATTATTTAAGTGAGTATACTATAAAGTCTATTAGGGACCAAACCTACTCCCAAGTCCATGTAGGTAAATTTGTTTGGATGAATATTGGGATAAAAAATACATGATTATTTAAGTGAGTATACTATAAAGTCTATTAGGGACCAAAATGTCATTATAAATGACTTGGGGAGCAGGAAATTGAAAAGCGATATGTTTTGGTACTAATTCTTTATATTTCTCTCAAATTTGTTTTAAAATGTTTTTCCTTTTGATACTTTTGAACATAATTTTTTCCCCTCGGTATAAGTGCCAGCTAGTCTCAAATTCTCAGGAAAACTCCTCGACTTCACCGGCCTGACCGGTTACCGGTCCTCCCTGTCACTACTACTTCGCCTCGAAATCATTTGTTTCATCATCAGCCGTTCCTTTTCCATTTTTCAAAAAACAATTTCAATTTCTTTTCCTTCTCACACGATTTTCGCTCCAAACACTCCGCCGCCGGCCGCCGCTGCTTTCCCCCTCCCGCCGTCGACCCAACGGTTTATAGCTCCATTTTCCCGTTGATTTTCTCATTCAATACTCTGTTCCGTTAATTTTCTTCCGTTACTCCCTCTTCTCTTTCTCTACTTCCGACTCAGGGAGACATTTTTTTCGGTCTTCCAGAGGGAAACACCAGAGATAGAGAGAGAGAGAGAGGGGAAGAGGAAAGGACAAAACGAGAAGACGTAATGTAAAGAAACCGTGTTAAAACCCTAGAGACAGTCTCCCAAGCCCTTTGGTTTTCTTCGCTTATTCAATGGAGTCTCAGCAGGCGTCTCCCGCTGCTTACGCGAAGAAGCTGGCCGACGGCGGGCGGTACAGCGGTGGGAAGCACGAGTACGACGGTTTGTTTACCGGTCCGATGAAGCTCGGCTCCACAGTGGAGGATTACAGGGAGATATTCGGCCGGTCGGAGACGTCGTCTATTCCGATGCTCGATGTTCCCGAGCTGAACGAGCAGAAGGCTGCCGTCGAGCCGCGGGGCTCCAGGCCGGATTACGCGAAGATTTTCGGTGGATTCGGTGAAGCGGACTTTGCTATGCCTTACGATGAGTTGATTTCCAGAGGGGAGAAGGAGATGAAGTCTTCTCCTGCAGCTCGGTATGTTAATTTTTTTTCCCTCTCTCAACGCTCTTAGATGCTCGTTCTTTCTCTTTCGTAGATGAACTTCATCGGAGAATCGTACTGGTAGTTCTCTAGAGCTAAGGAACACAGATGATAGAGACGTTTGATTTTGTCTGTTTAGTCCTGCTGACCCGAGAGTGTCGATCGTTCCTTGAATGCCTTAGCTAGAAAGAAATCTGGAAACAACCTTCGCTTTTCCACTATTGGAAGAGATTGCTTTTGGTCCCCAACTGGCCAAAAGAGTACTCGATGTTCCAATTAATGGAATAAAGCGTTACAGTAGAAAGGAAATGGAAAGAAAACTGTGTGATCCATAGTCTTGGGAGTTAGTTGGGTGGAACTTGATCAATGTGAAGATCAGTTTGGCCCTTTTCCGCTTTTATTTTGCCTGGTTATCGTTATAAGTCTTTGTTTTCCTCTCCCCAGCTGCTTTTCTTGATGATCTCTTGCTACTCATTAGGTAGAATAAATTATAGATGAGAAGTTTCATCTTTTTTGGTGAACATGAATGTTTTATGTAGGGCTCCAGCTGAGTTGAGATCCCAGTTCTCCCCAGCTCCTGAGCAATCTGCATTTGATGAGAGGAAGAGAATGTCAGCAGAAGCATATGTTCAATCATCCATGGATGGTACTCAACACGTCAACGTGTTGTATCACAAGACAAACTCAGGAGGCAGAATGGGGAAAAGTGGCATGACACATGTTGCTCAGCTCCATGCCATTCCTGGTTTTACTCGCTTGATTGATGAAAATGGTCCATCTCAGTCTCCTGAAGGTGCCAGGTCCAGTCGTTATGTGCTGAATGATGTTCATCTTAATTCCAATGATGAGATGAAGGAAGCGAGGCCTCAGAGGAGAGCTTACTCGGGTCCACTACTTTTCAGTAATCCTTCAGGACAGCATGCTGAACATCACAGAACATCTAGCTCCATCTCAAATGATGCAGCTTTTTATACTTCCAACAGATCATCGATGAAATCCAAACTTGGGATTCCGAAATCTGCTGCTGGCAGTTACTCTCCACCTTTCTTGGATGATGAAGTGGATGCAAATTCGGCTGCTGCAGCTTCTGCAGCTGCTGTGAGAAAGGCAATAGAGGAAGCTCAAGCTAAAATCAAGATTGCAAAAGAGTTAATGGAGAGGAAAAAGGAAGGTCGTCAGAGTCGTTCCAGGCTAAAGGTCAATCATGGGTTGAAATCTGAGAAAAGGGAAGCCAAGTCTACTGAAAAAACTTATCAATACAAAGAAGAGGCTGAGGAATTGTACCGGAAAGATGATACTCCAATGAAGCAAGTTTTCAATGGCTCATTGGGGCAACATTCAGCAGAAGTCCGTCGAGTGACTTTGGACTTCAGGGATGAGACCAAAGGACCTATTGCTAGCCCTGCCCATACTATAAAACTCACTAAAGAAGCCGCATTTAGTGAAGTTGATTCAAGACGGGCAGAGACTGGAACAAGCAAATCTGAACATGGTTCCCCAGAAGCTGCCAGTAGCAAAGGGTACGAGCCTTCAATCACACAGGTTGAGCACGAAGAGAAAACAAAGAAAGTGACAGTAAGTAGTTATGAAAACAAATGGAAGGAGAGGGTGAAAGCATCAGTTTTACAGGACAAATCTGAACATGGTTCCCCAGAAGCTGCCAGTAGCAAAGGGTACGAGCCTTCAATCACACAGGTTGAGCACGAAGAGAAAACAAAGAAAGTGACAGTAAGTAGTTATGAAAACAAATGGAAGGAGAGGATGAAAGCATCAGTTTTACAGGACAAATTTGAGAATATAATGAGAATGCTGCGGGGACCAGCAGATGTTGAAGTGCCGGAAAAAAATTTAGAGCGGCTGAAAGGTGATCATAGTGAGTTGGGAAGTGAGGCTAAACATGAGGAATTAAAAGGTAGATTAAATGAAGCTGCAGCAAGGGAGGATGAGAGGACGGTTAAAGTTAAATCATGGCTGGATAATATTGCCAAGGGACACAAGGAACAAGAACATGACGGTGAAGAGGGAGAAACAAAGAAGCCTCAAAGTTGTGATCTGAGACAAGATGATGCCGTGAATACTTCGCGTGATGTTGATGCATGGAAAACATCAAAAGTAAGGGTTGGCCATGATGACCTAGAGGATGCAGGTGAAAAGATGTCCCCAACCAATGGCTGGGAAGAAGTGAAGGAAAAGGTTGAGGAAGAAGCCAAAGAGAACAAACATGCTATTGGCAGGCATGGAGAAGACAGCTTTTCTGAATTTGTAGAAACTGAGAGAATGGAGTCTGAGGTTCATCAAAGGTCGGAAGTTGAGGACGAAACTGATAAGGTTACTCAAGAGCCTCCCAGAAGCCAGAATGATTATATTGAAGTGGCTCCTAAGTTGCACAAGTCAACTGAGAGTGAGACTAATGTTGAGCAGATTGATGAAATCCATGTGTGTGGGGAGCTTGCTGTTAGACTGAATGAAGAGGCCACTATGCCTTCCTATGGACCCAGAGATATTGAAAAAGAGCCAGAAGCAGTTGAAGAGACATATCCCTCGGCAGAAGAGGGGGATTCTGCAAGGGTTGATGGGGCTGGGGTGCAAAGGGATGAGCCACAGGAGCCCCTTATTATCGATGAAAATGGGGTATGTTCCGGTGGAGTTGCTTATAACTTTAACTGCCAGCAGACTGAAGACGGTACAGCAGAATGCGAAAGAACCTCCATTCCTGAAAGGCATGTTGAAGAGGGGACTACTCAATCAGAAGAAAGCAAAGAGAATGTAGATGATGCCGAAGTTAGCAGCACGAGTGAAGCAACTACTGATAATTTTCAACCTCTTGGTGAGGAAAAGGTGTCACCTAATCAGACTGAGTCCAGGTCACATGCTGAACCAGAAAAGCATGTAGAAGAAGCCTTGAGTGATTTGGAAGAAGATGATAAGGTTCCTCCTCCTGCTAACAATAGTACACCATTTTTGGATGAGGAGAGATTGTCGGATGATGGAGTAGGTACAAGCAGGAGTCAACAATCTAGTGTTTCTGAGGAGGAAGGAACCGATGAAGCTGCTGCATCTTCAGGTCAGAAAACGAGTAAAAACGTTGTTGATGAAACCGAATTAGCTTACTACAAGACCATGCAAATGCAAGAGAGAGAAGATAAACAGAGCCCGGAGAAGGACATGGGGGTGGAAAGGAAGCAACATCTAAGAAAACAGGAAGCAGAAAAGGACTTGGAGAAGGAGAAGGAGAGACAGAGAATAGCGGTGGAGAGGGCAATACGAGAAGCACGTGAGCGGGCTTTTGCGGATGCTCGAGAGAAAGCAGAAAAGGCAGCTTCAGAGAGAGCTGCTGCAGAAGCAGAACGGAGGGCAAAGGCGGCTGCTCGAGAAAGGTCTGAGAGGGCTACTGCATTGGAGAAAGCTGCTGCGGAGGCCAAACTGAAAGCCGAACGGGCTGCGGTTGAAAGAGCAACTGCAGAGGCGAGGGAGCGTGCCCTGGAGAAAGCATTGTCCGAGAAGGCTTCTGTCAGGGGGAGAAATTATGGTGATAAATCTCCTGCGCCTTCAAAGGATGATGGGAGGTCCACAGTGAGTATCTTCTTCACCATTGTTTTTTCTGCAACTGCTCTTTGTTTGTTGAAGTATTTATTGACACTTGAGGGCGTATTTCTTCCAGGATCAACGATACAAAAGCTCGGGTTCTTCAAGCAGTTCAAGATATCAAAGTTCTGTGAATAATGCTGGTATGTCCACCTATAGAAACCATATAACTCTCTTTAGCCATTATTTTCTTCAATTGTTGCCTTAGCGACTTCTGAAAACTGAACACTTATTGCTTTGTGAAGTTCCCAACTCGACAGTATCTGGTGGCGCCAGCGGTGCATCATCTTTGAAGTCTAAAGCCTCGTCGGAGAAGCAGCAGCAAATGGCTGAGCGTGCAGTATGTCTCCTGCTTGTGATCTACATCATATTTACCCAAACTCTTTGTCTTCTAAACAAAATGTCATCTTTGTTTCTCCTCAGGCAAAAGCTCTGGCAGAGAAGAATATGCGTGATCTTCTTGTGCAGAAGGAGCAAGCTGAGAAAAATGTAATTTGCTCGTTATCTAACGGAACAATCAAAATGATATTTGTTAGTAAGGATTAATGCTTTAACATCATCAACTCAACTTTACATAATTTGCAGAGACTGGCGGAAATCTTGGATGCTGAGATCAAAAGGTGGTCCAGTGGGAAAGAAAGGAATTTGCGCGTTCTACTTTCAACACTTCACTACGTATGTATCTATTTCTATTCAGTTGTGTCCTCTACTGGAAAGAAACAACAGTTCCACTCCTATTGCCTCTTTTTCGGGTTACAACAGTTCTCAAGCTCTTATGGTTTTAACTCTGCAGATCCTTGGTCCTGATAGCGGTTGGCAAGCTATTCCTAGGACAGATCTCAACTCAGCAACCGCTGTAAGGAAAGCTTACAAGAAGGCGACTCTTTTCGTTCATCCTGACAAGTTGCAGCAACGCGGTGCCAGCATACGCCAGAAGTATGTCTGCGAGAAGGTCTTCGAACTTCTCAAGGTATATAATAGTAGTGCCTCTGGATCTATGAGCTATTGTCTTGAAGTTAACTTCTCGTGCAAGTTTTTTCCCCTACAGCTTAGATAATCTGGCTTTACAGTTCTTGTGATATTTGTTTCTTTCAGGATGCCTGGAGTAGATTCAGTGCAGAAGATCGGTGATTGAGTTTGTTACCACGATAGCCTCAAAAGTGAACTACATTCATAGCTTGTATAGAAACTGTACAAAGACGAAAAAGGAGAAGAGGGGAAGGGGTAGGGAGGGAATGCCATTTCTGTTATTCTTTAGTGACTTGGGAGAGAAGGAAAAGGAAGCTTTTGGGTCGTTCATCGATAGTATATATCGTGCATTTCATTGTTTGTTCAATGCCCTTACAATTTAATGAGCTATCGATGCATTCGAAAGACCAATAGACATGGCCAACAATTTAAGTACCTTGTCGTCTTTTAACTTACGGGCTAAGCAACCGTTATTCAAGTTCCTAGCTTTCTAAAACTCATACAGAAAGACTGGAAAAGGGAAACAAGACTACTAAACTCAGTCCTCAAAACTCGTCCAACCGCAACTAACTTGCACTACTTCATTGACAACTAAGGCCAAGCTCACAACCCAAGGGCATGAAGCATTATGGCGTTCTGGGCATGCATTCGGTTTTCAGCTTGAGCGAACACTATTGAGTTTGGTGCTTCGATCACAGCATCAGTAACCTCGACTCCCCTTTCTGCGGGTAGACAATGCATGAAGTATGCCCTGGGACCAGCCAACTTCATAAGCTGTTCGTCCACCTGCCAATTTGAATCAATCAAAGAGAGGATTAGTTCAAAATGCAGCGGGAGAAAACTAAACACGGAGGAGAAGAAGGCGCGCGAGTAGACAATGACCTGGAATCCTTGAAACACTTGACGGCGATGTGCAGCCTCTTCCTTCTGGCCCATGCTGGCCCACACGTCCGAGTAAACGACATCAGCTCCACGGACAGCTTCTTTTGGGTCATTTGTTATCTCGATCTTGCTGATGCCAGCCCGCCGTGCCTTCTCCACTGTTTTCTGGTCTGGCTCAAAACCTTTCGGGCAAGCACAAACGAAGTGGAAAGGAACGACGGATGCTAGCAATAGCCAAGAGTGAACAATGTTGTTGCCGTCCCCAACATAAACAACCTGCAATTTGTGGCAGGTCAGTGGCCAAATTCTAAGGACGACAGAAGAGATGGTCCATACCGAGAGATGACTTTCTGGTTAGATGCAACAAAATTGTGGATCCGCTTAATCATATAACCAACTTTCCAATCAAATGAGCTTCCAACTTCTACCATTAAGAGCTACTTATAATTTGATGTAGACCTCTTCTCAAAACTCCCTAAGTGTTGTAGTCATTTCCATGAAGTTCATAATCATTCTCTTTTCTTAATATTCTTCACAAACACACACACAAAAACACACACAAACCCAAACAAAGTTCTACTTTCATTGTTTGTTATTGGTGACAACCTCTCGAACCAGCTATGGAATAAGACGAAGATAAAGAACAGTTTCAGAACAAACCTTAGTTCCTTCCAGCTGACCGACATGTTCGATCATAGTAAGGGCATCAGCCATTATTTGGCAAGGATGATTGTAATCAGTCAGGCCGTTGATAACAGGCACACTCGAATACTTTGCTAGATCCAGTATATCCTACAAATGGAAAATCATTAATCATTCCACTCAGGAGTTCCACTCAATCAAAACTTACAACACTCATCAGCATACCTGATGAGCGAAAACACGAGCCATGATCACATCGTTATATCGAGACAACACGCGAGCAACATCGCGAGTTTCCTCCCTTTTACCCATTTGGATGTCGTCGGGCCCCAAGTAAATGGCATGCCCTCCGAGCAAGAAGAATCCAGTCTCAAACGACACCCTCGTTCTCATCGATGGCTTAGCAAAGATCATAGCCATTGACTTCCCCTTAAAAGGAAGATACCCCCTTTCCCCAGACTTCAACAATGCCTTCACTTCAGCTGCCCGGTCTAGCATCTTCATGATCGTTGCCTTGTCGAAATCGTCAATGTGAAGAAAATCATTCCATTGTGGTTTCTCTGAACAAAACACAGAGTTCAGTGAATAGGCAAGCCAATTAAGACTGCCAAATTTTGGGTAGCAAATAGAGATTCAGTGCATCGCGATCACAGTTTACACAACTTAAATTAGACTACTTTGGACATTCAATTCTATCCAAAACCCTAACGAAATCAACAGAAAAAAGGAACAATAAGTGAAGCGGCTCTAGACCGTCGAGTTAAAGGAAATGAGATGATTTAAGCGGAAGATGGACTGACCTTTCCCGAAGGCGGGAGACGGCGGCGAAGATGTGACGGAGGAGCTCTGGCAGGATATTTTTCCTCCGATGGCCCTGGACGGCCGCGAAAAGAGGGAGAGCTGGGGCAATCGGACGAGGACATTTCCGGAGAAGGAAGAGGAGGAGGACGAGAGAGAGAGCTTATTAGTTGGAAGAGCACAGTGGCCAGAGACGGCGGCCGCCATTGTTAGGAGCTGGAGCAGTGGCAGCAAAAGAAGCAAGTAGTCTGAAACTGAGCAAGTATGAGAACGAGTGGTTTTTTATTCTTTTATATACCTCTTCGCACGACGAAACGACGTCTTTAAAACTGAATGGCTAAATGTCGCCCTTAAATGATTCAAATCGCTCTAAAATTAAAATGTAAATCATCAAAATACCCTCCTCTTTCCTCTAATCGCACGACGAAACGACGTCTTTAAAACTGAATGGCTAAATGTCACCCTTAAATGATTCAAATCGCTCTAAAATTAAAATGTAAATCATCAAAATACCCTCCTCTTTCCTCTAATCCACCGGCAGTATAAAACCAACTATCATCGAACTCTGCAAATAAGCTACAACTTTGAATCCCCTTCAGAATCTCTTCCGGCAAACTCTTCCTTTTGCTAGGAGCCACCGCCATTATGATCAGTAATTCAATCCCCTGCTTTTGTTCTTTCAATTGCTTGTAAGCCACAACAGTGGCTAGTAAAATAAATTGCAGACTTGGAGCATTAAGGGATTTCCACATTTTCGTAAGGTAAGGAATTCTAGCCAATTAGAAGAAACAACTTTGCGGAGATAGCGAGATCTTCCATGGCGTCCGTGGAAGAATTTATTCTCTGATTAGGGTTCAAGTTCTCTAGGGTTGCCAACATATCCCTCCGGTTCAACGGGGGCATTCAAAATCGAACTCCTGTACCAGCGGTTAGCTTCTTCGCTCATCGGTTGACGACACCGATGTGGGATTAATGACCGGCGGCGAAGAGGGGTAGGGCGCTTGTTTCCATGGAGAAGATGATCTTTGTTTGTTTTATATACATATCGCAGGTGTAAATAGTAAATAAGTAGAAGGATAAAAATGTAATTAAGTTAGAGAGATAATTCAAAACTAGGACGGTATTTAGCAACCCTCCTTTAAAATGCCGTATTTCTTCTTCCCCTCTCGTATAAGAAATTAAAAATTAAAAATAGCTTTTGACTTAAAATTACTCACGCATGGAATGAGTGAGAAAGAGTGGAAGAGTGTCTACAGAAAGAATTTTACATTTAAAATGTCGTATTTCTTCTTCCCCTATAATTCTTAAGAGGCACCTACTAGAGACAAGGTGAATTGGGGAAGGAGCTTTCGTTTTGAGAGTTATTGGACTAGAGAGCCTGAATGCGAGATGGTGGTGTCAGGAAGCTGGCAGGGGAACCCGAATGATACAGTACTGGAAAAGATTGCAAAGTGCGAAGATAATCTAAAAGAGTGGAGTAAGCTAAAGTTTGGCAGCCTTGTAGCTAGAAGGAAAAAGGCAGAGAAAGCTCTGACCATTTTGGAAAAGCGAAAGAAAAATGGGGCAGTGATTGCCCAAAGAAGAGCTATTGAAAAGGAGCTCAATGAAATCATGGATTTGGAGGAAGAGGCTTGGAAACAACGATCTCGCACAGACTGGCTGCAACAAGGGGATAGGAATACTCCTTTCTTCCACAGAAAGGCATCTGATAGACGAAATCGCAATACAATCAACTTCCTTCTAGATCAAGATGGGGTGGAGCGAAAGGGACAGAAGGCAGTTACCTTATGCATTAGAGATTATTATCAAATGCTCTTCAAGGCGGCCCCACCAGCCCTGACTTCTCACGTCCTTGATGCAATTTCCTGCAAAATAACAGATAGAATGAATGAGGAGCTGCTACAGCCTATCACAAGGGAGGAGATATGGAATGCATTAAGGCATATGGGGCCTACTAAGGCACCAGGGGCAGATGGCATGCTGACCATGTTTTTCCAAAAGTATTGGCATGTTATAGGAGATGATGTCACAAAAGAAATACAGGGATACATGGACAGGGGAGAGTTTCCACAGGTTCTGAATCACACGCTTCTTGCACTTATCCCTAAGACTAAAAAGCCGAAGACCCCTGCAGAGTTTCGACCCATTAGCCTGTGTAAAGTACTCTACAAGATTTTCTCTAAAGTGCTCGCGAACAAGCTTAAAAAAGTGTTGAAAGTGGCAGTAGTGGAAAACCAGAGTGCCTTCGTTCCAGGGAGGTATATAACAGATAATGTCATTGTAGCTTTCGAGTGTTTTCATGCAATGAAAACCATAACGAAAGGAAAAAAGGGTTACATGGCAGCAAAACTGGATATAGCAAAGGCCTATGACAGAGTTAGTTGGAAATTCCTGGAAGCTATTATCAGGAAACTCGGATTTGCTGATAGATGGGTGAGAATGATAATGTACTGTGTCTCAACAGTATCTTATGCTGCTTTAGTGAAGGGGCACCAGTCTGACACTTTCTTTCCCACGAGAGGACTCAGGAAAGGGGACCCGATCTCCCCCTATTTATTTCTGTTGGTAGCTGAAGGACTTTCAGCACTCACGGCTAAGGCAGAGGCAGAAGGTTTTATTCAGGGGCTAAAAGTTAGTCAAAATGCTCCTATGATCTCACATCTGCTCTTTGCAGATGATAGCATATCCTTCATCAAAGCAACCAGACCCCAATGTTCAAAACTGAAAGAAATCCTTAGCTGCTACGAAGTGGAATCAGGTCAAAGTGTCAGTTTGACCAAGTCTGAAATCTCCTTTTCCTCTAACATCCCTAATCAGACCCAATTGGAGATGGCTGATTTACTTGGCATGAAGCTAGTGGAATTTCACGAGAAGTACTTGGGCCTGCCCACAGTGGTAGGTAGGAAGAAAAGATCAATTTTCAGCTACTTGGTTGATAGGATCAGGAAGAAGGTCAAGCTTTGGAAAAGCAAGCTTCTGTCGAGTGCTGCTAAAGAAGTTTTGATAAAATGCTAAAGAAGTTTTGATAAAATGCTAAAGAAGTTTTGATAAAATACAGAGAATCTTAGCCAATTTTTGGTGGGGGCAAAGCCAGCAAGAAAGAAGAACACATTGGAAAAGTTGGAAGGACCTCTGTCGACCTAAAAAGGAAGGAGGTATGGGGTTTCGTGAATTAAAAGGCTTCAACCTAGCTCTTCTAGGTAAGCAAGTTTGGAACCTCACTTAGATGCCTAATTCCCTAGCAAGCAGGGTCCTCAAAGCGAAATACTTCCTGAATAAAGACATCATGGATGGGACACTACCCTAGCTACATTTGGCGGAGCATCATATCTGCAAGAGAATTAGTGGCTCAAGGCTTACGTTGGAGGGTGGGTAATGGTACTCAGATAAAGATTTGGGAGGACAAATGGCTACTAGAGCCAGAAAGCTACAAAATCGCCTCAAGTCATCAGGAGGTGGACAACCCTGTCATGGTCCATGAACTGATAGACTTCGAAGCCAGGCTATGGAGAAATGAGCAACTTCAAACCCACTTCCACCCTAATGATCGAGCCCTGATACAGATGATCCCAATTCCGCGGCAACCTTGCCCATATAGAAGAGTGCGGGGGCTGGAGAAGAGAGGGTTATACACGGTTAAGTCAGCCTATGTGAGATGGAAAGAAAACCAGGATGCTGGAGTGGGAGAGTTCTATGTGCCGGTCACTGGAATCAGATTTGGCAATTAAACCTTCCACCAAAAGTTAGGGTGTTTGCGTGGAGATGGATCCATAATATCCTTCCTACAGGGGGGAATCTAGTTGACCGAACAAGGAGAGGCTGCGAGGAATGCCCTTTCTGTGGCTTAAAAGAAACCCAATACCACACATTCCTAAACTGCGGGTGGACTAGGCGAATTTGGAAACCATCGGAGCTTAGGGGTCTATTCAGTAGGGGGGAGGAAAGAACCTGTGAGGAATGGTGCTGTGAGGTCCAGGAGAGCGAGAAGTCGGAGGCAATTGAAGCTTTGCTAGTGGTTCTATGGTATATTTGGCACGAACGCAACAATCACCTATGGAATGGTAAGAAAAGGGAAGAGAGAGACATTATCCCACATGCACTGGAGTGGTTAAGCGAATTCCAATCGAAGCAAAGGCAGAGTACTTATCTGGCGAACCAAAGATCCCTCCGATGGAACCCACCCAACCCAGATCGACTGAAAGCGAACGTGGATGCTGCAATTTTCCGATCGGGAGGAACAGGGTGGGGAGTCATCGTTCGCGACCACAACGGCGGATTCCGATTGGCAGCGGTGAAGCGGACGAGAAGGAAGTGGGCACCGGAAATTGCAGAAGCGATGGGTATAATGTTTGCCCTGGACCTGGCTAAGAGGTACGATTTCACAGCCCTGGATGTAGAGACGGATTGCTTGCTCTTGGTTCAGAAGCTGCTGCGGGAAATGCGCTCGGCTTTGGAGGTGGAAGAGGTGTGTGAAGAAATTAGGGATGAAGCTGATCGGGTTGGGGACATAAGAATTTTGTTCACAGGCCGAGAATGTAATGAACCGGCCCACATGCTAGCACATACCTTCTGCCCTTGGGACAGTGAGGAGATTTGGGTCTCTGATCCACCTTACTTTTTGGCCCACCATCTTTGTAAAGACAATAATCTGGGCTCCCCCATTTAAATAAACACAAGGAGATTGATTTTTAAAAAAAGTATTAATATTTCTATTTAAAAATTATTAAATATATTATCAAATTTTGACAAAATAGTACAACAACTCTATTTTTTTATAATTCAATACGTACATCTAGATCAAGAAAAAAGTAACAAAGTTTAATAGCTTATTCGAACAATTTGTTACTTATATCATATACAAAATTATCAAAATCCACTAGTATTGTAAATTTTATTTATAAAAGAAAAAAATACACTTACGCCCCTCCAACATCAACTCCTAAGTTTTCTCAACGAGCATCCTAGTATTCCATCCCATGATCTTCCTGTTTTGCTTCATCTTCCTGTTTTGCTTCATCTTCCAATTTTTTTTAGCCATCTACCGTCAATCCTTCGTTCCCTTCCATCAAAAGCCTATCATCTATAAAATTCTAGGATTCTAATACAAAAAATTCATGTACCAGTACAAACAATCTCTAGATTAGTTGCGACCTCAATATTCTCATCGAATCTATCTCTTTCAATATAGTCATGAGCTCTTAATCTTACTGAGTTCACAACATATACAAATAAGTTGAATTCTATTGAGTCCTAGTCGATGTTGGTGATTGACAAATAATCAGTCTGATAATCTGGACCCTACTTAGAGCTTGTATTGTCGTTAATTATTTTTCGTTCTTACTCTCATCCACTATATGTATGTCTTTGGTGAAACAACCGCCCCTTGTATCCTGGTTACATCTATTAATTCGCGAATGTTTTTTTTTAATTTCTCCATGTTAGGAATTTAAGTTCCTAACTTAAGTGGGCTTGCAAATTCACAACACATATATTAACTATTTGGTTTTGATGGGCAGACTATAAGTGATCAATACATGGAGCCCATGATTACTCAAGCCCAATATGGGTCTAATGGGTGGAAACCCAATACTTGTCCACTTGGGCTTTATGGGAGCCCATGTGAAACTAGTATATAAGGAGTTTGAGGTTGTGGTCTCCAATACACCAAGACCAAACACTCTCTTCTTCTCCCCATCAGGAAGATCAGAGGATTCTCGTTAGTGGACTAAGGAGGCTTGGTTGAGGAAGATCACGCTACCTCCCGGGTCGTGCTCTTAGAAGTATCGTCCGGCCAAAGTTCGTCTTTCAGATTCCGCATCAAGATCCAGACGGTCTACATCGTGAAATCAGGTAACTCTATCAACCTTTGATAATCTGACAAGATGACAGATTCCGGGAAATTACATAGGCTAAAGTTTAATTCCAACACTCCAAGTTCATAATTTTGTGCTCCAAAGTAGGAGCGTGCAGTCAAAAGCGTGTTTCTACCTAGAAGCGTAAAACCGTAAGCTTTTAAGTTTTAAAACGTAGATTTTGACTACATTTGTAAGGGAAAATGACGATTCTATGTAAAATCATTTTAGTGACCCAAAAGGGTAAAAGCGTAAGCTTTTAAGTTTTAAAGCGCGATTTTGACTGCATTGGAGCGCCAACCCATGCCCCTCGAATTGTGTGACGTAAGAATAAATTGATGTTAGATAATCTGTAAATACTTTTAATATAAATGAAAAGGTTCAAATCACCATAGCCATACACATTTGGATAAAAGTCTCTACATGTTCCAAACATCAATGTAAAAGACACTCAATAAATACACTCATTACTCGACTTTGCCTAGTTGATAAAATACAAAATTTCAACCAACTATCACTAATACCTTAAATAATAAGCATACTTCTTCTTAGCCCAGATAAGTCAAAGCATGACCCAACCGGTAATCCAATAAACCAGCTCGCACAAAAAAGCGCAATTACTCTCTTCCGACTCCAATAAGTCAAATAAGACCCAACAGAGACCCTAAATTTGGGAAGGGCGCTCTTTAAGACAATAATAATAAGACGTTTGTTCGCACGAGAGAGAAAGAACCTACCAAACAGCATGGTCACTCGCCAATATGGCTCGTTAGATTGATGCTTGAATATTTTAAGTGATTACAAAACTTGGAACCACTTAAAAGTACAAACAAAGTGTCATAGATAGACATGTGCTTAACCATTATTAAATACACTCAAGCTTTCAGATACACCCCGATACACCCAGACATAACATTAGTGACATTTAACCTGATTTACATAGTAAAAATATGATCAAAAAGTCTCTAGAGATGACATACATTAATACACATTTTCCCGAAGCAATCAATATGAAATTATTCCTATCTTAGTCCGGCCAGCCCCTTCTGCCGGACCCCTATTTCTCTCTCTTCATATTTTTCCTGATATCTTTCTCGATAGTTTTCTTTCTTAACCGTCATAAGCAATTACCAAAAACCAACTCATTCACTTAGTCTCCTCTAATCCAAACCATCTCGTACCGTCCCAAGTCTAGATTTATTGTAGTAGGCACTAACCCTCAACAAACTATCGACCTAGTAAAGCAGGATTAAACACTTCTAAATCACATATGAAATATTTCAAATATCACAAATATTAAGAATAAACTAATTACTATAGATGATAAAAAGGAAAACCCCTTAAAACTAGGATTAAACTAATTACTATATAAAAAATTAGCTTTTTTTGTTTTTTTTTGTTTTAAATGAATGTGATAATGAGGTGGAAAATTTAAAAAATTAAATTTAAACTTTTATTACCTTTTGATTGCCACATCACACATTTAACAGTCAATTATGAGAGTTGGCTACCACGTAGGATAAAGTTGATGGAAATGGAGGGAGAGTGATATAGATGATATGAGAGTATAAAGTTAGTGATCACAAATGAAATAAAATATTTTTAGTGGCCACATCATTTGACTGTTCGAGAGTAAATGCTAATGAGGGGTGTGTTTTCTTTTGTTGTTGGTTCACTAAATTGATGGTAATAAGGGGGGGGGGGGGGGTTGTTTTTAGTACCCTCTTCAACATGGTACGAGAGTTGGAAAAATACCGTGTTTCTTTGTGACGGGGCCATTTTTTTTGCCTGATAAAGGTAGAATGGGGTATAAAGAGAAAATGTTTGTCTCTCATCTAAAACTTCGATTCACTCTGAATCAAAAGAAAAATAGTTAAATTAGGTACAATAGGTAATCGATTTAAAAAATTAGAAACACTTAATTGAGAATGGTTGATCGAAAGGTCTTGTGTTCGAATTTCGACGACGTCATTTCTTAAGTACACGGTATTCAGATTTGTGCAAACTTCAATTTCCGTATAACTGACTTTCTTATGAGGGAGCGTGCTAATAAATGATATAAGATATATTATTAAGCCTCTCCCAACAACTCTTGATATTAAACTGTTCTTAACAAAGATGTTAGAGAGTGATATAAGATCCAACATAACCTTCTCCCAACAACTCGAGTTTTTGGGACCAACTGGTTTATGACATGATATCAAAGCTGGTTTGACCAAGTGGTCGTGTGTTCGAATCTCCACGGCCCCCAATATTAACAGTTCTTTTCAAGCACATGGTATGGTGGCCTGTGCAAACTTCAAGCCCATGAGTTGGCTTTCGTTTGAGGGTGCGTGTTAGAGAGTGGTATAAGATCCAGCATAACCTTCTCCCAACAAACTAAATCACAAACATGGATTAATTAAAATGGGTGATTTAATGCCGAGTTTAAGGGATAAAAAATGGAATATATTTTGAGTGGTCAGTGTCTAACTATCTATCTATCTATACTATATATTATGACAATTCAAAAGCAATCTCTTGCCACATAAGCACTTGAAGGATCCACAATTTGTCAAGTTGGACAACTTTTTTACAAACAAAAAAATTAGTTATCATTGTATTTATGTAGCTACCTCTATCTTCTTTAATATTTTCATTACTTTTATCCAATTATTCCTTTTCATTTATCTATTTATTCTTTTTGGTTTTAATGATAAGTTACATGTTGATAAACTTAACCAAACACACATAAATAATAATTTTTTTGTCAAGTAAAAAAATATAAATAAGAAAACAGAGAGCGACATATTTTATATTTTTTTTAAATAAAAAATATATGATTAAACCTTATGAAGTAAATTTTCTACTCATTTTTACTAAAGTTGAATGATAAGTTACATTTTGATGGAAAAATTAAACAAACATATACATAAATAAATAATATTTTTATCGATTAAACAAAATATATACGAAAAGAGAGAAAATAAATATTTTACATTCAATTACCTTTGAAAAATAAACTATATTACTTTATATTTTGTTGCAATGAAACACTCTTTTATTTGTAAAGTATTTGTCTATAAAATAAAAAAAGTATTATTGAGCCAAAATGTCAGAGTATAATCTTGATCGAGTAGTTATAGTTATTTATTTAAAAAAGACTTCTTATTCATTTAGATCATGTTCTACCCTAAACTACTCAAATGAAGAGCAATCACATGTGCAATAATTTTATAATGTGGCCTATGTTTACATTAATAATATTTGCTCTATATAAGGTTGATTGAACAAACTCTATTGAGGTCCTAAGTCGTATGCTAAGAAATTTTCTTTCAGACTTAGAGTTATCGTTGACAATTATAAATAAAAATGTTCAAAATGACTTAAATATGATTGTTGACGAACTTTGACTTCAAACCCTAGGCTAAGACACAAGATTCCTTGAAAAATAAAACATATGTGAAGGTTAGAGAAATCTTTGTTGAGAATCTACGATAAACATCACGTTTTATCAACTACTAACGTAGACATTTACCAAATAAAGGTTGGCAGTTTTTAGTGAGATAGTCAATTGGGATAAACATATTTATCCAATAATCTCAACTTCTCACTAATCTTTACAACATTGGTCGAGAGTTTGTCCAAACTCGAGGATCATGAATGTGTATTAGATTTCCAAATGACCTAAAATTCCAATCTCTTTCTGGTGCTAAATGCCTCTGATCACAACCATAGGTGCCAAAGAAAAATGAAAAGAAGCCCAAAAATAGCAAAAAAAGAACATAACCTTCGCTATGACGAACATAAGAAAACCATATCAAGCTATGATCCTATCATCCCTACCCTTTTATTCTCCATAAAGGGGGCGGCGGGAAAGGATAAGATATAAATAGCAGAATCTTAGGAGTTGCCTCTTTATATATTACATATAGAATGATAGACAACCCCAACGGTTGTCTGTTGTTATGTGGGTAAAAGCGGGATCTCTATCCCGGGGATGGGGGTAGGCAAGTAGTACTTTTAATATGAGTATTAGGCGAGATAAGATAGGTTTGACGAAATATCTTAATAATTTTGAGTCTACTACACACACACACACACTATATATATATACATATAGGTGGCTACTTCGGTGCACTCACTTTTATGGGTGCACTCAGTGCACCCATCTCTAAAAGTGTCCATAATACCTCAAATTTTGAACTTTAATTAGTACTCTCAATCTAACATGATGATATAACATAGAATCATAACAAATCAATCTATTACCCTAACCCCTTAACCTTCAATTTTGAATCCCTATGCAAAATCGCAAAATGTAAACCTAAACCCTAACCCTAAACCCCTAAATCCTAACTCCTTCAAATTAAAGTAAATCTTAAATGATTTTTTTTTGAAATTTAGGTGCTTATTGTTCATAATATCATAAACAACAATTGATACCATTTTGACATGAATCACATACTCAGAATGATGATTATGAGGCGGGTGCACTGAGTGCACCCAAAAAAGTGGGTGCGCCGAATACGCCACCATATATATATATATAATATAATATAATATAATATCAAGGTATGCTATACTTTTGATTTTTCGCTAGATACGATAGAAGATAGGTATGATGAAGTATGTGCATAAATTAGAGGTTAGAGAATTAGGGATTGGAGTTCACATATTAGAGGTTAGGGTATAGTATCATGCCCCAAAAAACTCAGGTTAATTCGAGGTTTAAATAGTAAAACTCAATGGTCGTATGGTAGTGTGAATGCAAGAGTATAGCGTACTCTTGGCCCACGCTCGCTTGAACTATATATATATATATGTGGTGGTATATTCGGTGCACCACTTTTTTGGGTGCATTCAATGCATTCGTCTCATAATCGTCATTCTGAGCATGTGATTCATGTCAAAATGGTATCAATCGTCGCTTATGGTATTATGAACAAGAAACACGTGAATTTTCAAAAAACACATTCAAGATTGTCTTTATTTAAGGATTTAGGGATTTAGGATTAGGTTTAGCGTTTATAATTTGGGATTTTGGGTTTGTGTTCAAAATTGAAGGTTTTGGGGTTAGGGTAATGTATTGATTAGTTGTGACCATATGTTATATCATCATATCAGACTAATGTTACCAAGTAAAATCCAAAATTGATGTATTCGGGCTACTCTTAGAGATGGAACGTGACAATGACATAATTTATTATTAGAAAACCGAAGCATCACAAGTGAGTGTGCTAAATATTGGAAATTTTCAATATAGACATACTACAAACTGTGTTATGAATCAAGAACACAAAATATTAGAAGATCCAAATGATTTAAACATATAAATTAATTAATATAAATTATAAAATAAATCTCTCCGACCAACGTGTCGGGTAAAAAGCTAGTTTGGTTATTAGTAGTGTTTTGGTAGAGTAGTATTTAAAATCATTAATAGTGTTTTCATTCATTATTCAACAACGTAATAGTGTTTTCAAGATAGTAGTGTATCTTAGAAGAATTATAGTCCATCCAAGGATAGTGTTTCTTCACAATTGTAGTTGTTTTTGCAAAGAAGTTGATTTGCTGTTTTGTACATAAAGTTAAACCAATAGAAAATAGAATTTATTACTACTACATAAAAACATATTATTCTGCTACAGAGTACAGATACTCAGAAAACACTACCATAGAAATGGGAAACACTACACAAAAAATGAGAACCACTACTACAAACACACAAATCGGTACTACTAAAAAAATCACTGCTACTTCCCAACACAAATCGAATCGAATTTATTACTACTACATAGTAAACATACTATTATGTTGCACAAACTCTAAAAACACTACCATAGGAATAGAAAACACTACCCAAAAATTGACAACCACTACTACAAATAAGCAATCACTAGTTCACTACTACTAAAAAATAGCTGCTGCATCCCAAAACTTTCTTATCTCCTCGCCTGCACATTACCAGTTCACGAGCCTAGCACTGAAACAAAAGAACAAAACAAAAGCATCTATTAAGGGGTCGTTTGGAGAATGGGATTTAGGCCGTGGATTCATTAAATCCGTAGATTTTGTAAAAGCTATGTTTTTTTGTTGCTTTTTGTATTGTGGATTTTAGCTTTAGAGATTTCAAATCTCTAAAATCTATGGATATCAAATCTCTCATAATCAGAGAGATTCTATATCTTGATTCATGAGATTTTTTTTTCTCCTACCTTTTCTCTTTCTATTATTTATTTATCATATTAAATATATTTACTAACAAAGTTTTTAATATTTCTCGAACTACTCTATTTTTTCATTAAGGATAAACATGTTATTTAATATAAATTTTTTATTTTTATTACCATTGAATGTTAAACAATCACAGCTACCAAACAATAAACATTTTAAAATCTATTTTCAACAATCCGAAGAGTTAGAATCTTTAGATTGTTTACAATCTATAGATTTAAACTCATATTCTCCAAACGACCTCTAAGATCAATTGCATCTCCGCAAATCGCTACACACAAAAAACCTCCATACCCATTCAATTGTAAAACCAACAAAGTTGGGGAAAACTATAAGCTTAAAATACTAACAAAATACTACCAATTTTTCAAAGCACTCATAGATGAAACATACTGTTGAATGGAACAAACAAAGTTAAAATGAAGAGCACAACATTATAATTCATTGGGAAACCCAACTATAAAACCTACTAGTGCCCATAAAATTCCTATCACATCAAATCAATAAATTATGAATCACGACATCAAGCTCTCCTTATAACACTACTACCCTGGTGAAACCCTACCCATGTCAATATAATTTCTATGAAACCAAAGCAACAGATGAGACAAGCGGACCCCAAATCTCGAATTCTAGAGTTGGAAAACGCTACTACGACGCAACAAAACCCTATCCCTCCTCTCAATCCCATGAAACAAAATGCTAGCCCTCCTCCAAACAAGATGGACAATCAGTATCCAAAAACTGAGAAATGAACTGACACAGAAAGAAGACATGCAAGAAACCCACTGATCAACGAGTCCGAAGAACAAACCGCTTGTAAACTCAGGCGAGATTGAATTCGTAGACAGAAACGGCGGCTCGAGCGAGCCTGAATTCGACAACGGTCAGGCATAATCTATAGACGCAGGTGTGAGATGTTCGTATGATGAAAGAAAACAGAAGAACGAAGAGGAAAAGGCGCAGAATGCAGAAAACAAAAAATGTAAAGAAATTAAAAAGGAAAAGAGGATTATTGGGAACCCAACCCACCCACGAAATCCGCACAAAAGCCTGAGATCATGTGATGACGTCATAGACAATGCTTATCTTCCCAAAACACCCCTACGGGCAGATAACTATTAGATTAGGCCATCTCATCACCGTGCTAACTCAATACACAATTAGCAAGCCATCCCATCCCATCCCCACAAGGGAACTATTGTTCGATGTAAGATCTTAACAACAACCAGATTTTTCCTCGAGAACTTCTCGTTGCTATAACTTCTTGGCGGGAACACGTAAATGCATGCAGGAGCTTGGGGATTCTAAGATGATAGTACCTACGCGATGTTGCTTCATTCATTGCCAAGGAAATCAGGCTTCGCTTTAATATCTCAAGACACACTTCTGTGAATGACTTGAAGTGGTATATATAATACTAGCATGCCCCGGTCATTTGGCCAGAGGAAGAGGTATGAAATTTGATAATGTAATGGGGTGTATAGCTTATTGTTGTATATTTTTTTTTTAGGAACACGTGATAAAAATAGTGAATTTTAGTAGGAAAGAGACATGAATGACGCAACGAATCAAAAATCAGCCTTATGAACCAAAACCAAGTACCTGTTACCTTGTGAAACAATATTGTTTCTAGTAATATGATGAGGTGGAGTAAGTTTTATAGAAACCGAATTCAAGAAAATCGAATAAAAAATCGCCTATCTCGCCGGTTTTCGGGAAATGAGCATCTCACAATCGTTGCTAGCTTTTACTCGGCCCGTTGGCCGATTAATTTGCTTTATAAAACTTTCATCTTGCCATCATTATGTCTGGTTTTTTGCCAAGCCATGATAAAATCTAAAGAAATAAAAAATGAACAACACGTTTTGGGATAGGAACCACCGTTCCTGTATCCCTGGAAAATGGTGGTAAACACGGACTCACCTGCCAAACTGGTTTGGATCGAGATTTTTATCGGGTATCAGGGAACCATGTGATTATAAACTAGCAGTGTTATTAAAGCCGAGCCGAGCCGCTCGGCGCGACTGGTAAAACCGCCACCCGATCAAAAACCGGCTCGAAACCATTCCGGTTTTATGTAGCGGTTGGCGAGCGGCCAAGGTGGTTAACCGCTCGAGCTGATCGAGCCACTCGTCCGGTTTTTGCCATTCAACAGTTAAATTTAATTAAAAAAAATTGCAGAAAATTGAAAATTGAAATAAACCAAAAACGACGGGCTCTCAAACTGAATCCTAATTTCCATTTCACAATTTCGAAGGAAAGAGATGAGCTCTGATTAAGAAATCTCCACTATTTATACTGATAACGTTTATTAGGTACCGGTTCTCTAACGGTTTTTAAACGGTCTAATATCGGTTGGATCACTAAAGCGTGAGCCTTTCGCATTAATGGATCATGCTCCGGTTCGGTTTCGACAACATTATAAATTAGACTTGATCAAAATGGGCCAAAACTTGAAATTCAGCCTGTTTGACCGACCCATGCCAACTCTAATTATTCTTAACTTTTAAACTTTCTATTTGAAAAAAAAATAATAATGAAAGAAAAGAGATGACTGCAATTCGCCATTTGCACATCACTGATTCGGGAATAAAACTATAGAATTTCGAAAGGAAAATGAAAATGTTTAGGATCGTTTTAATGTTATAAATAACCAAATATATCTTTTTGTTTAGTTTTTTACTAACAAATACCAAACGATTCCTTATAATATACACTATAATTTAATCATTATGATATCAAATAATATATATTTGAAATGATAAAAATTGGACTAATTGGGTTGGTTGAGGTTGAACCATTGAATAACTTTAAAATACATTATATTTTAGCCACTAAAATATAAAATAATAGCATAATATATATTATGCTAGAAAAAATAGCTTGTTATAGAATGACAAACTCATGATCTTCATTTGTTTTACTTGATGGGCAAATCCCGTGTAGGTCAGGCCCATTCAACTCTTTTATTTTATGATTAGTGGTTAGCCCATTAGAATCTATGCATTAGTTTATTGTTAATTTTTTTTTCTTTTTAGCAATAAAAGGAGTATTGTTTTTGCCTTTTCATATATATTTTACAACCACAGAGAAATAGAATGACGCGGTTATTCCAAGAGATCCACAAATTAGAAACAAAAATCATTGGCAATTTAGAACCCTAGTTAAACCCCAATTGGATCGATCGGAAACTTGGAGGGACGAGGGAGGACGCTACTTTTCCTTTTCTTCTCTGCGCCGACTACCAATCTCGATCCATCTTCTTCCTTGTCTTTGGTTCCAAAACATGAAAAATTCCAGCGGCGGCGAGGGTGAGTCACTCCCCGCCGGCAGAGATATGGACGAGGAGGAGGAGGCGGAGCAGCAGCGAGCCATGTTATCCCGAGCATCCTCCAAGGACGCGGAATGGGCCTTGGGGTTTCTGGGCCCTGAAGAAGAAACCTGCCCTCCTTGGATCGTCACCCGATTGATAGACCTCAGAGCCGTGGGCCACCTCACCGCGCTCATCGAAACCAACCGACTGGACCTCAACCAGCTCATCCCCGCCGACACCTGGTCCGGCCGCCGACTGAGGCCGATCCATTACGCGGTTCGGGAGAGGTTCCCGGATCTGATCGAACTGTTCGTTCGCCACGGCGCGTCTCCCAGCGCCCTAGCCCCTAGCTACGAGTACGGTGAATTC
Organism: Linum trigynum; assembly: GCA_964030455.1. Taxonomy (NCBI): domain Eukaryota; kingdom Viridiplantae; phylum Streptophyta; class Magnoliopsida; order Malpighiales; family Linaceae; genus Linum; species Linum trigynum. Next base: position 53,119,947 of record OZ034817.1, on the reverse strand, counting down.
TGTACAATCCTTCCCATCGAGTCCTTGCTGCTCCGCATCGACGACATACGGGGAAAACTGGAGACGAGGGTTACCGATTTCTACCCCACAACCCTCTCGGACCTCATCTTCTGGGTTACCTACGCGTTCATCCGCGACGGGCCCGACACTCGGGCCACACTCAAGCTGATGGGCCGGATCACCGACCACGGCCCACTGGAGGCCCGGATCCTGTCCTACGCGCGGAACGGTTGGGCCTGGAGGCTGATCTCCCTCCTGCTGGCGTTGCCGGGCCGAGTCCTCTCCCCGACCTTCCTCCGCTGGGGCCTGCCTTCCAACCCTCGGTTCGCCTGCTTCTCTCTCCGCGACTTCCTGGCCGCCCAGCTCGCTTACGTCACCGCCGTCCGCCTCGCCGACGTCTGGCGCCAGAGACGACCCGACGATGGTCGTGGCGACGGTCTCCGCAATTATTTGGAGAAGGTGAAGATTCCGATCCTCACTGAATCCCTACAGTTGCTTGAGGCCTTCGAGAGGGCCGGCCCGCGCGGCGTCTCCGCCTTATTGGACGCGGCGGAGACGGAGACGGAAGAGTATGTCGACATCGAGGATGCGCTCAGGGCGGCTGGCTTATCTACGCCTTTTCTCCGTAACGGGTACGTGTCGCTGATTAAGCGCAAATGATCACATGAATGAATAATTGCTCGGGCTGCGAACTTTCTCAACAATTCAAGTTATTCGGATCAATTAGTAGCATAATTAACAAACAAACGACTCTAGCTAGCTCTTAAGTTGATATATATATGAAGCATAACTTTGTTTTCGTCTTGCTGCATTGGCACAATATCGAAGTGCAGCGAGTTGACTTGGCTGCGGCTGGAGCATACAGAGCCCGACTATATTTGGTAACTAACAAAATGTAAATTAGCTATTATTATATACAAATCCCCTAGCTAGCTGGCTGACTCATCCATGACTTTAATTTTGTAGGGCTCCCCTCAGAGAAGACTATCCGGAGCTGGAGTTCTTCACTCGACCACCACCAAATCTCGCCATAAGTCAAATCCTTGATTCCGAATTCAGCAAGGCTATCCAGGTGTTATGGTATATACCTACACTTTGTCTGAGCTCCGGCCAATCTCATTCAGGCCTTCTTGTAACCATTTTTTTCCCCCTCTCTCTATCAGCTGCCATTCTTTTCTGAAGGAATGGACAATACGGAAGCCCATTTTCAAGTTGCTTTTCATATTTTGCCACCCTGAAATGGTAGAAAAGATGCAATGCATGGCATCTTCCTTGGAGCTGCTTAAAGATGCTGGGAAAGCCGGCGACCCGGCCTACTTCGCAGAGCTGTGTTTTGTGTACATCACAGAGGGGAGAATCGTCGAGTTCACAGCTGCTCTAATGGTCGGGCGGGTGCTTCTCAAAATGGATTACCCACTGCGTCCTCCTCAACTCATCATGCCCAACAACATTAATAATGTGGAGGAAGGTCTTGAGAGTAGCAGAGCACCTTCATCATCAGCAACCTGCAGCAGTCCTACTCTGTATGAACTGTTACTCCGTCCTTTGATGACAGTGCTTGACCAGGAAATCAGCTTCCTAGGGGAAAGTAGCGAGAGTTGCGCTGTTCAGGCTTGCAAGCAGAAGAAGTTGATGATATCATATGCTTTCCGCTTAATCAAGATATTTGAAACGTCTGCACAACATATTCGTTCCTATCTTCACTCACAAAGATACAAGGTGCTTAGTTATTGAGTCCTCTCTCTCTCTCGAGACTTTGTTTTCCTCGATAGCTTCTCTTGGCTAGCTAACTTGTTGCAGGGAATACTAATACACACATATAAATGAACGCAGGAAGTTAGTGATTTGAAGATGATAGTAGGCGACGTTGCTTCTCTGCTAATGGACTCAGGCTTTGTCGTAAAAGCTCGACATATTCGTGTGGATGATCTGAAGTGGTAAATACATACACATGAGTTTATTCTTTCTTCTTCTTCTTCTTCTTCTTCTTCTTCTTCTTCTTCTTCTTCTTCTTCTTTCGATTGTTTTCTTCTCCAGTCGTTGTGGCTAACTCTACAGTTGCATGGGTGTATTTGCTTTAATTAGTTTCTCAGGTGCATCAACAGCAGTCAGCAAAACTCGGTCGAATGTGCAGAAGAAGGAAGTAATTATTGCTGGAATTCCAAAGCAAATAATGCCAAGCACAAACATCGGATCATCTTGCTGCAGGGATGGTTCATCCATCAGCAATCAGTTAATGGCACGGTCTTATCGCTCATCATCCCCATCATTTGGGTACATAGGATTTAAAGACATCTCGGTGACTTCACGACATGGTGTCAGTTTGAGAAATACAAGGGCAGATCAGTCAACCAAATTGTTTGTGAACCCTATGATATTAAGGAAGGGCTGGAGGTTCACGACGATGATCAAGAAGATACTGCTTTGACCAAGAAGAAGATTAAAGAGATTGCTTATAATATTACTCGTGACAAGCTCATTGCTTTAATTTATGGTGGTGGCAATTGTGTAGGTAACTTGAAATGAACATGCTTAGACCACTACTAGATTTTGTTAGGAAATACATAAGTTGCAGTATGATAGATTTAGTTATAGAAATGATATATTTGAACAAATCAAATGAACATGTTTAGATAATTGATGTATTTCGTTATATTTTTCTCGTAAATTTTTTGCAGGAAGGTTCTCGAGATGATGGTGGTGGTGGGCGTGTTGATTACACCAAATTCTTCACAAGAGATCATCTTTTTATGATACAAGCTTGTAGAGCAACAAAGGAGATCGACCTAGGTATAGGGTTTTCTTCATATAGGGGTCAATCAAGAAAATTGATGGAGAACATATTGATATGGATTACAACCATGACTATATATATGATCAAATCTTATACTCGGATCCGAGGCAAGCAATAAAAAGAATTCAAAGTCAAGCACATTGGGCTGCCATTTTTGAGTGGCAGTGCAAGCAACATTGGTATATGGTCATTGAAAGTGGATAATTGATGGTATTATGACAAAGATAAACATGGTGAGTCGAGGGGATTTATTGTCACAAATCGAAACTTTATTCTAAAGTACGTAGCCAAACGAATGATCTTACCAGAGGCATGGAAAATTGACATTAGGGAGATGGAGGCAAACACATACTATAGCGAGAAAAATGAGGGATTTTGTTAACGCAAAGTACGATGCTCGTCTAATGCTGTAACTGAGTCGAGTCGAGCAGAATTTTGACCTAATTTGAGTTCTGCTCGTTAATAAACAAATCGAGTTCAAGTTCGGCTTGTTTACTAAAACCTTACCTTGTGTTTGAATCAAGCTCGACTCGACCTTGGCTTGTTAATGAGCTCACAAACTCTACTCGAGTGTTGCTCGTCAATCAACTCGTGAGATCGGGTCTCATCTCATATTATTATTTAGTTCCTAAATTTTAATTGTTTATATTATGTTATTTAATAATAACTAGTATCTAAACAATCTATGATACATAATGTGTCTTTACAAATATAAACAAGACATATTTGGTCATGTGCTCATATTCTTAAATATTATATGTGATGGTATATACAATCTCTCAAACCTATGAATTATCAATAAGCCAACAGATTAACCATTAATCAATTCTCCATAAGTTCCTAGTCTAGGACGTTCGCTAGCCATACTATCAAATCAACTTATAGTTAAAAAATGAGCTAGCACAGGAGTTGAGCTCAACAAGCCACTTAGTCGAGCTGGATCGCGAGTCTTCCAAGCTGAGCAAGGTGAAGTTTGAGCTCGACTCATTAGTAAATGAGCCAAGTTTTGAATGATTTTTTCTCGAGCCGCTCGTGGACAGGTTAGCTCATTTGCACCCCTACGCTCATCACAATATCAATCCACAATATCAATCCACTTTTAGTCACGAGGGCTGGGTTGACATGTGACCTATGCATTGGAAATTGATAGGAGCTCAACATCTCTGCTACTTTGTTGAGTGTGAATTGGATGTTGAGCATCCTCTTATTAATATCTTCCTTTGTCACTATGAGCACTTGGTAATTTTTTATTTATTTTGATAACAAGTAGAAAAAAGTCATTGGTTCAAGTAGAACTATCCAATCCATGAATTAGAAACATTAGCTTGTCTACGAGCATTAAAAAAATGGAAACTTGAATTATTATCGACAAGGTTTGAACTTCAAATCGATTCTAAATATGTAACAGGTTTTTGGAGGTACAAGCTACAAGCAGATTTCAACAAAGGGAGATTAATCAGGTGGCAACAACAACTCCATTATTACAATCCTTATCTGAAATATATCAAGTCCAGCAACAATCCGTTTAGCGACACACTAACTCGAAATGGAAGGATTTATAAAAACCCTCATCAATCAGCTTAAGCAGAAGCAGGAAAAGAGTACAACACTGGAACAACAACTTCTCCTTTGCGGGGGGGGGGGGGGGGGGGGGGGGGGGGGGGGGAGTTAGAAGCAATAATTCAATCAATCAATGTTATTTAGCAACAGTTAAAGATCAACTACATCGACGTTAGTACTCTATCAATTAGCTCTGGTAATCGACAGTCATCAGCACCCACCATAGAACTTGCTGAAAAAGAAAAGTCAGCAGCAACACAGTCATCTACTACTACCAGCAATAATACACAAAAGACGACACAATGGGCCGACATTGTTGAACAAGAAGAAAAAGAAGGAAGAGATTCCCACTATGAAGAAGACGACAGAAAAGGCAGCAAGTGGTATGTCATATTCAATGGACCATATCGAGGAGTATATCACAACTGGGCCATCGCTAGCCAACACATCAACGACAAACCAGTCCAACATCAATCATTTAAAACAAAAGAAGCAACCGAAGAAGCATTTAGACAGTCTTACAAGGTGATGGCAATGAAAGAACCAGTCAAGAATCAAGAGCAACAATCACAGAAACTTATCATGAAGATACCCAGTATCAAGAGCATCCCAACCACCAAAGTAAAAGAAGAACAATTAAAACCAGTCTTTCAGATTTTGTATCCAACTGGGATATGATAATCAACTACGAAGAAAAACACACAACCATGGGTTTTTACCCCGTCAGTCGAGGAGGACCCAAAGCAGTAATCACATAAGAAGCATCAGCAGAACTCTCTTTTGAGTTCCATCAATATGGTTTAATCGACACTATCTACACTACAACCATGAAAGTATTTGAATACTTCCCACAAAGAATGAGGATCGTAATCAGAAGATATCTTGAGCTATTTGCCAAGGAACGAGAAATATTTCTCAAGTATACAAGCAGCAACCCCATATTCGATCAAGACAAACTATTGGTCTGATCAAAGGCAGTTATCCTTATGGGAGTATCAAACCATGATTATCCTACCAGAGATGACCTACGAGATTATGAGAAGAACCCAGACTACCAAGTAAAGGATCTTCTAGCAGTATGCAGAGCATTAACCAAGATTGAATCGGAAAGTAAGATCAAAGTCAATTACAGCACGGGAGCCATCCAATGAACGACAAAAAATGAAATGATCTTCTACCAAGTAAAGGATCTTCTAGCAGACTTGGAGCACAAGTAAGCTGCCAGAAAAACAACTTTCGTAGCAATTTCGAGCCTTTTGTTTGAAGCCTTAAAGATATCTAATCTTTCATTCAATGCCTTGAATTTGTATACAAACATACCTAATTTAATCTGGTAGAGGCCTCTGGACTCGAATCGCATCCATGCTTCTAAAATTGAGCTCCCAAGTAGGCTTCACAAACACGTTCGCAGACTTGGCCATTTTCAGGCAGTTTTCCAGTTTTGGCATAGCCTTTTGATCAGGTTCAAAAATAATCTTCTGGACTTCCTATCGAGCTCTCAAGTACTTTAATGTGTAGAGAGACACTTCAGCTCCAAAAGAAGTCATTAATCTCCAATTTCCATCTAGCCAATTGTAAGATATGAATCTCCAAAGTAGGCACCATGAAATTGTTTTTACACTAAAACAACATATTAGGTCGACCTAATCCTATATGAGATCGACCGAAATGTGCATGTCACCGTGACATGCATGTCACCCGTAGCAAAATCCTAAAATGGGGGAGGGCATATCTGAAATATGCTACCCATTTCTCGCTCCAAACCATTGCCAGTCGGGTAATACCCGCCCAAACAGTTGAGAACAGATCGAGTCTCAATTGCCATCGATCTCTACTGCAAATCAATTGTTGTAAATAAACAATTCATAATTCTCGACTCCAGATACTTCGAAAATCAACATATCAAAGTAGTATGATCTTCTTGGCCATCGTCATGAACCTCCAACACTTCCTTGATATCATAGGGTTCACAAACCATTTGGCTGACTGATCTGCCCTTGTGTTTCTCAAACTGACACCATGTCGTGAAGCCACCGAGATCTCTTTAATTCCTCTGTACCCAAATAATGGGGATGATGAGCAATAAGACCGTGCCATTAACTGATTGCTGATGGATGAACCAACCTTGCAGCAAGATGATCTGATGTTTGTGTTTGGCATTATTTGCTTTGTAATTTCAACAATAATTACTTCCTTCTTCTGCACATTCGACCGAGTTTTGCGTACTGCTGCTGATGCACCTGAGAAACTAATTAAAGCAAACACACCCATGCAACTGTAGAGTTAGCCACAACCACTTGAGAAGAAAACAATCGAAAGAAGAAGAATAAACTCAGATCATTCACACAAATATGTCGAGGCTTTACGTCAAAGCCTGAGTCCTTTAACAGAGAAGCAACGTCGCCTACTATCATCTCCAAATCACTAACTTCCTGCGTTCGTTTATATGTGTATTAATATTCCCTGCAACAAGTTGGCTAGCCAAGAGAAGCGATCGAACAAAACAAAGTCTCGAGAGAGAGGACACAATAACTAAGCACCTTGTATCTTTGTGAGTGAAGATAGGAATGAATATGGTGTGCAGACGTTTCAAATATCTTGATTAAACGGAAAGCATATGATATCATCAACTTCTTCTCAGCCAAACTCTCGGTACTTTCCCCAAGGAAGCTGATTTCCTGGTCAAGCACTGTCATCAAAGGACGGAGTAACAGTTCATACAAAGTAGGACGGCTGCCAGCTGCTGCTGCTGAAGGTGCTCTACTACTCTCAAGACCTTCCTCCACATTATTAATGTTGTTGGGCATGATGAGTTGAGGAGGACACAGTGGGTAATCCATTTTGAGAAGCACCCGCCCGACCATTAGAGCAGTGGTGAACTCGACGATTCTCCCCTCTGTGATGTACACAAAACACAACTCTGTGAAGTAGGCCGGGTCGCTCTTTCCCAGCATCTTTAAGCAGCTCCAAGGACGATGTCATGCATTGCATCTTTTCCACCAGTTCAAGATGGAAAAATATGAAAAGCAACTTGAAAATGGGCTTCCGGATTGTCCATTCCTTCATAAAAGAATGGCAGCTGATAGAGCGAGAAGAGAAAAATGGTTACAAGAAGGCCTGAATGAGATTGGCCGGAACTCAGACAAAGTGTAGGTATTATTATCTACACAATATAATAAGCCAATGTCAGAATAAGCGATTTGACACCTCAGCCTCCTCTCGCCAGCCCGCAGAGTTCGGATGGGCATAGGTGTATTTTCATCTCTCCCCGTAAACCACTTCAATTAATTTAACTTTTCATTTTCCTTTTTTCATAATTTTATTGGGGAGATTTTACCTGCATTTACACTGTGTTGCATGTCTGCATCCATGTGGTGATTGATGGGTTGACCATTGGGCTTGGATTAACTCAAGGTTTTTTCATATTGTTTATCCTTCTAAAATTGTTTATAATGCTAAATTAAAAAACAAGAGAGTTCTAGGAAAATGATATCTCAATTTTTCATCCCTAGGATACCAATATTATTTAAAAAAAAATACCAATATTAAATCCACTCCATCTTTCATCCATCTACACAACTATGTCGATAACCAATGAAATTGTGTTTTTTTACTCAGTCCAAGCCGAAACTCACATCTCCCATTACTATGTCGCTAGAAAACGGGTTAATTCGTTCATGTTTTTTTCTCATATGACGAAAATCTCAACTCTGATTATCATTGTCCGTTCCAGATAAATGACTTTGCGGCTTCACATGAACTTTGGAAACGACTTTCAGTAGACAAAGTGTAGAAGTTTCCTTTGAGGAAAAAAATGATCATCTTTTCAACTCCTGCTTAAAATTTTCATATAAAACATAATTATAATATAATGATGATAAAAGGAATCGGTATGGAGTCACTGGCTATAATTTATTTACCTTATATATAAGGTTCAAAAGTATATGCACATGTACCGTCACAAATACTGTAGTCGTTGGCACTCTTTACAATTAAAAATTTTCAAATCAATCACAATTTGGGAAACTATGTTTCCCAAACCACCACAATTCCACACTTTTTTTAATGAATTCCACACTTTTTACACGTCCTATATTAAGGAAAAATCCAAAAGTACCATCGTTAAATTTTTTTTTACTAAACTACCACCCAACACAAAAAATTTACAAAACTACCACCATTAATAAAAAACCGCACCCCGAAGGGGCGGTTCTCCTTCAAATCGCGTGGGGAAGGAACGACTCACAAATAAACCACATATGCTAAGGCTGTGGTTTCTTTTATATGGTCAAACCGCCATCTAAGGAAGCGGTTTCTATGGCTGCCATAGCAAAGCCGCGTGCTCGGGGAACGGTTCTTTGTCGGCAGCAGAAATCGCACCACAAGCATGCGGTTTATAATGTCGAGGCACAAACCGCACCCCCTGCGGTTTAGGTAAGATGAGTACATATCGCTTGATAGTCATCATAAAAAATACCCTCTTCTTCGAAAATATCTGCCATTTTTTTCAGGAAGCCGGACAGGGATTTGACATGTTTTGAAGGAAAAACCAAAGAAAAGTTTTCTGATGGCAGTTCGGACTTAGCCGCAACCAAGAGATCTCTATTTCCTAGGTTTTTTTGGTGGAGAGTGGGATGGGTAGAGTGATAAACTTAGAGAGAGAGAGGATTGGTTTTGGTGTGAAGAAAATGAAAGGAGGGGGTATTTATAGTGTATGGACCGCCTGGTAGGGTGCGATTTGGTAATTTCCCCCCAAAGGAAACCGCGTCCCCCGCACACGATTTCCTTTTCCCGCAGTGTAAACCGCGCCCTCAGGGAACGGTTATTGCGACCAGACGCGGATCGCTCAGCTGGCATGCGGTTCGCCGTCAGATCGCCTACCCATCGCACGGTTGCATGGGCCGTCACGTGGAGGTGTGGTTTTCCGGCTTTCCTAGCAAGAACCGTTCCTTCCCCATGCGGTTTGAAGGAGAACCACCCCTTCGGGTGCGGTTGTTGATTAATGGTGGTAGTTTTGTAAATTTTTTGGATTGGGTGGTAGTTTTGTAATTTTTTTTAAACGATGGTACTTTTGGATTTTCCCCCTATATTAGGTCCAATCTTTATTTGAAATGAAAAAAAAAACATTAACCCATGAAGATATAGGTAGAAGTCATTGAACAAAAAATATACACAGAATTTATTCTTACATACTAACCAAATATGATATGTAGCTGCTACATAGTGGTGGAGCTATTATGGCTACTGTCAAAGTTTTGCTATAAGAGACTTCAGATTTACATGGAAGATACTTAGGAGAAAGTCAAGAAATCTCTAGCAAGAATCAATAATAGGGTGCAGATGAAGTCAAATAAATTTTTGTGTGCTTCATTTTGGAAGCGTCCAATCATTCATAAAAAATATCCAATTTAGTTTTTTTTTATGTAAGCTAAGGGGCAATGTTCTAATTATTAAAGCACAATCGTAAAAGTAAAAGTCTACAAGGTAAAGTGGAATGCATTAACCATAAGAAAAAGATCATGAATCTCAAAGCATGTATATTGTCTTCAACTAAAAACTTTACCTGAGAGTCGAGACAATATGAACATTATTAATTTTTGTAGCGGGTGAGTATAATAACTAAATGAAACCCTACATTTTGATGTAAATTTGTATGTTAAATATTGAGTCCTCAAATAAGGCTTATGTTAGGAGCTAAATGATTTTTGGTGAATAAATATGTCCAAGAAAGTAGAAACTAGCAATGAGAAGGCCAGAGAACTTTTATATTTTGATTCTTAATTCTCAATTTATAACATAATCTTTGAGAACATTGAGATGATGTGGAAAACCATAATCAAAATATTAGTAATGTGTATGTGCTCACTTGACCTGTATAAAGCATATGAGAAAATCTATAATTATCAACTAATAATTAAGCGGAATTCTCAACCTCATGCTCAAACTACGATAAAAAAAATCACCCGGCCAACCGGCCGGGCCCCATTTTAGTCTTATATATAATAGCAGACTACACTTTATTGCCCCTAACTTGCAACTACTGTTTCATTTTTTGTCATCGAGCGAGGGATGACTAGAAAATCTCCCCATCTCTTCACCGCAATCACAACCAACCCTTCAATAATCTCCCATCCTCTCACCATTCCAAGTTGTAGTCTTTTCCTTACACGCTACCACCTATATCCTCACCTTACTCCTTTGGATTAGAGAAGACCTCTCTTCTCTGGTTCTTTCCTATTCAATTTCAGCGGCCCCTCCTCTTCTTGCATGCAACTCTTCTGCCCACCTCACCACCATGAACTACATCTTCCTTTCAAAGCTAGCATGGACGGTTGGAGACCCTAGGCGCTCCGGTGGGTTCTCCAAGATATCGACAATGGCCTGTGGAACTCTGTCTTCCCTAATTTCATTGAGCGGCCATGCCTCCCCTTACCGCCCGTACACGAAAATTTGCAGCTGCCCCCATCTTCCTCGCCTTCCATCCTTTCATCAGTTCCCTCACCTTTTTCGGATTTTCGGGTCGTGGTTGTTGCTGCTACACGGCACCGCCACCGAACCCTTTCCCAAACACGCCACTGGCCATGATTTGTATTGTACTTGGCCTATTTAGCACGGATCCTGGCAACCCTTAGGGTTGATTGCTTTGGTTGGTTGTCGTTTCCCAGCTCAATTCTGCTCTCTATTCCATTTTCGATTTCCTCTCCACTCCATTCTCAGTCCAGTTCTCCACCCCCGTCTCTTTCCAACCTTCGCTCTTCTGCTTTCATTCTCGGTCTAGCTCTTCACAGATGGGTTGAAAGGTGATATATTCTCTATTGATTTTCTCGATCTGCTCAGTGATTCATTTACCATCTGCATTCTATGAGACTCGGTGTACTTGGCTTACTCTATTGTTTGTTTTGGTTAAACAAAATCACCATCTAAGTGGGTAGAGCCACTCCTCATTCAACACAGCAAACTCAAGCCAAAGTTCAGGTAGGTTCCTTTCACTCACAAAGATATGTAAGCCTAACTTAGTCACCTGTTACTCAGCCTTATGCAAAAGGAAGCAGTACACTGAGATGTGTTCTTGCTGCAGGTCCTTTTATCAGCCTTTGAATGACCACATTGTAATGTGAGGTAAGATGGTTTTTATGAGTAATCGTTGTCCATAACTTAACATTTGATCATTAGAGTTAATTCCTGAGCAGAAGGCATTAAGAACTTGGTTCTCTGAATTACAGAAAATCATGAATGAGAAGAAAAATGAAATGCAGCCTCTGCAGCAGGCATTGGGGAAATAATGGTCATGGTGGTATATAGTCATCAGATGAAGAGCTCTAAGATCGTGTATATCACTTTAACTGACGATTTTCATGGGTTTCATAAATGGGTTTTTTTTCATTGATGCTTTTTCTTAATGATTTCTACAGTATGTTTATCCTAGAGTGTGATGGTACAGGGAGTGGTATCTCGACAGCTCACTAACCAAAGGCTCTCAATGTTCTGAGGCTATGATTAATCATCTCTACATTATCAGATTTTCATGCTCCTTCTCTCTCAATGTCAGTTTCTTTTCGTTGTTGATTCTTGGACGACTCCTAAGGAAACTTTTCTGAACCAGGCTTCGTTTTTGCAGAGGGGAGATAGTTTAGACTGGTTGCTGGCATGCTGGTTCAGACTGGGGATGAGATCTCTATTATGGTCTTGACAAGGAGGCCACAAGTGTTGAAGAACATGTTGATCTTTGACTTGGCACTTTTGATGTTTCCCTGATAACCTATTGAAGAGGGTATCTTTAAAGTGAAGCCAGCTGCTGAAGACACTCACCTTGGTGGTGAGAATTTTCACAACAGATTGGTGGACCTCTTCGTTTAGGAGTTCAAGAGGAAAAACAAGGTGAGATCATCCTTTTCTTTACTTTTCTTTTTGATAAGCCAATTTCCATTTCTCATCCATACCTTGACTTTCACTAATTGTTGGATGTTGTGGCAGTGATGAATTGGTTTCAAACTTTTAAGCACAATCTGATGATATGTCTTGATTTCCAACCTCTGCTACTCATTCTTAACTACCATGTGATCTCTTGGTTTGATAGTTGGAAGTTGTAGCTTTAGTTTTAGTTGTCTTTTGATGTTGCTCTTTCTTCGCAGGAGAGATGCTTAGAGTGTTTAAAGACAACTTTGTTGACAAATCTAAAAAAGATAGTTGGAGTAAGAGGAACAAGGAGAAGAGATGCTTCAACATCCTTCTTTTCAACTGTTGTCCTGAATCATGGACAACTTAGTGATCTGGGGGTTGAGATTTTGAGCCAATATTTTTGTTTCGTTTTTAATGAACTATTTACTAACTTAAGTAAGATGGGTATGGATTGATTGAACATGTGATATTAATGAATGTAATTTGTAGAAATATATTCTCTTAGTGGTCACAATCTAATGCTGAGTAGATCAAAAGAATTAGATTTAGCTAAGTTTAAACATAACTCTTGTAACGGAAATTAATATGTCATGACTTAGGTTTTGTAAACAATTTTTATGATATGTACTTGGTGTATATCTAAATCTAATCTAATCTAATCTAAACAACTATTATATATACGTTCTCCTCCGAGACCCACCTCAATCCCTTTTTCCTGATTCCTGCGCACACTACGGAAGGCCTTTATGGTCTTTTTACTTTTAATCCAAGTCGGTGTCTTGCGATTAGTTTTATGTGTACATTGCTTTGAGGGACGGACTGTATGTCTTCACACCATGTGTTTGTAATATGTTATCTCAGTAGGAAATATATAATAATTGTTGTGTATTGAGATTTGAGAGAATTGAATTATGGGAATGTTGATATATGGCTTTTAGCCATCAGTTTTACAATAGTGGACTATGAAATCGAATTAAGACAAAACATGGTTATGCATGGTTGGTTAATCAAACTTTGTTCATATTATTTTTAGGTAAAGACGGGTACACTTTTAGAAGTATAGTATACTTCAAGTGATCTATCCGTTAGATATACTTCGATTAGTTTCGACCAATTTCAACGGTCAATAATATTTTCTATTAAATTGAACTTTAGATTTGGGTTTTGATAATCAGGGACCTAAACTTTATCCATTAGAGATTAGGGTATTTGATTTTATAAAACTATTAGTCCACATTTTACATTTATGAACTTAGCAAAGAGAACGTGCTCTTTATATAATACAAAAGTTTATATATGAAAAATTGTCAACATTCCTACTGGTATCCCATTATTTCAAAAAAAATTCTGATTTATATATTTTGCAAATTATGTGTTGGCACTAAGATTGCTCACTTACTAATTCATATACAAGATTTCAAAATGAGATAACTACTTACAAACCAAGAGAAATTGATTGTTGAGATCCATCAAACTTGATGAAAAATCATTACAAGCTTCTTCGAGTGATGCATTCTAAATATTTTCCATGTTTATTGATATTAACAATATGTGAGTTTTCTTCATTTATTTTCATGTTAGAATTTTTATCAAATGTATTTCTTAACTTGAAAATTTTATTTTATTGAATGTTTGATAATTGAAACCCATTGTATAAATATTGTGGATATTGTAGAGTGATGATATGGAAAATTGAAAGTATTGAAATGAGGAATTTCAATTAATCAAAGTTTCATTGTTTTACAGACAAGGAAGTGAACCTCCCTCATCGAAGGCAACCTCTAGAATTTTTGAATATATAGACAAGGAAAATTTATTTTTACTTAAGAGGTAATTCGTATACCAATATGAGGGGGAAACATGTGATTTTAACTTCATCACATATTAAGTAGTCCTCTATATAAGCATGTAAATTTCTGAGAGTGAGAAGTAAATTGAACTGTGATTTGATTATGTTTATTAAGTGTTGGTTCTCTTGAATGGGTTTGATTTTACTTTTAATTAAGCGTTTTGATTTTTTCAACAATTGAATAATTTGGTCTATTTTTTATTGTCAAATAGTTTTTACATAATAATTATTGTCATTTATTTTATTTACAAAATGCAACCGGCCAACGGGCGGGCCCAAATCTAGTAATTTATAACTATTTTCTATTCCAATTATTGTGTTTTCTAAAAATACTACACAACTCTAAACACGTCCTGTGACGTAACCACGGGTATTGATTCTAGTATACTATAACAGCTTGATAGCCTTGCTGAATTCGGAATCAAGAATTTGACTTGTGTGGACATTATTTGGTGGTGGTCGAGTGAAGAACTCCAGCTCAGATCGGAGAGCATTTGTGGGGTTTTCCTCGACTCCATTTGTTCCCGTGTGACATCGATACATTCCAGCACGGTCTCGATGAGAAAGAAGCATGTAAACGTGGAGAAATCTGGCCCATTGTGTGAAGGCCAGCCCGACCCAAGTTTCACCCATTTCAGATTTAACCCTTCAAACAAAATCCCTGCCACTCCGTATAATTCTTTTAGACAAGATTTTGGTGGTCGTTTGGAGAACAGGATTCAGGATATGGATTCATTGAATCCGTAGATTTTTATAGAAAGTTATGTTTTTTTGTTGCTTTCTGTATGGTATATTCTAGTTTTAGAGATTTCAAATCTCTAAAATCTGCGGATATCAAATATCTCATAATCAGAGAGATTCTATATTTTGATTCATGAGATTTTTTTTCTCCTAATTTTTCTCTACTTTTATTTATTTATCACATGAAATATATTTATCAACAAAGTTTTTAATATTTATTGAACCACTCTAATTTTTTATTAAGGATACAAATTTATTTGATATAAAATTAAATTTTTTATTTTAATTGAATGCTAAGAATCACAGTTACCAAACAATAAACATTTTAAAATCTGTTTTCAACAATCTAGAGAGTTAGAATCTTTAGATTGTTGACAATCTGTAGATTTAAGAATGCTACATAAAAAATGCTACATTTGGCAACATAACCATAATAATGACAAACGACTAATTACATCTTAGTACATAAACTTGTAACAAATATATGGTCAAGCGTATATGTATTGGGGTATCCTCCTCTTTGTTATCAAATATCCAATACTTCATAGTTCATGATCAATAGTAAAAGATGAAATAGCAAAAGTAAACATTAATGGGTGGTCTAGTTTAACAATGGAGACAAGAACATTAATCAGAACTCTGAGTTCGAACTTTGAATCAACAGAAATCTAAACAAAATAATTGATCGTTTCTCTCACTTTATTCTTTATTGTACCATACCAATAGAATTTGTTATAATCCTATACGATTTTTCCGATATCCACTAAAATTAAAAGACAAGAAAACAAATCCTTTTGCATTCCACTTTCAATTACAACTTCGTTCTCAACACCAAATCTTTCCAACTACAAAAGCTTCTCCTCCCCTTCGTCTTTTCCTTTCTTGGAACTCAATGGAATCAAACCCTTTTCTCTGCAAGTATCCACAGCTCCTCGAAACATTTCCTCTAATCCATACTTGAACTCGAACCCCAACTTCTTCAGCTTCTCCGATGAGAACTTCACTTTCTTCAATTCGCCTCGATCGATGCCCTCAAACCTACGACACCACGCCGTCGTTTCACAACACAACGAGCTAAATGTTGGAAATCAAGTAGCTAGGTAGTACTATTAATTACCTCGACGGGATTTCATACTCCGGATATTTTTCTTCGAGTAACTCGGCAAGCTCGTAAATGTTGATGTCGTCGCTGTTGCAGATGTAACGCCCCTCAGCGTTCGGATGCTCGAACAGAAAGATATGAGACATGCAGAGGTCGTCCAGGTGCACGAAGTGACCTTGCTCTATTATCGAATAATGTGGTTTGTATCCTGTTGGTTTGGAGGCCCAAAAACAATTGCTAAGGATTTGTTTCCACTTGGAGAAATCTTCTTATTAAGAAATAAAAAGGTGATTAAGGATCAAAACAGGTAATTTATCTCTACTATCTACCTACCTACCTGTAATTAGGGAGAGTGCAGTGATAAGGCTGGGAGGCATGGACTGCATAATGAATGGACCAACCACCAAAGTTGGTATGATGCTAATGAAATCCAAGTCGTTCTCCTTAGCAAATTTCCACGCCTCTTTCTCTGCCAAGATCTTGGACACGAAATACATCTGTGGGTTTGCACCAACAAACCAGATTAGCTAGGTTATCAATCAAATCAATCCACAACAATTAAAACGGATAAAAGATAAACTTGAGGGAAATCAAATACCCATCCGGTCATTTTGACGCGCTGGATGAACTCCAAATCGCTCCAATTGTTCTCGTCGTAGATGAGCTTCGGGTGCTCTTCCGCGTCCACGGTGCCGGCGGATGAAGTGAACACTATTCTCCTCACGGTCCGGGCCTTGGCGCAGGCCTTCATGATGTCCAGTACGCCGTCCACCGTGGGCTTTATCACCTCATTCTGGCCCAACAACAACAACAACAACAACAACAACAACAACAAAAATAAACACCTTGATCAGTATGAGCTTATAGAACTCAATAATTTATGCATATGTATTGTTGCATTACTTCGGGGTCGGGGGAATCGAAATCCATGGGAGTGGCGACGTGGAAGACGCCGGAGCAGCCGTGGACGGCGTCGTCGAAGCTGCCGGGGATGGAAAGGTCGGATTTCCATAACGTCAAGTGGGTGTTTGCGTTTGGCAGCTCCACCAGATGCTTCACTTTCCTCTCATCGCCTAATAATAATATACGATACACAAAAAAAAAAGTTAAAAGAAAACTCAGTATAGTCGGATGATCCGGTTCATTAGCACTGGTATGATATGAGTCAATTAGTAACCATGGAGAAGGAATGTAGGTTAATTACTTACTGGGATCGCGAACGGTGGCTCGAACCGTATAGCCTTGCTCGAGCAACCTCATGGTGAGCCATGACCCGATGAACCCAGATGCACCGGTTACACAAACCGTCTTCACTTCCCCTTCAGCACCCATAACAACGGGGGACAATTTACTTACTTGTCAGATAAATATTGCTGGGTTTATTTTTTTACCACTCCTGAATTTGTTGTTGGATTCTTCTTTTGTTGAGTTGGAGCCCCGTTTTATACAAAGGAGGGAAAATGGGTCGTGATTTCTTTTGGCCAAATATTCTATCTACCAAACACTTGAGAAGAACAGCTAAGCCATGTCACCAACCGACAGTCATTGCAACGTGACGTGGTGGCTGCAGAAATGCAAAACTTAGCTACCCTTGAACGTAAAATAAGATTGGGAGAGACATTTTTTTTTTTTGCCTCTCCTCATGTTGATGAGTCATGTGTAATCTCCTAAGTAAGTATTGATGGCCATTTTTGAGCAATTCTCCTGTTCCTTCCATTTCGCCATACTTGATTTCCTTATACATATTTCTTTCCTAGTTGTTTTACCGACCATTGTTCTTCCATCCGTTCAAAAATTCAATGAGAAAGTGAAACAAATTTAAAATGAAATAAATACATGCGTTTTGCATGGATTCGGTTTCACATGATTTTCTTTGCATTTCATAGGGTTTTGAATTAGGGCTGGCTATTTGGTCCGGGTTTTTTTGGTTTTATCCAAAACCAAACCGTATAACCCGGATCTAGACCGTACCGGGACCGGATAGTAAACAATCAAATCCAATCTTTGGGCTTAGATTTGACGTAAAAAAAACCATTCGGGACCGGATCGAAAACTGGATAAAGACCGGATAAGAGAGCTCAACACCCAAAACTTAAAGGTAATTTGCATAAACGGTCACAAATCTTTGCACTTAGTACAAAACTTAACCAATTCCTCACCCTTTCAGGCCTTAGGCCACTCAAATCCCCACAAGATCGATATAAAATCAAGATCGAATTGGGACCGAACAGAGTCAAGATCGAACTGGATCAAGACTGGACTGTATCCAATCCAATCTTTGATCCTTATATTTTAAAAAAAAACCGGACGGGACCAAGCAGAATGTTACTTTTGTATATAAGGAGATCAATATGGAATGGAGGTTACCATTAGGGGTGGGCATTAGGTTCGGTTTTACCGAACCGAATAAAAACCGACCGAATCCGAAATATTTGTTGTTAGGTTCGAAATTCTGCTGCAAATAGGAGACATTTCGGAAATCAGGTTCGTTTGAACCGAACCGAAATTCCGAAAAACCGACCGAAATTCCGAATAGTTGAACCCAAGCCCCAGCCGTTGGATTGGGCTGCCTGCTCCAATACTGAAGGCCTGCTCCGCCAGGCCCAGCCCGATACTGAAGGCCTGCTCCGCCAGGCCCAGCCCACTGCGCAGTACCCTAGTCCCGACCCCAGCCCTAGCCCAGCCACCGTCGTGTTCGTGAGTCATCTTCGCTGCGAGGTGCGAGGCTGCTGACGAAATCGCGAGAGAAGGCAGCGCAGCACTGACTGACGAAATCGCGAGAAGGCAGGATTGGGCTGCCTGCTCCAATACTGAAGGCCTGCTCCGCCAGGCCCAGCCCGATACTGAAGGCCTGCTCCGTCAGGCCCAGCCCACTGCGCAGTACCCTAGTCCCGACCCCAGCCCTAGCCCAGCCACCGTCGTGTTCGTGAGTCGTCTTCGCTGCGAGGTGCGAGGCTGCTGACGAAATCGCGAGAGAAGGCAGCGCAGCACTGACTGACGAAATCGCGAGAAGGCAGCGCCGGCAGAGGGAACGTTCGATTCCGGCCTCCGAGTTCCGACGCCTCCTCCACAGCTCCACTGCCCGAGCCCCGAGCACGGCGACGTCAACACCCCTCAATCTCACTGCTCGTGCTCGATCCTGCTCGCCCCCCTCTCGCAATCCACCGGCTGCCGAGTCTCTACTGCCCGAGCCCCGAGCACGGCGACGTCAACACTCAATAGGCACGGCTCGGCGCTCGACCTTCCTCAACCTCACTGCTCGTCGCTCGATTCTGCTCGCCCCCCTCTCGCAATCCACCGGCTGCCGAGGTCATGTCAAATTTTCACAAAAAAAAAAAAAAGCAGGCAAAAAGGGGGCAGCAGAGGTATTTCGGTTTGAGCATCCGAACCGAACCGAACCGAACCGAGTTGTGATTCGATTCGGTCGAACCGAACCGAATTACAGCTTGGTTCGAATTCGGTCGGGGCTATGGAAAGTTCGGAAATTCGGGATAACCTTATTCGGTTCGGTTTGAACCGAACGCCCACCCCTAGTTACCATTACTATTTTAGTATTTACTAATTCGTCAATTGACTCATCACCTTCACCTATTTACGGGGTTCCTCTCCGGTTGGGCCTTGTGAATTCTGCTCCGTGGGTCAAATGGACCACACAAGAAGTGCAGAGTGTAGACCGCTACCAGGGCCCAATAAGCTAACCAAATTTGTAAATGATGTAGTTGGGCCGATAGTCCATGAGCGTGAGTGGGACTGGGATGTCAGAAGGGAAGGTGGCGCATTTCCCGCCGGCAAACCGACCGTCCCCTCCACCGCCCTCGGTGAGAAAAAGAGTTGGGTCGGCCTCGGCCACTTAATTTTGAGGCTTCTTTTCATTCCCCAACGTCGACTTTAATACCTGAAAATAAGGAAGGAAAAATAATAAATCCATTGATATTTGATAGCAGCAGAGAGAGAGAGAGAGAGAGAGAGAGAGAGAGAGAGAGAGAGAGAGAGCGAAGTCAGAGGGAGAAACAGAGGACAACGTACGTGGACATGGACGTGGGGGAAGAAGAAGAAGAACACCATCCTCTGGATCTGAACTGCATGCAGTTGCTTTTTAAAAATTGAGATGAAACTGTTCACATGGCGGTCTACTGTTTTCCAGGGCCAACTTTTGTGGCGGAGGTGCATCCCTTTCCCCTGCCTGCAGCCTTTCTCTTCTTCTTCACGTGTCTGTCGTCGTTGCAGCAGCTTGTCTTCTCCCCAAACTTAATGCTAATCATCTCTCCACCCCTATAAACTAGCTAATGGATCAAGAAACTTTCTTCTTAACAGTGGTGCACAAGGAAGGTCTAGTAATCCACACAAGTTAAATGGCTTAATCTCACTAAAACACATAGCTGCCCGGTCAACTTACATTCGCGAGTTATAAACGTCAATCACAAAGTTCCGTTATTGAATTTCATGGTGACAATCTAAAAAATAGGAATTTTTTAATTCCAACTTTGGTAAGGGAAATCTTACAGCGCGAATAAATGTAATTTACAAATTCATACCATTATGTCGTCATAGCCAAGGTATTAGGGCTTTGGGCGAAATGTTGTTGGTGTGTACTTTGTGTTAGGTTGAGCCATGTCAGTACAAAGAACAGTATTTCTCCTACCCAAAAAAAGGTACAAGAACTGTATTAAGGAAGATTAATTAGAAACTTAATACAGAGTATCAATCTGCAGTAAATGAAAAACGGCGAAAGAAGTTAATACAAAGCTCATTGAATATACGTCAACAGTAAGGTTCTTTCCTTCCCTCCCACTCCAAACTAAAGTACACTAACCAGCTTTTCTTCTATACAAACCCACCCTGCAAACGGCACCTCGCCATTTCTAAACCCACGAACAATCCACCCACCATCGCCTTCGCATCCTTCTTTTACGCCCCTGCCTGCGATCACGAGAATCGAACAACACCCACAAAGCAAGAAAGGAAAATGAAGCGATTGGGAGCTCTGGTTTTGCTCGAGACTCTTCTTCTTGTTCTTCAGGGGAAGAAGGGGATTTCTGCCGGTGAAGATGGGTTCGTGAAGACCAATGGAGCCCAGTTCACGCTCGGCGGCGCCCCATTTTACGCCAATGGCTTCAACGCCTATTGGCTCATGTACGTAGCAGCCGACCCTTCTCCATCCGAGAGGCAGAAAGTCTCCACCTTGTTTCAGGAAGCCAGAGGGCACGGCCTCGCCATCGCCAGAACTTGGGCGTTCAACGATGGTACTCAAGATAGAGCTCTTCAGATCTCCCCTGGCCTCTACAGCGAGCAAACTTTTCAGGTTTTTTTTTTTTCTTGGACTCCCAATTCGATCTCTCTCCCATTGTGAAATTTCTTATCAATTCTTTTTTTCTGATGAAACAATGGCGTGCTCTGTTTTCGAAAGGCGTTGGATTTGGTGGTGTCTGAAGCGAAGAAGAACGGGATCAAGTTGATTCTGAGCTTGGTGAACAACTACGAGCATTACGGAGGGAAGAAGCAGTACGCCAATTGGGGGAGAAGTCAGGGCCAGTCGATTTCGTCGGACGACGATTTCTTCACCAACGCGGTGATCAAAGGGTTCTACAAGAATCACATCAAGACGGTTCTCACCCGCCGGAACACCATCACCGGCGTTGATTACAAGGACGAGCCGGCGATCATGGCTTGGGAGCTCATGAACGAACCCAGATGCACCTCGGATCCCTCCGGCAGAGCCATTCAGGTTTTTCCCCTTTTCTCAAACACCTGGTGGGCATTTTTTGGGTTCAAATACTTTAACCTTTTTTTTACAGGAATGGATAACGGAGATGGCTGCTTACCTAAAATCAATCGACGGGAACCACCTGTTGGAAGTCGGTCTAGAAGGGTTTTACGGGCAATCGGAATCTCAGAAGCAGCAGGACAACCCAAACTTCCAAGTGGGAACCGATTTCATCGCCAACAATCAGATCCCGGAAATCGATTTCGCCACGGTCCACTCTTACCCGGACCAATGGCTGCCAAGCTCCGACGACCGGAGCCAGCAGGATTTCTTAAACCGCTGGCTGCAAGTTCACATCCAGGATTCACAGAACGTTCTCCGGAAACCCGTTCTCTTCGCCGAGTTCGGAAAATCTCTGAGAACTGCGCCTGTAGAACAGAGGGATCGGCTGTTCGACACCGTCTACACCGCGATTTACTCGTCGGCCAGAGCTGGCGGCGCCGCCGCCGGCGGGATGTTCTGGCAGCTGTTCACCGAAGGAATGCACAATTTCGGAGATGGGTACGAGGTGGTTTTGAGCGAGAACGGGTCTACTGCTGGGATCATCGCTGATCAATCGAAGAAGCTCAACCGAATTCGGAGGCTTTATGTCGAGCTGAGGAACAGAGCAAGGTGGGCCGGCGGCAATGTCATTAGACACAATGGAATCGGAAATTGAGGGAAGAAGGCGTAGTGCTCATTTCGCTGGTGGGTTGTCTATAATTGATAGGTTTTGAAACAGATTATTCGTCCACTGAGAATCTTGAGAATGTATCGTTTGGATTAATTTTGCTTAATAAAATGAAATTGCGGGACTTGTAATTTGAAGACTAGATTATTTAACAAACAGAATGGAACTGAGTTCATCTCGGTTGAATAGCTAGTCCTAAAGGATGATCAGTCACACTGGGAAGAAACATTTCGGCAATGGGACTAAAGCCTGACGAAGCAATGCCGGGTCGAGGCGAGGTAGAAGGCCTACGGGTGGTCAATTTCGCTTTCCGAAGGTTAGCAACCTTCGGCAGTATGTTGACATCGCGACCGGTGTTTTCTGCAATCAGGTACCCTCGTGGTCTGTGAATAGGAACACCACCAGAGCCGGACTGTATCTTGTGGTTCAATGCAGTTAAACCGCACCAGTTGCGTATTATTATTCTAATGCTGCTGCAGCTAGGAATAGGGAAGCCTTTGAACCTAAATGATGGTTTCGTCTCTAATCGTTGCATTCTTCAGAATGACTGTGATCCCTGACCGGATATAGAACCCTTCATCTGGTCTTTCTGCTTCTTCAACACCCTGTGGAAGGTTGCACAATGGAAGTACCATTTCAGATACAACTCTAAAAGGAACGAAAAAATCCTTGATGAGTGAAGGAACAATCTTACGTCGGTGTTTGCAATGACTACATCTCTTCCAATTCTAGCATTCTTGTCAATTATGCAGTTTCTGGAAGCGACGAATAACAAAAATGTTAAGCTGGTTGAGCAATCATTCTAGCTGTAGAATAGGGGAAATGGAGTTTGGAAACATTACTTGATTTTGGTGTTTGGACCAACTCCGACAGGGACGTTTCCACTTGCTAGTGCAGAGGCGATTTCAGCTTCGGTTTGGTAGTAATCAGCACCCATCATCATAGTATCCTGCAAGACTTGCAGATACTGAGATGAAATGTTTCTTCGACAACTTAGAAGTAACGCAAGAAATACAGTGTGTAGCGCCTACCACGAGCTCGACACCACTTTCTAGACGAGAACGAATACCAACTATTGAGTGTTCCACGCTACAGTCTCTTAAGAAGCAGCCATGTGAGATTATGGCATTGACGATCTACATCAAGGGAAACAAATATGCCTAAGAAATCTACCTTAGAAATAGAGAAGAGGTTTAAAAGTTCATTATACTTCATACCTTGCATTCATCAACTTTAGTAGGCGGTAAGAATCTTGGTGATGTGTAGAATGGTGTCTTTGGATCGAAAAACCCAAACTTCGGAGGCTGCATGAGATGATATATACTTGTCAGTTTGCAGAATCAGTAGTAAATAGAGGAAAAACATAAAGAAAAAGGATACCAACCTGTTCTGTGAGGGCAAGATTGGCATCAAAGAAGGATTTGATTGTTCCAATGTCTTCCCAGTAGTCGTTGAACAAATAAGCCTTCAACAAGGTTAAACAAAATCAGCTAAAAAATCTTATGACATGAGAAAATTTCAGAAAATTGAAGACAACCGAGTTTCACCTGAACATTATGATCCTTGACAGCAGATGGGATAATTTCAGAGCCAAAATCATTGCACGAGGCATAGGTTGTGTTCAGAAGCTCCAGCAAGACATCAGTTCTGAACACATAAACACCCATTGATGCAATGTAAGGGTATCTCTTAGCTTCATCTTTTGGTAGGCCGAGAATGGTTGTATCAACTTGCTGCACCATAGAGTGAAATAGCTAATTATGCGAGAAGCTAATTACAAAAGCTAAGAGGAGAAGATATGAGATATGCTGTACTACTCTACCATTGCTTTCAGTTCACGGCCTTTAGGTTTCTCAGAGAATTGGACAATTCTCCCTATGTTGTCGATCTTCGTCAGTCCATAATCTGATGCTCGGCTGTAAACCACAAGGCGATTCATTTCATCAAATGCATGGCAGTAAATAACCATCTCAACTCAATAAGGGTTCTAAGCAATGACATGAAAGGAGAAAGGATGAAGGGCAAAGACCTGTCATCCATGGGCACACAAGAAACTGTGATATCAGCATTGGTATCGACATGCTTCTGCAAGAACACGACGGATTAAAAAACTCTCCAGACATCAGGGATCAACTTTTTTGCAGATTTGACCAGATGAAACTTTAGATTGAAATTACCTGCACAAAATCCATATAGTCCATGCGGTAGAGATGATCACCAGACAAGATTATAACGTGTTCCACATTTTTGTTCTTCGCATCCTGAATGGACAGCATGGAAGGATAAAGAATTACCATTAAGACACATTGAATCTCCAAACTTTAGATATAAGAATTGACAATTGATCACCACCTCAAAGACCCAGATGAACTGCCTCACAGCATCAGCAGTTCCTTGGAACCACCTCTTTCCTGTTTCTCCATTTGTTTGAGTAGCAGCAAGAACCTATAGCCATCTCGGAATCATACACATCACATCAATCATCATAATGTTTACTCAATTCTATTAACAGAATATGCTATGAACAATATTACCTCCACAAATCCATCTCCAAAGTTAACACCATTGCCAAGGTTATATGCACGGGCTAAGTGGCGATTAAGCGAGAAGGAATTGAACTGCGTTAACACGAATATCTTCTTTATACCGCTGTTGATGCAGTTGCTCATCGGAACATCAATAAGCCTATAACACCCCCCAATTGGTACCTGCAAGAGGGTGACAGATAAAATCTCGCTTACAACTCAAAAAATTCCCATCTTTCTGCAAAAACAGAATTCTTGGAGCCCATTTCTCACCGCAGGCTTCGCTCTTCTGCTAGTCAGAGGAAACAAGCGTGTACCAGCTCCCCCACCCAATATGATCGAAGCAACATTCTTCGGGTCGGCTTTCTTCGATTCAAACATCCGCATATCAAATGCCTAAAATCCATAACATGACCACTCGAATAAGACAGCGTACAGTTCTAAACTAAAGCACACAGCTTTTTTGATCGGCAATGATGTAAGTTAAGAAGCAAGATCACGATATCATAATTGTCATCACATTTGCTTACCATAGTTTCTTGATCAAGATCGGGTGTAAGAACAGAGTTGATAACTCCAGGCCTTGTCGATTTACAGCTCCTACTGTTAACCCCAGCGTTCTTCCGTGGTTGGGCTCTCAAATCTCTACACTTCTGGATACCCTTTAGACTCTCTCCCCAGAACAACGATCTCCCTCTGCTGATTCCATTACCTGATGCATTAGCAACAGTGGCATTCAACGAAGCACAAGCAGAATCCATTTCTGCACAACAAAACCAGCGGAAAAAGACAATGAAAAATGATTATATGGGGTTTTATTAAGGAATCTGCCATAAGGTAAAAAATAGAAACACTAAACAGCCTAAAATCATGCATGAGATTTAGGGGGGGAAATGAACCCATGTAGAAACTCACCCCCCAAATGACGGGGAAATCCGGCTGGGGCAGAAATGGTGTAAAGGAAAAACAACCGTTCAAAGCGGATAGTTAGGTAACCATATCTGTTGAGAGAAAGACTGAGGGAGTGAAGGGAAGACTAGAAATGAGGTGGGTTTTGAATGTGGAGCCGACTGCGCAATTGGATGAGTGGCATTTCCGTGATCGGGTGGACGCTACTGTAAGCAAGCGGCGTTGCTGTAGGGGCGGGCTTCTCTTCAGAGTTGTCTGGACTTGCTGCTTCGACGACGAAAGACTATTTTTATTTTTATTTTTCGAAATTTGATAATGTAATGGGGTGTATAGCTTATTGTTGTATAGTTTTTTTGGGAAACGTGTGATAAAAATAGCAAATTTTAGTATAAAAGAGACACGAATGATGTAACGAATCAAAATTCAACTTTATGAACCAAAATCAAGTACTTGTTACCTTGTGAAACAATATTGTTTCTGGTAATATGATGGGGTGGAGTAAGTTTTATAGAAACCAAATTCCAGAAAATCGAATAAAAAATCGCCTATCCCGCCGGTTTTCTGGAAATGAGCATCTCACAATCGTTGTTAGCTTTTATTCGGCACGTTGGCCGATTAATTTGCTTTATAAAACTTTCATCATGTCATCATTGTGCTTTCTAGTTTTTTGCCAAACCATGATAAAATCTAAAGAAATCAAGAATGAACAACCCGATTTGGGATAGGAACCACCGTTCCTGTATCACTAGAAAATGGTGGTAATCACAAACTCACCTGTCAAACTGGTTTGGATTGAGATTTTTATCGGGTACCAGGGAACCATGTGATTATAAATTAGACTTGATCAAAACGGGCCAAAACTTGAAATTCAGCCTGTTTGACCGACCCATGCCAAACTCTAATTATTCTTTACTTTTAAACTTTCTATTTGGCTAAATTACACATTTTGTCACTCAAATTATACAAATCTTTCACCTTTGCCACCCGAATTACTTTTCTTTCTTATTCGCCACTAACTTTACGAATCGTTTCACCGTTAGTCACCCGCCGTTACACTCCGTTAACTTTGTACTACATGGGAGTCAACTATACAGTTTGACCGTTAACTAGATGACGTGGAAATTTGAAAAAAAATTAAATTTATTTTTCCACGTCATCATTTCTTATTTATCATATTAATTATTTAATAAAAATTAATAAATGACAAAAAATAATATCTGCGTTTTCTACGTATGCAACCTTCCTTCCTTAACTGCTCCCTTCTCTGTTTTATGAATTATTAGGAGTTTTTGGTTAGTCTTTATCCGCTGTTTTCGTTCCCTGTCCAATTTCAACAATTGAAAATTCTAAACAACTTCATCAATCTCCAATGTCCCGATCCCTCACAATCTCAAGGCGCTTTACCCATTGGAGATTCTCTCCGTCGACGGACCGCGGACGCCACTTACCCCTACAATCGCCGGTTGTCTCGTCTTCATTCTCGCCTCCCGCGTAGTCCCCATCTTGCCTCGGGAGTTCTTCCAAATTGACACCCTCGACCTGGCCCCTCGCTTGCTGGGCAAGCTCCTGCACAGAGATGACGCCATTCTTCATATTATGGAGGTTACTTCTATTTTATTGATCAGAAATTGCATCCCCAACTGTTGGGTTTATGGGGTTTTATAGCATTAGAATTGATTGTTATTGCTCTAACAGGTAGAAGCTTACATACCTAATGATTCAGCCTGCCATGGTTGGGATTAATCCGAGAACAACTCCGCTGGTAGGATTCTTTCATCTCTCTATTTAGATAGAGATGAATCAAGCCACCGTGAGATCGTTTAGAAGCCATCAACTGCCCACTAGTGTTTTGATATCTCCGTTGCCGAAGCAAGCAAGCAGGGGAGGCAGAGTTCCTTGGTCAACAAGGGTTAGTTTGAGGAAGTTGAAGACCCTTTGCACAACCCCAGTCCGTAAGCACGACATGGAGAAAGCTTAGGAGCATATGATGGAGTTGCCGTTGTGGTCGGCGGCGGGGGAGAGGAGTAGCGGGAGTGTGATGGTGGTGGTGAGGGTCATTTATTAATTATTTATCATATTATTTTTTTGTCATTTATTAATTTTTATTAAATAATTAATATGATAAATTTGAAATGTTGATGTGGAAAAATTAATTATTTTTTTAATTTTTTCAAATTTCCACGTCATCTAATTAACGGTCAAACTTTACAGTTGACTGCCATGTAGGACAAAGTTAACGGAGTGTAACGGCGGGTGACTAACGGTGAAACGATTCGTAAAGTTAGTGGCGAATAAGAAAGAAAATTAATTCGGGTGGTAAAGGTGAAAGATTTTTATAATTTGAGTGACCAAACGTGTAATTTAGCCCTTTCTATTTGAAAATAAAAAATAATGAAAGAAAAGAGATGACTGCAATTCGCCATTTGCACATCACTGATACGGGAATAAAACTATAAAATTTCGAAAGGAAACTGAAAATGTTTAGGATCGTTTTAATGTTAAAAATAACCAGATAGATCTTTCTGTGTAGTTTTTTACTAACAAATACCAAACGATTCCCTATAATATACATTATAATTTAATCATTCTGATATCAAATAATTACATAATATATACTTGAAATGATAAAAATTGGACTAATTGGGTTGGTCGAGGTTGAACCATTGAATAACTTTAAAATACATTATATTTTATCCACTAAGATATAAAATAATAGCACAATATATATTATTATAGAGAAAATAGTTTGTTTTAGAATGGCAAACCCATGATGTTCATTTGTTTTTACTTGATGGGCAAATCCCATGCAGGTCAGACCCATTCAACTCTTTTATTTTATGATTAGCGGTTAGCCCATTAGAATCCATGCATTAGTTTATGATTATGCAAGAAAAAATAGCTTGTTTTATAATGGCAAACTCATAATGTTCATTTGTTTACTTGATGTGCAAATCTCGTGTAGGTCAGACTCATTCAACTCTTTTATTTTATTATTAGCGGTTTTTCCATTAGAATCCATGCATTAGTTTATTGTTAATTTTTTTTCTTTTTAGCAATAAAAAGGAGTATTGTTTTTGCCTTTTCATATATATTTTACCACCACAGAGAAATAAAATGACTTAAATAAAAAATTGACACTCCTGGACCCGTTTAAATCCGCATGCGTACGGTAAGTTGGCACATTCCACAGAGGAAAAAGAAAAAAAAATTGACACTCTCTATTCTACCCTTCCTACAAACGCTCTTGGAGCAGGAAATTTGAAATGGGGAAAGGGTTTTTTTCCTCTCTACGATAATATGTTTTTAATTTAAAAAGATATAACAAATGTACTAAGTGTGATTGGTTATGCTCTTTGCTTTTCTTTAAAGTGGGCACGGTTCGAATCCTAGTAAGTGTCTTTTTAATGAATATAAAAAAGTAATTGTGAAGACCAAAATGTCATTCCTACTTTCACTCTGAATGCAGAAATTTGAAATGAGACTTCAAATTTTATCATTTGGCTTTTATTTATTGTGTAGATTTTTTTGACAAATTAGTACTAATGGTTTTTGTTGCCTACGCTCCGCGCCAGGATGGATATTCAAAATAAATGTACATTTAAAGGCTACAAAATTATCAAATTGTACAAAAAAAATAAGTAGAAGTAGGTTCAGATGAATTAATGGAGTTTGCAATTATCACAAAGGGTCAGGGGTTTACACGCCTTGAACTTCCTAATTATCATATTGGTCACAACACCACTCAATCTACAATTAAGATACAACACAATAACTCTTGAGTGTCCAAATGCTCCAGATTTGCAAAAAAGGTGCAGACTTCTCACTTTGTAGATCACCAAACAAAAAGGGGGCAAGAGTTAGTTAATATAGACCGCAACTAAACATGGGGAGAGGACAATGAATAAGTTGGTGAGCAAGGTCAATAAAAATTAATGAAGATTACTATACAAAAATTGGAGATGACGGACATTAATAAAACAAGCGGTTATCACCATATAAAAGCCTAGAAGATTATGGTAATTGATAACTTCCAAGCTCCGAATCTACCAAAAACAGCTCAAATAAAGATACACAACTATCAGGAAATACTAGCAGTGTTATTAAAGCCGAGCCGAGCCGCTCGGCCCGACCGGTAAAACTGCCACCCAGTCACAAAATAGGCTCAGAACAGTCTAAAAGCCGCTCCGGTTTTATATAGCGGTTAGCGAGCGGCCGAGGAGGTTAGCCATTCGAGCCGATCGAGCCGCTCGTCCGGTTTTTGCCATTCAACCACTAAATTTAATTAAAAAAATTATAGAAAATTGAAAATTAAAAAAAAAACCAAAAACGTCGGGCTCTCAAATTGAATCTTTATTTCCATTTCACAATTTCGAAAGAAAGAGATGAGCTCTGATTAAGAAATGTCCACTATTTATACTGATAACGTTTATTAGGTACCGGTTCTCTAATGGTTTTTAAACGGTCTAATGCCGGTTGGACCACTGAAGTGCGAGCCGTTCGCATTACCGGGTCATGCTCCGGTTCGGTTCTGACAACATTGGGAAATAGAATATATTTGATGAAAAAGCTAAGTGCAATGCAGTCAAAATCGGAATTTTAAATAAAATAAAAAATGAGGTAGAATCGTAATCGTAGATTAAAATCATAAAATCGTAAGATTTTAAGGTTCATATTAAAATATACACTTAAAATACCATATTGTAAAAAAAATGCATATCTTGAATAACAATCAACCACATTAAACATATTTATTTCCCAAGTAAGTTTATTGGGTAAATAATAAATACAATTAAATCCATATATTTATTCTTGTACATAATATAAACACACAAATAAGCAACTTGATACCTCATAGAAATTACTTAATTAATAGTTACGAATAAAAAATCACATAAGATCATTAGGATCAACATTAACATCACTCAATGGCAGATTTAGGGGGTGGCCACCCCGAGCCCGGCCCAGCCCTCCTCTAGATTCGAAGTTAGAATCATCCTTATAAATTTGTCGATTTTAGTCATCCAGCCTAGTGTTATTTTATAGTATGATTGTGTATAACAAAAAAAATGATTCAGACGAATATTTTCAAACCACTACTCTAAATTTAGCCTATAAATTCTAGCCCCAAAGGTTTTTTGTCTAAAAAAATAATAAAAACTAAAATTCTAAAGTCTAGAGCGTAAAGCGTAAAGCGTAAAGCGTAAAAAACTAAAAGAACTATGAGGTTTGTTTCCTTGAAAATTTACTAGAGGGGCGTAATGGATATAGGGATGGATACACGGTGCACATAGATTAGACAATTGATTTGTCTAGTGTTGATACTGCCCGTTTCAACATCTACCACGAAGAGAACCTTTTCAACAATGAAACATGTGAAAACTGATTTGTGCAACAAAATGAGCGATGGATTCCTCGCAGATTACTCAAGTATTTTATTTGAAACATAGTTGGTATGGATGTGGACTCTATTATTGATACATTCGTTAAATTAAAAGACTATCGTGTACAATTGACGTTGTAAGCAATAATTGTAATCACATTTTTTTTTACGATATCGAATTTTCTAATGAAATGCGACCCAGTGCTCTACTGTGTTCTGGATCCGCCACTGACATCACTTACACATCATCGTCATCATCCTCACCTTCACCCTCCCCTCATCCTTGTCTATTTGCTTGAGGATTAATATCATTACTCTTAGGATCAATTGAAGTACTTTCACCATTAACCATATTTCCTTAACCACCATCATTTGACAAAGATAACTAGTTGATTGATGCATTCCCTTCTTAATTGATAAAAGGTCGGGGTTAGTGGTTATGAAGGATTGAGAGATGAACGAAAGCTTGCAATGGAATGGAGGTTTGGATGATGTCGTTGATGGAAGAAGTTGGGCGTAGACGTGTGAAAGAAGAAGATACAAGGAAGAGAATGAAAATAAATTGAGGGTTGTCTATCAAGTTAGGGTTGTGTTGTTCATTATGTTGGGTCGGGGGAAGGAAACTTGACTTGGTTCATGTGAAAAAATCGACTTAACCAGACTAATATTGCTCCAATTTATTTGAATCTTGAAATCGTACAAAATCGTAGATTTTAAGGATTTAAAAGTTTCAAATCGGGATTTTATGGGATTTTAAGGTTCAAAGATTTTACAGTAAAATCAGGATCGGAACTCATAGGTAAGATCGTAAAATCGTAAGATTTTAAGATTAAAATCGGGATTTTGACTACATTGCTAAGTGCACTATTTTGTAACATAGCTCGAGTTTTGCAAAACTACAGGAATAATGAATTCATTCAATCCTAATCATAACCCAAAACAAAATGCGTCACAAATAGGATATATATACCAGGATGCTTTTGACATACCCGAGCTATTGGAAGCACCACACTGCACAGTGTAAATTATAAATAATAATCACAATCCACAAGGGAAATCTAGACCTAGTGATGGAAAGGCGTAGTTTAGGTTTGTAAAGAATACACTTTATCGAAGCAAGGCATTTAGATCTAAGTAACAGAAAGTTCGATACCAAACAAACCTTTCAAAATCAAAGGGCAACTGAAACTACAATAATCAGCTCGGGGAAGCAGCGAGGCTGGCTACCATTTTTGCAGATACCAACAAAGTAAATGTCAAAATCTGCAATAAATGGTTATAAGAATGGTTACACAGAGTTCACGCAGTCGTTCGGATGGAAAACACCACTGTGACCAAGAAGGAAAACACAAGAACCTGAATTTTAAAGACGTAAGGAAATTATGTATACCAGGGCAGAAAAGTTAAGCAAGCTCGAATCATTAGCATCTGCACAAGTGTTCAAAACCGCACAAAAAGGTTAGAAAGAACCGGCAAAGAGAAGACAACAGAGACAAAATAATAGGCTACCAAGAAACCAACACCATGGCAGTAGCTTTTCTTGCCCAGATATGCTTGCTACATGTCGAGCAAATCCCATATGTAAACCCAACAACCCATGAATCAGAGCAAGTCAACAGCAAACATAAAGTGCAAAGAATTGGAGAAGGGAGACTATGGATAATACCTCAGCAGTTCAACGACTGGGGATGTGGTTTTTCTTCCAAGCCCATATAAAGCTTCGAAATCCGCCATTTGAGCACTCTAGAACTCCAAACAAACCTTAACTTGCTTGATTTTTCCTGATATTAGACGAACACCCCAGGCCTAGGAAATCCTTACAAAAAAAGTCGAACCACAGAGTCTCCTTGAAAAAGAGATTAAATGGACCCTTCCGAAGCAGGAGAGCTAGAACCCATGAAAAGAAATTAAATTATAAACACGCGAGTGAGTGAGAATGATCACCTTACCCAAAACGATGATCTGTGGATCTGATTCTTCTCCCAAATCTCACTAAACGCCTCATATCCCCGACTCAATCAGCCTGAAATTCCAGTCGTCTTCTAGCAAGGGATGGAAGAAAACCGGATAAATCAAATAGCTGGCATTATAAAAAAACTGAAGAAAAAGAAAAGAGAAGATTGCGAACTCATCTGGCTTGGAAATGTCTCTGCCGGACGCAGGAGGAATTACAATCCCACATATAACATCTTTGTTGCAGTCAGCCCGCCATTCTACCAGTGTCGCATTCATCCAGCTCGAGCACCACCGAGAGACCTATGAGAACAAACAACCAAAACAGAGAGGAAATTGTCACAATTCAAAGAATGAAGAAGACATGGGAGAGAAACAGAATAATTTTAGAAGAGAAAGAAAGAAGTTATGAAAGGGAATAGAAAGAGAGCGGATAAGAGAGTCGAGAGAGTAAAAAGAAAGAGGAGAGCTCTTACCTTGCCCACTCTCTCTTGTCAAATCGGTGGGATTGTGATGATTAGAGTCAAGATAGTGTATTGCTTGTGTCAGTGGTACTTTTGGTAAGAACAAAATTGAAACAAAAATTATGTGGTGAAAAAACAGCCACGATCACACCCCTTGTCATTTGTCAATCTCTTTGTACTGATAGCCCCCTCACTCTGTCTCTGAGCGACGCCAATCCTCTCGTATCTCGATCTTGAGAACCAAACCCAGCCCCCAAGATACAACTGCTCCATCTAGTCATCAACGCGGGGATCGGTCATTGGAATGCAACCAAGTTCCAACCAGGGCCACCCACATGAACCATAAAGATTTAGCAAACCGTATGTCCAATCAGCAGTCCAAAGAGAACTGACTCATTAGAAACCAATTGGGGAACACCATGCACCGCCCACACCCGAGCAGCGGCGGATCCAGAACACAGAAGAGCACTGTGCCGCATTTCATTAGAAAATTAGAACTGTAAAAAAAATATAATGATTATAGTTCTTTGCAATGTAAATTGTACACAACTGTATTTTAATTTAGGGAATGCATCAATAATGAAGTCTACATCCATACCAATAGTATACACTGTTTCAAATAAAATACTTGAGCAATCGGCGAGAAATTCATTGCTCATTTTGTTGAGCAAATCAGTTCTCACATGTTTCATTGTTAAAAAGGTTCTCTTCGTAGTAGCTGTTGAAACGAGCAGCATCAACACTAGGTAAATCAATCGACTAATCAATTTACATTGTGTGTCCATCTCTGCACACCAGCTGCTTTAGTAAATTTGTAAGGGAACAAACCTCATATTTCTTTTAGTCTTTTACGTTTTTAACTTTTTAGAATTTTAGGTTTCATTGTTTTTTAAAGACGCATAATCTTTGGGGCTAAAATTTCTAGGCTAAATTTAGAATAGTGATTTGAATATGTTCAACTTGATAATTTTTCTAGTTAAACCCAATCTTATCATAGAATAACACTGGATTGAATGTCTAAAATCAAAAATTTCATAAGGACTATAGTAACTACGGATCCAGAGGAGGGCTGGGCCGGGGCCTGGGGTGGCCACCCCTGGATCCGCCAATGCACCCGAGTCCACTCCAAGCTATAACAGTAAACATGAGTCTAAAGGCACAGTAAAAGCAGTCTAGTGAAATAGTAAATGAGATGTTGGGGTTTTTATTTCTTTCAATATTTAACAAATATATGATTTTGCTATTGTTTTTTCGTTTAAAATTTTAATATCTCCGTTAGAAATTCGATCAAATTAGTTAGAATTTTTTTTTATAATGCTTCGTCATATATGACACTTTATTGAGATGAAATAGTTGTTGATTCGAAAAGCATAACATGAATTTCAAACATACGTGACAAGTAAATTATAAAAAAAAACGTGCTTCAATTAGTAACGAATTTTGACAAAATTAATATTGGAACAAGAAACGGATAAACAATTAATATAGGGAGTTGTTGGATTATATACCCACCGAAGCTATTATTTAATAAAAAAAATTAAAGAAATTGGCATCAATTATGCCCGTCGGTTTTAATTTGAGGTAGCAGTGTTTTGCAGCCAATTTCGGTCGATCAAAACGAGTTTCTGCAACCTGTTCGGGAACAACGGCAACGGGCTTAAATGGCCCAAATGAATCGTGAACTTAAGCCCATACAGAAAACAGAGACAAGATGCCCAAAGATAGTCCATAAAGCCCAATGACCACTAAGAAGATCACCTCATCTTCTTCACCAGCCACATCATCGTCCCCTCCTCCACCCACAAGCTGCTTCACTGCTTCGAGCTTTCGCCTCTCCTCTTCTCCAAACACAGATGGCGCAAGTACTGACCAACGCTTTCCTCCAAATCAAATCCATCTCTCCTCCGCTGCTCTCCGCCACAAAGGTACCGCCCGAATTACTTCTTCTCTGCGGCGGTTCCATTTTTGGGGGAATTTTCATTCAATGCTTCCCGAAATTTACAGGCGAAGGCTGTGGCCGGAAGGAATAGCGGAGGATGCGGAGGTCTGCAGGTAACGTGCCGGAAGAAGGAGATACACCCGGAGTTCCACACGGACTCCAAAGTGTACTGCAACGGGGAGCTGGTGATGACCACCGGCGGGACACAGGAGGAGTACAACATTGACGTTTGGTCCGGCAACCACCCTTTCTACCTGGGGAACCGCTCCGGCGTGCTTGTGGACGCGGACCAGGTCGAGAAGTTCCGGAAGAAGTTCGGGGAGCTGACGCAGCTTATGCAGATCCCTGTGCTCAAGGGCGAGATTGTTTTGCCCAGCAGGAAGAAATCCGGAAAGGGCAAGAAGAAGTAGAAAGAACAGTGAACAACTCGCAGCTGGTGTATGTAGGTTTCAGATTGGTGTAATTGGGTTCTCTGTTCAGTTTGAGAATTGTGAAGTACAATTTGCCCCAACATGAAATTGCAGATAATGTGTTCGATAAAATGTCCCAGTAAGTATTGCACTTCAGAGCTGTTTCTTCAATCGAGCTGAATATTCTTTCAATCCTCCTAGCGTTCATGGCGGATTCGATTCTGAGCATTTTTGGGTGGCATATAGAGAAAAGAGACTATCTTTTAGCATAATTCATTCTCACACTGTATTTGGATATAGTTGAGAGCCTCTACAGATTTGTCTATGGTCTAATACATGCCATGGATGGCTTATTTAAGGAAACATGAAACATCAGCAGCAGCAGCAGCAGGCAGCATATGTTGAACTTTTGATTTCAGCATTTGATATAGCAGAAGCAAGCAAATCCAGGGAACTGTGCATGACAAGCTCCACTAAATGCCTTTTTCCAGTTCTTGCATTGTCGATTTGCAGTTGCCAGAGTTATGCATAATTCCATTGAATTCAAGTTGAGCCTGTGGGAGTCTTAAGAGTAGATGTCAGATGGGAAGTCGTGTTAATTTTAGGTCTGAATCTCACCAGTTGAAACTAAGTGGAAGAGGAATAGGGTGATCAGGGCAAGAGCATCCTTAGCCATGCCTGCTTTTACTATGATGGAGTCTCATATTTCGAGAGCCAGTGTTGTGTTGTGTTGTGTTGTGAATTGTGACTATCATAAGGACTCAAGTCCAAGTGGTGTAGATGCAAAAGGGTCAGCTTTCCATGGAAGAAGATAACAAGCTAGCTACTGTAATATGGTTTGCCTTTGGATTAAAACGATGACAGAGCAGGGAAAGCTTATCTGCAACTGAGGCAAGCTTCACACTGAGATTCGTAGGTGGGTTTGGCACCATCTTTTATCCAACCACTATTGTTCAGCACTTCAGCAGCTGACGTGAAATTGTGAATTTAGTTCAAGTTTTCTGTCAGCAGTTTCACCGGATTACTTGGTACGACCGGTAATTTAGGACAAATCATTTGGCTTCTGTTGATCTCAAATGTGAAGCTAATTTGAAGCTATATAAGGACTAAAGTAAACAAAACGCCACCATCTTCGGTGGAGGGATTGTTAAAATACAGGAATTCGTCCATGTGCGAACATATAGATTTGATGACATTATCATTGCCTCTTAAAACATTGTCTGAGCGGGAATTTTTATGCACATATGAAATTGAATCTATGTTACGATTCCATGACTACAACTAGAAATGAACATTTGCATTAAGTCTCTGATGGTACTGTTATGACCAACGTTCTAGAGAGAAAAGTAAAATTTGTGAAGTGATTTGCCTGTTGAATTGTCAGTCTTTTTCTAGAAAAATGTTTCAGAAAATGTCTCTGATGTTACTGTTATGACCAACGTTCCAGAAAAACGTTCTAAAGAGAAAAGTAAAACTTGTAAAGTGATTTACCTGTTGAATTGCCCTTATGAAGCTTCCCACGATCTTTACTTTGTATATCTCTTGCGACTCGACTGCATAGGTGCTTTCAAACTACATTCCCCTAGTAGCAAATCTTAAGCATCCCTGCTGTACGTGGGCACCTGGCCGTGCCGCCCACGGGCTAGCACGGCACGGCACGGTTAGAGCACGACACGAGCACGAAATAAATGGGCTAGCCCGACACGAGCACGAATAATTTATGGGCAGTGCCGGGCCTAAACGTCATGAGCACGGGCACGAGCACGACACAATATATAACTGGGCCGTGTCGGGCCTAATATTTTCGAGACTTTATTAAGTATAAGAACGAACATGGCACGAAAATAATATTTATTTGATAGAAAATAAGTATAAAAAGAATTATAGGTTCAAATATTACAAAACACATGTAGAAAAATAATTATTTGTTGTTGTTAGAAGTGTCATAAAGATATATATGTAATTACTAATATAAGTAAAAATGGACAAAGAATTAAACAAAGCCAAATCACACTCGCTATACTTTCAATTTTCTCTCCCCCCCCCTCTATTTGTTACTTTTCTCAAACATTATTGGTTAATACTATCTTCCCCGGTCCAATTTTCACCTTCTTATTCATTCTCTCTTTTGTTTTCGTCATTTTCATTAAACACGAATACGAGCATGGCACGAGCACGAATAGGCACGGCACGATTTGAACCGTGCCCGGGCCTGGGTCGGGCCTAGCAAATTTGACAAATGGGCTTGCATGGCACGACACGAAAACTGACGGGCCGTGCCAAGCACGACACGAAATAAATGGGCCCGAAGCGTGCCCGTGCCGTGCCGGCCCAAGCACGGCCCAACGCCTATATACAAATCCCTGCGCACCTTGACACGTCACCATGTCATAGCAAATTGCAGTCCTAATGAAAAAGAAAAAGAGCACAAATAGATCAGGCCTGGATCCAACCAAAAGGGAAGGGAATGCCACAATCCTAATAAATTGCAATTTGAAGAGAAGATGACACTCGATGATTTAAATATAGTTAGAAAATCAAAACAGAAATATAGATATCAAAATCAAAGAGACTTAGATCGATAGGTCGAGAAAGAGATGCACAAGCTTAGGCTCCTAGTTGTCATGAAATCGCCGTCATCACACATCAACTCATTTGGGCTACTCGTCACATTCGTAATGACAGTAGATATGATCTATATTTATAAATTGGCCCGACTTTCAATAATATTTTCTGCTAAAATACTGAAAAAAGTTAAACGCAAGTTGTTTCATCTACAAACGGGGCCTACATACACGGTAAAACATCGTTTGCTAAGTGTTAGGGGAAGTTGGGGTTTTCTTTTTTAAATTATGTTCAACCTTTGCATAATCTTGGTGGAAAGGTAGCAATTAGTCAAAGAAAATGACGTATGGACTCAAATAATTAAGTAAGTGAAATAATTGAGGGTGAAAATGTGAAAGAAGAACCTTTAATTCATCATCTGCCTGCCAACCCCCCTAAAGCAATGTTAGATAAAGCTATGCTAAGATTTAAGGATAATAATTTGCTTTCACCCCCACTTCCTTTAGTTTATAAGGAAAATAGCGCAAGTGTAGGAATAGTCCGAGTTCATAAGTAATTATCCACAATTGTATTTTCACCTAATGGAGTCTTAATTAGGTACATGATGACCCCATAGAGATAATTTGTACTATATAATAGTAATAATAAGAATATTAGGAAGAAAGGAAAACAAATTAGGTAAGGTAAATGGATATAATTGAAGATATGCATCACCCTAATTTACCTACTCAATTAAACATTTGAGCACTGGGCTTAATTTATGTTAATTAGCCGTGTTTGGAATAATTCATCATAGCAATTAATTAATTAGTTTATTGCTAAACATGGAATGACCGTTCAAACTAGGTTGTTGATTACCGGTAAGTTCCTCCCCCCGACAAGATTTCATCTAAAGATCCTCTCTTCTATACATCACCTATGTATGTCGCATAGTGTGATTAGAATAAGACTAAGTTTCGGTTAACCGTGTGAGAAGAAATATTTTGACAAGATAAATCTGTGATGCCTAAAAGCGGATGACTCGCGACTTTCTACTCTTTCGTGTGTAGCGGCGGATACAGAATAGGGTAGAGTTCTGGGCCACATTTGGAAAGATTGGCCGAGAGGACATGGCCATAACTTGTCGAAACGAATACCTATAATAAAAAATTAACAAGTACTATACTAGTTCTGAATCCAGAGCAGGGTTGTGGCGCCGTGGCTAGGGGGCAGGCCCCCTGAATCCACCTTCGTGTGCCTTCGTGTTTGCGAATATGCTCCATCACCATAACAGAGTTGAGAGGCATAGTAAATAACCTTTTGGTTGGTTTGGAATGTCGGTTATAGATGGGTATATGGACAATTTGATTCACACTACGATGTTCAGTTACTACGTACAGAGCTCAAACGATAGCAATCATCAGCATATATACAACAACAATCCTTTAGTTTTCATGAGTTGTTGTATAG
The DNA here is from genome assembly GCA_964030455.1 of Linum trigynum. Taxonomy (NCBI): domain Eukaryota; kingdom Viridiplantae; phylum Streptophyta; class Magnoliopsida; order Malpighiales; family Linaceae; genus Linum; species Linum trigynum. The sequence continues at coordinate 53,079,974 of OZ034817.1, read as the reverse complement.
AAACTGGAGAGAGGATAATAAATGTGTGGACTGTCTTGTTAGTTTCGTGCATTTTTTTTGTTCTACATGCTATTCGTTCCAATGCTTTTCTAATGGTTAGTTGACTTTATAATATATGATTTTACAAAAAAGATTTCCAAACTAAAATCTGTTATGAGTTAAAAGGCCTAATGAGTTTATTGAAGGAAGAAAGAAACACAATCGAATGAACTTATTAATCCTGTGATCATCATATTTTCACTTTATTCTCTAATCTACTCCTTTGCTCGATTCTAGACTGGACCAATCCGGTAATCTCATGTACTACGTCCCTAACGGCCACAAACAATTATAACTAGTGTTGTATCCGGCCCGTTGACCGGTTTGTGGTCATTTGGGTATTTTTTTTAGTTAAACTTAGGTGGTTCCATTTTTAGTATTGTGCACTGGTGATACAAAAGAGTACTTTGATAGTTTATGTTTAAGTTAAATTATAAGAAGTTTAAGTTATACAATGAATTAAATGAAAAACTATCTGGAATCTATATTCATGCCTTGAGATATTAAACATCACTGAATCAGTAAAAAATCAACAAAATTTTTTATCTTCGTTATATGTGAATAATTACCTTGCAAATGAAGCTTTGAAAATTTTATTACTATTTTAATTTAAATATAGTTGATTGTCATCTATTGAATTAAAAAGTAAATAATGTACATAATATTACTATAGATGTATTACATTTAAATAGTTTAAAGATACAAAAATTCGAGGAGAAAAAAATGTGATATGGAAATAGATTATTTGGACAACTATGTAAAGCAAATCCAAAAATATTAGTATAGATATATTAAATTTATATTTTTGAAAGAGACAAAAATGAAAAATATTAGTAAAAGAATATTTTGACTTGAAATGACCCTTTTAAGTTATTCAATCAGTTGAACTTTAGTTATCATAATTCAAACTAACCTTTAACAATATGCTCATATTTTAAATATTTTATTGACTATGTCCTATATTTTCAAAAGCGGAGCGGTTGTCGGATGAAAAATTTCAATGACTCATGATTAACGGTTTATCATTATACAACTATTTTTTAATCGCTAATGGAACTATTCAGATGTAAATAACAACGTAGTTAGGTTGAAGAAGCATTTAAGTTATTCCATTGGACCATATTTTATGTTTAATAATTTTCTAATAAAAACTATCTCGACTTTAAGCAATTACATAGAGTAAAAAATTGATTTTTTTGTTTGATCTAATTCGACACAAATATCGAATCGGTACAATATGGATCGAATTATTGTTTAACCTACGACTAAACATGCGATCTTACCTTTCAAAATTTAATGTAAAAATTAGACATGCTAATTTGAAAATTAAAATAATTTAAAACAATATAAATTGATTGTATTTTGCCAAGATTTCCCGTCTTTCTTCCTCTTCATGTTTGCCAAAATCACTGTGAAATTAAGATTCTAAAACTTTTGAAGGTTGATGCTTGGTTTATCTGTTTAACTTAAAACCCTAATGCGAAAAAACCTATTCCGAAGGAACCTCTTCCCAAACATCCACACCACAACGATATATCATCTTTATCATATCAAAATCCAATTCGCAGCATTATCTCATGTAGGAGTTAAACAACTTTAGATAGCCTCTGTTTTTTCATTAACCACACAAAATAAATCCACATAGAGCAAAATTTAAATAATTATTATGTAGCATTTACCTTAAAACACATCTTCTTTTTCCTTAATCCTAATCGCATTTACTAAAAAGAAAACCAAAAGTCCAATAATAAATGAGTGACCCTTGAGTGTTTGAAAAATTGTCAAATATGTCCTTCCACCAAATAAGGAGAACCAATCAAAATGCAAGGTGGCAATGATGACATAGAGTGAAATGCATAATATATTGTGTAGAAGATGTAGATGTAGATTTATTCCTGGGCCTATTCGGACCCAATAAACTCCAAAACCCCGGCCTATTGGGCTAGTGAAAGACATGAATTCCCCCCTTGATGGGCCTGGGGAGGGGATTCCCGTGTACCAATCCTCCTCTGTCTTTTCTTATCCAAAGGACAGCTTACCCTTTTTTCTGGGTTACCATTTTGGGTTCCACAATTCTTATCTATCTTCTTCATTCTTTGCTGCTTTACGTGAAGAAATTCCCCCTTTTTTCTCACTTTCACTTTGCCTTCAGTACTTCTGCATGCATGGTGAAGGTGGACAGTTACTTACTACTCCGGGCTTCTTCATGGAACTCCCATGCAACCTCAACGCCCAAAAGAGCAATCACTCAGATTAATACCAACAATAAAATTTTTACTTTTTATAAAATGTATGTATTCTTGAAAGTTGTGAAATTCCAATCTCAAAACTACCCGTATAACGACTTATTTTCCGATAGATATGAACTATATCATAACCACAACTAAGCAGAATGAGAGGAATTCGACAAGAAAATCACAGAACTTGAATTCATCACATAAAAAAATTACGATACCAATTGGAAGACCCAATTGTTCCGAATAATGGATCAACTAAGACATTAAGTGGATGGACACTGAAAAACTAATTCATAAAAAATGGGGGACAAAATACGAGACAGATAGTAATTAATTACAAACATTGTACATACTATGTATAATAATCGAATCGATCCCCACAATGATGGATTGTAATATGGGGATGAGTGGGAATGGATCTTCCTTATTGCGCCGATAGGTAATATTATTATAGACAATAAATAGACTATTAATATCATTATGTCGTAAATAATAAAAATTTCATAATACAAACAAATGCATATGAATGGTGGAACCAATTTCCTTATTTCTTAATCCCTTCGTATTACCTTTTTTTAAAAAAAATTAATTATCCGGCAGAAAATATATAATAGAAATGTGTGGATACGTCATTGTCTCTTCTGATCACTTCAAGTCTCGGCTCTGACCGCAACGCATCTTGTATGGAGCTCCCCTGTTGCTGTAAATTAATGACTTTTGAGTTCTTACTGATTATTGATTGATTAACTAAAATGAAAGTACTTATTTGTTTTTATAGGAGGGTTTTGATAAAAGAACTCACGGTTCATAATTATGAAATTTACTACTTCCAATGAAACTCATATATATACATATGCATTTTTATGGACTTGATAAAAAGGCTATATATTTTCTTAAATTCCACAACTCATAAAAGCTCACTACCTTCTCCATCCTTTCCTTTTCGTTGAATACCTTCTCCCTCCCTCTTTAAGCTTTAGTGAGAGCCTAACGTGTAAAAAGTATGGTGGTAGATAAGTCATGAAAAATACTAGTATATATTAGTGAGAATAAAATTAAATATAAGACAAAAAAAATTTATGTTTGGTCTCCCATTATAACTTGCAAGTCAAAGAAATATACATGCATAAAAAAGATCACGACAGATGTCGATAAACAAATTAAGTCGAAATCATCTTCATAATAGAATTTGAAGAAAACTCGTAATCATTTGCTATGTTTTTTCTATATAGTTTCTTTCATTGTTCTTGCTCTATTTTATGTATCTATTAGATTCTTCTTAATTAAGAAGTGACACTATTACCTAATTCTCAAACACTTAAAGCCTTTTCTCTCTCCCGTAGAGGAACTCTCTCTAAACTCTAAACCTATAAAAACCCTCCTCTCCCATCTCCTTCCTCCTCATCCTTCCTTTCTCAAACAGACCCACAAAATAATTAAAAAAAAAACATATCCCCCAAATTAACTCACTTTCCTTCTCTGGAAAATACCCCTAATTTTCCCAGAAACCAAACTTTTGCAGCAAAAGCTATAAAAAAAAAAAAAAAGACGCAATGTCTTTCACTTTTAGCAACGACACCTACTCTCTAAAGGCGGAGAAAGCCGACGCCATCAGAAAGTTCAATCAGCAGCAAAACTTCTTATACTTCGGCCGGCTGCTCGGCGCCACGGTTCTCCTCCTCTGGTCATTCAAAACGCTTCCGTTTTTAACGCAGATGGCTTCCGCCTACATCTCGGTCTTCGGCCAGCAGCTCTGCGCCTTCCTCGTCGCCAACGCCATCGTCATCTTCGTCTACCACTTCTCCACCGCCGCCGCCAACAACACCATCGCCGCCGCCGACAAGGACGTCGTCGTCAATTCATCGTCACCGGAATCTTCTCCCCTCCCCTCGGACATATACGACGAGTATGTCTCGCTGTCGAGCCGGCCAACCGGCGGAGTGGAAGAGCTTCAGCCGCCGTCGGATAATGCTTCCGACGGACTGGTTGAGCCGGCGGCGGCGGCGGCGGCGGAGGAGGGTTTTGGTGACGGGAAGGAAGGGAGCCGGCTGCGGAGGACGAGATCGGTGGTGGTTGAGGCAACGGCGACGGAAAGTTGTGGTGGTGGTGGTGGTAATAGCATCCGTCACGAAAAAGGTTGTGATAAAAAGGAGCTGCGGCGGTCGGAGACGGTGGTGATGAAGGCGAGGAGGAAACCAGCCTCCGAGGCGGCGGCGGCACTGGGGAAGAGCTTGAGTTTCAACCAGGCGAGGAAGTCGATCGAGGAGATGAACAACGACGAGTTTAATATGACGGTGGAGAGCTTTATAGCGACGAAGAAGAAGCTCTTACGGGACGAGAACATCGCGGTTTTAGAGACGGGAATTTGACCGTCGCCAAATGTTGGCCGTTAGCTTGTCCGAGGTAATTAAAGCAGCAGGAGATTGAGGAGGTTCAGTGAGTTTCCGGCGATGATAATGATGATCAATTTATTGTTATTGTTAATGACGGATTAATTAGGGATCTGGGAGCATGAATTTCCTGTTCCGGCAGTTAATCATGATGAGGTTAATTAAGTATGTACAAAGAGACAGATGATCGTGAGCCTAATTTTAATTATGTTACAGTGTTGATAATAATAATAATGATAATGATAAGGTATCGTTAATTTTTATTTATTTATTTTCAGTTTAATTTCGTTGTTCCGGAACATCTAATCTGCTCCTTGTTCCCGACAGAATTTACAGGCCTAAGCTCTGTTTCTTGTCTGTTGGGGACTTGGGGTTGACTTGGAATTTTTTTTTTCCCCTCTGGTTTTCTTTTCCCAAAATATATTGCGCCACAATGATGATTCACAATTAAGTTAAGATACTGTTTTTTTTCCTTCTTCTAGTGGATGGAACCAATCATTGAGCTGGGTAATCATTTCCCCAACAATTCTGTGTTAAGTTTGAGCTTGTTATGTACAGCTGAAGCTAATTAATTAGTTACAAAATCCAGATTAAGCTCGTGATTAGAAAATATTTTCTAGTATCATCAACTATAAGTTTAGTATATTGACAGCTTTATTTAATTAATTTATGCATAGTCATTAGACCAAGCCAACTTTGATCTTAAGATGGTGTGGTAGTGCACAACATACACTGGCTTATATGCTAATGCTATTCATCCATTATAAGAGAATAAATTAATATATAAATAAATAATTCTTTTAGTTCCCAGCGGCTCAATGACTAGTGTACATCTGTACTAAACAATAAATACTCCTGCCACGTCATAATTGTAAGAAAATATCGCTTTTTGAGTCCACCTAAAAATGCAAGATTAAATTTTTTGATTGTTAGTAGGAAGAATTTTACTAAGGTCTCACTCTCGACGGGCCGATTCCTTGTAACTCTGTGTTTACCGTCTTCTACCCCTTCAAAATAGATAATTAAGTCTTAATATGTCGTTAATGCTGAAGTTAAATGAATAGTAATCAACGAAAGAAACAAAGCAAACAGCGGTTTAGGTAACTTTTATTTGTTAAATATAATCTCTTTTGATTTTGTAAAAGAAGGGGGCCGCGCCCGTACAATTTGTTTGCATAGGGGAAACTAGACGAAAGCGATGTGTGTTTTATTTTATTAATCAGTCTTCAGGTTGCTAATAATAATGGAGCCTGCTTTGCTTTATTTGATTAAAAACCTCCTAATCATATCTAATTATACTCCTTGTTAATTAACCTCGAGGAGGAGGTTTTGTTTTACATGTCAGTTCCATCTCCACTTGTTGGCCGATCTAGGCAGGTTAAGAAAATTAGGTGTTTAGAATTTTTTTATGGTTTTACCTACTCTTGAGAAAATATTAATTATAAAAACTCTTTAAGTATGAATTCTTGTAATAAGGGAGTCTTATCAAGAATCTGATAGATTAATAAACTATAAATTAAGGTGTTAAACAAGAGTAAGTAGTGAAAGATGGATGGAGTTGGAGGCAGAGACTTGCTGAAGAGACCTGCTAACTGATGTGTTGTGGAGATATGAATAATGCTACTAATCCGAGCTCTTAATTACTAAGTGACAATACAACTCAATGAGTTTGGTTCATTCATGCAAGGTGGGATTTTCAACCATGTATATGGTTGAGTGATAGTAGAGTCTGTTGGATGAAGATGATGTATTTGGAAGTTATGAAGTTCTTGTATAAATGAGTTTACCAACCAACGTTCTGTAGAGTTCAAGATCAAAGAAGGGATAATCATTTTTAGCTGGAAGATGAGCATTGTAATCCAAGATATAGTGACAAGTTTCTCATGCATTTAAGATAAATTATTTCAATTTGTGATTCTTTCATCCAAGTTTATTCTTTGCTCCCAACGCATTGTACATATCATTGCTCCAATGATTAATTGTCGTTGGTGGTGGTCAACTGCTCTCCTACCAATATCACCTAGTTGCTCAGACCCATAAAGGTAGGAAGGATCTAACATCATGATTCATGTACTCTTGTTCTTGAAACAATTGTTGTTGTTGATCATTAATGGTTTCATTTTCATCTTCTATTGTGCCTTGTTGATCATTAATGGTTTCATTTAGGGCTGGCATTTCGATTTCCGGTTAGCGGGTAACCGTCGGTTTTGATCGAAAACCGACCGGTTACCAGCTAACCGAAAACCGACCGGTTATTGTGACGGTCGGTGGTCGGATGGGAAAAAGAAGGGGTCGGTTGACCGAGTAACCGACGGTGGTTAACCGCGGTTATCCGACTAACCAGGCCCACCCGAGACCCACTTAACCTTCCCAATATCCTATCCAGATTCATTCATCGCCATTCTCACATCACATCTGCAAAGTTTCCCAAATCCAGGAGGAGGAGGAGGAGGAGGAAGAAGAAGAAGAAGAAGAAGAAGAAGAAGAAGAAAGAAGAAAGAAGAAGACGAAGAAACTCACCCCGCCTCCACCCTCCTGCCGCCTCCGCGTTCCATCGCCGACCGGCGAAGAAGAAGAAGAACTCCACCCTCCCATCTACCCCGCGTTCCACCACCGACCGCCGTCTCCCAGCGACGCGCGGCGACGTTCCACGATCCCCCAGCGACCCCCTCGACGGCTCGACCCCGGCGACACCCCTCGCGTTCGCGTCGAGATCTCCCCCACACCGCCACACCTCCTTCCCCGCCTGGACCTCCCTACTCGCCGGCGCCAGTATCCCGGCCGCCGAGAGCCCGAGGCCTCTTCCGCCTTCTCCCTCCCCCTCCTGACCTCCATCGCCGGCGCCAATATCCCAGCCGAGCCTAGCGAGTCGCCGCCGCCCTTCAATTAGATGAGATTGCAGAGTTTGTGGTTAGGGATAGGGATTTGGGATGGAGATTGGGGAAATGGGTTTGGGCGAGGGGTGTGGATTTTTGTTTGGTTGAGAATTGGGAAAATGGACAGGAAGCTGGATGATGAATGAATGTCCTCTGTTTTGATTTTTTAATGTTGATGGTTGAGAATTGGGGATGAATGGCGGAACCGAAACGGGATGAATTGGGGATGAATGGTTAAGAATCAGGGCGGTTCCCGGTCGGTTAGGCCATTGAACCGAATCGCCCATCAATCTGTCGGTTGCCCCGGTTTAACCGCGCATGAACCAAAAACCGTCCGGTCGGTTTGCGGCTAACCGGGGCTCTGGGGTCGGTCGGTTGACGGTGACTTCTAGTCAGGTCTCGGTTTAACCGAAAATCGAGAATTCGATTTTTGGTTAAACCGAAACCGACCGGTTGTCAGCCCTAGTTTCATTTCATCTTCTATTGTGCCATAGAGGCGGCTAGGTTTTATCCATCGGGGGTTGATACCGTAACACCCAAAATGTAGTTGTGAAATTCTTGACTTCGAGTGACGATTCTCATTACATCTCTTGGTAAATAGGCGGAACTTGTTGATGCAAATGTTCGAGCCGAATAAAGATCATGTTCATCACAGAAAGGCTTCTTATGCCCAGCTAAGTACGAAAAGCCGACGCTTTTTTAATGCATGCGTGTGCTTCCCGAAAAGGACATCACTCCATTCAACCTTTCATGTTGTATGGAGTGCAAAAAAAAAAGAAGATTTTTTCCGTGATATCAATCACAATCTATCTCTCGCGTTTCTACAAAATTACGATTCGTCGACTTCTGTTAGATTTGATTACTGTGAGTCATAATTCTCCCATATCAAACTATATATATCAAACCAAAATCACCTGGCCAATCCCTTCATTTTCCTTATATATTTGTTAACCCTAATGTACCAAAGGTGTGATACACGTTACCATCCCATATAGGCTGACCTCTCTAATTAGTTAACATGCGGACTTAACTTAGTTAGTTACTATGGCAATCATTTCCCCATAATCACATTGTCAATTTTGCACGGCCGCAAAAGCTGCTGGCTTTCATGTGGAAGTAAGGGCAAAAATCGGAATCTAAGTGGGCAAACGAAAAGCGATCTCTTATGATCTCATTGAGTAACATATTGTTTACTTTGAGCTCCGCTTTAATCATATCACCCTAATCAATTTGTTCTTACCTGAATTGATTAGAGAAAAAGGGGAGCAAAAGAGTTATATTAGAAGTGCGTGCAGATAGTTAATTGGTGAATGGTGGGTCGATTTCTGTACATGCTTCCATACTTCCCCACACGCCGTATAGAGTCGGTCGGATTTGAGTGCCACCTTTTCGACATTATTATGTCCTTTCTTTAACATCACGATGAGGAGAATTAAGCTCTTGCGGCCCATGTGATTACCATATATGCCTTAATCTTTCCACGAATTAAGGCCCGTGCGTGTCACGAAATTGAATCCAAAATACATGATTTTTTGCACCAGATTCGTATAGAAACAACGTGATTGAAAAATTGTACATTGAGAAATGTGATTGATAAATCGTACATCCAGAAATCATAGAAAAGAATATTGTATGTCCCTATCTAACCCCAAACCACTTTCTTTTTTAAGGACAAGATGGTATTTTTGCTTGGCCCTTATCCTATTCTTGTGGGGATTTGGCCATGGAAGAGTCACTTCAATTCTTTGTTCTCCAGAACTAAAAACTTGTATTGCATTAATCGGATAATATATGTGCTGCATGGGATTGGGTGGATTCACTACATGTAGATTTATGTTCTTTAGTATATATATCCCTTGGACGCCGTTTGGCTGGCTACCAGCTACTGCATATTCCTCGACTCACATATTCTAGCGCAATACAATTAATTTTGTGAATAAAAAATTCAATTAGTTAACCCAAAGTATGTTCGAATTTTCCGTTGACCCATCATTGAACGTTTCACTAGTTATTTAAGATCGTTAGTTCAAATCGGTCATAGCAAATCTTGAAATAAAAAGAAGGTTAAATACTATAAGAACATGAAAAAAAAAACTTAAGCGATGAATTACAACGATTTTTTACAAGGTGAATCCACCCACAGTATTCTTCGATATAAAATGTATGGATTTCCCATAAATTAACCAAATGATCATATGCATCAGGACTTGGGAGCAGCTAGGGGGTATGTGTTAAATTAATTGGATAAGATGATTGTTGCACGAGTGGACAAGTTTGAGAAGGTCTAATAATTTTGTGTTGTTTGTAGTATCCATATGGATATTTGGGGGAAATTCATTTAAAAACACACAGCTACTACAAACCAGTTAATCAATAATACATCAGAATTCCTTTTGTAATTAATACAACAATTAGCATACATAAAAAAGAACATATTGGTTGCTGATTTTTAAAAATAATAATAATTATTATTATGGTTGTGTTCTTGTCGTTGGTATAGAATTTGTCTGCATATGATATATTCTTAATTAATTAAGTTAAATTGAAAAGAAATGAAACCCACTACTATTTATTTAGTTATAATTCTTGTTGTATTTTTCAGGTTTGTCATTTCTTTTCCTTTCTCTACTCTGCTGACTAGCTGGCTGTCATCTTCGACCAAACCCCGGTCGGTACCCGACGACTACTCCTCTCCGTTTGCTACCGATTTGTTTCTCTTAATTTAATTGAATTATCCCATTGTTTTTGGAAATTTGGATTATGTTAATGGCGTTTTAATTCTCTAGGAGGACACAAAACTCTCAGTGGACTGAGAATCTCCTTTTCCATATTAATTTGAAAAAAAAAAAACATGGAAGCAAGTAAAACAGTGTTGTTGGAAGAACTTTGTATTAATCTTATACGAACTTCTGGGTATTTTCAGATAGCGTGCTTGCATTGAATTCTCGCTGTAAATGTAAATAGTTGTCTCTTCTAACTTGAACTAATTGAGTTGTCAATGCAACTTATATATAAAATACACAATCACTTCTTTCAAAATTGTTTATAATTTTATATTACTGTTCGAGTTTCTTCAAATAATGATTCAATTTCCTTTTTCATTATGAATGCAATCATCCAATTTTTCTTTAGCCAATGGAAAATTTTATATTAATCAGAAGCACGAGCTTTTTCCATTTTTTCCCCTTCCCTTCTTTGGGTGGTGGGTAGTATTTATATAATAATTGAATAAAAATTTATAAATACAAATATATACACACACAAGTGTGACACAAGTTATTAAATACGACTTTTCCTTGGTTGGAAATTTGGTATTCCTTAAGCTTTCCAAGGTACAAGAGTGAAAAAGACAGGGAGTGGATGGCTTTTGTGCTTAACTGAAGTTAGTTGATGCAATAATAATACATATAATATTGTATAAAGCCTCTACGTACCTTGGGGCTTGAAGGCCTATTATATATTGCAATAATAATACATCTAATATTGTTCAAAGACCATATTTGAGATTGGACTACAAAGCCAATAATATTCCACGTCGTATTTTGGAGGTGGGCCATAGTTGACTGGACTTTCATTTTCAGTTTGTCTTTTGGCTTTGTAAAGACTGAAGACTGGAAATGCAGATTTCTGTAAAAAATAAAAAAAAAGACTGAAGACTGAGTACTGACCCAGTCCGTGAGGATGCAAATTATATTAATTGGGAAATTATTAAATTAAATCATAAAAAAAATTGTGGGTAATCAATAATTATAAGCATTCTTACGGCTTAGGGCACCTTTGAATTCGAAAATAAATTAGATATTCGATATTTGATATACAGAAGTTCAACTTTTGAACCCAACAATCATCAACTTCTGCTCTATACTTGATTGATGGTACTCGAATTTCAATCACTTCAACAAGCAAGGGTAATTAGTCTATAAGATTAAACTTGGAAATTAATTAACCTTCATGGGACACTAAATCAAGAGGACCTTCAATGAAGGGGATAAGGCCAATAAGGGCATCTAACAAACTCAAGGGAAAGAAGGGACAAAAGTTGGTTCAATCCAAAAGCAAATCCAACTAAAATTCCAAGGTCCACATGGTACACATACCAACCCTAATTATGTTGAGGGGAATATAATTTAGGTGATTCACTTATCCAATATGGAGGGTTATGGTGTGGTTGGGAAACAGTCCTCTTTGTATTATTACTGGAAAGTTATGTATATGTTTGAAAACATGAAGCATCCATCCTGAAGAATTATGTCTGGAGGGCTGGCCCTTCAACAATTTTTATTTATTTATTTATAAACAAAGTGCAAGTGGAACACCAACCGACCGGCCTTTAATTACTACTATCCACGTCGACAATAGACTGTCAAGTCCTCGTAATGAAGTTGTTTGATACTACCTACAACGGACAAATAATTGGCGTATTACTAAATCATGTTCATACTGTAAAAGCGTAGATATCAGTTAGTTAAAACTAACTTACAATAATAATAAAAAAAATTCAATAGTTTCCCAATCATAACATTAGTAGTTAGATAGGTAGTTTTGAGGGTAAACTACGATTTTTATTATTGAACAAAGACGTTGCAAGAAATTCGTGCAAGAAAAGGAAGATCTAATCTTCTTGTTCAGTAATTTGTGTGTGACTGATGAAGTCCCGATACTACTTACTCTATGGATGTGTTTGAATTGGAACTTGCCTTCTATCTTAGTTACAACAATTAATTATAGCATCCTGTTTGTAACAAGAAAACGATGGTATTGGTTAAAGAAATAACATAAATATTATTCTTGAGGCATGTTATTTTATCTGTATTCTGAGTAATTTGGATGAAAGAAATTAAAAAAGATGTGGACTGTTGAGTCTGCTTCTGCAAACCATGTAAGCTAAATTACAACAACCAACGTCACACCATTATGTCAAACCCACAAACTGAAATGAACCCTCATTACCAACAAGCTGTAGAAACACCGAAGCAACAATATGAAAACCCGTAAATGAACGATTGAAAATAAAAAAGAATATTGCAATGAGTCTGTGTAAAATTCAGATCCATATATTAACTTTAGATAAAAGGTACCATTATGATGTATTCATACCTTGAGAGTTAATATAATCCATTATGCCTACCACTTATGACTTATAGATATGAGTCAAAATAATAGTAATGTCTTGTCACGTGCAATTTAAACTTGTACCATAATGTTAAATGTATAAGTTCAGATTGTACAATAAAGGAATTTGCAGCATTATGTTATGGTACAACTTCACAACTTGAAGTTGTATCATCACATAAAGGTACAAGTTCAAGTTGTAGCATAAAAGAATTTGTAAAAAAAAGTATAGGTACAACCATAACGTTAAACGTACAATTTCAAGTTATACCATAAAAGCACTAAAAACCTATAGCACCAAACCTATATACCGCGTCGTAAGATTCCTCGAACAAGACACGTACCTTATCATTTGTGATATGAACAAGACTACCTTATTGAGCATTATGGTGCATGCAATATTGCCTGCATCTTGTTGTTCATAAAAATTAAACGAACTGAAAGAGATCGATCGGTCGGTCGGTTTCCTTGGATAGCTAGTCCTCTGGCCATACGGATCATATAATAATCTCTTTGATTGGACTGAACCCATCAAAACAGACATGCATATGCCAATCCTTTGATTACTCCACGTAACAGATCCAGCTTCTGTCTTGTAGTTTGTATTGCCATGAATTATCCATAATGTAGTTAATTAAGTGGTCGAACGGTGTCGACGAAATTGAAACTCTTCCAATAAATCAAACGGGTAAAACACTCCTTAATACAAACGAAAACTTTATTTATTGTTTCGAATTTTAGTAATTTTTTGTATAGCAGTCTTTGAGTTAAGCACTACAAATATTTATCCACACTTCATGTCTAATAGATTAAACTTTTTTGCAAAGTACGTCTAGTTTCTCCTAATAACTCAAAAGTGACAGGAAGGAAGTTGGCCAAATTATTGAACTCCGAAAGTAATTGATACCAATAATGATAGCTTTCTTGATGATCCTACACCTCGAATCCAAAAACAACGACTTCAATTTGCTTATACATAGGATTATTGACATCATCTAGAGGTGGCAATTGGATCGGATTCGTGGATTGGATTGGTGGATCCATGGATCAAATGGATTGGATCCAATGGATTGGTGGATTCATGGATTGGATCAAATGGATTGGTGGATCGATCCATGAATCCAAATGACATCCAAAGCTTGGACCAAAATGTAAAATTTGAAAAGTTTAGGTACTAAAATGTCATAATGAAAATTTTTAGGTACCAAAATGTAATTTTCCAATGATATTTTTCGTATAAAAATATAAATTTTATGTACCAAAATGTAAAATATAAAAAATATAGGTACCAAATCATAATTTGCCATTTGGATCCATGAATTGATCCATGAATCCACCAATCCAATTGGATTTGGATTAAATGGATTGGATTTAAATGGATTGAATTAAGTGGATAATTTGGTGGAAGGATTGGATTGGATTCATGGATTTGGATCCTAATTGCCACCTCTAACATCATCCCAGGTCCCGTCCATGTCCGACATATTGCAAGGCAGGAACAAACAAAGAACACAACCACACATCTACGTACGTAAATTGGAAAACTATATATTTCTAACAACACTCGCCTTCACTTACCCCAGTTTATCTTTTGACGAACAGACTAGCTAGAAAGGATTCTGTTTTATTGTGATTAGGCAAAACCCCTACTGTCTAATCTCGCCAACACTAGCTAGCTAGCAACTTCACCATGAAACGAAACGACAATGTGTATGTGTGATGTTTCACATCATAACTATGGATATTTTACCAGAATCCAACCAAGTCAAGCAGGCAGAAGGAGCTCTCATTGTTGTAATAGGTGTCAAATGGATGCGGGGGCAGCCGTTTTTCGAGCCTTAAGAAGAAACTATCATCAAGGGTGACTCAAGTGTTAAAAGTACGATAAAATTAAACTATAGTTTGTATTAGGGTTTTACGGAAACTTATGATGAGTGACTTATATATCATTCCGAGAGAAAATTTATGGTGAATACGGTTAATATTGTACGCCCGAGTACTCACCTATTTTCATGGGTATTTATAGAAGCTAGGCTGTTGAAGTAGCTTCGAGAATTTAATGAAATCATGATAAAATCGAATCGAAACAAATGATAGAGAATTCATGCACAATTTAGAAGTGTGGATAAAGTGCCGTCATACTTGTAAGACGTGACGAGGCGATGGAGGAATACGATCATCATTGCTCGAGCCAAGTTCATTCCCATCCCAAATGCCAAGAAACTGCACCTCATAATCTTGCACTAATTAATATAGAAGATGAGAGAGAGGGATGGATTTCATTTTACGTCGAATATGGAAGGGTTGAATCTGGTGGGTTGTTTGGTTGTATAGGCTGGAGTCGAAGTGAATTGATCTTTGCGTCAACGTTAACGTTCCATCCCTTCATTATCTTGTACCCTGAACTCCAACACATTAACATGCATGGCAAACACACATTAATGCAACTATTGTATTATATTTCGTCAACAAAAGAATTGGTTAGTGTACATCACATCAAGAAAGTTAGAAGAGATTACTAACGGTTTATATTCAAAGCTGCATCCAAGTATGTATATTTCGACGTTTATTAGACACCTAAGTATATGTCAAGGACAACATTGACGTAACATCTTACGTATCCTTAACGTATCCGCGACATCTGGATTTTCCCCGAGGTATTTCGCCATCCAAGTAATGGCACTAGCCGTGGTATCCTGCCCTGCAATGATCATGATCAGTATGTTGTCCTTAACCTCTTCATCTGTTAACATGCTGGAACCTCCCCCTGCCAAGAGCTGCTGCAGGAAGTCTTCTTGATGAATTTTGTGGGCTCTGCCTTCTTTCAGAAATCATTCGCTCCAGAGTCCAGCCTCTTCATCACTCTCTTCCTGGCCTGCAATTGAATGATCAGCCTGATTATATTGGATATATAGCCCAAATGGATTCCTAAGTTGGGCTGGGCTTTGGGAGAGATCACCTCAAGCCCTTTATAAAATCGAGTCCAGGGAAGCCTCAGAGGGAAAGCCAACATTGCTTGGTAAATGCTCGACACGTCGTCGTAGAGGTTCTTCATTTCTGTTCCTCGCCCTTCAGAGCCCATCAAAATTTTGCACATTGCCTCGAATGTTGCCTATTTACAAGTAAATCGTTACGAGCAACCCGATCTATGAATCTAAATGATTGTGAAATTGTAAAAGAAAGCTAAATCGGGAAAGTTAATGGAAGAGTATTTTTTACTATAGTTCAATCGTTTTATATCTAATTTATAATTTGAAGTCTGGTATCCGATATTTTTCGATCGAATCTATTATTACGGTAGGATTTCTAAAATCGTGAATTTTTAACAAGCAAAACAGAAATTATGATTATTTTTATGGGGTAAATTGGAAGTTTGGTCACTGGGATTACTAAAAAAAATTCACGTTTGTTACTAAGATTATTTTATTTCATTCGTAGTCACTCAAATTAGTTATACATTCCGTGTTTTGTCACTCTTTGTTACCATCCGTCAGACTTCGTTAACAGATTTCGTTAAGTGATGATGTGGCAAACGGAATCGTCCAATCAACCTAATTTAATCCTGAAAATAGAAGACCCGACTCGCCACGTCAGTTTGACCCGCCCAACCCGAGACTCAACCCACTCAAATTAAAATCAAATGTAAAAAAAAAAGGCTCTGGTTCATCTTCCTCTCCACAGGCCGCCGTCTGTTCATCAAGCATCCGAAAAAATGGTGGTTTCTCAAGCATCCGCCGCCCCCAAATCCGAACTCACCGGCATCGTCTCTTCCTGCATCTTCTCGCCGCGCGTCCCTCGACCCAGGGGAGGAAGTGGACTTGGCGAGCTTGGTGGAAGCAGCAGGGGAAGAGAAGAGCTCCGGAGCTGCTTCTTCCTCTTGTTCGCTTCTGAAAGCGATCCAGGTTGAGGCACCGTGGTGGTGGTGAAAGATCGGTGGAGCCAAATCAGGAAGATGAGGATTTCAGAAGGCAAAGGGGCAAATCGACGAACCCAGATTTCTAATGATTCAACGCCGTCATCAAATCAGTCTAGATTTCCTAGAGCCTCACGTACGTACCTCGCGTCTTCACCGATTTCATATTTCCCAGAGCCTGGTTGGAGCTGTTCAGGCAGGTGGTGGAGGTGGTACATTCGACATGGCTGCCAATGTCGGTGGCGAGGAGGGTTTGGGGCGGGGAGCCGAGAACATGGGTTGGGAGGAGTGTGGGTTGAGTTGGATTTTATGCTGGCGGGTCGGGTTTCAATATTTTGGGGTGAAAAATGGGTGATTAGACATTTTGGTTAGCTACATTAGCAATTAACTAACAGTGTTAATGGAGACTAACGGAAGTGACCAAACTTAGACTACGAAACTAATTTAAGTGACCATGAATAGAATAAAATCATTTTAGTGACAAATGTGAAATTTTTAACAATCTCACTATCTCAGTGACCAAACTTGCAATTTATCCCTTTTATGAATAGCAGAGCCACTGAAAATCAGGCTATGGCTGGACAATCACGATCGGTTAGTGGTTAACTGATCGGTTACAGCCGAAACAGGACGGTTATTCACTAAGCGAAAACTGAGATAACCGAAAGTCGGTCGGTGTTCGGAGGCTGTGCGAGATGATTTTGGTCTTGGGAGGCGGCTTGGTTAATCGAAAACCGAGATAACCAAAGCCTTAAACCCTCTTTCAATCGGTGGTCGGTAGGGTTGGGAGGTGGTTACGGTTTTCGGTTATAACCGAACCGACCGACCCTCCACTCCTAAATCGGGCTTCGGGTTCAGACCTATATGGCCCCGAAGCTAAAGGTTTCATGAGTGGGCCTAACCTGGAGGGCCTGGTCGAGTACAACAACGGTGGTTATACCATTCTCCCATCTGCCAATCCTTCAGACGATTAGGGGTGGGCAACGGGACATGACGGGATACCCGCCCTGTTTCAAACGGGTACCCAATCTTATTTGAAAAGCAATCTCCTTCTCATGTCCCAAACCCGTACGGGTTAACGGGTACCCATTATTCGTACGGAATGGATAACGGGTACCCATACTACCCGTAAATACCAGTTCAATTCTTACATACGAAATGCTATCAAGGGAACTTGCTCCGGATAAAAGAAGAAGCTGCAAATGAAAAATGAAGCAAGTGTTCTTTCTTGCTAGTTCTTTTCTTACTGCCAATTACTGGCCGGCGGCGATGTCTGATTGCATTTTGCAAGGGATCTTTTACCTAGAAATACTGCAACTGTGTCTGCCTAGTCCCAGCAATGAGAAATAGAACCAACAGTATAGAAGCTCATAATAATAACAACAATAACTGATATATAAACAACCAAAAAGGTAGAATTGAATAGTTATATACACAAACGGCTTTGGCTATGACTGGCCTTGGTAGAAGGAAACCCTTCACATTCTTCCCCTAAAAAACCGGGGGAAAAAACATTTTCATTTTCATTTCCATCACCTCTGCTAGTGTAAATGACCAAAGTAACTTGAAAGACAATCCCCTGTTTCCTCAAAGCGCTTCACCACCATCTCAACTTTGAACTAATGGGTATAACAGGTACCCATAATACCCAAACGGGTATTATACGGGTAACCCGCAGTACCCAAAGAAGCAATTCTTGATCCCAAATCTCATCCCGTAAAAAAAAAATGGGTATTTGGATTTCCGTAACCCTAAAAAAACGGGACGGATACGGGTATATCCAAATACCCGTTTCTCGTTGTCTATTAGGACGATCAGTTCGTCAAACTGTTCGATGAAAGTCCCCACTGAAGTCGGCCATACCAAACCCATGAGCCGGCAGCAGGAGGCTCTTTTCCCCGACAAGCTCCGCAATCGATCGTACAAGAATCAATGATGTTATCTTTAGTGGGTTATATCTTGTCATGTCCAAATTTCCTTGCATTTCATTAATCCATGAATCAAGCAAAAGGTTAATATCAGACTATAAGTTCCAAACATTTCTGTGTGACATTATTGGGCATCTTTACTCAATGGTATATCAGTTACAAGCTTAATTTAATTATTAACCGAATCATTTTTACCCCCTTAACAAGATAAAAATCCACAAATCAGTCCCTCCTAACCAAAGTAACCACAAGATTAACGTACACAGCTTTCTTCAAACACAAGTAATCATCCACCACCACGGCATACCTCCTAAACAACTCATCCCCAATCCCTCCCCCAAAATGGGCCTCCACCATCGACTCCACCACTGCCCTAACCGTCATCGCCACCGTCTCCCCTCTCGTCGTCTCCGTCGCACCACCGCCTCCCTTGTCCCTTCTCCCTCCGTCCCATTCGATCTCAAACGCCTCAACCCGATCGATCTCGAACGATCCTTCTCTCTCCACCTCCGTCCTCACCTCATATCGAGAGGGCGCGTAGTAAGGAGCGTTGAACAAGTCGACTTTTTCTTCCTCAACGAGTCCATCGTCGACCATGCTCATCAGCGCACGCGCCAGCAGCTCCCACTGATAGCAACCCACTTCATCGGTCGGATCACTGTTGGATGTTCGACCCATGAATGAAAGAACCATGCGTCCTCCGGGAACCAGTTCGTGAGCACGTGAACTCAAGAACATCGAAAAGTCGTCCTGAAACTGTCGCGTGTACGCTTCAACCACCGCCTTTGGGCTGGTCTTGGATATGTAGAGTTTTCCTCTGTTCATCGTGCCACAATTGGCTAGCCCTGCCGGAACCTGTCACATATAGTACTACTTTAGTGACATTTTTTGTACCTAGCTAGCCTTTCGTCACACAAGTGTAACGTTTTATATTTCGTCCACACTATGTATGGAGTACACTAACATCTAATGAAGTCATGAAAGGGGAAATCAATTGCGTAATTAACCTGTGAGAGCCAGTGGAGACTGGAGGAGGAGTGAACGAAATGGAGGCTATTTTTGGAAAACAACCTCCCGTAGAAAGAACCGGCAGTAGCGGACACAAAGCAACCGATTCGATCGTCACCTTTCTCTTCCTTCAACCTCTTGTAAAAATCGGGCAACGATCCGAAAACGTTGTTGAAGTCGTTGGAAGGGAGATCGTTGAGATAAATACCGAGCTCCGGGACAGGTCGATCCATTCTCAGACATTCCTCGAATACGACATCGATTATCTCCGAAACAACGCGAAAAGCGTTTGGTCCCGACGAGCAGCCCAAGTCCGCAATCCCAAGCGTCTCCGGTACGGTTCCACGAACCTGCAGGCAGCCTCGGAGCAGAGCTCCGATGGCTTCCTCCGTTGCTGGCTTGGCTAAAGAGATTATCTTGCTCTACGTTTAATTATGCAAATTAAATCAATCAAAGATCGATCTTTAACAATTTCAGAAATTAATGGCCTGGTATATAACCCTATAACACGTGACATAAAAAACACTTTGAAATTACCTGGACAGTAGAGTTGTTGGCGTAACTGGTTTCGCCATTCCCTTGGTTCATGTGAAGCACTTTCACCACCTCCATTGTTATGGCTACAAAGCTATATATCTATGGCTTAGATTTTGTTGTTGTTTTGGTATGAGTGTTGCTTATGGTGATTGTTATCTGTAGCCGATATTTTGAGAGCAAATGGGTTTGCGGGTGTGGTGTATATAGATATATAGAAGCAAACCTACCGTAAGTCGAAGAAACAACAATCGATGGAATTGCTAGCTTGGGGACCATGAAGCTTAGCTGCTACGCGTCTGTAAGTACGCCAATGGACGCGTACGTAGTTATCATTGTAGTGTTTTTGGTCCACATGCATGTATGATTTTTAGTGGCATGGCTAGCTAGGTAGCGAAATGTCGGGCTCAAAACTATACGAATTGAGTTCCCTCCTGGATAGAGAAAATTTTGGAAACAAACAAAGCAAAAAGAGGAAATTTGTTGAGGACATGGTTTTTTTTTTAGGAATGCATGTATGTGTGTTTGTATGTGGCTAAGATGAGGTGATTATCGGGTTTCTTAGTCACATGGCTAAGCCAATTTCAATCATTCAACCTCATTAAAATCTAATGGTCCTAATTTATCCAGTTTATGAAGGATAAGATGATAATTACACATTTAATTTATTTAATAATTAAAATAAATAAAAAATCGAAGCCAGCGTGGGTATCTCCCGTGCCCTCGTATGTATTATTTTTGCCGGTGATCTTCCGGCGGCCCCTCGCCGGGATATTTTTTGCCGGATCCCCTCGCCCGGATTATTGCCATGGCCTTCTGGCCATTCTTTCTTTTCCTAGGGATTTTCCCCAGCAACTACTAGCGACCTTCTGGGCATTGAGAGAGAGAGAGAGTTTTTCTATTGACCGTAGGAGATTTTTCCGGCGACCGAAGGAGACTTTCCGGTGACAGTGTTGGATTTGTGATGTTTGTTGACCTATTTTGTAATGTTTGTATAGATTCGGTTTGTATTGTTTATCATTCTTGTTTGTCATTTTTAGTGACATTTTGTACGGTTAGTATGCTTTGTACTGTTTGTCGGTTTATTTTGTAATGTTTGTACGGTTTGTTATTTTGTAATGTTTGTAAACTTTGTTATTTTTGTGCACCATGTTTATCATTTTTGTCAACCATGTTTTTTATGTCTAAAAAACAACCTAGTTGACTTTTGGATGTAACTCCTCTATATAGGGATAAAGCCTCCAAAGTCAACTCGAGTATTTTTTCCAGTTTGTATGGATTGTCGGTATAGTTTGTCATTTTCGTCCACCATGTTCGCAATGTTTGTATGTCTAAAAATCAACCGGGTTGACTTTGAGACGGAGCCCTCTATATAGGGATGAAGCCTCCAAAGTCAACCTAGTTGTTTTTTCTTTTTTGTATGGTTTGTATTGTTTGTCGATCTAGTTTGTATTGTTTGTACAGTTCATACGTCTGTAATGTTAGTAAATCTGTTTGTATGTTTTGTCGTTGTAATTTGTACTGTTTGTATGGTTTGTATTGATTGTAAGTCCGGTTTATATACTTCGTAATTTTTTATAATACCCAAACTACCCTTGTCATTAATTAAATATCCCTTCCCACTTTTTAACCGTCAGATTGATGTATCCAGATCTAAGAGCTGGGAGGGGCTTAGCCAAGTGATAAGCACCCCTTAGTCATGGGATTCACACTTTTTTGTATGAAAGCCGAGTACAAATATTATATATTCGAATCTTTTTTTAGTGGCAAAATTAAAATCATGATGTAGAACAATAATCATATTGATTTATATGATTTATTCATGGAGAGATTTGGTACGCGGTTGTTAAGTTAGAACTTAATAATTGTTTTTATTTTGTTGTTGTTTTCAATGGCAAAATTAAAAGATGAGTTTGAATGAGGAAAGCTAGATTAGATGGAGAGATCGACTTGGTACGCGGTTGTTGTTAAGGTAAAATTTAATAATTGTTTTTGTTGTTTTTTTCAGTGGCAAAATTAAATGATGTCTTTGAATGAGGAAAGCCATAATTTAAAATACATAGCATTTTTCCATCTATCTAGATGCCCAAGAGAGATAACTAATGGCTTAATTAATTTTTAATGTTTGTCCAATAATATATATGTATGCACACATATGCTAATTTTAAATGAATTTTTTTGAAATCTGAAGTTGCACATATTCTCTCTATATACGATTCGCTTAAATTGATATATAACTATTTCTCAGTCTAAATCACATACTCTATTGAGAAAATTTAATATATCAAATGAGAAAATTTAATATATCGAATGTTAGTATCGAAATGTCATGAATGGATCATAACTCATATATTCTCCTTTGTAATATGTACTTTATACTCTGCCTTGGACTTAACTAGCATATCTTATGCTAGTGAACTAGGTAATTTCATAAGCAATTTGTTTTACTTGTTTTTGTCATTTACTCTTCATTAAAACTATTCACATCGTAACCTAACAGGAAAAAAAGGATTACAAAAAGAGAGTGGGGATTGGTTATTCTACCCAGAGTTGTATAGTCAATGTCCAGAATGAATAACATGTGCGTGCTTACATTAAATTTGTGTTGTGTCGTGTCAATCCAAAACTGGCCTATAAATGACTATGAATTTCTTAGCATGAAAATGTATGCATCTCTAAGGCTAAATTTTGTGTTATCGTGTCCAATAAGAATACTGGTCCCCTCTACGCACACCAATTATAGAGGCACCAAATTAAAGTCTACTCTCTCTTATTCTTATACCACTAAAGAAATTCCTTCAAGTACTCTCTTATCTTATGACGACTTAATGAATCAAACTTTTTGCCCACCTGTCAGGCCTATCGTACTAATTCGTTTTTTTTTAAAAACATAAATAGGGTGTTTAACGTTAGGTAGTACAAACTACAAAGAGTACAGTAAAACCAAACGGAACACTCGACAAGTAACCTAACTGTCAATGGAATGATTTTTTGTCATTAAATGGGTAGCCCTATGAAATCGATTAAATGTAAAAATACAGGGGAAAAAACAGACAAAATCTGAACTGAAGAAGAACTCCCCCAGATTATGAACCACCTCCATCACTGGTCGGATCAACAATTGACCATCCCCTTGAAGATTCACAACAAAAACCTTAATAAGTCAAAAACCAATTCTCACTCCTTAAAGTAAACAAATCCATAAAAGAAAATGAATCCACTATACATTCATAACAATGAGCAAAACGGGGAGGAGAGTTCCTCTTCCTATTAAAACACCATTGGTGGGCACGTGGCATCTCTCAGTGCCAAGAAGCATAATAAAAGTATGCTTACATGTCGAGGGAAAACAACGAACCCTGCAAAACAAACTCACAAGCACTCCTACTATAGGGAAACAAAGCTCCATCGAAATGGACATAAACAAAGAAAAATTGCTAAGCTTAAAAGAAGAGCAATAATATGTGTCTTTTAGCGTATAGGTTATTTAGGATGCATAATTTTTTCTTCAACTAAATTTAACTGGCCGTATCTTTTTTGGTTTAAATTCCAATTTTGTGCAAAAAATGTTTCAGATTAATCATATTTTTCAAAATGACATCTACTTTTATTATATTTTGTGGGAAAAGCTGTAGATATGTATTACAAGTCTATGCAAGACAGTAAAGTTTCGTAGTACATAAGATTACTACCTACAATATACGATCGAACTAATTAACAGATTCAGGTGGAAACCTCCTAATATTTGGAGACCTGTGACGAACGACCTCTCGACACACCCTCTTAACCGACCCTAAAATTGGTAAGATTTTTTACTATAAAATTTCTAAATTATCACATCTAATCATGATGGTATAAAAGTGTATCATAATGATATAAATATAATAATATATATAAAACTATACTAACCACATTTCACAAACTTCAAGCTACAAGTGGCTTGTGATTTTTTTGGGCTAAATTACACGTTTGGTCGCTCAAATTACATTAATCTTTCACATTTGCCACCCAAATTACTTTTCTTTTTTATTCGCCACTAACTTTACGAATCGTTTCACCGTAGTCACCGACCGTCAATCTCCGTCAGACTCCGTTAACTCCGTCAGTTTATTGATGACGTGGCAAACGGAACTGCTGACTAGACCATTAAGTAAATGACACGTTAATTTAAGAAAAAATGGTAGAGGAGTGGGGCCCCCTTCCCCATCTTCGTCCTTTATCTTCCTCTTCCCCGGCGTTGACCCCGCCGCCGCTGCAATTAGTGCTACCACCCCAGATAACTCAACTCCTCTTCCTTCCACCGCAATTTTGTCCTTCTAAGTTCTCTCTCTCAACGCCGCCGCTGCTGCTGCAACTAGGGAAAGGATCGACGGAGACTGCCTTCCTATTCAAAAGGGATAGGATCAACGGAGATTGTCGATCTAGACATGCATCCACACACAGAGGCAACAATCCTTCATAATTCTGTCTCCGTCAAAAACCACAATCTTGACGTTCTCACAAATCAATTAACTCATGCTTCCCATCTCTCTCTCTCTCTCTCTCTCTCTCTCTCTCTCTCTCTCTCTCGTTCCGTCGCAGAAATGGAGTGCCTTGCGGCTCTTAAATATTCTCCCCAGCACCACTTCAGTCTTTCCCGCCTTTTCGCAAATCCTTGTTCCGCAGATCATCCAAACCTATCTCTCGATTCTCCTCCTTTCGCCCTCTCCCATCGCTAGCCCCATTCAAACCCCTTTGCTCCTTCCTAAGTCGTCCCTTCAAACAATGTCTTCTCCCCTCCAATTCACCCCACAATAATCAATCTTATAGTGGAAGCAGCCGCTGCGACTAGAGAATTGATCAACGGAGACCGCCTTCATTTTCACAGGGAAAGGATAAACAAAGATTGATGAGAGAGAACTTACAAGGACAGAATTGCGGTGGGAGGAGAGTAAGTCTCTGGGGTGGGTGTTCTTGGGTTGGCAGGCATCAAATGAAAATGAAGGGGGATGGGATGGGATGGGATGGGAAGGGAAGGGAAGGGAAGAAAGAAAGGAACTAAACAAACCAATGCTAGTGCAGCGGCGGAAGGTTGACGCCGGGGAAGAGAAATATAAAGGTAGAAGATGGAAGGGGAAGGTGGGCCCAATTCGTTGCCTTTTTTAATTTTTTAAAATTAACATATCAAGTCAGCGGTCTATTTGCCACGCCATCAAAAAACTATTGGAGTTAACGGAGACTAATTGTCGGTGACTACGGTGAAACGATTTGTAAAGTTAGTGGCGAATAAAAAAAAAAGTAATTTGGATGGCAAACGTGAAAGACTAATATAATTTGAGTGACCAAACATGTAATTTATCATAACTCACATCGTGGCGACGTGGCCTGCATGTAATTACACTTTGAGACGCGGTGAGTTTGTGGGCCCAGTCTGTATTGTAAGCCCGAGAATTATGATGTTGAAAAGAACTCATATTGCGGGCCTACATGTCAAATAATATTACGAGAAGCGATGTAACGGCGACCCAGGCCCAGTCTAGTGTCTTGGGCCGAGAAATAATATTGTTCAGGTTTCTCTCTGTAATTTCTCAGCTCTCTGAATCTCAAAGCTCGATGAAAAAAACGCTCTCTGAAGGCTCGATAGGTAAACCACGTCGGATTTCTCCCAGCCGGAGAGAGTGCCGCCGCAGTTGATTCCATCGCAGCTGCTTGCTAGTTTACCGGAATACTCATTTCTCCGATCAAGTAATGCGATTAATTCTTTGCCTCCTCCCTCCATTTTTCTTCATTCCGATCGCTTCTCGTTCCTCATCGGAATTTTGAGTTTCTGAACTCGGCGGTGGGTATGAATTCGCAGGAGCTGGCATTTGACTGGATATGGAGGTGAAGCTGGAGAAGAAAGACGCAGATGATTGGGTTTACAGAGGCGAAGGCGCTGCTAATCTCGTCCTCGCTTACTCCGGATCTTCCCCTGCTTTCGTATGATGAAGCTTTCACTGTTCAGTACCCTTTTAGACTGTGTCTTAACCTCCCATTCCTACTCTCTGTGGTTTGATTTTTCTTTCCTGTTTTGGTAGATCGGAAAAGTGATGAGGATACCTAAAGTAGGAAGAAATGCGCCGTCGGCGGTCGTCCAAAATCAGCCGGTGTTGACGGAGCAAGAACGTCTGTTGTGGAAAGAAGCGAAGGAGATGGTTGCATCTCAGAACAAAGATGCTGTTGAGCGGTTTTTTACTGAGCTAGTTAT
This sequence comes from Linum trigynum, assembly GCA_964030455.1. Classification (NCBI taxonomy): domain Eukaryota; kingdom Viridiplantae; phylum Streptophyta; class Magnoliopsida; order Malpighiales; family Linaceae; genus Linum; species Linum trigynum. The sequence goes on along the minus strand of OZ034817.1, from coordinate 53,053,711 downwards.
GGGTCCTCTCTTGGGTCCCAAGTATGTTGATGCTGGGGTACTACTACTTTCAATTCTCTAATGTCTGCTTTCTGTGAATCAATGCTCAATATTTGGATTTCAGGGGTATCTTTTTTTAGCCTTTTGGATTGTGATTTGGTTAGCCAAAGATCATTGAAATGGACTCCATTTGTGTCAATGGTAGGTGCTTGTTAGAGTGTCTGGAGAATTTCTCAAGTGCATCGAAGAGAAAGTGACCCGTCACCGACCATCTTTGCGAGTTGATGCTGCCAAGGTGGATGTAGAACGTGATTATGTGGTGATTATGTCCGATCACACCGTGTTTCCTCATGGTAATTGCCGTTTTCTTATTCATTGATATGTGTGTACTGAGTCTTCCAAACAATCCCAGGTTCATGTTGCATATGATCTTAGCAGAAAAATGGGTTTATTGACTATAACTTCTTAAATCTATATAAGGTTACAATTTCTACCAGCAGATAATCGATGAGATTAGACAACAATTGAATCAAGTTGGTTAATGTTACTCACTTTGGAAATTAATTACACTAGGTCTAATGCAGGTAGTTCTAAGAGGAGACCGTGTATATCAGTTGAGATAAAGGTATTTTCAATCTTGGTTATGATCTATTTTTATCTTCCATCGCCTCTATTTCTGTTTGCTTTTAAATGTATGAGGTTACTGATTCTCTCTGGGCTTTACGAGTTTGTTTTCCCCGTTGAATCAAGTAGCCAAAATGTGGGTTCCTGCCATTGTCAAGCTTTATTGCTGAAGAGAACGCTGTTAAGAAGTACACCACACGGTTTAGAATGCATCAAGCCCTGAAGCTAAACAACAAAGATGTAAGCACTAATCACTTTCAAGCTTACGGCAGTGGAAAAGTGTGACAATTGATTGACGATATCAGCATCTTACTTGATGACTGTTCTAGTGCAAATACTGTTTTGTTGACTACAATGCTGCATATCACAGATATCAGAGATTAGCAAGTACAATCCGCTGGATCTATTTTCGGGTTCCAAGGAAAGAATACAAAAAGCCATTGAGGATCTATTTGCCACTCCTCAGAACAATTTTCGTGTATTCTTGAACGGTTCTCTTATACTCGGTGGCTTGGGTGGTGGCACAAGCAAAACTAACACCATTACCAAACAATCCTTTGAAGATGACCTGAAGGGTGTCATACAGCCAACCAAAGGATCAAGAACTGCAAGCTTTATGCAGCTTATTGCTGAGACAGTCCATCACTCTCGAGTTCTTGATCAACTTCTCGACGTTCAAAAACTCGACCATTTAGATATTGAAGGAGCAATTCATGCTTATTACAATTTTCTATCCAGACCTTGTACAGTATGCATGAATTTGAATGAAGCAAAAGCTCTACATGCTTGTAAATCCTTGCACTCGATTCCCATGGATGAGAGCTTGAAGATTGTGAAGAATTATTTGATAGCTGCCACTGCTAAAGACTGCAGTATGATGATTAGTTTTGTACCAACAGATGATGTAGATGGTGGATCTCAGTATAGTTCTGTTCATATGCCTTCAACTAATCAGAAATTTACCTACAAAGTACGTTGTTGGATTATTTTTGTTTGACATATGTTTTAAGTGTTGCATGCTTTGTAATTTTCTTTTCTGATGACTCCTGTGTAGGTGAATATCATTGATTTGGATTTGAAACGTTTGAAGACGATAGAAGACTACTATGAATTAGACCAGAAGATAGTGAAGTGCTATAGTCAGGTGGCAGGAGGAGATCATAGGAAATGCAATCCTGCTAGCACAAAGGTACGTAGAGCTGCAAATTGAGCATCAATGGAACTGTAAGAAATGATGTGTATATTAAGCAGAACATATACTACTAAGCCTGTTGTGTTAACCATTATTGTAATGCACTAATGCTTGTACTTCACAATTCAGAGGTTTGAGGGAACAACTTCATGATTATGGAAGTTCCCTCTTGTACATGACAACCATGCAGTTAACACGAAAATCTGTGACATGGTGTGTGATGTGAAACAGCTTTGGACTGTTCTATGTACTATCTGAACAATTGTTGGTGTTTTGTCACAGAATGTCTGAAGCAATGTCCTCAAATCCAACTCCTTCAATGGACAACTCTGCTTCTACTCCTACAAATGATTCTACCACAAGAGCAAGAGTGGATGTAGGAAATCCCATGAATGCAACCCAAAATCTAGCATCTGATCAGAAAGAAACTTATGAGAAAGAGAACTTCTACACTTCGGAATGGCCTCAAGATTATGCATACGGCAGGCCTCGAGCAGCGCGAATTCATAAATTGCAAGAAGACATACAAAGCAGATCCATCAAGGGTTACATCAACACTAAGAAGACATATGTTATCATCATGTCCAAAGAATCCCAATATCCTCCTTGGTCAAGGGAAACAACAACTAAGCCTCTGTCCAGAATTTCAAACATGAGCAATCAAAGGTGCGTGAGATAATGTCACATTGCTTCATAGTGCATGAAAATTAAAAGCAATTCAAGTATGAGTTGTTGTTGAATACCATCAGTCCACACTATCTAAAAATTTGTAGGGCAACTGTTCAGATGGATATTTTCTAAACATTTGACATCCGTAAAGCGAAATTAAAAACACTTTTTCAAGGTGTGAGTAAGATGAGTTTGACTACTGATTTGTGGCTATTTGTTCAAAAGGTGGGATATATGGTTGTTACATGCCACTTCATTAATAAGGATTTCACGCTTCAGAAGCGCAACCTAAATTTTTTTGATGTTCCGTCACCTCGTAGTGGAGTTGCTACAGCTGATATATTGCGTAAGTGTTTGGCTGATTGGGATGTTGAGGAAAAAGTATGGACAATCACAGTTGATAATGTGTTGTACAACGATGTGGCCGTTTGATGTGCTCATATAATTAACATTTTGGTACAATGTGGACTTGAGAAGATTGCTCAAAAAATTGAGAATGGTAGACGAAGTGTTAAGTATATTGCTGCATCAGAGAGTCGAATCAACTTTGTTTCTGGACATTGTAAAACAATTGAAGTTGTCTGCAAAGAAGCTTATTTTAGACTGTACTGCTGGAGGGAACTCTACACATCACATAATTTCTACTGTCTGTGGTTTGAAAGTTGTGTTTTCTTGGTATGCTACAAGAGATGCATCATATAGTTGGTTGCCTTAAGAGGAACAGTGGAATATGGTTTTGCAGGTTTGTCACTGCATATATTTCTGGAAGTGAGTATCCAACTGCTAAATTGTTTCTTCCTGAATTTTGGTACATTAAGAAGTTGCTGGATAAGACTTTAATGTCGGAGAATGAAGATATGCAATCTATGGCTTGTGGGTCAAATATGAGCAGTGTTGGGTGCTAATTTTGATTGCTGCTATAATGGACTCAAGAAACAAGTTTAAGATGCTTGAGGTGTATTTTCCTGACCTTCACAATGGAGCTGAAGCTGTGAAGGAGCTGATTGCACTAGTTTGTGACAAGCTTTACCAACTCTTTCATGAGTATGTTGAAGACTACAAAGGGAAGAACATGGTGAACTCATTTGAATATGAAAGTGACACAATTCCCTCTTCCTCCTCTTCCTCTTCTTCTTGGGGCTGGGAGGAAGAGAATGTGAAGGGCAAGGTTTGACTCACTTATTCGAAATGTCGATTGTGTTACAACCATGGTGTATATCTTGAGGATTGTCTTTATATTGATCCGAGTATTGTGGCCTTAATGTTATTGTGTGGTGGAAGGAGCAACGTATGAGGTATAAGGTCTTATCAACGATGACTTGTGATGTTTTGGTAATTCCTCTAACCTCAGTTGCGCTGGAAGTGACTTTAAGTGCCGGGGGAAGAGTGATTGATCCAAACCGTGCATCATTGGGGGGAAAAAACTGTTCAAGCATTACTTTGTTCTCAAGAGTGGTTAAGATACTATTATGTTTTGAAAAAGAATGTTAAGGTAACTTGTTACTGTGTTTTCCATTTCCACTTTATTCCTATAGTTTATTTGGTTTAACTTTACTTCTTCTCTTTGTAGGCTCTGATCAAGAAAGAGGATGTTATTGAAGTTGACTTGTCCTAGTGATGTTTTGGTTAGTTTCTCTTGCTGTTCCTTTTTTTACCTTGGATCGAATTCTTGAGTCCTTCTTTCTTTCTCTTTTGCCTCTTTTCTCGAGTGTGAATTGTTTGGGGGTTGTAGTAGTAAGAAGAGTGTAGTAGCAAATCCCTGTCTTACCTCTGTTCTCCCAGTAACTGTATTCCTCCATCTTTTTACATATTAGTGGGCTGTACAATTGATTTGTGGCCAGCGTCAGCCTATTAATGGTGGGGCTGAGGCTCTCTGCAGTTTGCCACTTAATGAATCAGTATATTAAGTAGTTGTTTTGTTATGGAATCAGCATATTTGTGGCATATGGGTCGTTGCCTTGAAGATATTTTTTTGCTTATCTTGTATTTTCAGTGGTCTCCAAAAACACCTTTGCATATATGATTTTTTGGGTTCCGCTGTCAGTTGATTTCCATGATTGTAAGTTGACATGAGCGGCAAAGTTCTTATTTTGAAGAACTACTAAGTAATCAGTCATGTTTGTAATCGGATATATGGTCCAATTTCTGTCAAAGATGGAGAAAGTTATCGGTTATGTTCAGCCGAGCCCGAGCAGAACTCTGATCACAAGCTTCAAATGAGGTAGGCTTGATGACTTGCGGTCGTTGAGCTCGCTCACCTCACCTGCTATTGTCAAGTCAAGCTCATATTCTTCTTGTCGAGTCGAGCTCGAGTTTGATTTGTGCAACTCGGATCGAACTTAAAGGGAGGAATTCTCTATCAAGTTTGAGCCGAGCAAAAGCTTTGACTCAGCTGGGCTCGTCTGTAGCACTAAATTTCTATGGGTTAAGTCCAACATACGAACGGTGATTAAGCTACAGTTAGTTGCAAGATTTTTTAGATAAAAGGAAAGACATTTTGGTTGTTGATGTCTCCCTAGATAACTCATAACTGCACTCGATACTTGACATTATTAGATAACGGTTAAGATTTATTATGTTAGTTTTCTTAACAACAGAATTAAGATTACGGCCGTAACTGTTTCTGCGTCCATTCCGTCCACGGACTCTAGGCAGCTCGCGAGGTTGAAGCCCAATATATTTTTAGACAGGCCCAGCCCGCAGGTTAATTTCGAAAAAAAAATTGTGCAAAAAATAAAAAAAAAATACGTTTCCTTGTAATCCTGAAGCGGGAAATTGTAGAGCTGAAGGAAGAAAATGTACCTTCATCCGTCCTCTGTCTCTCCAGAAGAGTCCAAAAAAAGTCTCTGATGAAATCCCAGTAACCGTTCTCTCTCTCACACGAAGGAAAATGTGGTCCCTACCTGACCCTCTGCCGTCCCTCCACCTCCCTCCGCTGCCGGAGAAACATCTCCTCCTCTCCACGGCAATGTCCTTCGCCGCCGCCGCCCTGCTCCTCCGCTCCCTCCTCCGCGACCTCGTCCCCTCCCCCGTCTCCGGCTAACTCTCCTCCCGCATCCGCCGCCTCACCACCGGCATCTCCAACAACCTCACCGTCGTCATCGACGAGTCCGACGGCCTCACCGCCAACCAGATGTTCCACGCCGCCAACATCTACCTCGCCCACAAGCTCTCGCAGTCCACCGCCAGGGTGAAAGTCCTGAAGCCGGAGAAGGAGGAGGACCTCGACGTCACCGTCGACCAGCACCAGGAGCTCGTCGATTCCTTCGGCGGAGCCACGATGAAGTGGAACCTCTCTTCCAACCCTAACTTCACCCCGGCCTACAGCACCAGCGGATTCACCGTCGGGCTTCAGCCGTCGGAGATTCGCTTCTTCGAGCTCACCTTCCACAAGAAGCACCGGGAGCTGGTTCTTGGCTCCTACCTCCCCCACATTCTCGCGGCGGCGAAATCGATCAGGGAGGTGAAGAAGACGGTGAAGCTCTACGCCATCGACTACAGAGGGGATCACGAGCACTGGGGCGCCGTCAACTTCCACCATCCGGCCACGTTCGAGACGGTCGCCATGGATCCCGAGCTCAAGAAGGCGCTGATCGCCGATCTTGATGCGTTCATCGAGCGGAAGGATTTCTACAGGAAGGTAGGAAAAGCGTGGAAGCGCGGTTACCTGCTGTACGGACCTCCCGGTACGGGGAAATCGAGCTTGGTCGCCGCCATGGCGAATTACCTCAAGTTCGACGTCTACGACCTCAATCTCAAGGAAGTCTACGGCGATTCCCACCTCCACAAGCTCCTCATCGGCGCCGGCAACAGATCTATTCTCGTAATGGAAGACTTCGATCGCGCCTTGGCGTCAAAGAAGAACGAAGATGAGGTAAATTAACCAAACAGAGATTTTCAAAAACCTAATTTCAATTTCCGCCTTCAATTCTGTAAGCGACATTGCTGTTGCGCTGGTGGCTTCGCAGATTTCGATGGCGGGGCTGCTGAACTTTCTGGACGGGCTATGGTCGTCGTGCGTTGAAGAGAAGATCCTGGTGTTCACGACGAACCACAAGGAGGAGCTGGATCCGGCGTTGCTCCTGCCGGGGAGGGTCGACGTTCAGGTGAACATGTCGTACTGCACGTTCACTGCGTTCAAGACACTGGCGTACAATTACCTCAAGGAGACGGAGCACGAGCTGTTCGGCGAGATCAAGGAGCTGTTGAGGAAGGTGGAGGCTACTCCGGCTGAGGTTGCAGGGGAGCTGCTGAAGAGCAAGAATGTCGACGTCGCCCTGCACGGCGTGGTGAAGCTGCTGAGGAGCAAGGAAGGGACTAGATCGATTTGGGAATTAGGGTTCAGGATGAACACCCAATCTCAGAGCACTGTCGAGAATCAAAGGAAGAGAGAATGATTCTCGATTTTGTTCTCTGAGGAAGTGGGCCGATAACTGAAACGGGCCTGAGTAAAAAACTGCTTTAATAAAACGATAAAACGCAGTGACTAATAGATAGAGAATGGGCTTCAAGCCCAATCTCACGAATCACCAAACCTTGCTGTCTTTCAGCAGAACCAGAACAAGGAACAGAGTCCTTGACCAAAACAGAGTGCTCGAATTGCAGAAGGTAAAGTGGAGAGAAAAATTAAAGAACACCGGACATTTTTAACGTGGTTCGCCCAAGTGCAATGGTCTACTTTCACGTCCCAGAATATGGTCTGGGAAACCTTTTATTACTGAGATTATTTAGAAATCAAAAGGACAAAATAAGAGCAAAAGAACCAATCTAAATGAAGAAGAAAGAAAACCCAGATCAAGCTCTGATCTGTACCAGCCTTGACGAAAGGTGAACCTTTTCCTCTACCTTTCGTCAATCCCTTTTGTAATCCAGTGCTATGCCCTTTACCACAATAGCTCCCACAAAAGTGAGCTTCAAGATCGAAACTTGGCAATATATAGACGAAGACTCCTAGCCGTTGCAATCAAATAAGGAAACCTTGATGGACAAGATATACTTTCCTTTTGGAGCTGCTGTGATTGAGCAACGGTCATCTCTGACTAGCTTGAATTACTATTCAACAATCGCCGGCGGCGGTGGAGGAGAATGGATTGCTTTTTCCTGAAGAACGACCTGTGGAGAGGAAGAACACTTGGGATACCTTCCAGTATAATGGTTACGACTTACGAGTAGAGACTCTATGCGATGGTGAATACTCTGCTCTTGTGTAGGTTTTAAAGATCAAATTTTGGTTTTCTTTCATTCAGGATCTAGGAAGGAGCATTTTTTTAGTGAGAAAAAAGGCTCTGAAAGGGCAATGTTCTTTACAAAGTTTATTACACTCGGCGGATTCTCTTTTACATAATGGTGAATATATTATACGTGTGGTAACTGTACTTGTGTGATTGAGGCTCTCTTCCTTCTGTACAATGATTTCTCTTCCTCTTCAAAAGCAAAACTTCCTCCTCTGTTGCTCGAAAAAATAAAACGATTCGAGTCGGTAAGTGGAAACGTCTATTAACTAGATGATTTTGGTCAGAGTGTTTGATCTCACAACATTACCTTGAACTTCGCTTGTTCGAGATTATCGACGTAGGCGAGAAGTTCGTCTTGCCTGATTAGAGCTTCATGCAAAGCCTGCCAAAGAAGGGCAGAGCAGCAGGTTGAGCTCACTAAGTTAACATAATTGGACCTTTCTATCTGTCGCTTTTTATAAGGGAAGAAGATTTAGAGGATCTAATCACCTTTTTGGTAGCGATCAGCTCTGCTTCAAGTCCATCCACGCGACAGACAGCAGCATTCAACAGCTCCTCTTTCTCGCACGGCATTTGAAGAGGTTTCGACTGCAGTATTTCGACCTTCTGCTCGAGTTCAGCCAGCTTTCTCCACACCGCCGACACGAGGGTAGGAACTGAAGATTCAGCATCGGACACAAAGCCGCCACTGTTCTTCGATGGATATGTCGGGAAATGAAGGAAAGCAAGGAGAGTTATGAATAACGCGACGAGCACAACCCAGATTCGATCCAAGATTCCTGGACCTTTCTCTCTCCTTTCAGCTGCCGATGATATGTCTGCAATATTATAATAATTCATCACAACCTCTTGAAACCCAATTTGCTTGGAATACAATGCTGAAACAATCACAACCTTGTTTCTAAAAGGGTCTGCAATATAATGCCGGAAATACAGAGCATCAACCTGATGTGAGATCACCTTTGGATTTACCTTGTTCTGATGAAGACAATTGTCTCTCGCATTCTGAATCTACAGTCTTGTCTACCATGGGCACATATTCATCGAACTCAGTGATACCAACAGCGGTGCTCACCTTGCCACCATCTCTCGCCTGTACAGAGAACATCAAGTGAATGAACTTGTGCCCTCGAAGCAGAGAAGCCTGCACTATAATCTCCCAGAGCATTACTTACTTCTTCACGGACTGGTGTCAACCGTGGAAGCAACTGCTTCTTATTAGTTTGATTTGGAGAGAAGATATCTTCAACTTCAGACCCTGACTCACCAGCGGAAGTATCACTCTTCTTCATCTTCATCTGCCTTGAAATGAAAAGAAAGCAAGTAAAAATGCGTCAGACAATCAAAGAGAGGCATGACATAAATCTAGGGTAAGTCTGAGTCGTACCGATGAATAACATTGCTTTTCTCGAGCAATCACCTTGCCGTTACTATCCAAAATTGTTAATACTTGTCTGATATTTGATGCATCCCCATTTACAACCATCTAGGTGAAAGGCAAGGAATCACGTAATCACACAGATGAGCAAATCAAATACAAGTTTTTAGTTAAGTCATAAAAAAAATGAAAACCTTAAGGAAGTCGGGGTCTTTCCATGGTCCCTTTCCTGATCTTAAGCAACCTCCTTCATCAGCACAAGTACAAGTACCGCCCAAAAAATCGGGTAATTGACTGAACAAATGCAAATTATGGTAGTTCAGGGGCTGATATGGCTCGAGATAGACGTGGTCAGATAGCAAATTATTATCATAAGCAGTTTTGATACCTTGGGTCTACGATTTCAAGTAATTTGCTCTGGTACTTGTAACCAAGAACCTGCAATGAAAAGCCAGAAAATCAGCTGATTCTAATTCTGTTCACTGGAACGGTGGACATTCCATGTCTGAAATCTAAAACTAAACCATGACTCACATGAATCTTGGACACTGTATCAGGATCAAGGAAAGACTTGACTGTGTTCCAGAGTAGCTTAAAACCAGGACCAGCATTGATAACAAACATCCTCTCAAGAGTCTGCAGAGTTTACTCCTTTAGGCAAAGTGATAAGAAAAAGGAACAAATTTTCGCACTTCCTTTCTCTCTTTATAAAAAACATCGTACCTCAGGGTAGTTATCACCATCAATCTTTTGCAGCTGCATGATTAGCTCTCGAGCAGGCTTAGTTAGGTTTTTCAAACCCTGGTGGAAAAACTCTCACATGTAAACCTACAGCACACTTATGAGTTATGAGTTAACCCGGAATGAAAACTAGGAAACTATGAACATACCACCCCTTGGACATCCAAGATAGCTGTGCTTGACTGAATGCGCCTCTTTGCAGCAACCGAGCAGGCTGGAAATTTGATTTTTAAAGTCTTCTCAAACTCCATCACATGGTATCTCACATATCGTTCTAGACTGGTGACCTCCATTAGTTTACTGGGTTCAACTTTTCCTAGCCTCTCAATGTAAATAGGTCTCCCATCCTTGTCCACTCCATGGTAACCCTGTGGATAGTACTCCAATACTTGGTCCAATTCGTTGTACTCAAAATCCTGCGATATCGGATATCCCCGTTTCATGAAACCCAAGAAACCAAATAGCTAAACACTCCGGCATAAATTCCACAGTAATCCTTCTAATGGATGAAACCTAATCAACTTGAATTCAGGCTATTGGAAATTTTCTTAGTGAAAGAGTGGATTTGATCTCTTACCTCTATAATAGTGTCAGTGCCGAACTCTTTCCTCCACTGTATCATATTGCTCCACATTTGCTTTGCTTTCTCAACATCAAACTTCCTTGCTTTAAGAAATCTAAAAGAGAACCAAACAATTGAAGATGCAAACTACGAATTTCATTAGGGCAAGGAGGACAACTAACAGAACGAGACAAAGCAAGCAACCTGAGCAACGTATGGTAATCGTCGAGCTTAGCAGGAAGCAAATCATCGGCGGCGAGAATCTGCCTGAAGGATTCCACTAATTTGAGCTCGTCAGCTTTCCGACATCCTCAATCACCGCAGCGTCGGAGTAGGAAGCGCCTCCTTCTTCGCCATGGTGGCGCCCTTTCTTATTGCTCTTCTTCTTCTTCTTGAGAGAATGCCTGAATTTGCTCGACGCCTTGATCGCCTTCTTCTTCAAACTCCCCATCCTCGTCTTCCTCTCCTCCTCCGAGTTCTCCCAGTCCGATCTCCACTCTCTCCTATCGTCGTTCCCCGACGTTCCATCGAAGCCTACCAGAAAACCCTAGAAGTTTCACATTCCGAAAGAAGAAGAAAAAAATTCCTCCTAAATTCAAAATCCAAAACATAGAGAATTATATGTCTAAATGAACTCACAGGGCCCGGCGAGGCGCTCCAACGGACTGGACATCGCTGTATCACCAGATCCGAACTCACTGGAATCGGACTTTTCCGATTCCGAAACGAATCGAAGCGAGCCAGCCGGGGAAGGAAAGAATCAGAGCTCTCCGACGGAATTAATCGGCATGCTCCTAGCCGGCGGAGAAGGAACACCGGAATTGCGGAGGAAACGGAGAGAGGAAAGCAAGACGAAAGCCAGAGAGAGAGAGAGAGACAGTGGAAAGAGAAACTTAAAAGGCGGGAGGGAGTGGTGGTGGCGTAATTATAGAGTGCGGTGGCGCGCGGTGGCGGTGAGAAATGACGTTATAAAACAGCGCGGTGAGAGAGGAGGAAAAGCGGATCGTATCTTTTTTTGTGCCGTGGTTCGATTTTCCGCCGGTGGGGCCTTTGCGTTGACACGTGGATGAGTGTGGGTTATTGGCTTGGCTTGGCTTGGCGGGAGTTTTATTTTATAATATAATTGTTTTTTGACGCTGGGCTGCCTTCGTTGTTACGACGACGTTTTTGTCGGGCCTTTTGAATTTTCCATCTGAACTTTGATTAAGCTGGTGAGCGACTTCGTTTAACTATAATTAGTTTTCCGTGTTATTAACGAAATTGGTGAGAAACAAACGATAGCCAAACACTTTTGTTTTGTGTAATGATGATATTAACGTTTTGACAACACACAACAGCATAAGATTTACGTTGTGTTGGTTTAACTAGTTGCTTTGTCTATGCTTATATAGGTAGTTTTACTCTAATCGCTTACTCCGTCGCAGTTGGTGTCAATCGAGTTACTATGCTGAACGGGAAAGCATCAACATACCCCCGATTCAATGGATTGTTGGGCTGCTGATCCGATGACAGAAGTGGAGTGGCTCAATTAAGAGAGGAAAAAAGCTTGGTTGGTGGCTGGATAAATCGGATGAACTGAACCCCTCTCTTTTCTTCTTCGCAGACAAAGAATCCACTATTCTCTTTTCCCGAAATTTTATAAAATTTGAATATCACAATTCAAGTCATCAACCAAAAGGAATGCAGGGAGATCAAAAGTTAGATGTCCTTCTACATGGATCAAATGTATTGGTGGATTGATCCATGAATCCAAATGACATACAAGCCTTGGATCAATATGTAACTTTTGAATAGTTTGGGTACTAAAATGTCATAATAATAAAAATTAGGCACCAAAATGTATTTTTCAATGACATTTTAAGTACCGATTGTAAACTATAAAAAATATAGGTACTAAATTGTAATTTGTCAATAATCCATGAATCCACCAATCCAATTGGATTTGGATTAAATGAATTGGATTTAAATGGATTGAATTAATTGAATATCGAAATAAATGAATTAGATTGGATTGATGGATTGAATTGGGAATCGTCACCTCTAGATAAGATACAATCTTCACTTGTCCATCTCCTAGTCGCAGCATCTAGTTCTAGTAACAAGCTTTTCATTGTTAGAAATAGATTAGGAATAATCTTATATTTCCTTGTCCTTCTATTATAGTTCTTAGTATTTTCGTTTCCTTCTAGTATTGTGGTTCTCTTACTTATTGTCCAAGTCTTGTAATCTATATAAACCCCTTTGTGGTTTCATAATAATACAAGTTACTATTCTTAAAACTCCTATATGGTATAAGAGCTGGTTTGTCCTTGAGGTCACGTGTTCAAGTCCTCACGACCCCTAATATTAATTGTTGTCTTTCAAGCACATGGTATGTCGGGCCTGTGCAAACTTCAAGCCCATGAGTCGGTTTTCGTTTGAGTGGGCGTGTAAAGAAGTGGTTAAGTATCATACATGGGTCTGTATAAGATTCAGCATAACATTCTCCCAACAACTCGAATTATTGAGACCAACTGGTTTATAATTGTATAAGAGCCTTTAGCTTAACAACCTTGATCTAGTAACCCTAAACTTTTTGTTTCTTTTCTTGTCTCGGCCATGAGTCCGAACTCACCTGGTCCGCTTGTCCTTTAAGCAGATTCCACTCCCTGCATCGCTCAATCGTTGTTTCATGTTTTTCCCAGTTGCCTTCTCAATGCTTTATTATATTATTGTTCCCTTTTTCTTTTTTGATGGGCTTTTGTCTCATTCAAATAAAAACAAATCCCTTCCTATTGTTTTCTGCCCGCGACCCCAGCCATAACACTTCAAGCCTTCGGTTGCCGTTTCCCCAAATCTGTCTTTCATCACTATGATCATAGCAATTTCCATTGTCTTCGACTCAGCTAAATTTTTGTGCTATGAAGCTTGATCACTGCCGCCTTACTTCGAAGATGAAGCTCCACCTTTTACTGCTGATTGCTCAAGAGTTTGTATGGTATGGAGTCCACAGTCAATCTCCAGCCATCTCTCCTTTGTGTGTGTTGAACAAAGGAAGTTTCTCCGACCATAGTCATTCGGATGAATTCTTCGTGTCCTCCACCAGTTTACGTTTATTGGTCTCGTTAAAACCATTTGATTATTGTCCATCTCGTTTCAAGTCAATTTTTTACAACGAGTGAGTTTCGTTGCAACATATGAATTGCCAGTTTGATGATTTCTTCCTCTCCAAGACGACGGTTAGTTGGCTTCGTTCTTCAAGCATAAGAGTTCGACGAGTTTGCATCACACTCTACACCATCACATTGCGGGGGCGTGTTCTTCAAGTTTGACGTATTTTGGTCAAGATTGATGTTGTTCTTCACACCATCATCTTGTGGGGGCGTGTTAGAGATAGATTAGGAATAGTCTTATATTTCCTTGTCTTTCTAGTATAGTTCTTAGTATTTCCATGTCCTTCTAGTATTGCGGTTCTCTTACTTATTGTCCAAGTCTTTGTAATCTATATAAACCCCTTTGTGGTTTCATAATAATACAAATTACTATTCCTAAAACTCTTATATTCATGCCTACTGGACTAAGGCTCCAAGGAAAGACAAGTCCCCAACAAAACCATACGATAGAAAAGGTCAAAAGGTAGCATCTACTCTAGGTAGTCACAAGAAGCGGTAACCTGGATCCTGGGCTAGCCTAAATGCCAATGGATGAGATCCGTCTTGTCTTGCATGGGCTTGTTGTGCTTTGGCCCTTCTATAAGCTTTCCTCGAGGAAAGCAGTCTTGACAAACCCAAGTCTTCTTCATTTGTAGGACTTTCTTTGATGGTCCATGCAAGTTTGGGTTTTATTAACGTGGCTCATATGACGAATCAGTAAATGAATTTCACAAGTTTATTGGCATAGCATATGTAACTTTTTTCACCTAAGCTGGTTGTACAAAGTTTGTTTGTTCATACAAATAGTGTGATTTGGGGAGATTTGGTTTGCTCATCAAGGTACCTAGAGCCAGCCTGTTTTCATTTAGAAGGCATGATTCAATTGAGCTGCAGAAAAGTTGTTAGAAGAACTAATAAGAACGAGAATTGTGTCAACTATACAATTCGTACTGCATGGCGACTCTACCACTCTATAAATGAAGTCTTGCTAAGCGTTCATGCTCTACAATAAACTAAAAAAAAGCTTTCTTAACGTGGTTTGTGTTTATCAACTATGGCTCCTCCGATTAAGGTTGTTTTGCAAAGGATTGCTGAAGTTGGAAATGAGATAGAGCACGTGGAAAGCACCATGCACAAACGTCGGAGACTCTTAACTCGTCTTTTATGAGGATGCATGTCCTCGGCGAACCCTTCTGTCGTGGAAAACCACATTCGTGCGATGGACTAGAGAGCAAGGGAGCTTGAAAATAGACTGACTATCTCTATCTCTCATAGATGAAGTTCTCATGCTACTTTCTCCGATTCATCGAGTAAAGATCTTGTAGAACATTATTGGAGTTACGAAGTCAAGTCTTTCTCTGTCATCGTCTCTTGCGGTGTGACTCTTTAGTCTCCAATTTGTTGAATGAGTGTCCTTTTCGGTTTGTAGCTTAGGGTTGTTGGCTGGAGAGGTGTGTGGATTATTGAATATATGTTGTTTTCATTTCGAATACAAGTCGCCATGGTAAAGAACACACATAAATCATAATACTACTATGGAATAGAAATTGTGAATATATTAAAGAGTAAATTGCAAGATTGATCACTAAAAATATTTAATTCCATTCTCGATCATTAAAATCAGTTCAATAGTTCAAATTTGGCCACTCTCCATCTAATTACGTTAACCTTATCTGATGTGACGGTCAACTCTTATAGTTGACCGTTAAATATGTGACGTGACAATTAACAAATTAATAAAAAAGAAATTTAATCCTTTAAAGTCCCACCTCATTTTCACTTTCTTAGAGGAACCAATTCAATAAAAAGAAAGAAAAATAACTTCAAGGACTTTGGGTCACACTTCATCCAGATTTTATGACGGTGGACTGATTATGCCAATTGCCAACCCCACCAAAGGGTCTAACATTTGACGGCTCGGTGCCTAGATGGACTCAAGATAGGGTGAGTTAGGGGTGGGCAATGGGCTGGTTGGGTGGATTTTCGTCTCAAATTGACTTACCCGCTTACTAGCTAGTTGAAATAATTGTGACCCGCAATCCATCCACATTCTTCTGCGGATCGGGTCGGGTGGGTGGCGGATCGGTGCGGTTGGGTCGTGGGTTAACCCGCAAAAGCAATTCTCCAACAAACCATTAAGAAAGTTGACTAACATTTATAATAACCTCATAGCAAATTAGGAAGACTGTATCAGTTTAGACACTTCTCATTTTGTCTCAAGTGAATCCATGTAGTATTTGTATAAAAATATTACTACTCTATCATCCAATTGTATAGAGAAACTTGCGCATTTTTTATCTTGATACAATTAATAATTATAGTTTTCATCCCAATATTTAATGGATAGTAACAATAATTCACATTCCAATATCCAATATCTAATAGATATTACACAACATAATATCCAATAATAATAGACTATTTTTTCTCCACCTTTAGAAGTATATGGTGAGACTGTAGTGTGGTTCGGAAATATGATGAATATTTGATACTATAAGAAATAATATTTTTTCATGTGAAAATAGGATGCGGGTCATTCGGGTGACCCGCAATCCACCCACCACCGACCCACATAAGTGCGGGTGGGAGATTTATCAATCCGTAATCAATCACCCACTACTTGCGGGTGGATCGATACCAATCCGCGGATTAACCACCCACGTGCCCACCCCTAGGGCCAGTAACCTTAGGGTGTTTAGTATGAGTAATCAAATTTGGACCCTTTCTTTTAAGTGTGCTGCAGATTTAAGGGTTGAGAATTAAATGCATTTTATTTCACCCACATTTAATCTAATTTATCTGTACAAAAAAAAATCGACTTAAAACGAGAGAGAAATTGTTCGTTAAAAATTAGAGGGGAAAAAATAAAAAAATTTCTTACCATATGGTATTAAATAGGAGCATACCATAAAGACAGGTAAAAAATTATTCAATTTTTTTGTACTAAAAATATACCAAAATGGATATCATTTTAAAGACCACATTTAATCTGATTTATCTGTACAAAAAAAAATTAAATTTTGACTTAAAACAAGAGAGAAATTGTTCGTTAAAACTTAAAGGGGAAAAAATAAAAAACTTTCCAGAAGAAAGAAGAATACTAATGTCATATTGATGTGGACGAATTACTTATAGTTACTCACTGTAAGATTACTGACGAATTACTTATAGTTACTCACCGTAAAATTACTGACATGATCGTTTCCGAGAATCTCTAGACATCCTGCTCAATTAATATCGGTCATCGGGCCGAGCCCGCCCGCCCGCAGCCTTCACAAAAACGAACTGGTGGCCCATAGTAAACAGCGCGCAGAAAGTCGGAAACGAATCACTGGGAAACAAAGGCAGGGAAAAGATTCAAATGCAAAGCTAGTAGTGCAATGCGCACGGGACCATTGGAACTGCGACATTGAGAAATTGACATTCAAAAGCATACTCCCACACTTCGAATCAGAGCCACTACAGTTTAATCGTCCCACATCTTACCACCACCAATGTCAAATTCTATACAATATATTCACAAGACTACATACATTATAGAGCGACCGACCGAGCGATATATATATAAATAGACACCGTATGAATATACGAGACGACTGGCGACGAAAGGACAGCAGATTTTTACTTCCTCAGCCAATCAGGCCGACTTCCATCAGCTTTCTTCCACTGCATTTCCTATTTACAAAAGCTCCGACAAGACCGCGCGCTACCTTTCATATGTGCTTCCTCAAGTTCCTCTTTGCACGAAATTGGCCGAGCTTGTCCCTCCATTCAGCTGCCACAGACAGAAGTATATTAGACCAAACCATACAAGTTTCTGCTCTCTTTCTATATTAGAAAGTGTAAGCTCGGCCCGGTCCCATGATCACTTGTTGCACCATAGTACAGGTTCTGCCATACTGCTTATCTGATGCTCTCGCCATAAAAGAAAGGAACTTTTATCGAATATCAAACTGATTTTAAGCCTAATAGTTGAGCTAGTGGTGATCTGTGGATAAAAAAACATCACCACGCTAGGTTTGAACCTTGGGGAGCCAAAATGTAAGTGCATGCCCCATTGTGCTCGAGCATAACATAGTTAAAGCCTTAAAAGGAGTTACCTGCATCATTGTAACGCTCTTCAATAGCAGCTTCTTGCATGTTGCGCACAAGAATGAACTCTTTGGTATCAAGACACGGCTGACCCGTGGGCCTGCGATCAAAAGAAAAATCCTCTTTAGCCCTTTTTCTCCGTCGGAAAGGAAAAAAAGGACTGTGTGATTGCGAGGTGGTCATGCAGCTTGTGAGTATACATAATGGTTTCACTTTTTGCAGAAATAACTGCTTGGCAAGAGAGGAAATGGATGCAACTGCAGTTTTAACGGCCCCCTTAAACTTGTAAAGACTAACCGGTCTAGTTCAGTGAATAGCAAGCCATCTGAAGTATGGGAGTGCATTGGCCTTCCAGATTCGATGACTCTCATCCCATCATTGTATGCCAGGTACTTGTTCACTTGAATTGGTACCTGCCAAAGAGCCAAACCCACAAGTAAAGTCAGTACTGGCACCCTCATCTAAGCTGAAATCTCAGGAGCAGTCTGCTTAATGCTGTTTCTTTTCATTGTGTCTCTTGGTCAGCCGTACCCTGAGACTATCTCCAAACTAACAGATAGGGTTGTAAAACTTTAACAGACTAAATTTAAGCATTCTCTCACTCACAACTACGAGTACATGTTAAGTATCCATAGCAGTTCCACGTAAGTGTGTTCAAATACCTTGCATCTCACTGCGATATTGATAGCATCTGAAGGACGGAGGTCAAAACTAATAGACTCACCAGAACCAACCTGTGAAAAATGGAGGACACTAAAAGTTAATTTTTCCTAGAACCTAGCAGCTGAACAAGAATTTTAACTCCATAAGGTAGCAGAATTCAATCAGGGAATAAAACCTTCGTCAGATACAATTGAGCATAATATGCTTCATGAACTCGCCTAGTCACTCTAACGAGCTTAACCTGCGTAGAAGGAGAACATGTACCACATTAGAAATCTGATGGGGTCCCAACAGTCAACCACTGGCAACATGAGAAGTGATAACAAATTTACTTCGTAGCCCATCTTGTCAACCATATCCTTCACTACTTGATAAAGAGTGGGTCTTGACTGCACCAAAGAATAAGCATTTCCAGCAGTTAGCAGGCTCCAAAATGATCCTTTCACCACTAAGAAAAAGGAAACATAGAATAACCATGAAATCAACTCATACAATTTGAACATTCCGGACTGCTGCCATGAGCAATGCACTTGGCATCTCCACTACAAAAGAACAGAGCACAATAAATACTTAACATGACAGAGAACAAGGGAGACGAGTCATAACAATGTGGTAGCATTCACATCAGTAGCAGACATACAAACAATTATTGGGAGGAGAAGGCCAGTGCCATCCTCCATCTTCAACACAATCGCAGGATGTGGAGCATAGTCCGGCAAGTGGCTGCCTTGAGGATTGTTGTGGACACATCTCAAGTGTCTTCCATCCCTCATTTTAATCATGAAACCATCTGCCCCACTCTTCACCTCAACTGCAGGTAACACATTTAGCAACATTACCAAATCCGCGCACACAGCGATTATTAAGTTGCAAACCGATCAAAACAAAGAACACACACGTCCCGTACCAGCTTCAACTACACTAGAATTGAGATAATCTTCATCCTGCTCGTTGAAGTTCGCCATGTTGCCATTGTCACTCGAAGAAGAACTCAGAGCACATTGCACCTTTGAGAAGTTCCGCCGGCTCCGGGAAACCAAACCACCCACCTTACTCTTCTCACCATGGAATCCTTTGGATCCCAATAACTCGTTACCGACGAACCTGGCTCTCACCACGCAGCAATTCATCACTGGAACGGTGCACATGTAGAATCCTGCCTGCTTTGCACGAACGGCAGGGCATATAACCGGTCCTTGCAGCAACGCCATTTCCTCGCCTCCTCGAAAAATCCTACCAATATTTGAATGACACGAAAAAAAAAATCAGGATTCAAACAGAAAACAAACTAAGAGCTTCAACGGAAAAGCATCACAGAGCTTTTGATAACCAAATCCGGTTATCCGTGTAAGAATTAATTTCAAGATCAAACGCCTAATTAAGTAATTAACACAGCAACAATCACCGCCGGCCGAATCTTAATCCGTTTAGAATTTTCTCGGCGTCCAAACACACAAAATATCCACCCGCCCTCTTTCTCTCTCTCTCTCTCTCTCTCTCTCTCTCTCTCTCCCTCACTAAAAGAAACAATTAGAGAAACTAGACATCCTCGAAAGATGAATCTAAGAGCACAGAGATCAGATGAGCTAAAAACCTGGAAAAAATTCCACAGACGCGGCCCGATCACAGCTACTGACTAAATCAGAGCCACCGTATACAGAATCCGCGGGAGAATCAGATTGGGAACCAGAATTTGCCGGCGAAAGTTACAGGGACAGGGGATCCGAACCGATCGATCGGCGATTGAGTGGAGAGACGGTGCGGGAGAAGTGAGCAACCGACAACGGAAGGGATCGGATAAAATGTAAAGAGGGGAAATGAGAGACTGGGGATTGGAGAAGATAAGATATATAAATTATTACGATGCCAATCCAGAGAGAGAAACCGAGCGACAGAGATGGAGAGAGAGAGAGAGAGAGAGAGAGATTCTTAATGGGAGCGCTAATAAGGTCTGATAAAGACGACAGCAAATTGGAGGTCGTTTTGATCGTGGAATGACGTATATACCCTCGAAGGAGCTCTTAGCTAAACCGCCCACGGTTTTGGTTTTACAATGGGAAGTCTTTAATTAGTGATGTGCTTAATACTCGACGGCATCGAGATTTAAGGGGAAATTGCCACCGGTATCATAATTAAGAAGTAATTTATGGATTGACGTGGCCACGTGTGAATGGAGAATTCTTATCCACAAGGTTTGTGATAAAGTTTATTGACATTGTTTGTCTCATCGCTAGTTATTTGGAGTCAAAACTGATGTCTTTGCAGCATTCTAAAATTAGATTTTACAACTTTTCATTGATTGCATGGATAAGTCACTGCGAAATGTGAATGCCGTTTTCATCATGTTTTTATTTCGTATAGTAGTGGTTAGCAAATGCATTGTCTTCACATCATAACGTTGCAAAAAAATTAAATCATTAAGGGTGGTTTGGAATTTTTTATTCCGGAAATAATGTATTATGAGAATACATCATTTCTTATGTATTAGGAATACACCATGAATTATGAATATATGCATTCTATTATTACATCAAGTAAAAAAATATGGCTTGTTTGGAATCTCCGATTTCAGATATTATATTATGAATACAACATCTGAAATCGGAGGTTCCAAACAAGCCCTAAATAGTAAGTCCTTTCGAGTCATGTGACGGTGCTGCCCAGAGCGAAGGGTAAAAGTGGGACTTCCTCAAGTGCCGAAAAAAAGAAAAGAGTTGTGCTTTGCTTTCAGCGGTGCGGCGGTGGGGACAAAAAGTTAGGTCAATCGGCGTTTGTGTTCCGGTGGATGATAATAACGGCGGAGGGGAAGGGATGAGATGACGGAGAAGAATCCAATCTCCCCAACAAGTGAAGTGCTGTTGATGTCAGACTCGGGAGGAATTGTGGATAAGGCTCCGTTGAAATAAATATCCCCCAAACTTCTGATTTTTTTCTTACCCGAAATATCCGCGGGCTCATCCGGTTAATCGATGGTTTTCAATTAGTTGCGATTGTTGTTGGCAATCGTGACCTCAAATTTGGTGTTCATTCATTGATAGTTCCATTCGACTAAACCAAAATCGAAGAGTGATGAAAAATGGCATTATATAATTTATCACTGTTTATATTAACAAAACGAAAAATGGCTGACACACGAAGCAACTTGATTAACAAAACGAGAATGACAGAATTGCTCAGTAAGCATCAATGTTTAGATAAGCTGGGGAGCTTCATAAATAAAAGTAATCAGTAGGAGTGGAAGGAAGTAACAGGATAAGAAGTTCAAACTCCAGCCACCACCAACCATTAACGAGGAGACAAAATTAGACTAAATAAATTCTAACTTTGCTGACCCACCGAATGGTTAAAGCCTAAAATGATTGGCAGCCGGCGGTGGGGACCGGCCGGCGATTGATGGAGACGATCAAGTTGTCCACGGCCCACGCACTTTTTATCCATTAGTGCAGAGTTGGCAGCTTCAGAACGTCGCCGTTCCATTTCTAAATAACAATAATAAGATTTTGATTTATAAATATTTTTTTTGACCGCAGTTCATAAATATAATCGGAAAAAAAACCCAATGTTGAAATTGATCAAATATGTTAGGGGAGGAGGAGAGAGATGAATTGGGCCGTTTATCTCTTACATCAATGGATCAAATTTGGTCCGTCCCTTCTGGGTCGACCAATGTTGCTCCATCAACAACAATAAGCCCGTGTGTCAGGTTTAATTAAATGTCCCGCCGCCGAAATTAGGAGGCGGCGGCGGCCACATGGCTCCGGCGATGCTTCCACCGTCGATGCTGGCCACGTAGGACATGCAGGACAGCGGAACGAGGCATAGGCCTCGGCTTCTTAGGTCTCGACTCGTCGGCTCTCCATTTCCAACTACCTCTCCCTTGAAAGAAAGAAAAAAGAAAAAAAAAATTGGGTGAGAATGAGAAGAGAAGTGACAGAAGTGGTATGGGCTTTTGTTGTTCTGGACTCGGGGTCCAGTTTATCCTTTACCGTTTGGAAATGCATGGGCCTGTTGGGCTTGTTGCGAGCCGGCTTCATGTACGGGACGCTTAAAGTCTGCAGGGATTTTAGTTTTGGGCTTGGGGATTAATCAATTATAGGAAATAAATAACACAGTTAATTAATTCTACTTACCTCAACTTGGTTTTGAAGGAACTTGATGTATCCAATAGCTTCCATTAACACCGACGCTGTGTCCGTCTGCAGCATGATCAGGTTTTATGTAAAAAAAGTTAAAACAAAAGGACAGGTAAAATTAATGATTAGTTCTTGATTAATTTGCAGATTAAAGTGATGAATTGGGGTTCTAATGATGAATAGCAGTATCTTAATTTTTTACCTTGCCAAAAGGGGCAACCATCTGCTGCAAGGCCGCGATTCTATCACCCAGCTTCTCTTTCCTTACCTGCGCGCGCGGTAAATACATTGTCCTCTTTACACCGTGGTTTAAAGTGAAAAAAGGTATAAAAAAAAAATCCAGGAGGTGGTAAAGTTGAAACCCTACCTTAAAGGGAGGGCAAGAGGCACGCGGCTGGTCCAATCTCGACTTCTTATTGGCTCCTCCACTACTTTCCTGCTGCTGCGTCGACGTGGACTTTCCCGCCGTCGCATCATTCGTCGACGACCCGCTGCTGCTTCTCTTCGCCTCCGTCGTTGGCGGTGCACTCTTCGTTGCCGTTTCCCTGTTAAACGACGCCGTGGATGAGCTCCCAGAGGACACCTTCAACAACAGTTTCAGGATTATCTATATAGTTGATCATATAATCAGTTATATTAATCTTGATAATCATAGTTGTCCTAATGACACATATGAATTCAGTAATCAAATCAACAAGTAACAAATAGTGATCATTTTAAACATCAAAAGTTGTCTCTTAGTCTTCTTGGTTTTAACGACAAAACACACTATAATCAAATTGAAGAAGGATAAAAGACAGGGAGGAAAAAAATAAAGGATCTGAAAAAGGAGGGGGAAAAATGGAAAGAAAGGCAACAAGAGAGGAAAAGAGAAGAGAAAGGCTGATGATTCTCCTTCTGAAAAAAGAGATCCAATTCAAAAAAAAAAAAAAAAAAAAAAGGCTAAAGCTGAAATGACTCTCTACCCATTCTCAGCCAAAGAGAAATGATGCCATCTACTCCTCCTTTTTCACTTCCTATAGCAAGTAAATAAATAATCAGAGAAACTAAATCGAATTCGAACGAGTTAATTAAACCAATTGATCACATTTTGTTCTGTGATATTTGAGAATCATCGTCATTACTTCGGTGTAGGTAAGTCTGGTATTATCCTTTATTTCATAGTCTGGAGCTATTTACAACTAGCCAATTCAAAATTTTCAGATGTACTAGTACTAGCAAGTGCATCAAAGATGCAGTCATCGATTTTCCCGAACTTGGTAAGAAAGTTTAAGTTTATCACCATACCTTGGTATTATTGCTAGGGCTGCAATATTGGCGCATCATTAGATTCTCCTGATGATGACGATGATTATCGTCAACTGAACCATAATTAGGATGATGATGATCAACCCTCATAACCGATCCCATCAGACTGTGATTGGAGGAGGAAGTCCGGAGATCCAGGGCTTGCATGTTCATATCCAACGGCGCCGTTTGCAGGCTGAGGCTGGACACGTTGATGCTAGGATAAATGAAGCTACTCGTCGTCGTAGTAGCACTCCCACTCCCGCCAACTCTCGCCGCCGGCAGCATAAAGTAGTTATGATTCGAACCAAAACTTGATGAATTGTTAATTAACGGCATCACTCCTCCTCCGTGGTAGTTGTAGGCGGGGAAGCCCGCGGAGATGGTCTTGAGGAGGAGCTTCTCGCTGAGATCGTTGGCGGTGGAGGAGGAGGTTTCGGAGGAAGGGGAAGGGGAGCTGATCAGCATGTCCGTGAACCTAGGGAAAGGGTCGGACGACGTCGTGGAAGACGAGAGGGACGTCGACGAGTCCACGACGTCCTTGATGGAGGTGAAGCAGCCGGAGTTGGTGTTCCACTGGAAGCTCAAGTCGTGGTTGTGGTGGTGGTGGTTGTTGTTTATCATCAGCCTGCTAGGGTTTACCGAACCTCCATCGCTGCCATTTCATCAATGCAGACATGCATAAACAAAAATTACTACATATCTATTTGATTCGTTTAATCCAAGTATCAGGCAAGGGCATCCTTTTAGCGTTGGACACAGACTAATATATATATATATTCTCTTGAAAGATGCAAAGGAGGAGGAGGAGAGAATATAAGTACCAATAAAAAAAATCCCTATTATTCCTATGACATGATATGTGGACTCCAGAGCTGCAATTGTTATGGGTGAAAACCCTAAACTATTTAGTGTATGAATGGCCTGAGATCAGCTTTTTTTTCCTGGGATTGTTATGAGAAGTGAATATAATAATAATATAGTGAAAGGAATTGATATAAAGTGTTAAAGCTGGAGAGGGGAGTAAAAAGGGAAGATTCCTAATCGTAAAGTAAATTGTGTGCATAGTTGGAGATGGAAATGAAATGAAATGAAATGGAACTCACAAAGTAAAGTTTTGGGTCCAGCCAGGACCTGTTGTTGGAGCGGCTCCATAGTAATTCGTTGAGGCGGTGGTGGCGGCAGCGGCGGCGGAAGGATTGGGCGGAGAAGAGGAGGAAGAAGAAGAAGAACTGGAAGAGGCAACAACTTGAAGCTGGCGATGGTGGTGATGGAGATTTGCAGACTCCATTAGGGTATGGTATTGGAGGAGGCCTCTATTGTACAATATGTGGAGAGAACAATACAGAAACAATTCTAGGGTTTATAAGAAGAAGAAAAAAATCTGGGTTGCAAAGAATAGCAGCCTCATTCTTCAGGTGACAGGCCACAGTACTTGCAGCCACGCCCACTTAGCTTCCTCCCTCCCCTTTGTCTAGAGAGAGAGAGAGAGTGGGGGAGGAGGAGTTTCCCTTTTTGCACTCTCCTTTACTCTTTGAAAAACACCAGTCCACAACACAGAGAAAAAATTGGAAAAAAAAAAAAAACAAGTCTTGAAAAGAAAGCAACCTAAATTATAAAAAAGCTAGCAGAGAAGGGAATATATGATAGATAAAAATATTTAGTGGGGGGGAATTAATTATGAATATGAATTATTATATATGGTAAAACCCTAATCCATCCATCCACCACATTCCCTCATCTTTTGCACCTGTATGTCTGACTTACCAAAGGTTATTTTATTCTTTCTCCCTTTTTGAGATGGCAGAAGGCATGGGGGAGAGGGAGAAGGAGAAGGAGAAGGGAAGTTTGGTTGGTGAGTGTGGCTGTGGCTGGCTGCAATTAGAGGGGGATGATTACATTTATATATAAGTGGTGGGTGTTTGTTGTGATGATTGTTTATACTTATATAAAACATATATATATGCCTTCGATCCCAAGGCTGTAGGCTATAGCTGAGCTGAGGTTTCTTTTATAAACCCACAGAGGAAAAGGGAGCTCTCTACAGAACAAACAATAATAATGATGACAAACTCTCCCACTTGATCCTTCTCTTTTTCCCTTTTATCTCATTACTATCTCTAGCTAGCTAGCTAATGATATGTAATATCAATCCTTGCATTATAGGCTAACACCTTCTCATGTATTTGGCAAAAGGGCAGCTCCCCTCTTGCTAGCTGTATTATAGACTAACACCGATTGTTACACCGATTCATAATCGATTAAACAGTAAATCAGTCGGTTCTCGGCAGCCAAATTTAGGTAATTACTAACAATTGTTAAATGGTTAGTGACTGACGATGAAATGATTAACTGACTAGCCGATTATGGCCATCCTGATGTTAGGGCCGAAAATAATAGCCCTCAATGAGTCACAGACATAGGCTGAAAAATAATGGGATGTTTGAAGACATACAAGATCCCTTGCCTACCAATGCTGTAATTGTGACTCAAGTTCAAATGAGAATAATTTTAAGGTAGGGCTTT
Organism: Linum trigynum; assembly: GCA_964030455.1. Taxonomy (NCBI): domain Eukaryota; kingdom Viridiplantae; phylum Streptophyta; class Magnoliopsida; order Malpighiales; family Linaceae; genus Linum; species Linum trigynum. The sequence goes on along the minus strand of OZ034817.1, from coordinate 53,027,500 downwards.
AGAAGGATAATAGTAGAAAGATATCAACTTACACACATTAACTCGACAACAATCAATAACATTTTAGCTTCCATGTAATTTGGTGGAGTTTATAAGTTCATTAATTGTTAGGTCTATTATTTTTGTCCGCTTGAAGTTTGACGATAGCATGGTGTTATTGTGTCATTGTTTTGGATTAAGTTAATTATGGATTGATATATATTGAATTAGTTTTTATTCAATGATAACAACTTAAAAGAAGAATACATTCGTATGTAAGAAAAAGTTTACAAAAATGTACAATTAAAAGAAAGAGGAGATCTTTTGTTGGTGAGGTTACCGATCGGTTATTTTAGTATAATCTTGCCGAACCACTTACTTAACGGTCATCTCATTAATCATCAAACGACTATACGATTACAATTAACCGAATAATATAAATTGTGAGGTTTACAATAACCACAAATTGTTCAACGCTTAACCCAGAATCGACTAAATTGTTAGGGTTATAACCAAACCGACTAACAAGCCTACTTACAAGCATTCTTCCTTCACCATGTAATCATTAATTAGAAACAAAACAAAAAAAATCTCCTTGTATATTGATGGGCTAAGATTAGGGATGACAATCAAACCCATGGTTGTGGGTACCCAACCGCCCTTAACTCAGTCAACGCGAAGAATCCTCGATTGACTTGGTATGAGGCGAGTATGGGTAAAACCCTCAAAACATTTGATGGACGGGTACAGGGCGGGTATGGTTTTAGCCTCCTCTGTCTCATTCTCATACACATATCCGCCCCATCAAGAGTATTCCTTCACATATAAAAAGTACATTGATCAAATTGCAACATATATATCAATGATAGTGAGGGTAACTCAAGAAAATAAATAGTAGAAATGCAATTGAGTGGCCACCCAAGCTAAAATCTAATTCATTTTCCTCAATTCTCCCTTCACTCTTTCACTTTTCCCCTTGTTAAGAAGATTATTACTTAGTAGAAGCATCAGAGTAAAAAATTATAATTTGAAAAATATTGTACACTTTCTTGTTGATTACTAGATGTTTTATGATCAGATGCTTTGAGTTGTATTAAGAATGACTGTATCTTTGTTGACTTCATGATATAGTAGGTCCGTTTAGTGTTATAATTGAAAACATACATGTAAAATTTTATATATAATAATGTTGGATGTACGGGAGAGTATTAGCCACAGATATCCGAAAATCACGGATATGAGTTTGTGAAACCTTTTTCGTATGGAGATAGAACGGATATAAATTTAAATATTTGAAAACGAGAATGAAATGATTACTAGTTGATATCCATTAATCTACAACATCAAATTTTTAGCTTGGTCTCATCCAATCGATCAATCACCTTTTAACACTAAAACCATATCTTAGTCAAAAAAAACTTTTTTCTCTCATTTAGCGAGAGTTTTTAGCAGCGGCGGTAACCCTAGGGTTTCCGAGTTCTGATTGAAAGAGGAGGACGTATCCGGAACCTAGAAGAAAACTCTGAGCAACGAAAGGTATTTAGAGAGGTGAGAAGCTTAGTCTTGTGTCAAAACAAGTTGGTGCTGAAATTCTGAGGATCAACATCGCGAATACAAGAGCTGGAATACAGAGCTGGAGTGGAACCCAAGTAAAAACTTAGGTTCTAAAGCAAAGAAGAAGAGGGATGGAATCCACCAATGTCAATCCAGAGCCAGGGAAGAGGAACGATGTTGAAGTGGATGGGACAAACCCTACAGCTGGTTTGGAAGATCAGCTAAACCAAATCACGTTGGAAGAGGAAGATGAGGAGCCTCTAGATGTTGAAGATGTTGATGTGGATGTAGTTCGTATGGAGGCTGTTCGTCATCTGGGACTGGTGGGCAGACTGCTGTCAGATAAGGAGCCCAACATAAAGTCCATGAAATATGCCCTAACCAAAGCGTGGGGTCTAAAAAAGAGCTATCAAATCACTGAGTTGGGAAACAACCTGTTTGCTTTTCAATTCTTGGAGATGGATGATCGTAACAAAGTGTGCTATGGGGGTCCCTGGCACTATGAAAACAACGCATTGCTCTTCACTGCTAGTTGGTGGATTAAGAAGCCAACACCTGCTGACCTGCACAAGATGGAAATCTGGATTCAGGTAAAGGAGTTCCCAGCTGAACTAAGAACACAATCAATGGCAGAAAATATAGCAACAAGACTAGGAGAATTTGTCTTCTTGAGGATCAGGGTGAGTTTATCGATCAATAATCCTTTGAGGAAGAAGATCAAGTTAAATGTGGGGGGAGAATTACTGGAGTTCCAAATTAAGTATGAAAAACTACCGCTATTCTGTCATTCATGTGGACGAATTGGGCATATCAAAACTAAGTGTCCCCAATTAGCAGTTGATCCATATGGGTTTGACCTGAGAACAGCCCCTCCTGGTCCAAGGAACTGGCTATCACATAGAGCCAGGAAGGAGGAATCTGAGATATGGAGACAATTGAGAAGGAAATTCGATATGGAGAGTTCAGGATCGAATTCAGGAAAAGAGTCGCAAGCCCAACATGAGGAAAAGCAGGCAGAAATGGAGTTAAATTCGAAACCAAAGGCAAAAGACCCTGCCCCCATGGATACATGGCTGGAAACTGAAAACCAGTCCCCAACAGGGGATGACAAGGAGCAGAGAGAAGAACCCCGAAAAGAAGCAAGAGATTTGAACACCACTGAACAGGGAATAAAGAAACATGAAGCTCCAGTGAGAGTAGGAGCGATAAAACTATTCTCCCAAAAGGAGAGCCATGAGAAAGGAACCAATAGAGTCCCTGGGAGAGTCTGGAAGAGGCAGGAACAGAGACGAGGTAGGGAAATAAACCAAGTGAAACTCACCCCTCAGAAGAGAACAATGGCAGCAGAGGGGCAAGAGAGGGGCGAGATGGAGGGAGGGGAAGCTTTCCAGAAGAAGGCACGGACACTGTCTTTTGATCATATGGGAGTGAATCCAAAAGACCAAGGAAAGGAAGCAATGACTGAAGCTAATGGACCTGAAATAGCAGGGGAAACACAAAGCGGGAAGGAAACAACAAATGAGAGGGATACCACAAAAATGGTTGGCGGAATGGAGGCTCCTGATAAGAATCAGGACCGCCCAGCCCAATGAGTGTATTGAGCTACAACTGTCGTGGTTTGGGGAACCCCACGATAGTTGCAAGAGTAGCTGCGCTACTCAAAGAGCAAGACCCCAGCATAGTCTTCCTTATGGAGACTAAGAAGCAAGAACACGAATGGGAAGAGACTGTCAAACAACTCGGATGGTCACAAGGGAAGGGTGTTGGATCACAAGGTAGAGCAGGAGGGCTGCTGCTCTTATGGAAAGAGGAAATACAAGTGACTGTGAAAAACTTAACCCGGAATTTCATTGATGTTTGGATTAGTAAAGGGGCTGAAGGGAATCAGTGGCGGTTTACAGGAGTCTATGGGTGGCCTGAACAAGAAAATAAGCCACAGACTTGGGAAATGATCAGAAGGCTGCATGAGCAACAAAATATGCCCTGGCTGGTCTATGGGAATTTCAACCAAGTACTTAGCTATGAAGAGAAGAATGGAGTCAATCCTCCAGATATCCAAAACATGGAGGAATTCCAAACAACGATTGATGAATGTCAGTTAGAGGATTTGGGATATTACGGGAATATGTTTACTTGGGATAATGGAAGGGTAGATGAAACCTTCCTAGAAGAAAGACTTGATAGAGCTTTAGCCAATTCAGAGTGGAAGGAGTGGTTCCCTGAAGCTAGAGTGTGTTATCTGGATAGGTGGGTTTCTGACCATCTACCAATAAAAGTGGAGCTGAATTTGCAGGAGGAGAGAGTCAGATAGGGATGGCATTTTAAGTTTGAAGCTTATTGGCAAACTCATGAAGAGTGTTCTGCCATCATTGAAGCAGAATGGATAAAAGATCCTGATAAGCTTCTGGAGGATAGGATCAAGGATTGTGAGAAAGCTTTGTTGGAATGGAGCAAGAGGACTTTTGGTAGTCTAAGAGCTCGAAAAAGAGGATTGAGAAGGTTTTGGCCAAGATTGCTAAGCAAAGGAAGAACAAGTCAGTTCTACTGCAAAGAAGAGTGCTAGAAAAGGAACTAAACGAGGTCCTGCATCTTGAAGAGATTAGATGGAGGCAAAGATCTCGCACAGACTGGCTAAAGGAAGGGGACAAGAATACGGGGTTTTTTCCATCGAAAAGCCTCAAACAGACAGAAAAGGAACACAATTAAAGAACTGATGGATGAGAATGGAATAGAGTTCAAAGGGCAGGAGGAGGTTATGAGTTGTTTCTGGCAGTATTTGGAGAAGCTATACTAGAGAGGGCATATTCAAAACATGGAGGATGTTTTAGCAGCAGTGGAGCCTAAAGTGACTCCCCAAATGAATCAAGAACTTTTGCCTCCTTTTACTAGGGAGGAAATCTGGGAAGCTTTAAAGTTAATGGTACCCACCAAAGCACCAGGCTCAGATGGGATGCCAGCCCTTTTCTTCCAAAAGAACTGGGCAGTGGTTGGGGATACTGTTTGCTTGGAGCTACAGAGAATCCTGATAACAGGTCAGATTCCTCGATCTTTAAACCATACCCTGTTGGCTATGATTCCTAAAACTCAGAAGCCAAGTTCTCCTAAGGACTTTAGACCTATTGCACTATGCAAGGTACTTTACAAAATACTATCCAAAGTGCTGGCCAATAGGCTAAAGAGGATCTTAAACGAGGTGATCACTGAAACTCAGAGTGCCTTTGTTCCTGGAAGGAACATTACAGACAACATAATGGTCGTTTTTGAGTGTTTTCACGCCATGAAGAATAGAAAGCAAGGGAGGAAGGGGTATGTTGCAGCCAAACTGGACATAGCCAAGGCATATGACAGGGTAGAATGAGCTTTCCTGGAAGGGATTATGCTTAAACTGGGATTTCATGAAGACTGGGTTCAATTAATTATGCAGTGTGTGTCTACTGTGACCTATTCTGCTTTAATAAATGGCCACCAAACAGCTGTTATTCAACCAACAAGAGGCTTAAGACAGGGGGACCCTATATCCCCCTATCTATTTCTGCTTTGTGCAGAAGGGTTGTCTGCTTTAACTAAAAAGCAGTGGAGGAGGGGAGATTACATGGGATAAAAGTGAGTAACAATGGCCCTATGATCACTCACCTTTTCTTTGCAGATGACAGTATCTTTTTATTTGAGAATAAGAAAGAAGAGGGTGAGGTGGTGAGGGATATTCTAAGCAATTATTAAAAAGCATCGGGACAACAAGTCAGTCTTGCCAAATCAGAACTATCCTTCAGCACAAATGTTGTGGACAGTGACAGACAGGAGATGGCTGGAATCCTAGGCATGAAAACTGTCATGTTTCACGACAAGTATCTGGGCCTACCTACTGTAATTGGAAGGGCAAAAAAAGCTGTGTTTTCTCACCTTATTGATAGAGTCCGAAACAAGATCAAACACTGGAAAGGAAAACTCCTATCTAATGCAGCTAAAGAAGTACTCATTAAAGCTGTGGCCCAAGCTCAAACACTATATGCTATGTCAGTTTTCCTAATCCCTCAGGGAGTGATTCAGGAAATACAGAGTATGATTGCCAGCTTCTGGTGGGGAAAGAAAAGGGAGGAGAAAAGGATACACTGGATGAGCTGGGAAAAGCTGTGTCGGCCTAAATATGAGGGAGGAATGGGATTTAGAAACCTCCATGGTTTCAATATAGCCCTCCTTGGAAGACAGGTCTGGAATCTCTTACAAAATCCTAACACCCTAGTAGCTCGGGTTTTAAAGGCAAAATATTATCCTCATAGTGACATACTAGAGGCCGAGATGGGTACAAACCCAAGTTACATATGGAGAAGCTTAATGCAAGCTCAAAGTTTGGTAAGGGAGGGCACGAGATGGAGGATAGGAGATGGGGAAAGTGTACGGATTTGGTGGGATAGATGGATCCCAACAGCTGAGGACTACAAAGTTCAAACACAGGTGAACGGTTTGGGAATGATGGAAAGGGTGTAGAAATTGATTGATCATGAGAATCGGTCGTGGAAAAGCAATCTTTTGCAAGTAAATTTCCAACCAGTGGACCGAGATCGGATCAAACAAATACCACTTCCTTTCAGATCAAGACCAGATGTTCGAGTTTGGGGAAAGGAGAAATCTGGGAGGTACTCTGTGCGCTCGGGCTATAAAGAATGGAGGAGACGATTTTTGAACAGCCAGGTAGAGCACTATGTCCTCATCGATTGGAAACAACTCTGGATGCTGAAACTACCTCCTAAGGTACGAGTGTTTGTGTGGAGATGGGGTAGTAATATTCTCCCCACGGGTACAAATCTGAGCAGGAGGATACCAGAGGCACATGATGAATGCCCATTTTGTGGTCTAGTAGAGACGCAAGAACATATCACGAGGGACTGCGATTGGGTCGGAAGAGTATGGAGACCAAGTCATTTGGCTAAGTATTTTGAAATGGGAGAAGGGAAGAAGTGCGAGGAATGGCTCTGCAACCTAATAGAAGGAACGACTGAGGAAGAACTCACTATGGTTCTGATTACCCTATGGTTTCTCTGGAAAGAGAGAAACAACCATCTCTTCAACAATCACAAGCTCGAGGAGTGGGAAGTAGTAACGAGAGAACAAAATTACCTGGAGGAATACCAGCAATTGCAGAAGGGCCCTGACCCGAAACCTAAGTTGACGCCGATTAGGGTTGTCTGGGAGCCTCCGCCTCAGGGGTTGTTCAAGATGAATACCGATGCGGCTGTGTTGGGGGAGGAGGGAACGGGCTTCGGGATGGTGCTTAGAAACGGGGATGGGACATTTCAAATGGCGGCAGTGCATCGGACGAGGACGAAATGGCCACCAGAGACGGCAGAAGCTCTTGCTCTCTTATGGGGCTTGAAATTGCAAAAAGCCATGATTTTGGGCCTCTGATTATGGAAACAGACTGGAAATCGGTGGTTCAGAAGCTGGATAGAAGGGATTCAACGACATGGGAGATTGGGGGTATCTGTGATGAGATTAGGGAACTGGCGGAGGAAGCTGGAAATGTGCAGTGGCGATTCTGGGGGAGAAATGCGAATGAGTGTGCTCATTTGTTGGCTCGCACCCGATGTCGACCGGATGAAATCGAAGTGTGGTTCAATCGAGCCCCTATTTTTCTCATACCTCTTTTAGCAAAAGATGGCACTGTAGTACCTGAACTCTCTTAATTTATCAATACAGGTTATTTGTGAAAAAAAAAATCAATCACCTTTGTAGTCGACCAATAATTCTCATTATATTATTTTCTTCCACCAAAGTAATCATATATAACAAATTAATGATAATGATAATGATGACGCTCCAAAATTCTCATCATAATTGTTATATTCAATCAAAAAATTTGTTGTAGTGGCAAATAAAAAGAAGCTAAACCCTAGATGCATGCCCCCACCTAGGGCTGCAAATGAGCCAAGCCGCTCGCGAGCAACTCGGCGTTCGAATCGGGAAAAACTCGTTCGACACTCGACTCGTTATTTAACAAGCCGGCTCGCGAGCCAACTCGTTAGTTAACGAGCCAAGCCTGAGCTAGACCATGCTCAGCTTGATAAGCTCGCGAGCTAGCTTGATTCGGTGGCTTGTCGAGCTAAGCTCGCGAGCTGCCTTGTTTTGAGCTTGTGGAAGGATGAATTACTCTTTTAAACATGAACATTGTCTTATAATACAGATGTGTATGAAATTTATATGTTATTTCTAGTTTCTAGTGTTCTTTCTACCATTTAAATTCTTATGTTTATACATTTTTCCAGCAAAAATGATTTTAAATCGAGCTCATCTTGAGCCGAGCTTGTACTCAGCTTAACAAGCTATGTTAATGAGCATTTATCGAGCTCTACCGAGTCGAGCTCGAGCTAGATTATTTTTATTCAAGCCGAGCTCGAGCTCGAGCTGGATTATCAAAATTCGAGTTCGAGCCGAGCTCGAGCTGAAAAATTAATAAACGAGCCGAGCTCAAGCTAAGCAAAAACTCGACTCGACTCGGCTCGTTTGCAGCCCTACCCCCACCCTTTCCCCCTCTCCCCCTCTAATATCAAATATATATATATATTTTTACTTACTTATTTGTTTACATATTGGTCACTTATAAATAAAAGAAAGAAGATAAATATATTGTTAATTTGTCATACAACTTACAACCTGGATTTTCCTTATAATTCAAATTAAAACCCCGTTTTGAAATGAAATTGTGATTGCTAATAATTAAACGCAGCTCCCTCTCGATTGGAAAACATAATTATGGTGATAGAAACCTAGGTTTATGCGAAACAATCATATCCCTTCCTGTTGAGAAAAGATAAAACTCGAGTACAATTCTTTGAGACACGCATAAGCCTAGAACCACTCATACTGATGATTCTCATTTTAGTTGATTAAATTGATCATATTCTCATAGGTTGCCAACTAATGTCCACACGAATAGAAACAACAACATTCTACCCGATAGCAAAAGGTGAAAAATTAATTCGAAAATATACTTTAATAAACAAAAATCAATATGAAGATGCTAAAAACTAAAAAGAAACCACATAGATCAGATGCATCATTGAGATTAAATATGAAACTCAACGGGTGAATGAGTCCAATGAGGAAGCTTGTCAATGTATGTGTACATCAGTACATGGGCGCTGGGTCGTGCTTGGGCCGGCACGGCACGGGCACGCTTCGGGCCCATTTATTTCGTGTCGTGCTTGGTACGGCCCGTCAGTTTTTGTGTCGTGCCATGCAAGCCCATTTGTTAACTTTGTTAGGCCCGGCCCAGGCCCGTGCCGTGCCTATTCGTGCTCATGTCATGCTCGTATTCGTGTTTAATGAAAAGGACGAAAACAAAAGAGAGAATGAAAAGGAAAGTGAAAATTGGACGGAGGAACATAGTATTAACCGATAATGTTTGAGAAAAAGTAACAAATAAGGGGAAAAAGAAAATTGGAAGTATAGCGAGTATGATTTGGCCTTGCTTAATTCTTTGTCCATTTTTACTTATGTTAGTAATTACGTATATATCTTTATGACACTTTTAACAACAACAAATAATTATTTTTCTACTTGTGTTCTGTAATATTTGAACCTATAATTCCTTTTATATTTATTTTCTATCAAATAAATATTCTTTTCGTACCATGTCTGTTCTTATACTCAATAAAGTCTCGAATATATTAGGCCCAACACGACCCACTTATATACCGTGCCCGTGCTCGTGCTCGTGCCCATGAAGTTTAGGCCCGACACAGCCCATAAGTTATTCGTGCTCGTGCCGGGCTGGCCCATTTATTTCGTGCTCGTGCTCATGTCGTGCTCTAACTGTGTCGTACCGTACTAGCCCGTGGGCGGCACAACCCGGTGCCCACGTACATGCATGTGTCAATTAATCCGTCGTTCCCGTAAAAAAAAACCGTCGTTGCAATTCCACCTGATTGTTGAAGTATTCCACACTATTATGTCTAGAGATAATACATGAATTGATATCTATGATACAATATCAAATGCGCGTACAATATAATATCTCGACATCTTGGTATATGTTATAGTCACTATAACCAGTAGAACTGTAGAAGTACTTAAGCTAGTTTTAGCCTAATAACAAAAAGAAGGAAATTAGGAGTTATGCTTAATGAATGGTGTGGGTTGAGCCTAAGCTCATATTTCTCACTAATTATCAAAACTACTAATCGCAATAAACACAAAACAGTAAGGTACAATAATCAGGCGGATCATCGAACAGCCCCACAGAAGTTGAGTCAGGGGCTCGGTGGGGAAAACCGGAAAAGGCAGATTGGGAGAACGTGAAGAGAGTTGAGACTTGAGGGTATGGGCAAGGAAGGTAAGGGCCCCGCCAAAACCCTTTTTTCTTCTTCCTCCTCAGCTCAAATTTAATGTCATAACTGGGGAGCTCAATTAGTGGGATTTTTCCAGAAATAGCACCTTTAAAAAAAATTACAAAAATAGCACCCATCCGTAAAAATTTACACTAATAGCACCCCTTTTTAATAGAACGCACCTTGTAGATGCGTTTTACATATAAATCGCATCCTAAGAATGCGTTTTACAAACAGATCGCACTGGTAAGGTGCGTTCCCATTATCTGGACTCAAATCGCACTGAAATCGCATGGCCGAGGTGCGATTTTAGGTCTGACCTATTAAAATCGCATGGCTGAGATGCGATTTGTTTCTGCCATACTAAATCGCACCATGAGGATGCGATTTTAACGTAAAAACCGCACCTTGAAGGTGCGGTTTTGGTCAATCAATTTCCGACATGCCATGCAGACGTAACAGACGTGGGTCTGCGTGGGCCTGCATGGCAGACAAAAATCGCACCTCTAAGGTGCGGTTTTCATCAGTGATTTTGCCTATAAAAGGCCTCCCGGACAACCACTTCTCTTCACACCTCTCCTTCTCCCTTCCCTTTTCAATTTTCTGTTGTAGCTCTATATTTCTTTAGTAGTTTTGCGATTAACGTTTACTCGTAAGTTGATGTAGCTCTATATTTCTTTAGTAGTTTTGCGATTAACGTTTACTCGTAAGTTGATTTAGTATTACATATTTCTTTAGTAGTTTTGCGATTAACGTTAACTCGTAAGTTGATTTAGTATTACATATTTCTTTAGTAGTTTTGCGATTAACGTTAACTCGTAAGTTGATTTAGTATTACTTTTTTCTTTAGTAGTTTTGCGATTAACGTTAACTCGTAAGTTGATTTAGTATTACTTTTTATTGTTATTTTTTATTTTTATGATATTAACTTAACTACGGTTTTATCGCAGATGGCATTCCAAAAGTTCACGCTTGGCTTACGGTGGAATGGTTACACGGAAGAGACCGGAAAGGGTGCCACCTACGCAGGTGGCAATTTTCAGAAGATAAAGGTCGCTACCAGACCGCTGCTTGAAGACCTCCATCAAATGTGCACTAACGTTACTTGCATGGATGGCACGAGAAGAGTTGATCGTATGGTGTACCGATATCCAAACAGAGAAAGTGGGTCATTGTAGCATGAGGAATATCTCATAACCACTCAGGATGAGGTAGACGCCATGCTCGAATTCATGAGGTCCAACAATCTTTCCAAAGCCGAGATGTTCGTTTACACCGAGCCGGTCGTAGGCGTCGGAGGTCATTCTGGACACGGTCAAACATCTGGTATCCATGGTGGAGGTGAATTATATGGCGATCATCCCTACCAAAGTTACCATGATCCTCATTCATATTTTCAATACCAAGAGCAAGGTGAAGGTCATCATCAATCAAATGAAGAAGAAGTTCAACCGGACCGGCCCAACCAACCTCAGTACAACTTCCTCTCAGACAGCGGTAGTTTTCACAACTACCATTATGGAGCTGATGAAGGTGCGTTTCATGAGGTGGATCAGATGGAGGATGTCATGCCAGCACCAGTCAGTGACCCCTCCGATGAAGAAGGAGAGAACAACGTTAGTGCAGACAGCTCCGACCCTCTTGAAGGTGCCGATGATTCCGGACCAGAGTCAGACTCAGCTAATGATGATGAGGGTCCTCGTGACCGTGTACCAGTCCCCTACTACAATCACATTCCAGACGACAATTGGATGGTCGACAGCGACATGGAGCCGCCAGAGGTCCCAATATGGGGTCCACTCACTGGGTTTATGAAGGGCCAACAATTTGGCTCGAAGAAGGAGGTGCGTCACGCCATTGAGACAGAATCAATGACCCGGCATTTTGAATGGCACACAACTCATTCCAACACTAAAAGGCTCATAGTCAGATGCCGTAATCATCACGAGGGGTGCAATGTTAGGATTCGGGCCATCAACAGCAAGAGACATGGCCACTGGGTCATAACTCGTGTGGTGAACACACACATGTGTGTCATCCATAACTTCCCAAGGCCATCGACAGTTGAAATCCAGGGTGGTTGCTGCGGCTATCAAGCATCTAATTGAGCAAGAGCCGGACCTAAAGGTGAAAGTCATAATCGCTGACATTGCAAGTCGTTATGGTTATATGATTAACTATAAGAAGGCGTGGCATGGAAAGCAGAAAGCTCTGGCTGCCGTCTTTGGTGATTGGGAAGAATCATATGCATTCCTTCCCAGGTTAATTTTGGCATTGGAGGCATCTAACCCTGGCACGGTTTTCTCCCCTCAATACCAAGATGAAGAGATACAACCCCCAGAGCCAGGTAACAAGCGCCATTTCAGACGAATTTTTTGGGCATTCAAGCCATGTATTGATTGTTTTGGCTTCTGTGTCCCTGTCATCCAAGTGGATGGAACATTCCTTACCGGCAAGTACAAGGGCACTCTCCTGATTGCCAGTGGGGCGGATGCAAACAGACAAGTCTTTCCTTTAGCCTTCGCCATCATTGAGGGAGAGAATGCTGATAGCTATGGATGGTTTTTCCGACAAATTCAGCTCCATTGTACTAGGAGAACGAACCTGACAATAATCTCTGATCGGCACGCCGGCATTAGGGCTGCCATCTTAGGTTTAGATCCAGCCTGGAAGTGGTCCCAAAGGTGGTGCATACGACACTTCAAGAGCAACTGGAACCATCATTTCAAGCGGAAGAAGCTTGCTGATAACTTGTGGTGGATTGGTAAGTTTGTAATTAGCCGTATAATTTAGTTCCAGTTACAATATCTTAGTACATTTGGCGAGTGGTGCACTGATTAGACTCTTTCTAAAGTGATGCATGCCTAAGGAAATGGGGTTTTAAGCGATTGTCATGATCCTCCCATTTCCTGGGAAAATCGGGTTTTAAGCGATCTTCGGATCCCCCCTTTTTCTGTCAAACAGGCTGTGTTTCTAAGGAGATGTATACCTCTCCTAAGAGTCTAACGAGAGTAACTCCGGGCTGTTCGAATTTGTAAAAATGCCGAAAATTGACTAACATACTACTTTTCTGTGTCTTCCTCAGCGGTTGCCTACCAAGAGAAAAAATTCCTGGAGAAGATGCAGAAGTTGCGCGAGTTATGCCCTGAAGGGGCACAGTGGCTGGATGGACATGACCTGTCCATGTGGACATTTCATAAAGATGGAGGGACAAGATGGGGTATTGCCACAACAAACTCAGGTGAGAGTATCAACTCTGTCTACAAGGCCGTTCGTGCACTGCCAATCTCTGCCATTGTGGAGATGACTTTTTGGAAAACGAATGCATGGTTCGTCAACCGAATCCACTGGGCAAGGACGAACGAGGCACAGGGTAAGGTCCATTCCTATAAAGTCATGGAAGTAATGGAGAATGACAATCGCAAGAGCAGTCGACATAGTGTAACCGTTATGAATCGGGCAAATGGCGAGTATAGCGTGACGACCGGGCATCGGGAGGACGGTAGACGGGGGGCCACCGCCATGAAGTTTTGGTCAATTTCAGGACAAAAGTTGGTGAGTGCTCATGCCAGAAGTATCAAGGAAGAGGGTGGCCTTGTTCTCATGCAATGGCCGTAATTAAAAACAGGAGCAAAGACCCCCGTCACTTCGTTAGTCCGTTCTTCAATATTGACTCACTCAAAAACACCTATGGACGGAGTTTTCGTGCATTGCCTGATGAAGTTTATTGGCCGATGTACGAAGGAAAATTGATCATCCCGCCGTTCGGACAGAGGCGTGAACCGGGTCGCCCGAGGAAAAAGAGAATTCAGAACAAAATGGATCAAAGTGGAAGACCACCACGAGGCCCAAGACGATGTTCAATATGCAAAGTTCCAGGACATGATAAACGAAGATGTCCAGGCCCGATTGGTCCGCAAAATCCGGGTCCTGATGTGCCGGAATCAGCTAATGCGACATAGTTTGCTTTTATCATTTTTTCTTCAAGCATGTTGAGACTCTTACTTTGCAATTAAATGTGTAAAGTTGATTGAACGAAATGTGTATTGTGTGATAAGCCCTCGATTGGCTTAGCTCAGAATCACGCAGCGATGAATTTGGGGATGAAACGCGATGGAATTTAACGAACTAAATCAGCAACTTCAACACGAAACTGTTGCAAGGCAAAAGAAAACGTTTAACAATCAAAAATTGCATCCTATGTAACTAACTTCTCTCACAAGTAAACTGTTCCAAAACAGCCTTTGATGTCAACTTTGTGGTTCTGGAAATCGGTCTTATGGGTTGAGTCGAGCTCAACCAATTCCTTCCCTTGGTTTAGAAAGTCTTGCCATTCCATTCCCAACTCCAAGCTCCAGCTGGTCATGCCCCAAACTCCTTGAATTCGAGCTCAAAGTTGGTACCTCAAACTGTTTTCCTGCCTTAGCCAAAAACAAGCAGATTCCATAGTGCATGATAGGGTTTTGATGGCTTTGGAAAACAATCCTCCTGACCTTATTTCCACAAACCAAATGCATAAAACTATAAACAAACATCCAAGGTTCAAAATGAGACCCTAACCTTGCATTTCCAGTGAAGGGTTTGAGAGATACGACCTTCCAAAGTACCCTTCCCAAAACTGTCTCAACACTTAGGAAACTTCCAGCCTTGTTCATATTAACTTGACCCGATCTTTGAACGATTTGTTTGAGATGATTCAAGGGTAGAATTCAGATCATATCATTGTGTATTGTTGATTTTATCGTTCATTGGCTCGAAGTTGGGTTAGAACCCAGAATTTTCAATCAAATCTCTGATCTCCACTGTATTGTTGATTGAACTAATTGGGATTACATAAAGATAAAAGGCATAGTTCCAAGGGGATGGAAATAAAACCAAATTGAAACAACAATCAATTCCATAAACTAAGATAATTGGAATAGTTCAAATTACATAGAATTTAAATTCAACTCTCATAAATCCTCTCAAGGAAGTCCACGAGCTTCAGTTGATCCCACGGGTTTCTTGCTCCTTGTACGACGACCGACGGGAGTAACAATCGGTGGCGGCGGTGGCAAGTTTCGAACTCGGGCCGAGGTAGTTTGGCGGTCGTCGGTGCTGTGACGGCGGGGAATCGGCACTTCCGGGGTCGAGCGGGGGACATCCACGGAAGTACGGTGAGTAGTAGGAGGCCACTGCTGATGAGGGCGAGTCCATGGCGTAAAATCGTGGTGTGCCGTCGCCGAGGAACCATCATGCCAAGTACCCGATGATGTATGGCGGGGAGATGGGGGGTAGACCGGGCAGTAATCGTAGTAACCTCCTTG
This sequence comes from Linum trigynum, assembly GCA_964030455.1. Taxonomy (NCBI): domain Eukaryota; kingdom Viridiplantae; phylum Streptophyta; class Magnoliopsida; order Malpighiales; family Linaceae; genus Linum; species Linum trigynum. Next base: position 53,012,337 of record OZ034817.1, on the reverse strand, counting down.
GCGGGGAGATGGGGGGTAGACCGGGCGGTGATCGTAGTATGCTCCATGGCGGGGATTGTTGTATGAGATCGGAGTGGGACTCGGAGGGGTTTGATGGTAGGTCGAGCGGGGATCGTAGTATGAGCCTTGGTGGGGAGTTTGGGTGGAACTCGGGCCGGCAACTTGTGGAGAACTCGGTCAGCCACCTTGGGGGGATCTCGGGCCGACACCTTGGGGAGCAACCAATGGAGGCGGCACTTTCCACCCGGGATATGGAGTGACTTCGGGCTTGATGGGCCTTTCCCGGACCCTCTTGCTTAGCTTCCTCTCGTATGGTGGTGGGGGATCGGGGACATCAACTTGTACCGGAGGTGGCGGCGGTGCGGGCATGGGCATATATCTACGATGATCCCTCCCCTGAGCTCTGATACAGCCAAGGATACTGTTTGCCATCCTCCTGATGAAGCTCACATCTTCATTTCCCAACTCCATTCTCCCGGTGGTAATGTCCTTAATCCGCTCAATCCCGTCAGCCTAAATCACAAAACAATAAGTTAGGAAACAATTTAGGAACCAAAACAATGCATTTAATTAGGTAGAGTGGAATATACTTTCTAATGCACCATCGGCAGCACCCTCCGGAGTCATGTAATGGACCAATGTTTGCCGATATCAATCCAAGTATGGGTCATGATACCCCATTCGACCCACTGCTGATGGAGTGACAATATCTTGCCCTTGTCGGTTCGCCCACATGGTGATGAATTTCTCCAACTTCAAGGGCCAATCTCGAGTACCTTGCCGCCCATCTCGACCATGGAAGGCCCTTTGACTTTCGGGGACCTCCAACGGAATGCACTGCTCCCGCCCAAATTGACGGAGGCATCGATCCGGCAAGTGCCACTCGACGGTCCCAAAACAAATTAGAGGGACCCTCGTGCACCATTGGCCGATATGCTCGGGGAATTGCTGGAGATGCCAATTAATGATGTTCTCCAGGTATGGATCGAAGATGATCTACACGCGCAAAATGAGTAAATTAAGATAGTAAGAATTGGAAAAATACAATCGTTCCATGGTAAAAAGGTATAAATGGATCGAAGTATAAAAGTTTCCTCTCCTTCCCAAAGTCGCTCAAACCTCCTCCGATACTCATCCAACTTGTGTTGGGCAAGGTTGTCACAAGTTGTCTGTCCGAGCCACCTTATTAATAAAACAATAATCGAAATTACAATAAGCTAAAACACAAGGGAAAATCAACCAAGAAAAAACATGATGGGTATGGGAAGTTTACCTTGTTCCATAAGCTTCCCCTCTTAGGGGATGATCGATTGGCCAATCCCGGTCGGGACGGTGTACCGGTGCAATCCATGGCATATGCTTCCAAGCCCAAAATTGGACGATGAACATTGCGCCGCCGACCTCCCTCACAGCTTTTAGAGAGGCATTGCACAAGTTGTGGTAGATGTTAGCTAGGCAAGCGGATGCCCAACTATACTCCCCCATCTCCTCCCAACTACCGAGGATGATCCTAAGCCATCCACAACTAAGGAGATTGCTTGCTTTTTTGGAGAAGAACACTCCTCCGATCATGCCAATAAGATATACCCGAGCATATCTCTCCTTCTCATCCTCCGGACTTTCCTCGGTTAGGGGATGACTCTCGTAATGCTCTCTAAAGTACTTCGTCAACCAAGTAATTGACACTTGGTGCTTCCTCATTGGTGGCATGCGATCGGTCGCATCAACGCACCCCTTCACTGGTACTTTTACTCCCAAAACACTATAGATGAAATGGACCCAACCGGGCATACCGTCGACATCGTAGGGGGGATGATCACTCACGCATACCGGTTTGCCGTCGATGGGGAGATGGGTTAGGATGGCGACATCCTTTAGTGTGATGGTGGCCTCTCCTTCTCTAAAGTTGAAGCAATGGGTCTCCCTTCTCCATCTCTCAACTAGGGCGGTGATGAGTTGGCGATCAACTTTGATGCCGTTAAAATGTCTAATCGAGTCCAATCGTGCCCTTTTGAGAAAGGGCAAGATTGCTGGGTGGAATGGGAGCACATTGGTCGTACCCCTGTAGCGGATTATTGTTTGTGCCTCCTAGGGAAAATTTACACGTTAATTATTATATATTAGTAAGGTTTATTCCTTATAACTAAATTAATTAAATTAAATTATTTAACTTCAAGCAGAATTTTATTAACATAAAAGGACATTTCATATAATTAACATAATACCATTCTAAATTAATAATAATTTAAAGAGATACATACATATTATCATAAAACGAACATCCTAAATTAATTAACAGATTAACATTCTAAATAAATAATAATTTAAATAGATACATACATATTATCGTAAAATAAACATACTAAATTAACTAAATTAAATGACATTGTTAATGAATCAATATTTTAAAGAGAAACATACATATTCAATTGTTTGAAATTAATAAAATTCCATTTGTACACATAAAAATATATCGTAAGGACTGTTTGGTAAATTATTTAATCGTTTTGGTTGTTTTAAATAATTTAATCGAATACAAAGCAACACTCGTTAGACTCTTAGAAGAGGTATACATCTTCTTAGAAACGCAGTCTTGTTGACAGAAAAAGGGGGGATCCGAGGATCTCTTAATACCCGATTTTCTCAGGGAATGGGAGGATATGATAATCTCTTAAAACCCCATTTCCTTAGATGTGCATATCTTTATAAAGAGTCTAAGTAAATGGCGCTATGTATTCGATTAAATTATTGAAAAAACCAACACGATTAAAAATTCAACATAAATTTATTTTATATTCCACTAAATACATTAACAAAATAAAAGAAGGACAAATGGTAAAGAATTGTATGTACCGGGTGAGCGTTCCAAACATCCCTTGACCGATGGTTGGGTTGGTCGTACAAGTCGGTTGGATCCAACGGTCCTTGCTCGAGATAATACCGTTGGTTGTAAATATCCACGTCCTCCGCAGCCTACGAAAAAATAACAACGAGGTTAGTACATAGATTAATTAAAAAGCAAGATAACAACAACAAAAATTAAACCCGAATAATGAGTACGTACCGCTTGAAAATCATCAACAAAAACTCCTTCTCCTTGCCACCAATCGGCCATTTTTTCGGCGCAATTCGGACAGAGCTTCGGCTCTTATCGGCGGGTTTTGAGAAAAAAACCTTAAGAAATGTTTTCTGATGGCAGATCGGACTTTGCCGCAACCAACAGACCACTATTTCCTAGGCTTTTGGGAGGGGGAGGGTTTAGAGAGATAAAACCTAGAGAGAGAAGGAAGAATGGGTTGTGGTGTGAAGAAATGAGAGGGGGAGGGGGGGTATTTATAAACAGCAGATCGCAGGCTCCAGGGACGAGGAAGTAATTTTTCCCCGCGCGGATCGCATTCTTCCAATGCATTTTGCACTTCCCTAGGCGCGGATTGCACCCTCCCGATGCGGTTTGACTTTCCTTGGCGCGGATTGCTCCGCTGGCGTGCGATCTGAGATCCTCGGCGTGGATCGCTCCGCTGGCATGCGTTGAGCCGTTGGATCGTCCCTCAATCCGACGATCTTGAAGATCGTTCCGCGTCCTCCCCAAATCGCATCTGTTTGGTGCGTTTTATATTATGGATTGCACCCCTCTGATGCGTTTTACATGTAGATCGCATCTGTTTGGTGCGTTTTACATTTAAAACGCATCTTAGGGGTGCGTTCCAAAAAATAAGGTGCTAGTTTTGTATTTTGTAATTTTTTTTACATGGGTGCTATTTTTGTAATCTTTTTTTAAGGGTGCTATTATTGGAAAAATCCCTCAATTAGTACGATATTGTTCGTTTTGGGTCAAGCCCACACGGTTTTACATTTTGGGTTCCTTCCCCAAAAGGCCTCGTACTAATTGGGCTAGGTGGACATTAATATAAAAGGGTTTTTTCTCTTGTATTTCCGATGTGGTACTTGGATTGTCCCACAACAATCCTCCCCTCAACAGAACTCTCTTTGATCTGCTTTCCAGACCCGGAACTCCCTTTGATCCGCCAAGCCAAATGTGGATCGACCAAACCAGACGCAAATCTCAAATCTCGAGGTCACCGGATGAGGGTTCCACCAAACTGACGTCCACCGTCCCGGATCCGCCGAACCAGACTCTGATGTCACTTGTCATAATTGGGGAGCTCAATTAGTATGATATTGTCCGTTTTGGGCCAAACCCGCACGGTTTTACTTTTGGGTTTCCTTTCCCAAAATGTCTCGTACTAATTGGGCTAGGTGGACACTAATATACAAGGGTTCCTTCCCTTGTATTTCCGATGTGGTACTTGGATTTAGGGGTGTACATGGGTCGGGTGGTTCGGGTTTAGCCATTTTAATCACCCGACCCATGCACTGTGGTTTAGAAAATATCAAACCCAAACTCACCCAAAAAATTTAAACCCTACGGTTTGTTTCTAATTGGGTTGGGTCCGGTTGGCGATATTTTTAAGCAAAAACCCAACCCAATATAAAATATATAATTATTCTACATCATAAAAATATTTTATAAGTAATTAAAATTTCAAACGAATAAACCGAGGTGAAAGTTATCAAAATTCACAAATGTTGTTTGAATTTTAATAAAATATGATTTACTTCAACATATGGCTAGTTTTTTCATGATATTTGTTGAAATATGCTAAAAAGATTATAAACCATAATATGTTATTCTATTAAAATTGTACACAAGAAAAAGGATTACATGAATCGTAACTATATTCAATATATGTCTAAACTTTAAGTCGATGAATGCATCAGATTATGGAGACCATGAGGGAAAAACATGGCGAAATATCTTAATTTTCTCATAAGTATGGCTATATAATATTTTTTAGATATGAACTCATACTAATAGTTGGAACACGGGTTGGGTCGGGTTCTACGGGTTGTGTAATCCAAACCCAACCCAAAAGAGGCGGGTTGTACAAAATAAAACCCTCACCCAACCCAAAACCTTCCTTTTAACGATAAATACGGTTGGGTTGGATCGGGTTAGACGAATGGGTCGGTTTACAGGTGTGTTTTTTCACCCCTACTTGGATTGTCCCACAACCATTAAAGAACAAAATCTCTTCCTTTTCTGGGCTTTCTTTCTTTTCTTTCTTCCCCACACGACGCCATTTCCCGGCCCCCAGCTCTCTGCTCTGCTATTATACTTGCTTTGTCCAATAATAATTAACAACAACATAAGCTTCGCTATCTTCCAAGATCCAAGTTACTAGAAAGTTGCTGTCTCCAAACCCTAGAGATTCACCACCGTAAAAGATAAATATTATCGTAACTCACTGAACTATATGTTTATGGTTAAAAACTGGACCAGCATTTAACTATACGCATGCAGAACACATTCAGGGAGTCGATCAGAAAGATAGCTGGGAAGGAAACTAATTACATTCCATGCCAACATGCCCATAAATTTTCTGTGATATGCTCTAGTCATTAGCTCAATGGTTAACCGCCAAACAGACTGTGCTTCGAGAAAAGCAGAATCATCAACCCTTACATTTGATTATTTTGAACCGCGCTTGTCAAAGGAATTACACGTAATTAATGAGCAACCTTGTGGGGAGATAGATAGGAAAGATGTTCGTTCATAAAATTACGTGCATGAACAACTAATTATATTGTAACTCGATACCAACATATATACCATCAACAACAACTTCCAAATACCTAAACTTGTTGACTACTGTTGCAAGAGATGTAGCAAAAGGCATATTATGTGTATAGTGTCAAACCCACAAGTAGTGATGACGATTGAGGTGTTAATTAATATGATTTGGTAAAAGGGAGGAAAAGAGGGAAATCCTTTTGGCAACATGAAAATGATAGCCAGCAATTAGTGGGAGGCTGAGGTAATAGAGAGCTTCTTCTTCTTCACTCGTGCACACACGTACATTAGACAAGTGCATAATTAGAAACCAAAAGCAACCAATTCTACAGAGAATGAGTATATTTGGCCCCTACAAGTGAGAAATTTTACAATGCTATATAGTATTGGTGCTATAGGATTTTGCCTTTATGGTACAACTTAAAATTGTACATTTACGTTATGGTACAACTTTAGATTGTACCTATACTATTTGTACAAATTCTTTTATGGTACAACTTGGACTTGTACCTTTATGTGATCGTACAACTTCAAGTTGTAAAGTTGTACCATAACATAATGGTACAAATTGCTTTATGGTACAACCTAAACTTATACATTTAATGTTATGGTACAACTTTAAGTTGTACATTAAAGCACCAATACTATATAGCATAGTAGAAGTGCTCCCCTACAAGTAGCTCAAAGAACGGGCGTTCTGTCTCTTTCCCCCCGGGATGGGATTAGGTGCTAACCCTTATAGGGGTTAGCACCGTGATAACTAGCAAAAATCACTACGGATTATTATAAAATCAATACAACATCTAAGCTAAATCACTACTAATTCAAACTAGTAGTAGTTTTTCCCTTGATTATGACGGTGCTAACTATTGTACAATTAGCACCGTAACCCCTCCCCTTTCCCCTCCAAATTTTTTTATCATTTATATCGACAATTATGTGGGGGAAATTAAAGTATAGTGTTATTATCAATTCAAAAGTAATTCTCCACTACCACTTGATTGATCATGAAGGGGGGAAATCAATTCTCTTTTTGTATTGAGGACACCAAAAATTGCTTGATAGATAGAGGCACTAAGTGAGGATAAGATCATAGGATCATGGCTGGTTGTATGATTTAACGAGAGTGAAACACAGTTCTCAAACGATGTCTGTTTGAAGGGTGGATTCGAGTTCGATATCTTCGCTACATGATCAGTTCAACATCTTGACAATCTTATACTATAAAGAAGTGAAATGTTATCTCCCATTGGATTCAATCTTGAAACCTCTCATAGACCGATGACGTCGACAATCTAGGTGTCTCTTTTGTCAGCTTTTTTTAGATAGTGCATCCAAATTCTAGGGTTCGATGATTATGATCAATGATGATCATGGGGTGTGAATGATGTTTGGTTGTACAGTAATTAGCATCAATATCCCTATGCTAATTGCTACATGGCCATTTAGGAATAAAATATGTCTATGGGAGTGATCGAAAAAGTAAATTTGATATCATTGATAACTTTAGGGGTCCATCACAATCATAAATGGAAAGAATATCCATTTTGTTTAATATATTTTTTCCCCTTTAAAAGTTTTTACAATCACAAGACAGTCTCAACTATGGAGTCAAACATTCCATGACTAATTTGATGCCACTAACCTTGTAGATCTTTTTTTCTAGATATAAAGCTGAACATTGTAATTCCCCTCATTGACAAAGGAGCAAAAATGGTGGAAAGTAAATGGAGAAGAACACACCTAACTTTGTTTCAACGTGTCCATTTGTTAGAGGAAGATGAAAGATAATTGACCTTCTTATTAGGGCTTATACAAGTTGAAAAATGTTTGTTGGACATAGCTATAGATCAAGAGAGATAAATAAAGATAATATTTTACGGTATCAGAAATGTTTTTAAAAAATCATAAAATGAAAGAATTGATATCCCATGATACAAGTATTAAACTCATGAATGACCACCGATATCGCACCAAATCTAGCCTAGATCACACAGCAAGGCACAAACAACATATTCAAGCTCCAATTGAAACCAACATCACCACAAAGGGGGAAAAGTAGACATGCACAAAGCTTTTCTTTTCTCCTTCCTTTCCTATGCTGAAACAACCACACGAAATACAAATTTAGGGTCAAAAGAAACAAGAACAAGACCATTGGGCTTTGGCAAAAGGCCCCTTGCAAAAGAAAGGGTGGTCTAAAGCAGCTAAAAATGTTTTAAAGAAAAGGGACTCTCATGTCATAACAATAAGACAAAATGGCTTTGCAAACCATAGAATATATGATGGAATTAAACTTTAGTCTATGTAATTCCCTGGAATCCATCATCTTGTCAGATTATCAAAGGTTGATAGAGTTACCTGATTTCACGATGTAGACCGTCCGGATCTTGATGCGGAATCTGAAAGACGAACTTTGGCCGGACGATACTTCTAAGAGCACGACCCGGGAGGTAGCGTGATCTTCCTCAACCAAGCCTCCTTAGTCCACTAATGGGAATCCTCTGATCTTCCTGATGGGGAGAAGAAGAGAGTGTTTGGTCTTGGTGTCTTGGGGACCACAACCTCAAACTCCTTATATACTAGTTTCACATGGGCTCCCATAAAACCCAAGTGGACAAGTATTGGGTTTCCACCCATTAGACCCATATTGGGCTTGAGTAATCATGGGCTCCATGTATTGATCACTTATAGTTTGCCCATCAAAACCAAATAGCTAATATATGTGTTGTGAATTTGCAAGCACACTTAAGTGAGGAACTTAAATTCCTAACAATCTCCCACTTGGGCTGTCTAATTTCACGAACACTTATATTCCGAAATTCTATAGGCGCGCAACCGTAGCTATTCGTACGATAATTACTCCTTGACAATCTGGTCCACCTCATGTATCAACTATGGAACCAACGCGGCTTTAATCACGATATGATAATGACTAAACCACCATGATCACCACACCAATACACTTAATGACATAGATCAAATATGGATGAGTGGCATGAAAATTACATGCAATGTGATCTTGAACATGCCTATTTTCAACTGGTCCAACTTTAGTCCTTAGTGAGATCAACTGAAATTCCTTCATACAATGTGACAACTGTATAACTGAAGACACTTTAAATTCCAAAATAAACTCTAGAAAACCATCACTTTATTCTGCAGAATTGATTTAGTCATAATCTATTAAACTACTTAAATGACTCCCACTAAACCAAGGTACCATCCGGAATAACACTCATGTGAGCAATATGCTCATGAAAAAACTTTATGTGCCAAACCATTGGCTAATGGATAAGCTAGCATTAGTCATTTCCTTAATGTTCAATAGAAACTTGTCTATTTTTGAACTTTATCTTTAACCACCAGGAACTTGATGTCAATATATTTGACTTCTGAAATCCATGGTAATGATAGTGTATCACTATCAAATTATTGTCACTGTTAACCTTTAATAACTTACCAATGTCATTCTAGTGACAAAAACTTTGCAACGATAATAGGAAGAGCAAGATGTGATTTGAACTCTACCCAACACTGAAGGGTAACCTGATGTAGAGGTAATGCTACATTGACATCATGCAACATCAGAGTCAGAGTACTTGATGATCTCTAAATTATCTGATCTCTAACAAATTTGCATGAATTCTTTTATCAACTTTAGTAAACGCGTTACACGTTTGAATCCTTCTAGTGTTTCATGCATAGACCAAACAAATATCTTCCAAAGACTCTTACTAGAAATGCTTTATTGGGATGAGAATAAACTAAAGTATACATTAGATCTTTAATGCAAATATGCATTCAAGAGATTTTGTATCTTAATTTCTTAAATATAATTGGGGCACTGACCAAAACAGTCTGCCTTAGCTACAACATATATCCTGGTTTACTAACTTATTCTACTTGCACCTTAAGTAGAACAACCATGATTTATAAAACAGGAAAATAAATTTACTCCCACTAAACTTAAGATATACACAATCATCTCCAACATTAGTCTCTAAATCTGATGAGCTAATAACATGAGAATCATTGTGATATCAACAATGAGATGTTTATATGAGCCACCATTGTCATTATATTCCTTAAGGAGTCTTTCAAATATACCAGAGAGAAAGTCTCTTTGAGTCAACCGCTTTCCTTATTAGTAAAGCCTTAGAGACCAACATGCCTTATATCTCTCATTGACTTCACCACATGACATCAGTCCACTTTTCATAACTAGAACTGTGCATGACTAGACTATTATGAACCTGATCATTAGTCAACCTGACGTCATCCTTATGTTCAAAGAAGATACAACTGCTTTGTGGATATCCTAATTGATGGCATTTCTTGAGTTTGTTGAGTTTGTGTAGTAACAACATTTCCATATGGTTCCTTCCCCCCAAACTCAATATACTCAAGAAATTTCTATTTCTCATGAAAAAACTTCTTGAGGTGGGATTATAAAACTTTTAGTCTCGAGAGTACTATTGAGTAGCCAACAATGTATAAGTTAATTCTTTTGTCCATTATACCTTCTTGTACCTTACAAGGTATTTCCTAAGTTGGACAACCCTAAATGTGCAAAGTCCTTATTGCACTTCTTGGTTACATTAACTACCTTCTGGATACTCAATTTAAGGATGTACGTTGTAACCTTTATGGCTTTTATCCAAATGGAGTCTAGTAAGTAGAAATACTCCTCACCATGTCCTTAAGAGTTCAACGAAACCATAACATCCTTAACTCTCTATTTGTTCCTTTACTGAGAATTTGAGGTTTAGTGATTGAGTTCAGTCTCATCTCGTATCTTCCCTCCTCTTCTTTTGTGAATATTAGTACTCACCTAAAACTTCATGGAGGAAGATAAATTAAACCAAGTTGAGTATCTCTTTTGACACCTCCAAAATATAATACACTTGTACATTTTGCCTTTACACTATGGATTAAATTACCCAAATAGGCAGCTAACCCCAGATCCTGTTATTTTTTGGCAAAATACTGTATTATTACTTCAATAAACCTCAGAGGCATCTTAGTATAATAGCCCCATAATTATTCATCGAATAGAGCGCTTAATGATCATCATGCACACTGAACTGGATATCTCTCTATTCGCTATTATTAAATCTCATTGAGATTTTCCGAAGTAGAATAGGGATTGTTCCACATAAAAGCGCAAGATCAATGCCTATATATCGAGAATAATTGTCTTGAATTTACTTTAAATTCTTTAGATTCATCCCATTTAACAGAAGAGTTAACTTTAATTTTGACAGAAATATTTAAACCAAAGCACGAAAAACTATATTGAGATAAAAGAAAACACACATCAGCCATGTAATTAAACAAGACAAGAACTTTATCCAATTTTGGGGACCCATCATAAGATACCAAATGCAACATTAATTCTTAGTCTTTGGACAGAGAAATTAACTGCGAGCGGTACTCTTAATACAATGATCAAATACTGATAATAAGTTCTGTCAAACAACAGTCTATCTTTGGACTGACTGTTATTCACATGAACAACAACTTTATAATTATCACGTATTTACCATTAATGTGCTTGATTATTTTGGTCAAATAATGTCGTCCTTTGGGTCGAGCACTACCCACATAAAATAACCTTACACGTACATCCATGAATTCTAAGTTAAATAATTTTTCGCAAGTATAGGTTACTTTGGCAACATACTGCTAAAATTAATTTAATTAAAATACTGGACAATTCTCTCATAATCACAGAATTCCACATAAGTGATTAATTATCCTTAAGAGAGAATTACAATAATAATTTCAAATAACGGTTTACTCCATCTCAAGACACAATGCACTCCATTAATATTTGTCTTTGGACAAAATATTAACTTGTAAGTAATGTCTTATGATCGAGTAGTTAAATATTGATGATAAGAACATATGAAATAGTAAATCCACCTTTGGGCCGATTTAAAATTCACATGCTAACCGAATAATCATCACATATTTATTACTCTATGCGCACATATGGAACCTTAAATATTCACCTACCTTCGGGCTAGTGAATACATAATTTGCACGCGCTAAAATGTAAACCTTTACCATATAAGGATTTAAAATGTTCAAACCGACCCCAAATTTTGGTTTACTGAAATGAGGCTTATATTCCTCATAAACTAGTCTTGTTTACAAAATAAATTACAAGGCATGAAATGCTCAAAATAACTACAAAATGCATTTTAATGATACAACGACCATAAAGTAAGATAAAATATTGACGACAAGTCCTGTCAAATAATAGTTTGTCTTTGTACCAACTACTATTCACATGGAAAAATAACTTGATAGTCATCACATATTTATCATTAAAATGTATCGTTATTTGACCAAATAGTATCCACATTTTGTCCGAACACTATATGCGTAAATAACCACCCATTATATGTCCAAATAATAAAACCGAACATAATAATTGTTATTGAATTATCAAATACAACATCAAGATAATTACTAAACATTTAACCCTTTATGGGATAAACGTTGCCAGAGTAAATAATAATCTCTATTATAATCGAAGCTAAAATGGCGAGCATCCATAAAGTGATGACTATAATTATTATAATGAAAGAAACGAACTCCTTAAGCGGAAAATAGATATTAATTATTCCCTTAATTGCGTAAAGTCTAAATGAGTATAGTAATTGATTAACCAGTGAAATCGGATAATTAATTAATTGCAATAGAAAGGGTGAATTTTTGTAACCGTTGGCTGGGACTTCATTAGAAGCAAAACAAGACTCCTTAACTGAAAGGGAATCAACTATATTAATAATAACAATATTAAATCAACAGGAAGATTTAACCACTTCCACAACCGGTTAAAAAAAAAAATTAATCCTTTCGGTCTCTTTTTCCATCCGTAATTCCGTAGCCTGAGAAAATAATAACTTGTATTATTATTCAAACAAAACCAAAAACCGAATGGCTATTCTGCAACCGAAAGACCTCAATGATTAATTATTTATTTTTTTTCTTTTTTTTTTTATACATAACTGCATGATTAATTAATTATTAAATTGCCCATATAACCGTAACGTGGCTATGAAACCTTACGGTGAGAAATTGTAATCCCTATCAATTTCCCACAACTGTAACCGAATGCCACAAAAATTAAGTATTAATTAATCCTTCTTCCGTAACCGTGATGATAACAATAATTATAACAATAACTCGCCATAAAGCTGTAATCGCCACCAACGTCTTTACGGTAGGGAAAGAGAAACGTTCGGAAGTAAAAAAACAACGAACGCCGGTGGATGGAAATTCCCAGCAACAAAAGGATTGATAATAATCAAAACGATCACAGTAGCATGATCAAGGTATTACGCACCGAGAATATTAGGGATACAATTAATTAAATAAGGCTCCAATACTGCATTTGGAATTCTATTGAATAGTAGCATGCATATATTCTATTTTCTGACAATCATGCCCGAACCACATGCATGAAAGTGTCCAGAAAATTAAAATGAAGAATGAAACCATAATCATGCTTATAACTTATTCGAGTAAACCCCAATGGTCTAAATAAAGAGTTCAACTAATTCATAAGAACCCATACACACACAGATATTCTAAATGAATATGCACCCAGAAATTTCAAAAAGAATGCAAACAGCAAGAATCACATATATAAACATAGGTATATCCGAAAACCCCAACAATCCAACAAAGATGAATGGCTCTGATACCACTTGATGGAATTAAACTTTAGCCTATGTAATTCCCCGGAATCCATCATCTTGTCAGAATATCAAAGGTTGATAGAGTTACCTGATTTCACGATGTAGATCGTCCGGATCTTGATGCGGAATCTGAAAGACGAACTTTGGCCGGACGATACTTCTAAGAGCACGACCCGGGAGGTAGCGTGATCTTCCTCAACCAAGCCTCCTTAGTCCACTATATTCGATAAATATATATGAGCAAATAATTATGGTGTATAGGCCGAAAAAGTGGACCATGTCAAAATATATAATTCGAATCAAACCACATATCATATATGAGGTTTGTTCTTATTAAAATTTATGTCTTTTATGTCTTGATCTCTCAAATTAATTATTTCGGAACTTAGAAAAATCATATCATTACAAGAAAATTTGATTGTGTGATGTGATTTTAATCAATACATAACTCACCATCTCTCTTCTCTGCAGGAAGTCAAACGTTGTTGTGATTTGGTATATATATATATATATATTGTATGAATTGTGATTCTGTATATTTGTTATTTTATTTGAGGAGTTAGGTTATCAAAATTATATTTGCATGCTAGAAATGTAGGTTTCAAGGTAAAAATAAAAATTTCCCTAGCTCTTGGTCATGTTTTCTGTCTCATGGATCGAAACATTGATGATTTCCTAATCAACATAATTTACATGGATAAGACCATATTGTACATATGTGATCTGGTATGGACCATATAACGTTTAGTCTAGTTCCTAATCATGTGTTTTAGCCCATCAATATGTTCCTTACCCGTATATATAATCTAATCTTTATGAGACCATATCAATATCATATCCCAACCTAATGGTAATGGACAACCTTATCGGTTACAATTTCTCACGTTGTGGTTTGTATGTTCCAATTTTCTCTTATAATTTGCCTTTTCTTTTGGTTCTTTACCTATTCACGCATTTGACTATACTTTCTATACCCTTTTGTATATTTGTGGTGTCACTGGTGTGTGATTCCTCCTTCTTTCCGCAATGTCATGTTTATTGCCTTGGAGAATTTCCTGCAAGAAAATTAGTATCTCATTTCCAACATGATGTGAACCAGAATCAATTTGGGGCAGACACTTATTTTTTACTTTGCCACAAAGTTTTGTCCCTCTGTTTGCAAAGTAATGTCCTATGTATGATCTTCTTTTTTAGCCTTTGTTCCCTTGCTTTTATGTAGGGAAGGGCAAGTGAGGGTGTGGTTGCCTTAATGGGTTCAACCAGATTCTTATATGTTGAACAACTTTTGAAAAGAGGCTCTAATTGCAGTAGTTTCAAGTTGCCTAGTTTCAGGGGTGTTAGGAGTCCGAACTTTTGTACAGGTTTATCATCTGGCTTCGGATGCTTGCACAATCTTGCATGCAATTATGTTTACCATATCTTGTCAAGAACCGAGTAATTTTAGTAATTCGAGTTGTTGATAGACATTTAAAAAATTATTATTATATAATTTTCTTACATATTTAATGAAAAGTTAATTTATAGATTTGAAGTTTGTTGTCACGCTTTAGTCTAACTCGCCCCACTGCCAGAGTGCCAGTCTGCCACTCATCCATAATCTGATTGTTTTGCATTTGGGCCATCTAGTATTTACTTCCGGGCTCCCTAATGAAACTAATCGGATCGAGCTCAAGATGGCAGCAAAAACTCTTGGGCCTTCGGTCGAAGAGTTACTATTTGCCCAGAAAAAGCCCGTCTAAGCCTCAATAACGAGCCGGCCACTCGAGGAACGGAGGAAGCAAAGTCCATTTCTCAATTTATGTTCGAGTCCGTTGCTTTTGAAGAGGTGAAAGTCAGAACCGAGTCGCAGCATGACCTGATAATGCGAACGGCTCGTACTTTAGTAGTCCAACCGACAATAGATCGTTTAAAAATCGTTAAAGAACCGGTACCTAATAAACATTATCAGTATAAATAGTGGACATTTCTTAATTAGAGCTCATCCTTTTCCTTCGAAATTGTGAAATGGAAATAAGAATTCAGTTTGAGAGTCCGACGTTGTTGGTTTATTTCAATTTTCAATATTCTGCAATTTTTTTAATTAAATTTAAAGGCTGAATGGCAAAAACCAGACGAGCGGCTCGATCGGCTCGAGCGGTTAACACTTCGACCGCTCGCCAACCACTACATAAAACCGGAGCGAATTTTAGACTGTTCCGACCGGTTTTGTGATCAGATGGCGGTTTTACCGATCGGGCCGAGCGGCTCGGCTCGACTTTAATAACACTGAAAATAACATTTGCCCAGGACACAAATAAAGCAAAGTGAGCTTTAAAATTTCAAATCAGTATTCCAAAAAATTAGGTGAACCCTTATGCTCCTTCTCTTATAAACCAATTGGTTCTAATAACTCAAATTACTAGAAAAAAATTATACTAGATCTTATATCAGCACGTATATGATATTTAACCATTTCCTTACACTTTCCACTTTCCCGATCTATTAATGACGGTATATAAAATGGAGACGAGACGCTTCACGCTACTCCGGCGACCACATCTACAAAAGCATGCCAATCGTCTCAAGAAAATGGTACAAAAGCATTGGCTGAAGACGAGAAGACACACTTGGGAAATGCTGCTGCTATTAAATAAATTACTGCCGGCAACTACTCCTCCGCTAGAATTAAATGTGTTTTTACTTTCAATTTAGCCCGGAGCTCTGTTTCCGATGATCGGGGCTCGTAATCTCTCTTACGGCAGCAGGCTATATAAAGCAATACCGGAGAAGCTAAGGACTCCTACAACAGCTACATACAGGCAAAAGCCTCACACTGAGATGTCAATCATGCGTGTGGATAACTTGGAGCAGAGGCTGAAAGGCCGAGTCGTCGGACAAGACGCAGCAGTCAGCCATGTCAGCCAAGCAATCCGCCGTTCCCAAACCGGCGCAAGAAACACGACCCGCCCCCTTGCAAGCTTCCTCTTCCACGGTCCTTCCGGCGTCGGGAAAAAAAAGCTCGCCGAAGCCATAGCCATCGAGTTCTACGGATCGAAACGTTCACTGGTCCGTATCGACATGGGAGAGCACATGGAGAAACACTTTCTCTACCCTGTCACAGAATCAGATACTGACCGCGCAGTCATCCTGTTCTGCGAAATCGACAAGGCGTCCCCTGCCATCGCCAGGTCCCTTCTCCAAATCATCGACGATGGAGAATTCCCCAAGCATCATGTTGGGCTGAAGTGTAGTTTTCGCAATGTTCCACCACATAATTTTGATTTCCGAGACACCATCATCATCATGACTTCCAATGTCGCCCAACCTCGCCTAAATCGCCACGACTCGCAGGTAAGGCAGGGGATCTCCAAGAACCTGTCCGAAATTTTCAGGGCGCAGTTGTTGTATCGAATCGACGAGATAGTGCTGTTCAAGATGCTGACAAAAGAGGATCTGATGATGATGGTCGACGCTATGGTGAAGGAACTAGTGGACAAAATGAAGTATTCGAAGTCGATCAAATTGGAGGTGACAGAGGAGTTGAAGAACAGTGTGATATCAGTAGGTTACAATTGTGGTTGCGGAGCTAAGCAATTGAAGTGGGCGTTTGCCAGGCTGGTCGAAGATCAATTGGCCGATGGTATCCTCAAAGGCACTGTCAAGAACAGATGCTCTGTTACTGTGGACTACGATCCTTTTTATGAGTCTCTGTTTACATCCCCTGCATCTACTTCGGATTTCTGACTGGAAGATCAATTGGTGGATGGTACTTATGCTGTCTCTGTGACTGCCTCTCTCTCTGTCTTTGGCATCTTTTGTCAGATTTCTGATGAATTCTTCTTTATTGCTTGAGAATGAGAAAACGAACTTACATTCTCCAGCTTAAGTCACTGGTTTTATACTCTGTCTGCTAGAGAAGAGTAAAGTAGTTACGAGTCTCTAACTAACCTATCTAATTTACATTATAGTACCTATCCTAATTACATTCTACCTACATAAGTTTATACTTATCAGCAAAAGGAAGTCGTTTCTGTTTTGCCATAGGGCAGACAGTACAATGAAAACCAGACAGTGAAGAGATAGAACTATCAATGGTTTTAAAATGTGAGAGTTTACAATCAGGCACATGACCAAGGCGATAATGCCAGATATCTATACTAGGTTTAGAGGAAGAATATGCAATTTTGGAAGGATAAGCAGAAGGTCTGGAAGGATTGGTGTTGAGCTGAAGATTGTGTTGAAGTTGTTTGGTCTGAGAAGGATGATGGAGGAGGTAAAGACCATCAATCAGACTAGCTGTTCCAATCATTGTCAAACTGGGGCAAGCCTGTATGAAGCACAAGGAATAGTGAAACCATAAGCATATGGTTGTGCTTCTGACCAGTTTACTTACAGACACCAGATTGAAGCTAAAGGAAGGAACTAACAAAACATCAGTCAGAGTGAGGTGTTCTGAGTATTGGACTACACCTATAGCAGTTACAGCCACTTTACTACCATTAGGCATGTGGACATAAACATTAGAAACTGGTTTAGAGTGCAAAAAATGAACAGGAGAACAGATTATGTGATCTGTTGCTACTGTATCCAGGATCCATTTATGTTGAATGGAGCAATTAACAGTAAAAGCATAGTGAAGTGTACCTGTGTTGTCAGGGACTTCATAAGCATGAGAAGCAACAGAGTTAGCTCTGCTGACAATGTTATGCTGACCATAACCTTCACTCTCGTTTGAAGCTGAGTAGTGAGAAGGATTGTTAACCTTGTAGGCATCAGCATACGCAGCTGGAGCTGGAAGGTAGTGCCGCTGAGCAAAAAAACTGATTCTGCTGAGGAGGAAACTGATTCTGAGAAGGAGCTTGATTGATCTGCTAAACTGTTGGATTCATAAAGCTCAACATTTTCTGATACTGTTGCTGAAAACTCTGCCAATCTAATTGATTGATCATAATAGCACCATTAGAGGATGAAACAACATCAGTTGAAACACTGTTTGCCTGCCTGGGATTCTGCTGCTGCCTCTTTTTAGACTGATATCCAGGCGGGTAGCCATTCTTTTTGTAACACACGTCTTCTGTATGGCTAGTGTAACCACAGAATGTGCAAATAGGTTTCTTTGCCTGTTTCTTGAAACCTTGACCAGTACCCTGAATTCCCAGGTGTGACCCTGATGCCTTAGTAAAGAAGGCCATACTGTCCGAAGCTGGGTTGGGAGCAGACTGGGGTTTAAGCAACAGACCATTCTCCCTCTCATGTTGCACCATCATTGCAAATACTTTGTTGATAGGTGGCAAAGGCTCTAAGAGCATAACAGTAGATTTAGGACCATTGAAACTGTCATTCAGATTGGGCAAGAAACGAATCACCTTGTCATTCATGTAGTCCTTTCGCAAAGAGGCCAGAACACAATGACAAGTAATGCCGCAATCACAATCAGGAATGAACCTATAATTGGCTAACTGATCCCAAAGTGCTCTCTGCTTAGAATAATACTGAGAGACGCTCATTGTACCTTGTTTGAGGTTGAAGATCGCTTCTTGAAGATCAGCGATGCGGAAAGAATCTCCTTGAGAGAATTGCTCACCTAGCTCAGTCCACGCTCCAATGGCGGTGGTAACATAAAAGATGCTTTCAGCGATAGTTGGATTAACCGAACGCTGAATCCAGCTGAGGAGCAATTTGTTGTTGCGATTCCAAGGCTCGAGCAAAGGAGAATCGTCAGTCGGCTGCGGGATTTTGCCATTCAGGAACCCTAACTTGTTCTTGCCATCAATAACCAAGACCATCGATCTTTCCCAGCTGGAGAAGTTGTTCTCGTTGAGCGGCTGAGAAACGAGACATTGTCCCCAATTCTCCGATGGATGAATGAAGAATGGAGAAGCTGGATCGGAAATTGGAACTCCTTTGTAAAGAATCACGCCGTAATTGCTCTGGCGACCTCCAGTGTGAGGATTTGCAGCCACGGCGTCGTCGCCGGAAGAGAAAGAATCGTGAATCGCCATAGGAGGACGATGAATCACGGAAAGCAGAAGAAAAGGAGAAGAGAGGCGGAAGCGAGAAAGAGAGACGGAAAACGCTCAATAGTGCTCTGATACCATGTCAGATTTCTGATGAATTCTTCTTTATTGCTTGAGAATGAGAAAACGAAACTTACATTATCCAGCTTAAGTCACTGGTTTTATACTCTGTCTGCTAGAGAAGATTAAAGTAGTTACGAGTCTCTAACTAACCTATCTAATTTACATTATAGTACCTATCCTAATTACATTCTACCTACATAAGTTTATACTTATTACATTCTGATACATAGTATCTCTAATATCTTTCCCTCCTTATCCTTCCTTTTTAACTTGTGATTTCCTTCACAAGGGATTAATCACTTCCAAGGATGTCGGTACAGCCGTCGGGGTCGCCAGCAATGCCACCGCCGAGGGGGCAAAAAGCGGTATTATTAGTGAGCGTAACGTAAGTCAAGTAGGTAGTTTCAACGAACCCTAAGCCTTCAAGAGCGGCAGACCAATTGTACGATGACAGGCCCGGGGAAGCGGGAGATGAAGAAGCGGGGACTTGGGTATCAGGTTTGGTGTCGGGGGAAGTCATGCACTTGATTCTCCATCTCAAGTCCGCCTAGGAAATGGAAATTGAATTAAAGAGATTAGAAACTTGACATCCAAAACAACACAAAGAAGGAGAATGGAGGATCAAGCAGATCAAAGAAGAGAGTACCTTGGAGTGAAACGCTGCAGAGAAGGGACGAAGAGGTAGAAGGAGTTGCGGAGGTCCAAGGAATGGATGTAGCGGAGGATACACTAAGTGGGCTTGGGTTTGATTTTATGACATGGCGGGCTTAGTGACGTGGTGGGTCGGGTTTGACCATTACGGTTCAAAATGGAGATGACTAGGCGCTCTCGTAAGTCATGTCAGCACATAACAGGATTTATTAACGGAGTTGGACGGAGGCTAAAGGAGAGTGATTAAATGTGACATGTTTCAATAATTCGAGTGACCAAAATTGATATTAATTTTTTCTAGTAACTAAACATGACACGATTTAATAATCTCAGTGACCAAATGTGACATTTACCTCAGAATACAAGTGCAAGTTGTAACCAGGAGAGATTTGCAAGTTATTCGTGTGAATTGTGAGAGGTGTGTGAAAACGTTGTTTATCTGGTTTTGGTAAATACGAATCATCAGTAAGGTTGCTTTATTAATTGGCGAGTGAATTTCAAAGTGAGTAAACAAGAGTAGAAAGTAACAACAAAGGGTTTCAAATCCCCTTTTGATTTCAATGTGACCGTTGCTCCTCTACCCGCCAACGAGGAAGAAGATTGATTTCCAATTGATGTTGCGCTGCGTATCGAGGAACAGCTTGATGGTGCGCTGCGTATTGAAGAAATGCTGTCGTTCCCTTTCCTTCCTTTTCCAGTTCACGTTTGCTTTATTCACAAGCCTGCTTTTGTTTCTGTTTCAAGCAAACCAACAAATTGTACCTGGTTTGCTTTGTTGTTTTCTTATGCAAGTCTGTAATATATAAACCAACACTGAATCAATGAGAAACTCAAGCCTTAGGGTTTCAATCGTTGTTATGGTATCAAAGCCTCTGACCTAGCTCTCTTATCACAGCCGCCGCCATGGATCAAAATGCTCAAAACGATGAGCAACCAGATCCACAACAACAAAATCAACCACCATTACCAAATCCATAGCCTCACAACATCTACCAAATGGAAGATCCATTCTTTTTACACGGTTCTGAGCAACCTGGCTTGCTTTTGGTTGTTGAGAAACTCACAACCATCAACTACAACGATTGGATTCGAGAATGTACAATGCTCTTACTGCCAAGAACAAGCTTGGTTTCATCAATGGTGTTCTCACAGAGCCAGATCCTGCAGATCCACTTCATGGTGCCTGGGTTAGGAACAACATCATGATACTCAGCTGGATCCAACAGGTAGTCGATTCTGAGATCAGAAAAACAATCCTTTCCTGCAAAATAGCAGCAGATGCTTGGAGAAGTTTACAGTCCAGGTATGGATCTGGTGATATCATTCGTGTTGCTGAGTTAGAAGAGGCTCTTTCCACTCTTCATCAAGGTGACCAGACTATTACTGAATACTATGGCAATGTCATTACACTCATTGATGAGCTCGACAACTATCAGCCACTTCTCCCTTGTGATTGCACCCCCACAAGCCACTTAACTTGTCGAGCAATGAAGAAGGTTTCAGAATATCATGATACAAATTATGTTATCAAGTTTCTCAGAGTTTTAAATGAAAACTTTGCTGCTGTTCGTGCTCAAGTTCTCTTTGGTGAAGAATTGCCTACTATGAATCGTGTGTTTCAAAGACTTTTACAGCACGAAAGACAGCTCTATGGCACTCAAAAAGGTAAAATGGTGGCCTCTGCCATCACTGAACCTATGGCTATGGTTGTTCAAGGTGCTAACAGGAGGTTTCCTACTTCCACTAAGAGACATTTTTGCACACATTGCAAAAAGGAAGGCCATACTCAGGACATATGCTACCATATCCATGGTTGGCCCCCTGGTCTAACTCAAAGAACAAATCTGTCACAGCCTCGCTCTCTTGAATGTACTTATTGTAAGAGGTCTGGACACACTGAAGACAGATGTTTCCAGAAACATGGCCTTCCTCCTTATATTGCAGCCAGAAGTACCTCTGCCAGACCAAGAGCATCTGTCAATTCTGTTGCAACTGAATCCAAAGACCAATAGGTCAAGCTCACAAAGGCATATTATGACAAGTTAATGTCTTTGATGAACAACCACCAGGGTTCTGCTTTTTCTGCTGCTGCTTATGTTTCCAACTCTTCCTCTTCAGGTAAATTTCTATGTTCCAATCCTACTGAAGGGCAGCAACTTAAAACATCATCTGATTGGATATTAGATACTGGTGCTTCTGATCACATCACATGTTCCCTAGACTACTTATCTGACCACAGAAAAGTAGACAATGTTTACATCACATTGCCCACAGGAGAACATATTCAGGCTACTCATATTGGCACTGCTAAGTGTAGCCCTTCCTTGATCCTAGAAGATGTCTTATATGTTCCTCATTTCACATTCAATCTTGTTTCAGTGAGTAAACTCACTACTAGAAAGCCCTTCTACTTGACTTTCTATTCTGATTTTTGTCTCATACAGGACCTGGAGATGAAGAGAATGACTGGTTCTGCTAGGCTACATCATGGCCTTTATCACCTAGATATAGATTGTAAACCTAAACTCCTTTCTGCTGCTAGGGCTACCATTTTTTATCTCTGGCATTTTCGATTAGAACATGTCTCCCATACCAGAGTACCTTACCTTTCAAAATTTTGTACCTCCATCCATACATTCAAGGATCAACCCTGTGATGTCTGTCACTTTGCAAAGCAAAGGAGGCTTTCTTTTCCTATAAGTCAAACTGTAACCCAACGTTGTTTTCAGTTGATACATGTTGATATTCGGGGTGCAAATCCTGTTCCTACCTATGATGGTTTTCGTTATTTCTTGACTATTGTTGATGATTTTTCAAGAATGACTTGGGTTGTGTTGCTTAAACTTAAATCTGAAGCCAGACCAAAACTCATTCATTTCTGTCAACAAATTGAAAGACGATTCCAACTCTCTGTCCAAAAGATCATGAGTGATCAAGGTAGAGAATTCCAAATGGATGAGTTCTTTCAATCCACTGGAATCCTACATGAACTCTCTTGTGTTGAAACACCCCAGCAAAACAGCAAGGTAGAGAGAAAGCATCAGCATATTCTTGCTGTAGCTCGAGCTCTCATGTTTCAGGCTGCTCTACCTACTGCTTTCTGGGGGTGACATCATCAAACATGTTGTTTATCTGATCAATAGAGTCCCCACCACCATTCTAGACAACAAAACACCCTTTCAGAAGCTTCATAATTCCTTACCTGACTTCACAGACCTCAAAGTCTTTGGATCTCTTTGTTATGCCAGCACCCTGGCTAACCACAGAACAAAATTTGCTCCAAGAGCAAGAAAAGGAGTCTTCCTTGGTTAAGTGTCTGGTATTAAGGGTTTCAAAATTTATGATCTTGCATCTCATGATGTGTTTGTTTCCAGAGATGTGATTTTTTATGAAAATCATTTTCCCTTTAAAGACCTCACCAACAACAATCAGGACTCTACCAACCTGTTTCCCTTACCATCCCCATATCTAAACCCTGATGAAATTCCCCCTACCACTGCACCCCCACATATTCCACCTCCATCTCCCACTTCTGTACCTTCAACACCATCATCCCCAATCTCTCCCAATTCCCCTGCCTCACCTGCTACTTCCCCTTCTTTACAACCCTCTTCTTCAGATCATCCTGCGTCACCAGAACCTCCACCACCACCTCCTCAACCAGTTCTTAGAAGATCTGACAGACAATCCAAACCCCCATCCCATCTTACTCAAGATTACCATTGTTACCTTCTTCAACAGACTGGCAAACCAAGTCATTCTCCTTCTCTACAGGTTCAAGACAAAAGGTATTCATTTCTTTCTTCTCTATCCTACAACAAGCTAGCTCCACATTACAAACATTTTGTCCTCACCATTTCTACCTACAAAGAGCCAAATACTTACAATGAGGCAGCTCTATCTTATCAGTGGAATATTGCTATGCAACATGAGATTGGTGCTCTCATTAAGAACCAAACATGGGATGTTGTCAACCTTCCCCCAGGAAAGACAACTATTGGTAACAAGTGGGTATACAAGGTCAAATTAAACCCTGATGCTACTTTAGACAAATTTCGAGCTAGGCTTGTTGCTAAAGGTCATACACAGCAGGAAGGTGTGGATTATCAAGATACATTTGCACCAGTTATTAAGATGACCACAGTCAGGATGTTTCTTGCTATTGCAGCACAGAGGAATTGACATATTCACCAGTTGGATGTGAATAATGCCTTCCTCCATGGTGATTTACAGGAGGAGGTTTATATGACTCTCCCTAAGGGTTATAACCCTCCAGCTGGATTCACTAATCCTGTTTGCAAACTTAATAAATCTCTCTATGGCCTGAAGCAAGCATCAAGGCAGTGTTTTTCAAAATTAACTGATAAGTTAATCAGTTACAAGTATGTCCAGAGTCAAGCTGACCATTCTCTGTTCTATAAAGTTACAGATACAAGTTATACTTGTATCCTTATCTATGTTGATGATTTAGTTCTTGGTGGAAATGATCTCAAAGAGATTGAGATTTTAAAACAGGCTTTGCACACTGAATTCAGCATCAAAGATATGGGTGACTTAAAATTCTTTCTTGGTATTGAAGTAGCTCGCAATATATCTGGCATTCACATCTCACAAAAGGAAGTACACTCTTGAGATTATTGAAGAAGTACAACTTCTTGATTCAAAGACTGTTTCTACCCCAATGGAGTACAAGTTACATCTATCTAATGATTCTTCCACTCCATATGAAGACCCTGAGTTCTACAGGACACTTGTTGGGAAGCTAATTTACTTGACAACTACTAGACCTGATATCAGCTATGCTACTCAGCAACTCAGTTAGTACATGGCTAATCCCTCTGTCATTCATTTCAAGGCAGTTCAACGAATTATCAGATACCTGGAATCAGCTCCTGCATCTGGTTTGTTCTTCCCCATCAAAGGTTCTTTCCATTTGAAAGCATTTTCTGATTCTGACTCGGCAGCATGTGTTGACACCAGAAGGTCCATCTCTGGCTTTGCAATTTATCTTGGTGACGCTCTTATCTCGTGGAAATGCAAGAAACAAAAAACTGTCTCTCGTTCCTCCTGTGAGGCAGAGTACCGCGCTCTTGCCTTCACATCATGTGAAATTCAGTGGCTCCTTTACTTGCTCCGTGATTTTCAGGTACCCCATCATCACCCAGCAACCCTTTTCTGTGATAACCAGAGTGCTGTTTACATTGCTCAGAACCCAACATTCCACGAAAGAACAAAACATATAGAATTGGATTGTCACCTTGTTCGTGAGAAGTTGCCGAACAAGACCATCAAGTTGCTCCATGTCTCCAGTTCTCACCAACTTGCTGACCTCTTTACTAAACCTTTGTCTCCTACTCCATTCCGATTTCTACTCTCCAAGCTCGGTGTGCGTGATATCTCCCCACCAGCTTGCGGAGGCGGGGGGGGGGGGGGGGGGGGGGGGGGGTAACAGCAAAGGGTTTCAAATCCCCTTTTGATTTCAATGTGACCGTTGCTCCTCCACCCGCCTACGAGGAAGAAGATTGATTTCCAATTGATGCTGCGCTGCGTATCGAGGAACAGCTTGATGGTGCGCGGCGTATTGAAGAAACGCTGTCGTTCCCTTTCCTTCCTTTTCCAGTTCACGTTTGCTTTATTCACAAGCCTGCTTTCAAGCAAACCAACAAACTGTACCTGGTTTGCTTTGTTGTTTTCTTATGCAAGTCTGTAATATATAAACCAACACTGAATCAATGAGAAACTCAAGCCTTAAGGTTTCAATCGTTGTTAGAAAGACGAGTGACCAAAGTTTTCCTTAATTATGCATTCCCAGGTTTGATGGAGATTATATGAATACTTCAGTATGGTGATGGATTATCTGCTTAGATTAAAAAGTATATCAAATTGTTGTGCAAACAAGGTTTTAAGGAACCTGGCGAGGAGAAGAGTTCATTACTTCCAACTCGAATGAAGACACTAGAGGAGTTGAGGGCAAAGGATTTGAAGGCCAAGAACTACTTGTTGATTAGAGTATATCAAATTGTTGTGCAGACAAGGTTTTCCTTAAGATGGATGTCGGGACCTTGAAAAATAATTGTGTGTATTGAGGGAAACGACAGGTTCGGTTCTGGCCTTGGACACTAGCGAACAAATCGAGCATGAGTATGGTCGTAGCATTACGACGTTTTCGGTGCACTGAACCCGGAGGAGGCGGCCGGGAAAGGGGAATATTCTTGTTTGGTCCCCAAATGGATCTCTTTGTCTCACTGTATTCTTTCTTCTTCTTCGTTCTTTCCAGACCAAGAGTCAAGAGTCAAGACTGAATAGTGAATACCCATGATGAAGTGACGTCGTTTACGTGGTGTTAAGGTTTCAGTGTTTTGCCGTCGTCCTTGCTTGCCACGCCACGCCAGGACGGGGAGAGGAGAATCGCTTGGCCCACCTGATGCCATGCAATGAGACGGGGAAAAAACGATAAAAGCAGGATGACTTTTTTTTAGCCTTACAAAAGAAAAAGGCAAAAAAGAAAGGATAATTAGGACAACAGAGTTGCTTTGACTCCTGAATTTCAGTATCCATTCCATAATAACATGCTTGATAGAATCGTTCTTTTCTTGATATGGGTGAAATTATAACCGATAATTAGGTTTATTTCCATTTCAATTTAAGGTTTCTATACCTAGTTTATGTGGTCTGACAATCGTTTCAATTGGTAGTGCGGTTAAGTGGAATGATTAAGGACAAAATTGACATTTGAAATGGTTCGGTCAATGGTTAGATTTGAATTAACTGATATTTTGGATGAGTAAATTTGGTACTTAGTTATAATAGAAGAGCAAATTTAGTGTGAAAAAGAATAGAGGCATAAGTTTGGCAAAATGTGATTAGAGAGGCTAAAAATAACTAGTTTATACATAAATTATAAATAAATTTATTGACTTCAAGTATAGAAACTATTATCCATAAATTTCTAACTCATGTGATAGATTAATTTACATTGTTAAAAGATAGGTAGGCCTACTATGATATACATGTCACCGTGACATGGACTTTTCGGTTGACCTAATCCTGAAGGCGGTCGACCGAATTGACTAATTTGGGCAACACGAGAAATCATTGCGGTCGACCTCAAAGACCACGTGGTCGACCGCACCTAGTTTAAGTTGTTATTTTTGGTCGACCAGAATAAAACCTCGATTAGCCATTTCGTTGGCGTCAGAAACAACATGGTCGACCGAAAAGGCATATAGGTCGACCACTTGATGGCAGTCATTAACAAAATGGTCGACCAGATAAGGAAAGAGGTCGACCAGATAGAAGATAAGTGTTCTATCAATCTGTCCAATAATTTGACGTAAAATGAAGATCAAGTGTTGGTTTCGAGGTCGACCGAATACAAGAAAGTCACCCTATGCCCCGTGTCTTTTTTGCTTATGTATGTCGATTTGTGTGGTTCTTTTGCTCGTATAAATAATGTTCCAAACCATCATAAATAGTCATAAATAATGATAACAAGAACTCATCAATTCATAGCATAACAACTAAACAAACTAACAAGAAATTCAATAAAACAGAAATCATAATTGTTCACACATAAAAAAAAACTAAAACAACAAAATAACAATCAACAATCGTTTTGACCACTTAATAATAAAAACACACAATCTAAAATCTTCGAGTTCCTACTCATGTCCCCTCTCTCCCTCATCCACATTTTCTTCATTGGTGGTGCTAGCATGATGGTGGTCGGATGTGGTGGGATGCATATATCTTCCGCTGAAAGATCGCCACTCATCTCGCATCTCATTCACGGTCACCTGCATTGTGCTCATCTGGGCGGTCATTTGCCCCATGTAGTCGTACATGCCATCCATGTGCTCCGACACACGCTCTAAGGTGATCGGTGGAGTTGAACTCTGTGCCTCCGGCATTGGCTCGTCTCCAGCTCCTTCATCACCATCATCATCCTCATCATCATCATAATCACCACCATGGGCACCATGAGCATTGATTCAGACATACTCACCATTACGGAGCTCAAAGCCCATCTTTTTCAGGATGAAACTGTATAGAACTCCTGCCTTGAGATCTTTAACCCCACCTCACCACTTAAATTAACATTAAAATGCTCAAATAGCAAAGTGAGGATCATCCCATAGGGAAGATTCATGTTTGAACTCTCTGCAGCAGTAAGCATGTGGTTAAAGATCAAGTATGGCAAGTTCACCTTCTCGTCTAACAGTAGGTTGGTGAGGAGCGCCATGTCGAAGTAGGTGACTGTCTCCCGATGTCCACCCTTTGGCAGAATGTTGTAGGAGAGCATGTGGTGAAGAACTCTGGCTTGAACTGTCAGGTGGTTACTCGTTGGCCTACTGCGACCCTGAGCATCTTCCTCTTCATTAAGACCACATACCGTCTGGATTTGCTTGGCTCTCGAGAAATGAGTTTCATTCCAAGCAGTGTAAGAATTGATTCTCTTCCCCTCGTTTGGAGCCTCTAGTACTTGCGCCAACACATTCTTGCTGATGCGCATCTCCACCCCATTCACATAGCTTTTAAATGCATGAATGGATCCATTTGCATTATGCTGATAGGTTTGTTGTAGAAGTATTGTACCAGTTTTGGGTAGTATTGTACATTCAGAGATATCACCTTCAGCCACTCTTGCTCGACAAAGGGTCCTAGAAACCCGTAATTCTCGAAATGAGAATACGCATCCACCGTCAATGGCCTTCCAGGAGCCACCCTGCGGTTGTGCATTCTCTTCTCTTCATAGTTGTCATTTTGCTCCTTGGTATGGAACAAATTGGGATTGAACTCTTCCCATTCCGAACTTGAGGCAGCAGCTTTTTGTGACTTTTTTTTTGTTGCCAAACATCCTGCGATCAAACAAGCAAGAATACACGTTAGTCACATTTTCGAAATGAACAAAACGCGGTCGACCACTCCATAAAGCGGTCGACCTCAGTTAATTTAAAACGAGAATGGGTCGACTCAAATCCGTAACAATTGGAGTACAAAAAACAATAGGTCGACCTCAATAGAAGCATAGGTCGACCTCAGAAAATTTAAATCGATTGAAATCCAGATGTGACTTTCATCAGTAGTGCAGTGCAGGACATTAGGCCACCTTGGAATGCACTCGAAGACACAAAGGTTTGCTGCCTTCACCGAGTTCTCCTTTGCAACCCTATGCCGGCCACCGGTAAGCAAACAACAACAATATAACAAAGAAGACCCTAAAACCTAAACTCTCTTACATCCAATACGGATACGGTGTAAAGGCGGTCGACCTCTTTATAATGCGGTCGACCTATTAGGTGCACAAGGGTCGGCCTATGAGGTATTTGGGTCGACCTTTCATTCTGTTAGACCACCAAAGCGGTCGACCATATTATGTAAGAGATCGACCGCGTCTCGGAACCTCACATACATGAATTAGTCAATTCGGTCGACCGCATTTTTTATTAGGTCGACCGAAAAGTCCATGTCACGGTGACATGCATGTCACCGTAGCAAAATCCTAAAAGATAAGGGAAACATATGAAGAACCGGTATTTGAAACAAAGTGGCCGTACGTAGTAGTGTGCCTGTGTGGGGCAAGTACTACTTTTGTCATGTACCCTTTTTTCTCCTCGATCAGTTCAACTACGATTTATCTCAATATCAAGTAATAGTTCTCCTCTTTTGCCTTTTCTTAAATTATATATAGTTTCAGCTTGGTGAAATACTGATTTTGGCATCATTGTCTGACATCTATGGAAACAACGAAATGAGGAGGTGATGGAAGGCAAAAGCTTCTCCAAAAACGGCTTAATTGCTAGAATTCAAGCGTGGTTCTGCATTGTTGAACAAGCCAAACGTAACGTGCAGAAGACCACCTGTTCTAACTCTGCTACTGTCCAGAGCAGACTTTTTTGCTGGGAACCCCCCCAGAGAAGGTTGGATTCAAATCCAGTCCGATCGATCAGTTATCACTCAGACAGGGAAAGCAGCAGCAGGGGGCCTCTTCAGAGACTACTTGGGAAGATGCAAAGGGGCCTATGTCTGCAATATGGGTTCATGTTCTATCACGGCTGCTGAACTCAAAGGTGCTTTGGAAGGCCTAAAAATTGCTTGGAATGAAGGCCACCGCAAGATTGAGCTAAAGCTAGACTCTACAACTACAGTTGACATCATCAAACAATGTCAGAAAGATGATCACTGGCATGGAAACGTTGCCAAGCAGTTTGATTTGCTTTTTAGTCTTGATTGGGAGGTTTGTGTTTCCCATGTGTTTAGGGAAGCCAATTTTGCGGCCGATTACTTGGCCAGCAAGGCTCACGATTTCGATTTTGGCACACATCGCTTCAATGTGTGCGCTAGAGACCTTGTTCAATGGCTAAGCCATGATGTTTTGGGGACTTCCCATGATCGTTATGTTAATGTAAACTAGACGCAATGCGTCTACCTTTCTACCCAAAAAAAAAAAAATACTGAACATGTGTCATACTCATAGGCGAAGGCATCAATTTTGGGCATTTGTCCCGTGACAGGGGTGAATTTCGGGATAAACAAAAATACTCCATATATGTTATACAAAGGATGGAGCACAACACTCAGTACAACGTATTTTGTCACTATATTACAACTCATTACTTGATCATAAGTTGACATTAAATTAATTTATCATAGTATAAACAAAACCACAATAGGAAAAAATCTCTTTTCTTTCACCATTATAAAAAAATCTCTTTTCTTCATATGCCTATTCAATTATTTGCCCAACAATTTTGAAGCATTCGAGGGGCAAAGCCGATTCCACTAGTTTTGACGGCAAGTGTAGATAAAATATTTTTAGCTTTGAACTATATCAAGAATGAATTTCGAAGTCGAATTCACGACCAGTTTGCTAATGGTTATTTAGTGAGATCCATTGAAAATGACTTACGTAATAGTGTAAACAATGAGTGTATTTTGTGTTTCTTTCATAATATGAAAACTCGAGTAGTCTTTATTACTTATATATGAAAATACATTTTTTAGATATTATTAATTAATTAATTATATATTTATAATCTGAATTGAGGATAGGGGTAGTTTGAAATCCTGCCTCCGCCCTCCGCCACTAGTCATACTTCATCTTTCAATTACTTAGCCTCAACTATTCAATATTGACATTTAGGGAAACTATTGGGGGAGGGGGTGGGGGTTCAATACATGTGTTTCACGCAGCTTTTAGAAGTGCTTTTCAGCTTCAAAAGTTGAAGCAGGACCAAACATCTCTAAAACCTCGGCTTTTGAAAAGCCGAACAGTGCTTTTGTATAATATAAAAGCAGAAGCTTCGATTTGAAACTTTTGCGAAAAGCTGTTTTGAAAATACAAGATTATCCTAACCATATTTTAATTTTATTTCAGAAAATATAATTTTCCTTCATTTATATCATTTTAAAAATAAAATAAATTATAAAATTATATTATTTAACAAAAAAGAAATCTAACAAGATCCATTTTGATTACTTTTTTATTGTTTAGAATTTTTATTCATATTTTATATTATAAGTTCTTTATAGTAGTATCACAAACAATTTTTCTGGGAAGCTTTGGAGACAGAGGAAATCTCTTCTCGAATACCAGACGTGAGAGCTTCGCGGAAATAGAACAATCATGGCTAATGAACCAATGGACCCTGATCAGGTGGTCGAATTTGAGCTGGAGGATGTGGAGGAAAGTATGCAGAGGGCGAAATTGAGCTGGGTTGGGCGACTGTTCATGGACAATCCACCTAGCCTCAAAACCATTCAAAAAATTGTGTATGGTGAGTGGGGTTGCTCAGGGAAGGTCACGGTCATGGAAGTAGAATTAGGGTTACTCCAATTCCTTTTCGAGGATGAACGTGACAAGGATTGGGTTCTTCATAGGACTCCTTGGCAGGTGAAAGAAAGGATTCTGCATCTGTAGAATTGGGAGCCGATTACACCAGCAGTGGTGGAGGGGCTGGGCATAGCACCGTTTTGGGTCCAGATGTGGGGTATCCCCTCACATTGCAGAATGGTGGCTTTCAGGAGACGAATGGCCGAGAGTAAATTGGGAGACGTGTGCGATGCTGGGCTATTCGGGCTGAAGGGAGCTCCAGGTCACTTTGTGAAGGTTTGGGCCATGCTTGATGTTATTGCGCCGCTGCGATCGCAGCTCTTCGCGACTAATCCTAGCGTGGGGAAGTTCTGGATAACCTTGGTGTATGAGCACCTCCCATTGTACTGCTATCACTGTGGCCGTTTTGGTCATACTGCCCAGAATTGCACATTTCCTCCACCGCCTGGGGAAGAGCATTACGACCCTAAGCTATCGACCAAGGAGTCGGGTTACCGGATCAATGAAATCTCCTTGGCTGCCATCTATGGTGCGCCGCTCCAAAAATCAGTGTGGGTGAACCCCGCCACGTTGGGAAAGAGAAAGGGGACTGGTGGGCAGGTTCGGGAGGTGCGGATGGAGGATAAGGAAGCGGAAGGAGATTCAAGCAGGAGAGTTGTCCTTGCTCTGCTTGCCTCCGAAAAGGCTGCTGGGAAGAGACCAGAGAAACAACAGGGTAAGTTGATGGAGTCCACTATGCTAGGGAAGGGGACGAATGTTGATGCCATCAAAGGGGAACTTAGGAAGCCGAAGCCCGCGACGGTGGGGGATCGAGCTTCAGGTAATTCTAATGCTAAAGTGAAAGGGGTGGCGGCTGTGGAGGACCGTGGAAAGCAGGGGTTTGGAGACCAGAAGGCTGGAGGTGTGCCAAGGGACGGGAAAGGGAAAGAAGTGGCCCAACACAACCTGGGTAAGTCAAGGGTAGAGAGCAAGGCCACAGCTGGTGGGTCGGGTTCGATGACAATGCCGAGGGTGGTCTTGAAGGTGCGGAGTGAGACACTTAAAAAAGATACGAGAGAGGGTAAAGGTATTGGAGAAGGACGAGAGGTTGTTGGTCCGAAGGAATCAAAGAAGGAAGGGAAGATGGGGTATGCTCGTACAGGCGGGAAGAAGGAGGGGCAAGCTGGTGATGGGCCTACGAAGGAGGGTGGGTCGGTTGGGAGTGGTGCTTCTCAGCCGGTGGTGATAGCGGCTGCAGGGGGTGGGAGCAAGGAATCGGAGAAGCATGGGGATACAGAGATCTCGGTTTCCCTGTCTT
The DNA here is from genome assembly GCA_964030455.1 of Linum trigynum. Classification (NCBI taxonomy): domain Eukaryota; kingdom Viridiplantae; phylum Streptophyta; class Magnoliopsida; order Malpighiales; family Linaceae; genus Linum; species Linum trigynum. Next base: position 52,979,150 of record OZ034817.1, on the reverse strand, counting down.
CTGGTAAGCATATTGCTTTCCGGATGACGGCGCCGTCGGAGGAGGAGATGGGGGACAGGAAGAGGTCGGCGGAAATTGTTGAGGATCTTGCTAAGGATCCTACTCCGGTGAAGAAACTTTGCCTTGATGATCCGATGTAGGAGGCGCTGCCTCAAGAGGTTCCAAAAGGGGACGAGATTGTCAAAAAGAATGGAGATGTTAAAAAGGTGGAGGAAGCCGGCCTTGAACGGCCCCATGTAGCCAAATGAGGCTTCTCGCCTGGAACATGACGGGAATTGGGCCATCCCTCATGTATCAGTCTATCCTAGGCGTAGATCGGTCGAATATTCTTGAGATTGTGACGATATTGTGTCGATCTTTTGATACCATATATGGTGGTGGGGGATTTTAATGATATCTTAGCCTCTAATGAAAAAGTGGGAGGGAGACCTTGGAACCCAGTGCAATCACAACCTTTTCGTGATTTCGTGGATGTACTGGGGCTTCAGGACCTTGGTTTCTCTGGAAACCCTTTTACTTGGACGAATAGGCGGATGGGGGAGGCCTGCATTCAGGAACGGTTGGACAGGGCCTTGGTCTCTAACAATTGGCTGAAGTCTTTCCCTGATTCGCTGGTGGTCCATGGTACCAATCTTGGATCAGATCATAGAGCCCTGATTGTGGCTGATAAACCCTTCGCCCGTACGGTTAAGTGGTTGTTTCGCTTTGATGCTAGGTGGGCGGATAATGTGGAGGTTCGACCGATGATGGAGAGTGTGTGGAATGAACCGGTCCAGGGGTTGGCGATGTACAGGTTGTGGGTTTGGCTAAAAAAACTACGACATCTTCTTTTCCAATGGAGCAAAGCTGGGACCACCAATTCTGAAAGGCAGATTCGTGTCCTGTATGCCGAGATTGGGTCTTTGAAGGAGGAATCCCCGGTGAATTGGGATAGGATCAATCAATTGGAGTGGGAACTCACATTGCAATGGGCTGTAGAAGAAATGCATTGGAAACAGAAGTCGAGGGTGCGTTGGTTAAGGACTGGGGATCAAAATTCCTCGTATTTTCATACGGTGACCCGGGCCAGGAGAGAACGGAACTTTGTGGACAGGCTGGTAGCAGAGGTTATGGAGGAGGAGATACGGAAGACGGTATTTCGCATGGGTCGTTGCAGGCGCGGGCTCTGATGGTTTTACTGGAAAAAATTTCAAAACCTTTTGGGATATAGTAGGGGAGTCGGTGGTCTCTGTTGTGCGCTCATTCTTTCAGAATAGGCATATCTTACGCAGCTTTAACCATACTTGGATTACCTTAATTCCAAAGGTTGAGAATGTTGAGACTATGCGTCAGTTATGACCCATTAGGTTGTGCCAATTTGTTTATAAGGTAATTACCAAAATCATGGCGGAGAGGATGGCGGTATTCCTACCGCAAATTGTGTCCTCTGGGCAGAATGGTTTCATCAGGAAACGCCAGATTGTGGATAATATATTAATTGGGCATGAGCTTATGCATTACCTCAAGAATAAGCGAACGGGTAAGAAAGGCTTTATGGCCTTAAAGGTAGATATGGAGAAAGCCTATGACACAGTCGAATGGCCTTTCTTACTACCAGTTCTTGAAAAATTGGGGTTTAGTCAAGTTTGGGTTCGATGGGTGCAGGAGTGTATCTCCGCGGCCTCCTTTTCGGTCGTGGTGAACGGTAGCCCGTCCGGATTCTTTCGGTCCACGCGAGGGCTGCAGCAGGGGGATCCTTTATCGCCTATGCTCTTTGTAATCTGTACGGAAGGGTTATCTGCCTTGCTGCATCAGGCTATTGACCGGAAGAGACTAGAAGGGGTACGGGTGAGCCCCCCGGGCGCCCCGGGTATCACATCTTCTCTTTGCGGATGATTCCTACCTCTTTCTGAGAGATTTTCTTCAGGATTGTCACAACGTGATGGCGGTACTTCATGATTATGAGTCTTTGAGTGGACAAAAGGTTAATCTGGCTGTTGTCTGCTTTATTCGAAACATTGATGGAGCTGATCAAGAAGTCATGGGTCGTTGCCTAGGGATTGGCGCGATTGGGATCCATGATAAATACTTGGGACTCCATACATTGGTGGCTCGATCAAAGTTTGATACCTTCCGTTTCTTGGAGGAGAAGTTGCTTGAGAGGATTAAGGGGTGGAAGCAGCGACATTTTCGTGGGCGGCGAAGGAGACACTTCTAAAAGCAGTGGCGGAGGCCTTGCCAGTTCATGGGATGTCATGTTTTAAATTATCGTTGACCCTTTGTCGGAGGATGGATAAGCATATGGCTAGATTCTGGTGGGGTTCCTCGGGGGGTCGGTCGGGCATTCCATGGGTGTCTTGGTGTCGCCTTTGTCGCAGTAAGCATGAGGGAGGAAAGGGGTTCCGGCGTTTTGAGGAGTTTAATCAGGCTTTATTAGCTAAAGTGGCGTGGCAAATTCTCGATGAACCGGATTCCTTGCTGGCCCAAGTTTTTCTTGGAAAATATTTCCCTCAGGGTTCTATCTTGTTGGCTAAGTTGGGCTCTCGACCCTCGTGGGCTTGGCACATCATTCTCCATGGGGCCCGCTTGTTGATGAAAGGGTTGGGGTGTCAGGTTGGGTCTGGGGAATCAATTCCCATCATGTCGAGTGGATGGATTCCGCAAATATTTCCGCGTTTTCCAGAGTTGCGCGTTGGGCTCCCTTACTTGGTGGAGAGTGTGTAGTATCGTTAATTGATCAGGAGACACGCTCTTGGTGTCAGGATTGTCTACTGCAGACATTTAGTATGGACACGGTGCGTGCTATCCTCCAAGTTTCGATTCCGCGCACTCCTAGTGAGGATGCCTGGGTATGGAGGCTTGACCCGTCAGGGGTGTATACTGTGAAGTCAGGATATAGGCTGGCTGAGAGCCTGAGTCGCGCTATCATAAGAGCGAAGCCAGGGTGCGATCCGGTGGATAGGGCGTTATGGATAAAAGTTTGGGGACTTGAGGTTCAGCCCAAGCTCAGACTTTTTATCTAGCAACTTTTGCAACGCACTCTCCCGACGATGGAGGTTTTGATCCGAAAGAAGGTCTTGGTACTACCACGATGCCCCGTGTGCTGGCTCAAGAGGAAACTATAGAACACTTATTTTTCTCTTGCCCGGTGGCGATGGCTTTGTGGGAAATGTCAGGATTGATGAATGTCTTGGTGATTGGTCAAGGTCAAGCTTTCCCTATTTTCTTTCGACGGTTCTTAGAGCGGGATTCCTCTCCAACCTGAGTGGTTCGTCTTATTTGTCTTCTCTGGAGGATTCGGAAGTCTAGAAACTTGGTGGCTTTCGAGGGTCAGCAAGATACATTCTTAGTGTTGGAAAGACAATTCAGGTTTTAGGTTCAGGAGCGGATGGATAGCCTGTCCCCTGCTAGTGGGAGGACAACTGCTCCAGTAGTGCAGGTGGCTGAGTCGGGTATCTTGCCGGGTGGATACAGGTGCGCCTTTGATGGGGCGATTTCTACTGAGTCGCATTGATCAGTTGGGATTATTCTGCAGGATGAGGCTGGTGGCATTCTAATGGAAAGGGGGTCGTGCTTCACCGATATGGTTGATCCTATGTTGGTGGAGGCAATGGCTCTTCGAGATGCACTGTGCTGGTGTGCGGAGGCTGGTCTTTCGGCAGTTCAGTTTGTCGGTGATGCGAAGGTGGTGATCGACAAAGTTAACTCATGGACCATCAGGGATGCGAGGGCCGGGGCAATCTTTCAGGAAATCTGTCGGCTGCTAGGAGCTAATGTTGGGTTTAGAGTGGTGTTTGTAGGTAGACAGAACAATAGGGTGGCCCATTTGGTGGCCAAAAAAGCCCTCGATTTGTTTCCTACTGGAAGTGTTGGTTTTGATTTTCGGGAGTGGTTGTGCTCGGAAATTGGTTTGATGTAACTTTTTTGTCTTGGTAATGCAAGTATCTATTTCGACAAAAAAAGTCATTTATAGTCATTTTACACAACCGCTCATATTAAAAAGCACTTCTAATAGTTTTACAGCCAAACACTAAACTGCTTTTTTGAAAAGTACTTATCTAAAAGCTCTAACCAAAAGGTGCTTCTGCAAAAACTACAGCAGGGCCAAACTAAACTAATATCATTTATGTGCTCAAGTTTTTCGTTGATATTAAAATCAACCGTTGGCCTAGTAGAGGTCAAAGTATGTTTGACCAATGATTATGTGGCGCCAACATGTCTTTCTGTGAAATGGCAGGTGAGCAATCCACACATTGATTGTTGACTACTAGAGGTTGACTTTAACGAATTAGAAAACTCGAAATACAACTATCATATTAAAAGAATGGAATATAAGTAAAAATTTCGTGAAATATAATAATTTTAGTGTTATTATTCCTTAAATTGTTTTATTTCTTTTTAATCAAATAGTAGGAGTTGCACTTATTACGGGATGAGTATGTATATTGAAACATCTACTCCACTATGCCTCTTTGCCATCACTACATAACACACACTATCATAGTGAAATAACATCGCATACGTCGGTCTTGTGTGGACTAATAACCATATCATATGGTTATCACATCGAATCCACATTTTCTGTTGAACATTTACAAATTGAAACGAATACTCTTGCAAGCTTGTTCTCTCTTTCTCTTAGATTGTTTAGCGAAAATGAAAAAACAAGTCTATTACTAGGGGTGTTTAAATGGTTACCATGGTGATTATCAAATCAAATAAGGCTAAATTTCATTAACTATGGAATACAATATCATAACCAAACCATCCAAACTAATACAACAACCAAATTAACCAAATTAAAATTTAATCGGTTTGGTTAATTGGTTAACCAGATTAACCAATATAAAATTACATTGTCATTAAGTGAGAAAATTTCGGTTAATTTATCAATTCACAATTTATATAATGAATAAAACATAACTATCAACACATAGTTATAGTTGACCCTTAACATAAATACATGCAACTAAGACAATTATCTTACGGTTAGTATAGAAGTATTCACCTAATAAAAATTTATCACAATGGTATGGGTTAATGTATTTTTGTGTTTGTATTGACTTAGTCTTTTAGCAATTTTTATAGGTTGAAAAGGACCTTGTTTTCAAGTTTTCATCCAACATAATGTATGAGACTTATCTAAATTAGGCGTTCATGTTGTAGTCTACACTCTACATATACAAATATACATTATAGGAGCAATATCAAGCTTTATATTTTATGAGTCTAAAAGGGATGAAAGTTTAACTCTTGAGTGGTTATTCAAAGTATTAAGTATGTGTATATATTAGATATATGACTAATTATTTATCTCGTTAATTTGGTTTGGCTTGTTAGGAGTGTCTGAAACCAAACCACCTAAACCAAACAAGCTAAAAACTTTAACCAAATCAAACCAATTATCTAAATTAACCAAACTAAATTATCCAAATAGTACTGATTAAAACGGTTACCATGGTAACCACTTTGAACACCCCTATCTATTACAATCAAACAACTACAATCACTATCAATTTAGAAAATGAAATGAGATAAATGAACGTAATTTATCTGTCTTTTATCTTATCTTTCCCATTTGACATGGGCAAGAATTTAGCACATCCACAATCAAAATTAACGAGACTCTCGCTGTTAACCACACTTGACACATCGAAAACGTTGGAATGCTTCCTGTCACAATGATGGTATTAAGGCTAAACTTTGAAAGAAGACTCAAACATCCTCATGAGGTTTTGGTTTTATTTGAATTTAGCAGACACATCACATGAGAAGTATCGATCTCCTTTCCTGATTAGGAGTATAAACACTCAACAAATTACTCGCCGGCACGAACAAATTGTCAAACTCCCTCTTCCTCCTCTCTGTTTTACCTTTTTTTACGAACATATATTTTCTTATTCCATCGGGGTTTTCATTTTCTTCGTTCACCTTTGCTTGCCTGCGTTGTGCGTTCCCTAATATTTATTCAAAAAAGCATTTTTAACTGAGCTTTTAACACTCTTTGATACGAAAGGGATAACGAATCTTCACGCCAGCACAAAACCTCATCGAAAGTCGCCGTTGGAAAGAGCGCACAAGAATAACTAAGAGAAGAAACGGAGTCCCCACTTTAACGGCGAGCAGCCGGATCCCGATCAAGCCTCTGCCAACTCCAATCAGGATCCGAAGCCTTATTGGCTATGGCGCGAAGCGGAATTGTGAGTTTGATTTGCTGCGAATCGGAATTGCTGCCTTGATCTCGACGGCCGGCGGATTTCGGGGAGACGAATTTTGGATGGTGTGGGTCGCCGCCGGGGAATTTTGAACTCAGAGGTTTACTTCCGGTGAGTAACGGTCGCCGGGAGAAGGAAGAAGGAAGAAGAAGAACTCGGGGAGATTTACTGCAGTGTAATCGAAAGTAAGTTCCCCTTTCTTTTCTTTCCTTTGCTTTGATTGTTTCTCGAGAAATTGAAAATTTCCCTTCTGGGGAAGTCGGGGGAACTTCTGCAGTTACTGTACCAGAAAAAAGTCAAGTTTTTTGGCAACTTTTTTACTTTCCGGCGCTCGTTCCCGTGATGGGTATTTATGTTTCTGCAGAACCCAGATCAAAATTTCGAACCTTTGTTGACTGAATTCTGATGGGCAGTGTACAATTCGATCAAAGATGTGATCTTTAATTTTTTTTTTCTTCTTCTTCCATTTCCCCCCTTTGATTCAATATGCAGGAAAATGGCGACTCCAGTTGAGCCGCCAAACGGGGTGAGGATTCAAGGCAAGCATTACTACTCAATGTGGCAGACCTTGTTCGAGATCGACACCAAATACGTGCCGATAAAGCCGATCGGCCGAGGGGCTTATGGTATAGTCTGCTCTTCAGTCAACAGGGAGACTAACGAGAAAGTAGCGATCAAGAAGATACACAATGTGTTTGACAATCGCATTGATGCTCTGAGGACTCTCCGCGAGCTGAAGCTCCTTCGCCATCTTCGACACGAGAATGTGATTGCTTTGAAGGACGTGATGATGCCTATACATAAGAGGAGTTTCAAGGATGTGTATCTGGTTTATGAATTGATGGACACCGATCTCCACCAGATCATCAAGTCGTCTCAGTCGCTTAGTAATGATCACTGTCAGTACTTCCTCTTCCAGGTATCGCAACAGAAGACTATCATTGCCTATGAATGAAAGATTGTGAATAGTTATGCGTGTTAAGATAGGAGCATCATTCTCAATTTGGTTGCATATTGGATTGGATGTTCTCTGACTAATAAGTGTTCTTCATTCGGTTCATAATGTAGTTTGTGGAAGTTGCAGTAACTATTACTAATGATCAGATACAATTAAACTGCCGGGTTGATTTGATTTTGAAGTTTCCTATTGCAATATTGATGGAATGTGCCTTGATTGACAGACACATTCAGCGGTGTTTCTATCTGGTTTCAGTGTCGAAAAATCGGGTTAGATTAGATGAGAAAGTTAATGAAACAATTACTGAAGCTTAGGTTAGCATGGAAATTAAGAAAATGTTTCACCCTCCAACCAATTGACTTAACAATACGATGGTCTTAAAATGGTGATTGAAGTAGTTAATCCTTAATTTGCTTCTATTTTTAGAAATCATTTGGCTCATTTGTGCTTTAGAGATCTAGCACGGTACTGTTGCTCTCTCTTTCTAGTTCAACTATAGTCTCCAGTTTCATTTGTCTTGCTCCTGAAGATGGTGTTACGATCTAAGTCCATAAGAAGGCTGAAATGCTGTTATATTCTGCTTCGTTGCTTGTTAGTTCGTTTCGTACTATCTAAGGCCATGCCTTGATAACATGATGATAACCTTGTTTGCTGTTCTTTACTAATGTGCAACAATTTCAACCTCTGTTTAGATGAATTAGGGATCGTTTGGTTACCAGGGATTGTTCCCTTGTACCAAACCAATACATGGTATTCTATACATTGCACACACATTCTTACAATCTCCATATACAAGATACATGATTTCTTAAAATCCATGCGTTCTACAATACATACTTTTCTTAACTTTTGCCCATCTGTTTGTACATAACTTCATAGCATCTTTTCTCCATTGCTCCCAGTTGCTACGAGGCCTGAAGTATCTTCACTCAGCAAACATCCTCCACCGTGATCTGAAACCCGGGAACCTTCTCATCAACGCAAACTGCGACCTCAAAATCTGCGATTTCGGCCTGGCGAGAACCAGCACAGGCAAGGGCCAGTTCATGACTGAGTACGTGGTCACACGGTGGTACCGAGCACCCGAACTCCTCCTCTGCTGCGACAACTATGGGACCTCGATCGACGTCTGGTCAGTAGGCTGCATATTCGCTGAGCTACTCGGTCGTAAGCCTCTCTTCCCGGGGACAGAATGCCTAAACCAGCTCAAGCTCATCATCAACATATTAGGTAGCCAGAGGGAAGAAGATCTCGAGTTCATCGACAACATCAAGGCGAAGAAGTTCATCAAGTCGATTCCGTATTCACCAGGGACGTCATTCAACCACCTCTACCCCAATGCTCATCCCCTGGCCATTGATCTGCTGAGGAAGATGCTGATCTTCGACCCTTCGAAGAGGATAACTGTGACCGAAGCACTGCAGCACCCTTACTTGTCCCCCCTCTATGATCCTAACAATAACCCTCCGGCCCAGGTGCCTATCGATCTTGACATCGATGAGGATTTGGGGGAGGAGATGATACGTGAGACGATGTTGCAGGAGATGCTGCATTACCATCCTGAGTTCGCCGTAGGGGCAGCCAGCGGGGGATTCTGCTTCTGAGTCATTCTACCTTGGCTTAGGTAGTGGTTCCTTGTTTCTATTTACGATCTTATAGCTACTTTTGCTTTGAATAATCTGCTGAGAAAAGAAGAAGAACTACTAGTAAATTAATTGTTGTAGTATGGCATTTGAATGCCAGCTTATGGCTAGAAAGACTATGCCAACCTTGCTGCTGTTGCTGTTTGTTGATGTTGTTGTACATAAGAAGTCTCAGTTGTACTTTTGTACTTTGATCTAGTGAAAAGACATTTCCAGATGTGTTCCTCCATGGAGATAAAAGTTGAAACATTTCCAGGATCGTATGTCCAGCGATCGACATAATCAACTAGCAATATGCGTGTTCTCACTCGTCGAGCATATTTTTAACTCGCGACGCACATATTTTCTTCACCTTGCGTGCTCTACCAAGTGTAACATGTTTTCGACGCAGTTTATTTACGTGTGTTTTACGAGCACATTCACTGCCTACGGCCATTACTACCGTTTCACCATAAGTGAAAGGATGAGCTCTATTTCTATGGCAGGGAATGGATCCAAATCCCGTTCCTTTCCCGAACACAGTTTTACAGGCACATTTTACTCTCGATCACTTGAACAGATTGATTTCAAGGCCCACGAATAGGCCCAAACTACCGGCCCAGGGAAGTGAGAAGAAAATATTTCAAAATAACACAATATTTAAAAAAATGACCCATTGTGGTGTCGTTGAGGTCATATAATACGATTCTCCGCTGATTAATTTAAGAATGGTTAATGCACGTATTATGGCATAATGCGCAATCCTTTGATATTTTAATTATTTCAGAAATCAGAATCTAACACTTTTAAGTTGGTTGTCTACCCTGTTGGTTTGGCGTTGATTATTTTCCCCATGTTTTTTAGTGTTTTCCTGTTAAATTTTGTTTCTTTAAACACCGTCGATCAGAGGACGCTGTTGCATTGCGACCTTGAGGAATGATAATATTAATTAACTAGCTTATAACCCGGCCCTTTGGTCGGAATGCTCATATTTGATTATTTGTATTTTTATGTTACTTTTAAGTCTATTAACCCGTTTAATCTTATTGATAATCATTCGATCGAGATGATACATAAATAAATAATATATAGGTCGAACATTCGGAGAAATATCATAATCATTTAAGAATATAAAATATAAAAATGTATCATTGACCCCATTTTCATAATGCTAATAAAGTCCCTGTTAAAATGCTATTGGTTAGTTTTTTTTTTACAGTCAAGAAATATAGAGTATAAAAGCTCACTGAAATTCTCACACAACCCATAGATAGTTTGAAACGAAATCTTAAACCTCACAATCCTATATAAAGGGTTCAATGCTTTCCTTTTAGAAACAATATGTCACTAATCAAAAAGAAATGGAGAGTTGTTGATTCAAGTCATCTATATACTAAAAACTCAGCTAAGAGGGGACCATCACAACTTGAGAGCAAACGAAAAAATCATGGTTATTTCCAACATACGAATAGACTCGATCAAAGTAATAAGGCGCAAAATTAGACACTCCTTATCTATTAGTTCCAGTCAATCAATGATTCCTCGTTTTAAGATAGAAATAGGTTGTGACAGTTGCAAAAACCATAAACCTAAAGATCCAATAGACACCACTCTCCGTTGTACAACCAAATTTCTATCTCAAGAGGCATATATTCAACCAAAAATTCAATTTCTAATCCTCCTTCTACAACTTCAGTTATTGATGAACTCCATTCTATTCGCCATGAATTGATATCAGAGGTGAAATCTTCTACTCGCCCAACTTAAAATCCCCAACAATAAAACCGTAGTGCCAAGAGATACCTGAAGATTGATTTTCAATGACAGTCTTGTACTGGGAAGTGAAAGGCGCAAACTATTGCACGATGGATGAAATTTCGGAGGAAGTTAGAAAGAGAAAAGAACAAAGATAAAAAAAAACAAAAAATTTAAATTTAAATTGAAAAATGCAAGGATACAACATGTAGTTACATAATTAGTTTCTTCCATGTTAGTCAATTACCCATTTACCTTTAGCAAAAATTAAGGAGAGCTTGCTAATTATGATGAAAAAGTTCTCTGATTTTTAGAGATTAACATTGTCTATTTTTTGTATAAAAAATGATGCAATAAATTTGTTTAGTGTAACTGGTTGTGATTGTTATCTTTGTTTGAAGAGACCCGGGTTCAAATCTTGATATTGCTATTTTTATATGAAATAAATAATAAATGTGTAAAGACAAAAATGACCTTCCTACTTTCATTCTCGTTGTAGGAAATTTGAAATGGAGAAAAGTACACAAAACTCTACCATATATTAATGGAGGATAGTCATCGCATATCAATAATAACAATTTGGAATTCATTATTTGTGTAAGAAGTTGTGTAGGGGTCGATGTGGAAATTCGAAAATGTGGGAATTTGTCTGAACTTTCGTATTTTACAAAATCAATGAATTGATATGCAGATATTGAACGAAATTTTACGTTTGGATAGTGTTTATTTTTGTGAGAATTTATGGCGTGGAATTCGTGGAAAATACAAATATGCCCTTTATATACATCTACACATAATATAATACACCGAAGGGAAAAACGGGAGCCCCATTTCAAATTTCCTGCAACGAGAGTGAAAGTAGGAAGGACATTTTGGTCTTCACAATTACTTTTTTTTATTCATTAAAAAGATATGTATTGGGATTTGAACCATGACCATTTTAAAAAAAGGCAAGGATCATAACCAATCACACTAAGTACATTTGTTGTATACTTTTAAATTAAAAACATATAATAGCATGGTGGAAAAAACTCTTCCCCCATTTCAAATTCCCTGTTCCATGAGCGTTTGTAGGAAGGGTAGAATAGGGAGTGTCAATTTTTTTCTCTTTCCTCTGTGGAACGGGCCAACTTACCGTACACATGCGGATTTAAACGAGTCCAGGAGTGTCAATTTTTTTCTTTATACCATTTTATTTATCCGTGGTGATAAAATATATATGAAAAGGAAAAAATAATACTCCTTTTTATTGTTAAAAATAAAAAATTTAACAATAGACTAATGCATGGTATCTAATGGGCTAACCGATAACCATAAAATAAAAGAGCTGAATGGGTCTGACCTACATGGGATTTGGTCATCAAATAAAACAAATGAACATCATGGGTTTGCCATTCTAAAACAAGCTATTTTCTCTGGCATAATATATATTATGCTATTATTTTATATCTTAGTGGATAAAATATAATGTATTTTAAAGTTATTCAATGGTTCAACCTCGACCAACCCAATTAGTCCAATTTTTATCATTTCAAATATATATTTTTATAATTATTTGACATCATAATGATCAAATTATAGTGTATTTTATAGGGAATAGTTTGGTATTTGTTAGTAAAAAACTAAACATAAAAATCTATTTGGTAATTTTAAACATTAAAACGATCCTCAACATTTTCAGTTCCTTTTGAATTTATATGGTTTTATTCCCGAATAAGTGATGTGCAAATGGCGAATTGTAGTCGTCTTTTTTCTTTCACTATTTTTTATTTTCAAATAGAAAGTTTAAAAGTAAAGAATAATTAGAATTTGGCATAGGTCGGTCAAACAGGTTGAATTTCAAGTTTTGGCCCATTTGTTTTATGCATTGCAAATTTATTAGCATGTTGATGGAAATGGCTTGGAAAAAAGACATATAAGTTGTATCTTTGAAGAAATGTCCTCAAATGTTTGAATGCTTTGTGAATCAGGTTCTGTGACTTTTGTGATGGTGTATGTGCTTGACGATTGCTCGATGTTGTAACTACTTAATTTAAGAGTAAATATTTTGATTTTTCCTATGAGTTGTGATACCAGTTCTGGTGGTTGCAGCATGTTGTCGTTGTTGGCTTTTAAAAGTTGTTCCGCCGTGATGCTAAATACCTTTCTTTCTTTTTTAACAAATTGTGTAGTAGTGCTATGAAACAGACCACCCATGAACGCTACGCTTATTATGGTCTGTTCATACTTCCGGTGGTGAGAAATTGTGAATTGAGAATCATATTCGACTACCGCACTGTGTCTGGTTGGTGGCTGCTTACTGTGCTCTCTAGAGTTATGAAACAGACTACCCATGAACTTTACCCTTAAGAGTCCATAACTTTGCGAAAAAACAAATATAGGCAATCAAAGGTGGTGGATGTGTGATGATTTTTTATGGCTTAATTGTTTGTGAATTAGATATTTGATCTTTGTATGATTAGAGGGGATGTTTGCTTAATAGAATAATCCATTTTAATTCATGTTTATTTTTAACATGAACTTTAGTAACTCAAAACCTTCGAGACACATATCACCTACTGCATTGTATCATTTTGCCTGGGTGCTTGCTGTGTTGTCAAACTTCTTTGCTGCTGATGCATTTACACTAACAGGGTAGTTAAGAACCCATGAATGTTTCCGTTTGACACAAACAAGAGGACTTACTTCTAAATCGTGCACTAAAGATGATTGGAGGAAACATCTCTGTTGCAGTTGATACACTGGAGACCATAACAAAAGCAACGTATAACATCAAAACCAACCATCTGAACTATTAGCATTGTTGCTTTACTCTTTTTTCGTGGTTGAGTCTCCTTCAAAAAATTTAGTTTGATTTTAGAAAATTTTGCTTCTGCAGTCCTGTCCTGCCACCAACGCGTTCAGTAGATGGAGATGGCAGAGGCGAAGGCTATTTTGTGTTGTTGTTGCTGGTTTAGGGATCGGTTTGTGAAGAAGAGGGAGAAGAGAGGGGGAAAGGGAAATGCATGAGAGGGGGATAACTCTTTTCTCCGACAAAAATGGAGTGAAGAAAGGAATTATGATCAGTAAGAATATGGTTATCTTACATAACTGTGTCTATTCTGTTTGAATTGAGCTTGGGAGGTAGTGATAAGGACGAGCTGCAACCAATTCATAGTGATAAGAGTGCTATGAACTGTGATCATGTCTTATTTCAAGTTAGAAGGTAGTTTCAGTATAAGGATTATTTAATTTGACAAGTTGTTTCGTCCATGATTCTTGGTAGTTTCAGTGCCATTCTAGCCATTGTTTAGTCTGTAATTTTTGAGAATTGATGTGCGAGTAATGACTTTCACTTAGCTTCAACTATTATGTGTGTATTTATTGGCATGTGATAGAATTCTCTTTTCCTTTTCTTTGAATTCATTTTCATACTCTAATTGTATCATTTGTACATAGGCAAATCATGCTTGAGATGACAACTTGCTGATATGGCTGGTGCAAGGAATGAAGCCATCATTAAAATTCAGACCGACAACGGGGAGGGATGCCCAGGACTAATTCAATGATGATTGATGATGGTATGATAAAAACTGCAGTCTGCATCAGCACCAATTTCTAGGCCTAAGTAAAGTTATTCAAACCAGAACTCTGCTTAGCGCTAAAAATTGCCCTCACCCAACCTTTATCCTGTTTGACCCACTTCTGAAGAGTCAAGATATATTACTAATTCTCTCCATTCGTATTTTCTTATTGACTCTTTCTGACCCTTTAGGTTGGGGCGGGTCGGGAAGAATCGGATTAGTGGGCCGGTCTTAATCAAGTGGAATCCCGATCCCTTCACTCTCACTTGCTTTCTCTCCCATTCCACAAGTGGGTAACATACAGTAATCCGGCCAACGGGCCGGGTAATAAGCTAGTACTTATAATGTGCTTATTCAAACCAAAGGCACGTACTGGGATTCGAACCATGACCATTCTAAAGAAAAGCAAGGATAATAACCAATCACACTAAGCACATTTGTGGTATCTTTTTAAATTAAAAACATATAATAGCAGGGAGGAAAAAACCCTTCCCCCATTTCAAATTCCCTGCTCCATGAGCGTTTGTAGGAAGGGTAGAATAGGAAGTGTCAATTTTTTTCTCTTTCCTCTGTGGAACGGGCCAACTTACCGTACACATGCGAATTTAAACAGGTCCAGGAGTGTCAATTTTTTTTCTTTAAGCCCTTTTATTTCTCCGTGGTGATAAAATATATATGAAATGACAAAAATAATACTCTTTTTATTGTTAAAAATAAAAAATTTAACAATAAACTAATGCATGGTATCTAATAGGCTAACTGCTAACCATCAAATAAAAGAGTTGAATGGGCCTGACCTACATGGGATTTGGCCATCAAGTAAAACAAATGAACATCATTGGTTTGTCATTCTAAAACAAGCTAATTTCTCTGGCATAATATATATTATGCTATTATTTTATATCTTAGTGGCTAAAATATAATGTATTTTAAAGTTATTCAATGGTTCAACCTCGACCAACACAATAATTCAATTTTTATCATTTCAAATATATATTTTGTAATTATTTGATATCATAATGATCAAATTATAGTGTATTTTATAGGGAATCGTTTGGTACTTGTTAGTAAAAAACTAAACATAAAGATCTATTTGGTTATTTTAAACATTATAACGATCCTAAACATTTTCAGTTCCTTTTGAATTTCTATGGTTTTATTCCAGAATAAGTGATGTGCAAATGGCGAATTGTAGTCGTCTCTTTTCTTTCACTATTTTTTTATTTTCAAATAGAAAGTTTAAAAGTAAAGAATAATTAGAATTTGGCATGGGTCGGTCAAATAGGCTGAATTTCAAGTTTTGGCCCGTTTGTTTTATGCATTGCAAATTTATTAGCATGTTGATGGAAATGGCTTGGAAAAAGACATATAAGTTATACCTTTGCAGAAATGTCCTCAAATGTTTGAATGCTTTGTGAATCAGGTTCCGTGACTTTTGTGATGGTGTATGTGCTTGACGATTGCTCGATGTTGTAACTGCTTAATTTGAGAGTAAATCTTTTGATTTTCCCTATGAGTTGTGATACCAATTCTGGTGGTTGCAGCATGTTGTTGTTGTTGGCCTGTAAAAGTTGTTCCGCCGTGGTGCTAAATACCTTTCTTTCTTTTTTAACAAATTGTGTGGTAGTGCTATGAAACAGACCACCCATGAATGCTACTCTTATTATGGTCTGTTCTTACTTCCGGTGGTGAGAAATTGTGAATTGAGAATCATATTCGCCTACCGCACTGTGTCTGGCTGGTGGGTGCTTATTGTGCTCTCTAGAGTTATGAAACAGACTACCCATGAACGTTACCCTTAAGAGTCCATAACTTTGAGAAAAACCAAATTTAGGAAATCAAAGGTGTTGGATGTGTGATGATTTTTTATGGCTTAATTGTTTGTGAATTGGATATCCTATCTTTGTATGATTAGAGGGGATGTTTGCTTAATAGAATAATCCATTTTAATTCAATTTTATTTTTAACATGAACTTTAGTAACTCAAAACCTTCTGAGACACATATCACCTACTGCATTGTATCATTTTGTATGGGTGCTTGCTGTGTTGTCAAACTTCTTTGCTGCTGCTGCTTTTACACTAACAGGGGAGTTAAGAACCCATGAATGTTTCTGTTTGACACAAACAGGAGGACTTGCTTCTAAATCATGCACTAAAGATGATTGGAGGAAACATCTCTATTGCAGTTGATATACTGGAGACCAGAACAAAAGCAATGTATAACATCAAAACCAACCATCTAAACTATTAACATTGTTGCCTTACTCTTTTTTCGTGGTTGAGTCTCCTTCAAAAAAATTAGTTTGATTTTAGAAAATTTTGCTTCTGCAGTCCTGTCTTGCCACCAACGCGTTCATTAGATGGAGATGGCAGAGGCGAAGGCTATTTTTGTGTTGTTGTTGCTGGTTTAGGGATCGGTTTGTGAAGAAGAGGGAGAAGAGAGGGGGAAAGGGAAATGCATGAGAGGGGGGTAACTCTTTTCTCTGACAAAAATGGTGTGAAGAAAGGAATTATGATCAGTAAGGATATGGTTATCTTACATAACGGTCTCTATTCTGTTTGAATTGAGCTTGGGAGGCAGTGATAACTGATAAGGACGAGCTGCAACCAATTCATAGTGAGAAGAGAGCTATGAACCGTGATCATGTCTTAATTCAAGTTAGAAGGTAGTTTCAGTATAAGGATTATTTAATTTGACAAGTTGTTTTGTCCATGATTCTTGGTAGTTTCAGTGCCATTCTAGCCATTGTTTAGTCTGTAATTTTTGAGAATTGATGTGCGAGTAATGACTTTCACTTAGCTTCAACTATTATGTGTGTATTTATTGGCATGTGATAGAATTCTCTTTTCCTTTTCTTTGAATTCAGTTTCATACTCTAATTGTATCATTTGTACATAGGCAAATCATGCTCGAGATGACAACTCGCTGATATGGCTGGTGCAAGGAACGAAGCCATCATTAGAATTCAGACCGACAACGGGGAGGGATGCCCAGGACTAATTCAATGATGATTGATGATGGTATAATAAAAACTGCAGTCTGCATCAGCACCAATTTCTAGGCCTAAGTAAAGTTATTCAACCAGAACTCTGCTTAGCGCTAAAAATTGCCCTCACCCAACCTTGATCCTGTTTGACCCACTTCTGAAGATTCAAGATATATGACTAATCCTCTCCGTTCGTATTTTCTTATTGACTCTTTCTGACCCTTTAGGTTGGGGCGGGTCGGGAAGAATCGGATTAGTGGGTCGGTCCTAATCAAGTGGAATCCCAATCCCTTCACTCTCACTTGCTTTCTCTCCTATTCCACAAGTGGGTAACATACAGTAATCCGGCCAACGGGCCGGGTAATAGACTAGTAATCCTTCTAAAGGTTGTTGTTGTGTTGGGCTAACTACTAATTGCTGTCAACTTAAGTACCAACTGTCGCTAACAAACTATTAATTGTCGTTACTAATTAAAAATGCTATTATCTATCGGTCAGTGTGTCTAGAAGTTCAACAGAGTAAAAGTTTTAACCACCTAATTATAGCTTATGCTAACTAGAGCTAGAACTTTTGACTAAAAAAAAGTAGAGCTAGAACAAAAATTCGATAGAACAACCTAAAAGCAAGGACAATCAAAGAAATAGGTGCGAGTTCAACATCGGCTATACCCAGTGCTCATTGGCTCCGTTGGCCGGATTGTTGAATGAAGAAGAATAGGTTGCATTTGTAAGAATGGAGAAATCGTGAAAGGAGTAAGGAAGAAAGGAGAGGAAGGAGACATAGGGACAAATTTGGGGGGAGGGGAAATGGGGAAAATGTGGTAATGTCAAATTACTAGAGATTTTTCAATAATAGCACCTATTAAAAAAATTAAAAAGTAGCATCCAGCCTACAACATTTACAAAAATAGCACTATTTTTATCAAACCGCACCTCCAAGGTGTGTTTTATAACTAAACCGCACCCTACAGGTGTGTTTTAGTCCACGTCAGACTGGAAACCGCACCTTGGAAATGCGGTCTGTGTTTGGTGGGCAGCGGCCTTGGAGACCGCAGGATGAGGAAGCGATCCAGCGGCGGATCGCTTGCCACCTCAGCGATCCTTGCCACGGATCGAAGACCGCAGCGCCAGGGAGCGTTCAAGCCTCGGGAAGCGTAGACCACATCGGAAGGGAGCGGTTTTCGCTCTGGCAAAATTACCAGACCTCCCCTGGAGGGTGCTGTCTGATGGGTATAAATACCCCCTCTCCCCCCCCCCCCTCTCATTTTTTCACACCACAACCATTCTCCACTCTCTCTCTCTAGAATTATCTCTCTAACCCCTCCCCTCCCAAAAGCCTAGGAAATAGTGGTATGTTGGTTGCGGCTAAGTCCGATCTGCCATCAGAAAATATTTCTTTGGTTTTTTCCTCAAAAACCCGCCGAATTTCTGTCAGACTTTCGCGAAAAATGGACGAGTGGTTCCAAGGAGAGGGAGTTTATTATGATGAATTTCAAGCGGTACGTACTCATTATTTTGGTCAATTTTTGTTTTGTTATAAGCTTTTTACTTAACTATGTACTAACCTTGTTGTTATTCTCTCGTAGGTTGGGGACGACGTGAATATATACAACCAATGGTACTATTTGGATCAAGGGCCTATTGATCCGACGACTTGTATGACCAATCCAACCATCGTTCAAGGGATGTTTGGAACGATCACCCAGTACATACAATTCTTCATCATTTATCTTTCTTTTTATTTTGCTAATGTACTTAGTGGAATATAAAATAAATTTGAAATAATTTAATTGTATTGGTTGTTTTCAATAATTAAATCGAATACATAGCGTCACTTACTTCGACTCTTTATGAAGAGATGCACGTCTAAGGAAATGGGGTTTTAAGCGATTATCATGATCCTCCCATTTCATGGGAAAATCGGGTATTAAGAGATCCTCGGATCCCCCCTTTTTCTGTCAAAAAGGCTGTGTTTCTAAGAAGATGTATACCTCTTCTAAGAGTCTAACGAGTGTTGCATTGTATTCGATTAAATTATTTAAAACAACCAATACGATTAAATTACTTACCAAACAACCAATACGATTTATGTTTATGTGTACTTAAATGAATTTATTAATTTCAAATGTTTAAATATGTATGTATCTCTTTAAATTATTATTCATTTAGAATGTTATTTATGTTAAATAATTCAGTATGTTTGTTTTATGATAATATGTATATATCTTAGAAAATCGTAAATTACTTAACTTTGATTGTTAATAATATAATTATAATAGAATTATATTCGAAATTAAATCATTAATTTTAATTAATTTAGTTATAAAACTAAACTATTACTAATATATAATAAATAATAGTAATAATGGTTGAAATTAAATCATTAATTTTAATTTATTTAGTTATAAGACTAAACTGAAAACGTTGAAATTTTTGCTAGGAGGCACAACATATAATATACTACAGGAGTACGACCAATGTGCTCCCATGGAACCCAGTTATCTTGCCATATCTCAAAAGGGGACGGTTGGAGTCTATTAGGCATTTTCTAGGCATAAAAGTCAATCGCCAACTCATCACCGCATTGGTGGAGAGATGGAGAAAGGAGACACATTGTTTAAACTTTCGCGAAGGAGAGTGCACCATCACACTCAAGGACGTCGCCATCCTAACTCATCTGCCTATCGACGGTAAAGCGGTGTGTGAGTGATCACCCCCCCCCCCCCCCCCGAGGATCGTGTCGGTATGACCGGTTGGCAGTATTTCATCCACAGTGTTTTGGGGGTGAAAGTACCAACCAAGGGGAGCGTTGATGCGACGGATCGCTTGCCACCATTGAGGAAAGGCCAAGTATCAATCACTTGGTTGACGAAGTATTTTAGGGATCATCACGATCCTGAAAAAGATGGGGTGCCCCTAACCGAGGAAAGTCCGGAGCTGGAGAAGGAAAGATATACTCGTTTCTATCTCATAGGCATGATAGGAGGAGTATTCTCCAAAAAAACGAGCAATTTAATTAGCTGTGGATGGTTTAGGATCCTCCTTGGTAGTTGGGATGCGATGGGGGCGTTGAGCTGGGCATCCGCTTGCCTAGCTAATATCTACCACCATTTGTGCAACGCATCTCTCAAAGTTGTGAGGGAGGTCGGCGGCGCAATGTTCATCGTCCAGTATTGAGCTTGGGAGCATCTTCCATGGGTTGCACCGCTCCAATGTCCCGACAGAAATTGGGGTCTCGATCATCCCTTAAGACTCGAAGCTTATGGTTGTAGGTAAATTTCTCATACCCCATCATGATTTTAATAAACTATGTCGACTACTCTTCCGATTGTCATGCTCTAGTATTTCTGTGACTTCAATGGCAGAGATTGGCAGCGCCCGAACACCCTTGTAGGCAGAATTGATACTCTCTGATGAGTTCGTTGTGGCCATACCCCACCTTGTACCTCCGTCTTTATGAAATGTCCACATGGATAGGTCGTGTCCATCCAGCCACTGTGCCTCTTCAGGGCATAACTCGCGCATCTTCTGCAACTTCTCCTGGAATTTTTTTCTCCTGGTATGCAACAGCCGAGGTCATCACAATCAAGTATTACGTTAGTAATAATTCGGCAATTTATTACAATTCGAACAACAAGCAGGTACTCTCGTTAGACTCTTAGGAGAGGTTGACATCTCCTTAGAAATGCAGCCTTTTTGACAGAAAAGGGAGGATCCAAGGATCACTTAAAACCCGATTTTCCCAGGAAATGGGAGGACCATGATAATCGCTTAAAACCCCATTTCCTTAGGCCGCATCTTTTTAGAAAGAGTCTAACAAGTGTACCATTTATTTTATATAAGATATTGTTCTTCTCCAAAATTAAACAACCAATGGAGAGCTTACCAATCCACCACAAATTATCAGCAAGCTTCTTTCGCTTGAAATGATGGTTCCGGTTGCTCTTGAAGTGTCGTATGCACTACCTTTGGATCCACTTCCAGGCTGGATCCAAACCTAAGATGGCAGCTCTAATCCCGGCGTGCCGATCAGAGATTATTGTCAGGTTCGTCCTCCTAGTGACGTGGAGCTGAATTTGCCGGAAAAACCATCCATAGCTATCAGTATTCTCTCCTTCAACAATGGCGAAGGCTAACGGAAAGACTTGTTTGTTTGCATCCGCCCCACTGGCAATCAGTAGAGTGCCCTTGTACTTGCCGGTAAGGAATGTACCATCCACTTGGATCACAGGGACACAGAAGCCAAAATCATCAATAGATGGCTTGAATGCCCAAAAAAGTCATCTGAAATGGCGTTTGTTACCTGGATCTGGCGGTTGTACCTCTTCATCTTGGTAGCGAGGGGAGAAAACAGTGATAGGGTTAGACGCTTCCAGTGTCAAAATCAACCTGGGAAGGAATGCATATGATTCTTCCCAATCACCATATACCGCGGCCAAAGCTTTCTGCTTTCCATGTCACGCCTTCTTATAGTTAATCATATAACCATAACGACTTGCAATGTCAGTGATTATAACTTTCACCTTCAGGTCAGGATCTTGCTCAATTAGATGCTTGATAGCCGCAGCAACCACCCTGGATTTCAACTGTCGATGGCCTTGGGATGTTATGGATGACACACATGTGTGTGTTCACCGCACGGGATATGACCTAATGGTCGTCTCTCTTGCTGTTGATGGCCTGAATCCTAACATTGCATCCCTTGTTATGATTACGACATCTGACTATGAGCCTTTTTATGTTGGAATGAGTTGTGTGCCATTCAAAATGCCGAGTCATTGCTTCAATATCAATGGCGTGCCGCACCTCCTTCTTCGAGCCAAATTGTTGGCCCTTCATAAACCCAGGGAGTGGACCCCATATTGGAACCTCCGGCTGTTCCATGTCGCTGTCGACCATCCAATTGTCGTCTGCAATGTGATTGTAGTATGGGACTGGTACACGGTCATGAGCCACCTCATCATCATTATCTGAGTCTGACTCTGGTCCTAAATCATCAGCACCTTCAAGAGGGTCGGAGCTGTCTGCACTGACGTTGTTCTCTCCTTCTTCATCAAAGGGGTCACTGACTGGTGCTGGCAGGGCATCTTCCATCTGATCAAGCTCATGAAAGGCACCTTCATCAGCTCCATAATGGTAGTTGTGAAAACTACCACTGCCTGATTGGAAGTTGTACTGGGGTTGGTTGGCATGGTCCGGTTGAACTTCTTCATATGACGGGTAAGATTGATGATGACCTTCACCTTGCTCTTGGTACTGAAAATAGGAATGAGGATCATGGTAACTTTGGTAGGGATGATCTTCATATAATTCACCTCCACCATGGATACCAGATGTTTGACCGTCTCCAGAATGACCTCCAACGCCTACGACCGGCTCGGTGTAAACGAACATCTCGGTTCTGGAAAGATTGTTGGACCTCAAGAATTCGAGCATGGCATCTACCTCATCCTGAGTGGTTATGAGATATTCCTCGTGCCACAACGACCCACCTTCTCTGTTTGGATATCGGTACACCATACGATCAACTCTTCTCGTGCCATCCATGCAAGTAACGTTAGTACACATTTGATAGAGGTCTTCAAGCATCGGTCTGATAGTGACCTTTATTTTCTGAAAATTGCCACCGACGTAGGTGACCCCCTTTCCGCTCTCTTTCGTGTAACCATTCCACCGTAAACCAAGCGTGAACTTTTGGAATGTCATCTGCAAAAAAACAGTAGTTCAACTAATATCATAAAAATCACAAATCACAATTCACAATAAAAAGTAATACAAAATAAACTTACGAGTTAACGTTAACTGCAAAAACACTAGAGAAATAGGGAGCTACAATAGAAAATTGAAAAGGGAGAATGAGAGGTGTGAAGAGAAGAAGATTTCCCGGGCTGCCTTTTATAGGCAAAATCATCAATGAAAACCGCACCTTAGAGGTGCGTTTTTCATCTGCCATGCAGCCCCACGTCTGTAAATCTGCATGGCTGCATGTCTGGTGTCGGAAAATAATTGACACACAAACCGCATTGGGGGGTGCGGTTTGTGTTGCCAAAACCGCACCTTGAGGGTGCGGTTTGTTTTGCTAGGTCAGGCCTAGACCGCATCTGGGCCATGCGGTTTGGTTAGATCAGACCGCAAACCGCATGGCCAAGATGCATTTTTGGCCCAGAAAACTAAAACGCACCAGGGGGTGCGGTTTTTAAAAAAATGTGTTCTTTTTGTAATTTCTACGGAATGGGTGCTATTTTTGTAATTTTTTTAAAGGTGCTATTTCTGGAAAAATCCCAAATTACTAAGGGGATGGGTGGTATTCTCAATTACCATGAATGTGGTGATTGAAACCAATTTTCATGCCCCAATTCTCATATCTTAGGGTCGTTTGGATGGGTTAATTGTCAATGTGGTATTTGTAGATTCAATTAACTCATTTATTGTTCATGTGGTATTTCTATGTTATTTCAGTGGTAATTGAAATAAAGTATATCGTTTGGTTGAATCATGCAAATGTGGTATTTGACATGTGGTATTTGGTCAAATAACTTGTTTTGAGTTATTTGTAAATAACTCACTGTCCAAATAATTCATTTCAGTAAAATGTTGTCAAACGAATTATTTGTGTCCAAATAACTCATTGTGAGTTATTTGAACCCAAATAACTCACAAATAATCCATAAATATTGATGGAACATTACACTGTAGTACCAAAAATTTTCTGTATTGCATCTTAGTACCTGAACTTTTGAAGTTCTACAAATAGGTCTAATTTTTGTATGTGTAATTAAAACACACTCGAATAAATGGATATCCATACCAACTCATACACATTTAGATTACGAAAGTAAATATTCATACCCTACCCAAACCCATCTACAAACTTTCAAACCCATATATATGTCACCCATACCCTACCTATAATCAATGAGTCAACTTGGGTTTAGGTAAATATTATTTATTAGCCAAAATTTTCTAAAATTTAAATTGGATGTTGGCCACTACATATCTATTCTCAGTCAATATCATATTGTCAAGTCGATATTACTAACAAAATTGCTAACAAAAAATCAAATTTAGGCTAATAATACTAACAAAATAGCATAACAGGCCACAGAATACATTCCCGACTTATCAATTTATCCGGTAAACTGCTGGGAGCTCATGTAGCTCATGCTGGATTGATCGTATTCTGGGCTGGAGCAATGAACCTATTTGAAGTGGCTCATTTCGTACCGGAGAAGCTAATGTTTGAACAAGGATTAATTTTACTTCCCCACCTAGCTACTCTGGGTTGGGGGGTAGGACCCGGCGGAGAAGTTATAGACACCTTTCCATACTTTATCTCTGGCGTACTTCACTTTCCTCTGCAATATTGGGGTTTGGTGGTATTTATCATGCACTTCTGGGACCCGAGACTCTTGAAGAATATTTTCCTTTTTTTGGTTATGTATGGAAAGATAGAAATAAAATGACAACAATTTTAGGTATTCCTTTAATTTTGCTAGGTATAGGCGCTTTTCTTCGAGTATTCAAGGCTCTTTTTTTGTGGGCGTATATGATACCTGGAAATAAGAATCTTTTTTTGGGGGCGTATATGATACCTAGTCTTTCGACCCAAGAAAATAAATTTTCCACAACCCCCTCTTGGGTCGAAGAGTAGGAAGACGAATAAAATAATACCTCCTAGAATCCCTCCCCCCTCCCAATTCAGCCCTTTTTTTTGCGCTTATTTATCTTATATGGTAATTTTATACTTCGAGTAAAAAAGCTATTGATACATTCTATGCTAGTTAAATCTGACAACGGTCCTATAATCACACTGCTCCAAAAAAAATTTTGGGTGAAGCCAAATACTTTTCTTACCAATATATATACTATGACGAAAAATTATGGTACAGGTAATTCAAAAAATCTTATATAGATAGAAAATAATAGAAAGAAATGCAAAAGTCTTATTAACTTAACAATTTTTTATCATACAGAATTTCCAACAAAAAAGATTCTTTTTCAAAACTGAGTGTTGATAAATCTGCAGATCTAGAAATTCATTTTTGACAATTGAACCTTCTCAAATTGTTTATTTTTAAGAACTAAAAAGATTTGATTCAAATTTAAAAGTAAGAATTTGGAAATTTTTTTATGAATGAATGGAAAACCGGGTTAATAAATCATTATCAATATAAATACAATTTATCAAAAATTAAATGGTCTAAACTAATATCCCATAAGCCATCTCCGTCTACGACAAATCGTGGCATCGCCATCTAGTGTAGCAATAAAGTTCATGAAGGGTCATGAAGTGTTACCGCAAGGACCATGAAGAATAAGTAGGTGATTTGACGGAATAATTATAATTTTTCCACAAGGTTTATAGATGGGGCGGTTGTGACAGAGTGGATTATCAGCAGTATCCATATATGTCATGTTCTGTCTGCGGATCGGGTCAGGATCCATCTCGTTCTAGTGCGGGTCAAATTTTATTCCTCATCAAGGAACAAAGAGGTCTGAATGGTCATCCCTATACCAGCGTATATCATAACTTACACAGTCAGATCGTTTACTAGTATGTTTCCTATCCATGAATTATATACCATTTGTAAGGCTTATATGTTGTTCTAGATATCTAGGGGCTAAAAACGCACAACTAAGCACGTTATAAAGTGATATAAAATTCATAATTAATCTTCTTCTAATAACTTGATTTATCGGGAGAAAATTAATTGAGGATCTTACCATTAAGTAGGTTTGTTAGTTTGGTTTGGTTTTGTTAATCAAATTATTTAAATATGAAAATCAAAAAATAAAATCAGACAAATTCCCCAAAATCAAAACCAACCATTGAGGGTCTTATTGGTTATTGGTTAACGAACCGACAAGACCACTAACGGCTTTGGTTTGGTTTGGATAAACCAAAACTCAAACCCATAGTTCGGTAAGCCCAAAATAGAGTACAAAAAATAACAAGAAGCATGAAAATAGCAAAGGAGAATACACACATGATATGTTAGTGACACACGTATTGTTGATGTGCATTGTCTTAGTTAGAATGTTTCCGATTTTTTTATTGGTTTCTTATTGATTTTTCGGTTTTAAGTGAATTATAAATCATTAAGACGCTAAACTGTTTAGAACCGAAATCACTAAACTTCATATTAGTTTGGTTTCGGTTAAAAAAGAAAAAACCAAAACTAAATGGACAGCCTACCTGAAACTTATAAGCATGAATGCATGATAGTGGAGTGGTACAAACTTTAACTGTTAGCAAACGATATATGATCCACGATTGAATCTCTCCCAACAACTCGAGTTATGTGGATCAACTGGTTTTTGACATGGTATCAGAGCCTTCTGTGACCGTGAGGTCTTCTGTTCGATTCCCGGTGACCCCCATCTGTTTCTGTTAAGCACACGGTGTCCGGACCTGTGCCTGCCCAAACTCCAAGCCTATCTGAATGGCTTGAGTTTGAAGGGGGGTGTTAGCAAACGATATATGATCCACGATTGAACCTCTCCAACAATTCGAGTTATTTGGATCAACTGGTTCTTGACAATCACTTGGTAATAATTTCCCATGCACAAGCAAATATCACTTTGGGAGGTGACTCTTTTGGCTGTTGTCAGTGAGAATTTACAAGGAAAGGGTAAAAGGAAAACCTGCTAGCCAGGTGCGTCTTTCTTTTCCAAAGATATTGGTAACGTTGCTAAAGGCTTGGAGCCGTAAAGAAAGAAAAAAAAAGGGGCTGGACTCACAGAAGGTGCTTCGTTTTAGCCAACACAACACTAGCTGGTCACATTGATGAACAGCACATTTGTATATGTAAGATAGCAAAGGTATCTTCATAGAATGTGCATGCCACTTAACATAGAAAGATCGCAAAGCTATCTTCACGCGAGCTGAAAATGATAAATATTTTGAAGTACTCGGCTTATATATATTGTGTTCGCATATATATGCTCATGATGCGAATTTTGTCTCATCTTTTTTCTATATTAGCAATTTTTTAACTGATATATCTCAGAAAACTACGTACGTCTATGTATAATTTCAAATGATTATTTTGTGTTCAAAATTACTCAAGGTGATGTATAGCAGTTTAAAATTTTCTATCATGTTGACGAGTACGTGTAGATCGATGTTGGTGCATATATACTTAAAAGTTGTTGAATCACTCTTTCAACTATGAACTTGCCAGCTCCATCGCAACAACATCAGATCTAGCAAATATTTGCATCATGCATAATTTTCCCAAGAATGAAGAGGGGTCTTGTTCAAATCATTGGGTTGGGCAAAAGATTACAAAAATTAACAACTGTGACGCATGGTTGGGGTCCGTCGTTTCTTTCTTTCTTTCTGGAAAAGCTGAAGTCGACCACCCTGACCCTACAAAACCGACCATTTGCCTCACTTTCTTTGAATTCTTCCTTTCCTCCCCACCTTTAATTTTCTTGTGTTCCTTCTTCCAAAGGAAATGGAGAACGTACGTACACTTTATAATGTTACTGGATTATACATAATCGAATTCTTCCAAAATAAATATATTTTGATTTATTTTCCATCCTATAACTCATTCTAACTATGAAAAAAGTGAATCGAAATTAAATTTTGATTTGAACTAATTAATCGAAGCAAATGAACCAAACATGTTTTTGTCCAGCTTTTATCCTCGGGTTTTCTTTGAGTTCCATCCGGTCATATCACGATTCGGAAGAAGCAATAGGACTCCAACTGCACCTTTTGAACCGGAAGTAGCAGAACATTTTCCCCATAGTTGTTACATATTAGTGCAGGCAAGAAAATGTTTCCTATAGCCTATAGGTGAGTGGTTTCAATTCACACAGTGTCTACACATGACCTAACTATATACTGACATAATAATCGGTGCAAATTTAGGTTTAAGTTATAGCAGCTGAATAAACACACCAAAAGAGAGAGTTTAAGTAGACAGTAATGGTATAAGCTTTAATTCTTAACCGATTTCATCTAATGATTCAAAAAGTTACTGTAACGAACTAGTTTTGAAAAATGTTTATTTATAGTGCCAAGTGGGCAACGTGCATGCAATATAGAGCGACAAATTGCAATAGTACAATTTGCAAAGCATGCATCCACCACTCCATTCCCCATTCAATCTACTAATCGTAGATAAATTGTATTCCACCATTTATTTAGGGATGACAATGGGTTAGGAATTGGGATCAACTAGGATAGATATAAAGTATTGGGCCGAATTCTTTTTTGGTGTCCATAATAGCTATGAATAGTCATCGACTCCCGAGAAAATGACTCATTATGGGATTTACAATGCGTTACAGACATATGATTCAATGACGCATTGTTATTAGAAATCAAGATATTGGAGTTGGACTCGTTGATCCATTCATAACCTTGACAATATCTTTCACTTCGTCCAAGTCGGATCCGAAGTATCCGCTCTATTGGGGAGAATGCCCCGATAAACCTCAATTTATTGATTTCTCTGCGCCAAATCCATACCCCTTCAAATTGTTCTAAAAAAATAGGATTTCGCGTAATGAGTTTTTTTTATATTCAGTAACTTTTGTTAAAAAATAATCTCAGAAATCCAAACATTTATCTATCCCGCCATGAGGTAGATCACTTGCTAGTCCTCTGATACGAGGAAAAAAATTATGCATAATTCTTGTACCAGTGACGACTTCGAATTGAGGAAGGAAGGAGAAAGTGAAGAAGAGGAAGAGTTTGGTACTCAACATGGAGAAGATTCTTCACAAGAAAGAGAGGAGGTTGAAGACACAATTGGAGTCCAACAAATGGACAAGGTCGAAGTGAATGAAGCTTCCACAAGCTACGCTTACTACTCAAGCTTTCTGCCCGACCTTGATACACTCTTAGAGAGGGATCCTTTTGTGGGTTCACTTTTCCAAGATGAGGAGGAGGCATCATCAATCCCTCATGGTGGATCCAGTGATGACCCTTCAAGAATTCGTGATTTGGTTCGAGAAAAAGAGAAGCAAAGAAATCATATACAAACTCTTTTTCTTTAAAATACCGGGATGTTATATGGTTTTGAAAGATGAACTCGATATTGACAGTTCCAATAAGCTTTATTTCTTGAATAAAAACTTTTTTTTATTTCTTTAATCTACTCCGTGATCGAAACATGGGGGGAAACACGTTACACCACGATTTTGAATTAGAAGAGAGATTTCAAGAAATGGCATATATGTTCACTCTATCAATAGCCGAGCCGGATCTAGTGTATCATAAGGCCGAATGGTCTGTTCTCGTTGGGTGGAATAGACGAATAAATTCATTCACTTAGAACCATATTTGAGATTTTTCTGTCTCATATGGCTCAACAATCAATTCTTTTAGCATCACTGCCCCATCTTTTCTCGAGTTAACCAAAAAAGGTTAATTGCATTCTATTTTTGCGTTTTTTTGTTTTACAGGTTTGTTTGCGGTTATACGGATCACCGAAAGATCACCCAAAATCAAAATCGCAACCATTCTATTCCTCCGTTTTAAAATTCTCAACTAACCGTTATCCGTCATATTCGATTTCGATTAAACCGTGAAATCGCAAAGCGAACTTCCAACCTTAGAAATTATGCAGAAACTACATTCATGAATAGTACGTAGGACCAAAAAGGGGACCAAGGAAAACCGATTTACCAGAATCTGTCACCAATGCCTAAAATCATGATAACTCAAAAGAACTACACTGTGGTTTTACACATAAATTGAAGGCCTTTCTGGATGATACATGTATGGAGATAATATTTGCCTAATTCAGAAGTTTGTCTGTGCAAGGCATCAGGGCAACTTGGCAATTGGTTGGTTCCAAGCCCTTTGACATTACACCAAACTGGCAATCCAAAAGGTTAAAAGGTGCCCAAACTCG
The DNA here is from genome assembly GCA_964030455.1 of Linum trigynum. Lineage (NCBI taxonomy): Eukaryota > Viridiplantae > Streptophyta > Magnoliopsida > Malpighiales > Linaceae > Linum > Linum trigynum. Next base: position 52,949,196 of record OZ034817.1, on the reverse strand, counting down.
CAGTTACCCCCATAGTTGGATCATATCAAAGATACTTCACCACCTTTCCATGTGCACCCATTGATACTTCTATTTTTTTACATAAATAATAGGGTATGTCATATTAATTAAAAGTTAAAACGATGAGATAAATCCATCTCAAAAGCAATACGGACCACAGGTTGAACCGATTAATCTAGTAGTAGCTAGCACAATGTAAGAATATCCATCCTCCCACTATCAATTAATAAAACCTCAGCCAATGTTTTTGTTCTTCTGTGACAAGATCTATGCATGAAAGTGGCTAAAAGGGAGAAAAAGCAGAATCACTATTGGAAGGTAGATACGAAAAAAGCAATTAGTTATATCTTTATAAGGTAAATGCCACATTTGGTCATTGGGATTATTAAATCATGTTATGTTTAGTCATTAGAAAAAATTAATATCAATTTTGGTCACTCCAATTACTAAAACATGTCACATTTAATCACTCTCCCGTTAGCCTCCGTCCAACTCTGTTCACTCGAATTACTTTTTTTATTTTTATGAATGTCACTTGAATGACTGAAACATGTCACATTTAGTCACTCTCCGTGAGCCTTCATCCAACTCCGTTAATGGAGTTGGACGAATACTAACGGGAGAATGACTAAATGTGACATGTTTCGGTAATTCTAGTGAACAAAAGCTTATATTAATTTTTTCTAGTGACTAAACATGACATGATTTAATAATCTCAGTGATCAAATGTGATATTTACCCTATGTTTATCCCACTTGCACAGTCGCGATCATGGTGAAGTTAATTTTGTTTATTTACAGCATAAGAAATTTTTTGGTAGAATATAGCATAAGAATTTGATTCTGCTGCATACATGACCAATCAGTAATCACTTGGCAGAAGCATATTTATGGAAGTCGGCATCTTTTGGGTCGTAATTGAGCATTGTCAAACAAAAAGCTCAATGGCATATAAGTTCACTTTTCCAGGCTTTAATAGGAAAGTTCTGTAAAACAAAATATGGGACTTCAAATTAGTGATTCGTAAGTGGTAACCTATGGTCTCCATCCAAATTGTAAAAGAGTTTTGCATTTGGGAGGAGGGCGCATGAATCGAGTAATTTCATAAATACTGAACACACAGAAGTTCATAAATCATTTTCCCGTAAATTCTTATTGGTTTTTACATAATTAAATAATATGAGAATTTTGAGATGAATTGTATGATAAAAAAAACAACATTTTCAAGACTTAGTACCCTACACGAGCCGTTAAAAGGAAAAAATCAAAATCATTTATAAATGATCACGACTTTGCTTGATTGGAATGGACACACAAATTAAAGAATTGCAAATATGAAAAGTAGAACCATATCATATTCTCTGTGTCTTTTTATTCCCTTTCCTTCTTAGTAAATGATCATATTGCTAACATGGTGGAAAAGAATTAATGTGTACCACAATAATATTACTCAATCTGGTTTGATTACTGAATGGATACGCATAAACACTTAGATCATTATACTTTTTTCCAGTCGTTGGACTATCACAATCAATTGTTTAATTGTCTTGTGTATTAAGTGAATCGTAATTACATGCTCGTGAACCAAATAGTCAAATTACCTCATTCATTATGATGACCAAATTCACTAGTGCTGTCTTATTTTGGAATTATTGCCAAATATGTACACAAAGATATCTGTATTAAGTAGTAATTTATCGTTGTTGTTTCATCTTCTTCTATCTTTTAAAAAGTGAGCTGTAGGGGGGAAAACAAAGTTAGGTCCTCCCTCCAAATCAAAACAGCAAAAGACGTCCTACAACAACCTTGCTTTATTTTGTCCGATCTTTGCACATAAATTTGGACTTAATAGTTAATATGTTTTTTAGTTGGGTAAATGCCACATTTGGTCACCGAGATTATTAAAGTGTGTCATGTTTAGGCACTAAAAATTTTTAATATAAATTTTTGTCACTCGAATTACTGAAACAGGTCACATTTGGTCACTCTCCTGTAGCCTCTGTCCAACTCCGGTCACTCGAATTATTGAAACATGTCACATTTAGTCACTCGAATTACTGAAACATGTCACGTTTAGTCACTCTCCCGTTAGTTTAATGGAGTTGGACAGAAACTAATGGGAGAGTGACTAAATGTGATCTGTTTCAGTAATTCGAGTAACCAAAATTAATATTAAAAATTTCTAGTGACTAAACATGACACGATTTAGTAATCTCAGTGACCAAATGTAGCATTTACCCTTTTTAGTTGTGTTTGTTTTCTTTTTCCTGTAGCCTTCATAAACAACAAGAAAGCCCTATAACATAAGCAAATCGATTTCAGAATTTTATTTTCCTTTATCATTGCCGCCTCCTTTTAAAGGAAGTTGAAGTGTTCACTTGTAGGTAGATTTTTTTTTTACAAAAGATAATCATTTGTATTGATTGGAAAAATAGATACTTACATTTTGTAATTAAGCCATGTCAAAAAAATTAAAAAAGTAGCTCGAAGTTGGGTACAATGAAATGGCATTTCTAGCCACCAAATGGGCTACCCTATTGCTACGGCGACCTACAAATCGCACACTAAACCCACTATGGATCGCGAAATAATGCACGACCTCCTCGAGAATAGCCCCCATCAGATTATCCCTAGTATCATCACGATTAATCTTCTCAATGACCACTTGGGCATCACCTTCAAACCTTGCCACTGTAACTCCATGGCTCAAACACCAGAGAATAGCCTACCGGAGCACAAGCAGCTCAACCACCATAGGATCGTCAATTTACTGAAACTGCATCCCCTTAGCCATGAGGACCTCCCCTGCTGGAGTCAGAATAACCATCCCACCAGCCGAATGAGATCCACTCTTAGACTCTTAGTTTCCCCATCCCACTGACAAACACCCAAATTCGGATGTATCAGCCCCAAAGGTTGTGTGAGAGGAATGGAAGGATGGAGAGTGCAGTCAACAGACAAACTAATCCACTCCTGATATTGTTGGTTGAACTGGCGCAACAGAGTTGGTATCCCAAACTGTTTGCCCTCAAAGACAACCTAGTTTCATGATCGCCAGATCCTCCATAAGACCGCCACAACTGCCATGAACATTTGAGGTTGATTAATGAGCAACATCAACTTTTTTTTAAGAACAGCGGGAATGTGTGACGAGGCATCCCCTGACCCAGATACTCGAGTCCCGAATGATCCCATAGAGCACTGGCCACAGGGCAATCAGTAAACAAATGTTCCATTGTTTCTAACTCTGCCCAACAAACTGGATATTTGGGAAGCACCGGAACATCTTTCTCGATTAGGGCTTCTGTCATAGGCAAGATCCGGTTAAAGATTTTCCAAGTAGACACTTTCAATTTGGGCAGAATATTGGCTTCCCATAATCGATTCCAGTTGGGTCTATCCATCCAACTAGCCACAGATTTCCACCTACCACCCTGTTTATCTAGCAGGAGAGCAAAATGATAGGTTGATTTAACAGTGAAACCCCCGTCAGTTGTGCCATGCCAGATCAATCTATCCTCCACAGGGATGACAATTCGGGCCCGCCCCGCTGGGTATTACCCGACCTGACCCGCGATGGCGCGGGTATTACCCGATCCGTAGTAGCGTGGGGCAGGGAACGAGTATTGCCTGACCCGCAGTAGCGTGGGGCAGAGCATGGGTATGTACTTCCGACACGCTCTGCACTGCCCAGCCCCATTCTTGGCTCATTCTACTGCATATTCATTCATATTTATCATATTTTAACCTTTCTTTGATTACTTAAATTTGATCTTTCAACTAGTTAGACTCAATTAGTCATTCCATTACCACTGTTTTTCATTCATAAAGTATTTTCCCCTTCGTTTTGTCTTAAAAAGTAAAATTGTGCGTGTATTTTTCCAAATAACAGGTGAGAGTGGGTCGACCCTCCCCGACTAGTAGTATCATGGGGCGGGGCGTGGGTATTGAGGTACCCGCCCCGACCCATTGCCATCACTAATCCTCCACCTCTAAGCTAGAAAGAGTAATCGATTTAATAGCACGACAAGTCGTCGGGTCAAACCACTGGCTAAGTTTCTCATCACGCCAGCGTAGCTCCCCTTGGCACAGAACCTCTGCCACCGGTAGGTCTGCACCTTTAGGCAACACCTGTGGGTTGTACATTGGCGGATGGGGATGTAAGCGAGGAACCCAATCAGAATGAAGTAGAGACGCCATATGGCCGTTACCAATCTTTCATCGCAATCCCATGACCAATAACTGTCGGCCATAAAGGATACTTTGTCATCCTCATGACAGCCAATAACGCAAAGTAACACTCGCGAAGGTTCCATTTGGAAAATACTTCCCTTTGTAAACCTGGGTTAAGAGGGAGGTAGGATCGTTAAGGATACGTCATTCATCGTATCCTAGACTGCCATGGTAAGAGGGATCTATCACACATGAAAAAGACGATCGGTACAAAATTCACATGGCTATCTAATCACCCAGTCGTCTATTCCAATTTCACAAAGTTTTATGCAAGGTAATTGTTAAAGGCTAATTGACAAAGGATAATTGATCTAATTTGTCTCATGGTCTCTACATTATCCACCTTAGGGATTAGTGTCAGCCAAGTATGATGAATGAATGCTATGTAGCATCCTGCTCATAGTGAAAAATGAGCACACAGCTTCAATCACCGAATTGCCGACGACACTTGTAGAAGGATAAAACCGTATTTCTTTGAAAAGTTGACCTACGGTAAACATTCAAAGTTTATTGTCATGTGTTGGGTGATTTAGTTGGTTATCAGTTATCACGCTAGTCTCATAAACTAAAGGCCTTCAATATGAATCTAGTTTTTTTTACCAATAGATCACTTGTATTACCAAGGCAAAAGCTAGCAAAGTTTACAACCCAAGTAAGAACCAACGTTCAAAATCAAAACTATCTACAATCACAGGCAACAAAGAAAGGGTCATCTTGGCCACGTCATGGGCCACCCGGTTTAGGAGTGGGCAACCGGTTTGGTAAACCCGAACCGAAACCGAATTAAACCGAACCGAAACCAAATTAATGCTATTCGGTTTGGAATTCAGAAGGAAAATATGGATAGTTCGGAAACCAGAGTTTCAACCGAACCGAATATTCGACCGAAAAACCAAAATACTATAATTGCAAGCTCCAAATGGTGGATTTTTATGTTTGTAGTTGTTTTTAGACTTAAATATTTGAACTGTTTTATGACTTATGTGTTGAAAAGTTTGACTTTATCATTGATGATGCATATAATAGCATATTTGTTGTTTATATTAGGGGTGAAAAATAATTTAAAAGTGAGAAGATACAAGTAGCATCACAAATTCGGTTTTGTGGGAAAAATCGAACCAAACTGAATTATAATTCGGTTTAAACCGGCCGAAGCAAATTATAATTCGGTTCGAATTCAGTTTGAGGTTTGAGAGAATTAGGGGACCCAATATTCATAATTTTGGTTCGGTCAAAACCGAACCGGCCGAATGCCCACCCCTAACTTGGTTGTTACTCCTGCCGACAAAAGAGATCCCCAAAACTCTGATACTGTTGTCGAAGACTCGCAATCTCCACTAGAATTCGACCTCCCTTCACATCCCGTACATCCATCTTCGGTATTTTCTCGAAAACCATCTTCGCGTCCCCACAAAACATCACCTTAGTTAGACCCTTCGAAAAGCATCACTGAATCGCATCCCGGAAAACTACTAATTCTACTAGAAAAGAATCCCCGAGACCTGCATAATAAAAACTTATGACATAGCGAATACCCCCATCTCATCACGAACCACCAACCCCCTGCACCATGCGAACCATTCAAGACAACTCCATTCACGTAGTCTAGGTTTAATTTAGACAATTCTTATTTTATTTTTAAGCGGTTGACAAAGTCAAAACTACTAAGTTAACTGGACATAAAGTGGTCGTATGATTTCTAGGATTGTTTTGGTGAGATTATTACAATGCTTGCATTTTTTAGAGTACAAGTCTTTTATAACCATTTCTCCGGACGAGTGAGATTCATTTCTTGTTGCACCGTCGCAAATGCAAGTGAACAAAACAAGGTTTGAAGCATTAGAACTCCCGATCTGGGGGTAGCTGAGATCACTATGTCCGTTGGTAATCCGATCCTATTCTTGGACTTGTTGATGATATTGTCGCATCAATGATATAACTCGTAATGGTTTTCCTTCAAAGACAACCTAAATTTTGGATTTCCAAATATGCCAGCGGGCACTACACCTGTCATACTCTGATGGGGTTGATTGATCAATAGCATCAGCTTCTTGAGAAAGATTGGAAAGTTTTGGCGAGGGAGACTTTGACCTAGATATTCTAGGCCATAGTGATCTCATATAGCCCTTGCCACCTAGTTTAACATATTTTATAGCTTCATTTTCTAGGAATTCAATCAAATCAAATCGAAAGTACTCTTATATACTTAAAACCAAATCAATTCATATATCATACGATCTTACTCTCTATCTAATCTTCGACTCGATTACTATATGCACCCAATGTCCCAATTACTACCCACCCCTATGCTATATTAGTTAAGTGTCAATTCAAATACTTAACTAGCTAATGATCTTTAATTAAGAGGGAATTAATGGGTTACGAATGGCTGTGAGATGAAGAGAGTGTTTTCTTTCTTTCTTGGCAACCAGCTGTGAAAATTTTATATTTCTCCATCCCACTTGCCTTTCCCTCTCTAATGAATGACTGACTGCCCTCAACCCCACCCAACCAAACTCTTCTTCTCAAAATTTGTAGATTCCTAATTTCCTCTGCTTTTCCACCCCCCAAACTTTCCCCTTCTCCCTCTGGTTTCTATAAATTCTTCTTCCGATACCTTCTTCTTCCCTTCCCTTCTCCCCTCTTCTCCCCCTCCTTAGCTTTACAGCTTTTACTCTGCCCCTCCTTTCCCCCATCCCTTTAAGAGCGTAAGCTCTGCTCTTTTTCCCCTAAACCTCCATTGCTCTGTTTTCCCCCAATTCCCCTGTTTTCCCCTGAAAATTGATGCTGCAGAGGTTGAAATTGATGCTCGAGACTCATGTCTCCCGTTCTCAGTGAAATCCTTCGTTCTGGGTTTATGGTCGATTCCTCGCTCAGGCGAAGGACCCATCTCGTTCAATCTTTCTCAGTTGTCTTCCTTTACTGGTTCTATGTTTTCTCATAAACCATCTCCCCCATCCCCTGTTCCTATAGTACAGAGCGTACTACTAAGCTAGCAACAATATTCATAAGTATTATTACTATACCCAGAAACTATTACCATCTGGGTCAGTCCTAACGAAAAAAAAAAAAAATCTCTCCCAGCAGCTATAAGGAGAGACTAGTTCCAATTGTAGATAAATTTGCAGCCGATCGTATTTGGGTTTTTGTTGTTGTTGTTGTCCTGTTTTTTACTATTACTGTCTCTGTTAATGGCGTCTTCCAGCGGGAATTCCTCCTCCGGCGGCTCATCGGCCCTGCTGCAGAACTCCGGGTCCGACGAGGACCTGCAGCAGCTGGTGATGGACGAGAGGAAGAGGAAGAGAATGCAGTCGAATCGAGAATCGGCGCGGCGGTCGCGGAAGAGGAAGCAGAAGCATCTCGACGAGCTGATGGGGCAGGTGACTCAACTCAGAAAGGACAATAGCCAGATCTTGACCGCCATCAACGTCACTACCCAGAACTATCTCAACGTCCAGGCAGAGAATTCGATCCTCCGCGCCCAGATCGTCGAGCTCAGCAACCGCCTCGATTCCCTCACCGAGATCCTCGATTTCATCGGAAACAACAACGCCGCCGGCGGCGGAGGGAATGGGTTCTTTGAGGGGGATCAGATGATGGATCATTTCCTCCAGCCGGAGGGTTTTCTGATCAACCCGTTGAACTCGATTTACCTCAACCAACCGATCATGGCGTCGCCGGACTTGTTCCAGTACTGAACTAAAAAAGAGGAAAGAAACGAATTTGGGAAGAAGACAAAAGAAATTGGAAATGAAACGTATTGAATGGACGGTGGTGATTGGATGTTGGAATGTCCTTCTGTTGTTTCATCGGACGGTGGTGGTGAGTTGTTCTGGTACGCTGACGTCTAGAACAATGAGTGGACCCCAGGAAAGAGGGAGTGAAAATGGGTAAAAGGTATAAGATTGGGGATTGTAATGTAATGGGTATAAGAATTGTGGGCTGAAAATGTAAAATGTAAAAGCATGATCACCCTTGGATGGATCTGTGTGTCTGGACTGGAGGCTCTGGACTTATTAATTTGGCCACTCTCTGCCTCGCAAGTGGCTAATTAATATTATTAATGTTAAGTATGGTTTGTGGTGTGTTTAGTAATTATAAATCCCTCTTGATTTTTGAACTCTGCGCTGGATTCATCGTTAACATTTAGGTGAAAGTGACCAATTGAACCAAGTTTTCGGTCATTATTGATTTGATTAAAGGGCATACTTAGTGTTGAGATCTGCAATAAACAAAGGCATACTTAGTACTTTATTGCGTTTACTATACTTTGTTTCTTTTGATAGTTTGTTTTGTATATGGATGGCAATCAAACTCATGCCCACGGATATCCGACCGCCCCCGACCCAGTCAACGCGGGGAATCCCCGCATTGACCGGGTAAGGGGCGGATATGGGTAAAACCCGCAAAAAGTTTGATGGGTATGGGGCGGGTATGGTTTTAGCCTCCCTCGCCCCATACCCATACCCATACCCGTCCCACCAAAAATATTTCTTCACATGTGAAAAATATGTGAATCGATTTGTAACCTATCAATAATAGTGAGTATAACTCAATAAAAATATATAGTAGAAATGCAATTAAGCGACCACCCAAATCAAAATCTAATTTATTTGTCTCAATTTTCCCTTTACTCTTTCACTTTTTTCCCTTGTTAACAAGATTATGTTAGTTAATTATTACTTAATAGATGTATCACAGTAGAGAATAATGATTTGAATGACATTGTACTCTACTCTGATATGGATTAATGGATGCTTTAGGATAAGATGCTTTGAACCGTATTAAAAATGATTGTCTCTTTGTAAACTTCATGATATAGTAGGTGCGTTTAATGTTATAATTGAAACTATACATGTAAAATATTTTGTATTATAATGTTGGATGTACGGGGCGGGTATTACCCATGGGTACCCGAAACCCATGGGGATGGGGATGGGTCTTCCCCGCATGGGTATGGGGCGGGTATGGGTATAGATATTTGAAAGCGGGGATGGGGATGGTTTAGGAAAACCCGTCCCAAACCCGCCCCATTGCCATCCCTAGTTGTGTAGCCATTGGTTTAGAGAGATAGGAATGGGTTAGGATGATTACTTGTTTTTTAGTAATCACGGTGTCAACCTCTTTATATACCATTTGATTAATTATTTTTCCTTTTCTTTTAATCTTACGGTCAAGATTCTTTTAGGCAATTTTGAAAATGAAAAAGTGACCACACCCGATTATTCTATATAATCTACCCAAAACCCTAATTCTATCCTCCCTCCAGCCAAACCTGCCGCAGCCGCCTCCACCACTCCAGTCGCACTAATCCTATCGGCCGCAACCCCAGCGATGACTCGTGCCGGCCACCCTCGGCCACCGCAGCGGCCTCCCTCCCCTCTGTGTCGGTACCCTCCCACTGCTCTCTCTCTCTCTCTCTCTCTCTCTCTCTCTCTCTCTCTCTCTCTCTCTCTCTCTCTCTCTCTCTCTCTCTGTCCCCCGCTGCTCTCTCATCTCTCTCCCGCTGCTCTCTTTCTTTCTCTCTACCATCACAACATACATACCCAGATATGATTTTGGTGGGTACAGTAGCAGCCATATTGGAACCATGTCCTAGTAGCCCTAAGAATTATATACAAATACAACCATAGTTATAGTAGACATGAAAATCTAGATCTGGTAATTTTTTTGTTTTGGTATTAGTTCATTGCTTTGTTTTATGAAATGGTATAATTTGTTTTTCATAATGGTATTGATTTATTTCTGCAATCGTATTGTTTTGATTTCACAATAGTAGTTATATTGATTGATTTTGGTATTGGTTGACTCTTGTAATGATATTGATTGTTTGTATTGGTAGTTTTACTATAATGATATTACTTTATTTGTGCAATGGTATTGTTTTGGTTTCACAGTAGTAGTGGTATTGACTGTTTTGGTATTTGTTTGACTTTTGTAATGGTATAAATTCTTTATATTGGTAGTTTTCGTGTAATGGTATAGATTTATTTCTGCAATGATATTGATGTTTTTCAAAGTGGTAGTGGTTGTCTAATGGATTGGTAGTAATTTCGTGTTTTTTTTCTTCCAGAAAGATTGAGAAAAATATGGAAAGAAGATCTGGCTGGAAATTACGGAAGTGAGAGAAAGAGAGAGAATTGTAATTAACAGATTTTTGTAATTACCTAAAATCTAATTTATTAAAAAATTAATTAATATAATTTATTTTTCATAGCCAATTTACTCTTAGTAACCACGCTGATTTCTACTTTGTAGTATCACCGTAACCGCTCTCGAGAGAGGTACCTACCTCTAAATCACCACACAAAAATTATGCGAATATACGATTTAGTCCTTCCAAATTGCCAAACAGTTCATAATGCAATAATAAACCTAACAATAAAAATTAACGGGAAGAACTAAGAGGGGAGACCAAAGAATCAAAGGTCGATTTGAAGATCTCGAAAATATAGGGGAAAGAAAAGATATGTAACCAACCTGAAGTTTTTGTATTTCGATGTGTTGGGAATTATTTTAGTTGTTTAGGACCTAGAGCTCTATGAAAAAATGGTTACGACTAGGTGGCTCATAGTGAAGAAGACGTCGACCTGATGACATTCTTTCTCGAGACGACTTGGGGCAAGGCAATGCACCTTAATGAGAATCATGACGCTTGCTACTATTGTTTGCTATTACAATCCGTGGCGAAGTTAAAAATCTGAATGAGGGGACTAAAATTTTACGTTCAAGAGGTTTGAACCAGATAATGGGGCTAAAGCCTTACCACAGAGATAATGATTCGCAAGTGTACGTTTTTCATATTTATAGGGAGCGGAACTTCATAGTACCGATTGTTTGTCACATACAGATCTTTCATTACTTTTTGAGAGTCATTGTAAAGACCGTGAGAACACATGGGACTTGCTACTACAATAGTAGCATTATAGGTGGAGTTGTCTGATGCATCTTCTCACCTCGTGTTTTGTAGATAAGTCGAGAGCATCTACATGCGTCGATTGTCTACAAGACACGAGGGGAGATCTCTTCTCCATAAATAGTGAGTAATTAATGAGCGTTTCTCATATTTACATGGAGGAATTTCATCGTCTATTATCTTTTAGATAAAATCTCCCATTGTTCTCTGTTTCACACAGTTCATATGCTTTTACTACCAGACATTAGTGCAATATCAACCTTTTGAATAATGTTATTCGTATAAATGTATAATCTTGTCTTGTAAATTGTAATATTGCTAATATTGTATATTGGTGCTGATCAACCCAATTTGTCTAAAGAAACAACAATATGCATCAAATTCCGAGTGCGAATGGAAACAGGCTGGATTTACTTAAAATCCAAAGATGATATTCTTCATTTCTATAAAAAAAATTGCTATTCTTCACTTTGATTGAGGGTAAAATATGCTATAAAAAGCTCAGCCAGGGATTCTTTTCTCCAACTTATTAGTTTACTTCAAAGAACACAAATGATATTAAAAATACAAAATAAAAAGAAAAGGGAGAACAAGACAATCTGAAATGGGTTCTCTTCCCATCTCCTGTCGTCCATTTTATGCCCTGTCGTTTTGATATCCGCCAATTATTTTTTTTTTCCCTTTTCGTTCAATGCATGTAAACCGTATCTTTTCCTTAAATTTTTTTATTTTTGATTTGTATAATAAGAGGATTTTTTTGGCACCATTGATTTATTGCCTGCAATTAATTGTGTGCATCGAAAGTCCACAACCTACCTGTACTTTCCAATTTTTAATTAATTCAAGGTCATCTTAGGGAATATAATTTTGTAATATATTGGCTACCGCCAATTTATTGAATCCGTACACCCCATTTTGCTTCAAATTCCAAATATGTCTGCGCTAAAATATAATTACGGTTAATAATAATTAGCAAGAAATGCTTATTCGTACAATTCACTGTATGCTAGTTGGCTAATTAAATTCTGATGTGCGAGAGGCTGTGTAGGGAATTCGTATCGCGTGATTGGTTTGGAGAAATTGATATAATTGAGTTTCTAGAAATTGTGTTTTAACGAAATGAATATAAATTGTTCAGTTTCAAGAGGTTAATTTGCTTGCAACATAAGTTTTTTTTAATTATATTTTATCTCTTTCGACTCTTTATGCTTCCTTTTGCTGGTTTATGCTTTGCTTTTGACTTTTAACCTTCTTCATTCTTATAGACTCTTACCGGGTAAATTGCAAGGTTGGCCACTGAAAGTGCTAAAAAATTCACGTTTGCTCACTAAAAGTATTTTATTCTATTCGTGGTCATTGAAAGTGGTTAAACTTTTCACATTTGGTCACTCTCCGTCAACCTCCGTTAACACCGTTAGCATTTTGATGACATGGCTAACAGAAATCCTGATTCACTCATTTTTAACTCGCCCCCTCATAAAACTCGACCCGCCACATCAGCATAATCCCCTACATCAGACAACCCAACCCAACCCAATACTTGGCCCTTCCGTCTTGACCCACGAAACCCAAAAAAATCAAACCTTCAATCCTCCTCCTTGCGTCTCCAAATGCCTAACACCCTCAATCCTCCAATCCACGAATCTCCATCACACAAAACAATCCCTTCCGCTCCATCCACCGATTCGGGGAAAGATAATGGTCATCAAGTACGACGACACCGTCATGAAAGACATGAAGTTTAAGGTCAATGTGGTGGAGAAGCCGATGACTGAATCGCGCGCTCCAGTTCTTGAGCAGGAGGTGGAGGAGAAGGCCGAGGAACCGAAGGAGGGAAGGAGCTCATTGCGGCAGAAGCGAAATTCTACCGAGGATGGTTCATTAGGGCTCGAAAATAGTGAGTTCTCAAGCACTCGACTCTGAAAATGGTGAGTTCCCAAATCAGAGATTTCTCTCTAGCTTTCCGATGGTAACATCTAAATCCCATTACCCCACTTTTTGGTTCATTTCCGTTCATTTCTGGTTTTTGTTTGTGTTGAATGTTGGATTTGGGAAATTGGGTTGGTTCTTTCTCATGATTGAGAGATGCCAGTCGATCGCAGGGAAGATTGAGTGACCACTCTAGGCGGCGCCGGTGTTTGCAAACAAAGTGAGAAGAACGGCGTCAAGACTCAAGGCTACGATGGTGGAAGGCGGAATGGCAGGCGGCGGTAGTGGTGGCTGGGATCGGGTCGAGTCGCGTTGGGTTAGGGGTTGGATTAGGTTGGTTTATGCAGAGGGTCTGACGTGGCGGGTTAAAAAAGAGTGAATCGACATTTCTGTTAGCCACGTCAGCAAAATACTAACGGTGTTAACGAAGAGTGACCAAACATGAAATGTTTACCACTTTCAATGACCATGAATGGATTTTTAATGACCAAACGTGAATTTTTAACACTTTCGGTGACCAACCTTACAATTTACCCGACTCTTACCATTCATCGAAAAAATATACCATTCTTATATTCAACATTATTAGCAAGTAAAATTATCAACTGAAAACAAAGTAAAATAAATTAGTTGTAAATTGAAGAAGAAGTACTGAGATTCTGAAGAAGAAACAAAGAACAGTATGGTAAACCCCAACTAGGCACCAAAGGCCAGTTAGGACAACTAGTCTAACGTAATTTTAAAATTGAGGCTGTCCCAAAACTGTCGAACCCCTCCTGCAACTGCACGTTCATTCAATAATCCCCATTTTTAATGATTAAAATTAACAAACAAAGGGCTTCTCTGATTAAATTAGTAATTGATTATATAATAAATCATCTAAAAGAAGATGGAATTATTGTTGTAGCCTCTTCATTTGTGGGCTGGCATGGCAGTATGGCACCGCCCTTACGATAGTTTCGACGTAAGGCGCACCACTCTCCAATTGAGATGTTACCCTGCTTATCAGAAACATGGTTGTCACACCAGCCGGCGTACCACTGGTTCAACCTGTACCGGTCATAAAACCGGTATGACACCACCGGTATGACCGGCATGATCGATATACGAATCTCTAAGTAAAATGATCTTATATTAGTGAATTTATTTGAAAAAAATAATTTATTGTTTATTTTATGTGTTAAAAAGTTAAACGTTGATGTTATTTGTTGGATTCAAGTACAAATATTTAGGTATTGACGTTAAACTTTCCCCACTGGTGATGGGGTTATAATATTGACTTCAGTTTAGAGGAAGATAAGAAAAGAGGAATTAGACCCATGCTACCCTAGAGGACGGGGATGATGGACGGTGGTTGTGGCAATAAATCTGTAAACAGAACGAGAAGAAGTAGGTGTATTTTAGAAATTAGACGTAATCTTTTTCGTCGACTAGGCGACAAGTCAATGATCAACAACAGGCCCAGTGCGATGAGACCCTATTTAACAGCAAATGATCTATTATGAATACTTGGGAAACAACAAGGATAATGAAGAAATTTTTTACTTTCCGATACTTCGATAATGAAACCAATGCGAAGTTCAGACACCAAAAAACATATCGTGCAACTCCAAAAGAAATGACGAGTACATATCCCCAATACCTCATAATAATTGTCCCAAAGCAAAGCCCTAAGAACTAAGAAGTAAGAATTGATTGACCTGTATGATATCAGTGTCGAATTGAGAGCCAACATCACAGCCAGTAACTTTTCCTCCTTTTCCCAAAAGAATTATTGCCATTGTTTCAAGAAAAACAAAATGAGCTAGTGGGAAGTGGGTGACTATTTTGTCCAGAAGAATTCTACTACTAAAATCTCAATCCATTCAGAAACTCAAAAGGGTTTTGATGAAAGGTTGAATGGTGCGATGGCTTCCCATTTTCATGGTTACATCACCCCATCATTTACCAAAAGTGGATTAAAAAGGGTTAATGATTTAGTTACGTGACATAATTCTTTTAAAGTCTAATATGCTGTTGATAGAGAAAGCCAGCAACCAACAAACAATCAGGTGTGCTCACACAGCGACGTGTAAATTACTAAACTTCATTACTAAAGTGGGATCCAAAAACACTTGATTAATTAGTACTAATATAGTTCTTTTGCATAAAATGTCTATTGGGTTAGGTTAGCATTCTATTGTCGAGACTCGAATGACCCATTTCAACCTTATCCTTTTAGGGTTAGAAAACAACACTAATTGGCTCCTCTTTGTATACTAATAAGTTTGCTTTCAATGGTATCATCTAGCCAATTTGATAAGTGCTTGTTGATGATAAGTAGGCAAATGTTTCTTTCAATACTTGACAAAGAGTTTTGTCAGCCTTGTGGTGGGTCTTTCTCGGATCAAACTGAACCGAACCAGTGACGATAAACCGAGAAAATGTAGACATGGTAGGCAGAATGGTTCACAACCAAAACATAAGAAACTGAGTCGATGAAATAGGGAGATGAAGTGATGAACCCTTGCACTGCTTTTCCAACAAATTTGGTAGGAAAGGTGGAATAAGAGAAAGAAAGGCAATCAGGAAATCAATGGCAGAGTTAAAAAACTTGTTAGATTTCAGTGAAGGGAAAAGGGTAAAAAGGGTGTAAGTCTAACTTCTATTTGTCTCAAGTGAGTTCCACGACCAATCCGACGCAGAAAATCACAAACCTGAGTAGCTGTTCTCCACTGTGACCCAAACTTTTTTCACTCGTCCTTGTGATGTTGACAATTGTTTCTTTCTCTAGGAAGGAAACAACAGAGGCATTTCACCAATAAGGAGCAAAAAGCATAGCACTCTATGTGCTTACTTGAACAAGTTATCCAGAAACTAACCCTATGGTTAGATCAAACCCATGGCGCTGGTTGAGAAAGTATTCTCTCTGGTTAAAACATCAATGGGTCCTTTTTAACTTTGTTCATCCAAAGAGAGATAGGGAAGCACACAAAAGATTCATGACTTAAAATGCTTGCAACTAGAGACTACATATGGGAAAAGTAAGCATTAAAACAACGTACAGACCAAGGTTTCTAGATTCTATCTTAACCTGCAATGCTACCATTAGTCGTATGGAATCTGAATGTAAGCAGCATCACACACAAAGGGGACGTCAGCGTACATACCGGCTAAAGCACACCTTATGCACTCCAAGACCGTGAAGAGGTAAGCGAACGCCACTGCTGTCCAAAAATGCATCCCGACTTTGCCCCAGTAGATACCGAGTGGCAGCCAACGACTCACTGTGCCAACAACCTGGAGGGCAATCTCAAGCAACATCCCCATAACCACATGGAACCTGAAGAAATGAGGCCATTCCTTTCTCCTTACAACTCCAAGGTAAGCGACGAAGAAATATGCCATCAAGAACCAGCCCGGTAAACTCCCTATAGCTCCGAGAAACGGGTATGTCAGGAACTCGAAATCTTCGAGGAAGGGGTGCAGGTGATATGCTGTCTCAGCATACATCCAGGTTTCGTGGAGAGGCATCAGATAAGGGAGGCATGCTAGGGTTCTCCACCACCATCTCGGCTTCTTGGTCATTGGTGGGAACCGAAAGCTAGTGGGCACATCTTTTGCTGCTCGAGCAGGGAGATTGGATCCGCGCTGTCTTGGAAGAGAGGGAATCATGCGTAATAATCCACCGCGTTCCCCATTAATGAGAGGGCTTGATGCAGCAGAGAGATTACGCGACCCAGCTACCATTAAAGATGAGTGTTTTATCAGAAACAAACTCAGATGACAAAGTAGCAAACCTAACAGAAACCTTGATGAACATACTTACATAAAGCTCCAGAGGAACACGATATTGGCCCCTGCCAAGAACTTCTAATGCTTAAGGCTGCAGCATTCGCAGGTTTACATGGAACACGAGCAGACGCCAACCTACCATATGTGGGTTGACCAGCCCTGGTATTGGTATAAGCATACCCCGAAGGTATCATGCATCCGTTTAGAATCATTTCCTTCTACCTGCAGATTGAAATAATATGAATAAGAAAATGTTCAGAGAAATCAGAAACCTCCATTTCTGCGTTTCATCTTAAACCATTATACGATAACATCAAGTCATCAACTAAAGTGGGACTGGATAAAACCCCCAATTCAGCTGCTGATTCTCAGGAAACCATTGAAACCAAGTGCATAAGGGGATAACATTAAAAACCCAAGCTTGAAGATCCAAATTTCGATTGAAGTACCCAACAGTTCATTCGTTCGAGGAATTTCATCGTGTTTCTCGTGGCTGACCAAAAATCAATGGTACCCTAGAAGATGTAATTGGCGAGAGAGAATTACCTTTGGGGTGGCAAGACACCTGAAAATGGTTGCTTCACTGATCTCAGCTCGGTAGGGTTTCCGGCAAGCTGCTCCCGGGTTTCATTCTTCCATTTTCGTTATCCTCTTCAGTTTCCAGAATCACAACGACTGAACTGAAGTTAAGAACCGCCGCGTTGGTACTGTCATCCGGCGCGTCCGGCAAACGTAAAAAGACAGGCCCGCCCCCGTTTGGGTATTTCCCGAGCTATAGATGGGCTTCAGCCCGAACTAGAATGGGCCTAACTAGTGAGTTCGGTCTCCAATTGTCAGGTCTGTGAACAATCCATCGCGCGTTTCACGTTTCTACCGCGCATTCAGCGTTTCCTCTCACGCCGGCATTCTTTGACATTTCACCTCAGTCTCCCCGGCGATTCAGAGGGACCGGCCAGCCAGGACAGGAAATGGAGATATGCCGCCTACCGGCTCAGTTCTTCACCAGGACGAAGGATATCTCCCACCCAATTCGACCGCTTCCTTGCGCCATTACTTCTCTTTCTCCTTCAAAGGCAGTTGATTTGGTTGAGAGTCGGATGTTTATGCTGGGAATGGGATACGTGGGACAATTCTTCGGCCAGCAACTCAAAAATGAAGGCTGGTAACGTTTCCAACTTACCCTTTGGCTCAACTTAGCTCCATGTTCAAATAGTTATCGAGAAAGATGATTAGGCGTTTGGGATGAACCGATTTAGGGTTGTGAAGGGGACTTGCACTAGCTCGAGGAAGAAGAAGGAGCTCGAGGAGAAGGGGTTTGATGCTTTTGTCCTCGATGCTAGTGAGCCTGGGTGAGTTATTCTGATTTCTGGTAACTCAGTGCAAGCTTAGAAAGCTTGTCTTATTCACTTAGGGGGAATGTTCTGATTTCGGTTATCAAGATTTTCAGGTTCTCCGTTTTGAGTTCTGTTAGTAGCTGTACTCACCTCCTTGTCTCCATCCCTCCAGTTCCTGGTCTGGGGGATCCGGTATGCGAGCAAAATTGATATTTTGGTCAAGCTTTGGTTTCCCATTGTTTTGAGTAGGTTATAGTTCATCTGCAATACTGTTCCTCTGCTTATGTTAGTGCTATTTTCGGCTGCATTGGTCTCTTTCGATTCTTCCAGTTGTTGAAACATGGAGAGCTTCTAAGAGGTGCTTTGGTGGATGGAAGTCTTCAATGGCTCTGTTACTTGTCTTCTACTGGTATGTACTCTTGGTACTTTTCCGGTAACATAGTTTACGAACTCGTGTATCGGCTACCAAGTCACAGCTCAAATTTGCGGGTTCCTTTAGCAATCTTTTTTCCTGATGACTTTTGCATCCCTGTTAGGCGTATATGGTGATCATTCAGGCGCTTGGGTCGATGAGGAGTAAGGATGCAATCCCACTTTGTAATGTTTGAGCCATATTCACATTGAATGGAATGAGTTATACACAAACCATACTGTGGCAGCTACCCAGCAAGCCCTTCAATCGAGCCAGCAAAATCAAGGTTACTTGCTGAGAATGAATGGTTAAGTTTCGGCGATTCACTAGGGTTATCAACGCAAGTGCTTCGACTTGGGGGGATCTATGGCCCTGGCAGAAGGTTGTGGCACTTTCTTCTCCATGCTTATACATGTTGGTTTCAGTACTACTAAAACCATTTCTCCGTGTGTTAGTTGTCAATATTGATCTATAAATGCTGCTCGTTTGTTCATAGTGCCATCGACACAATGATCAAGCAGCAACCTTTGACTTCACGTCAGAAAATGAGATCGTCCAAGCGGTATACATCCAGAGTTCATGTAGAGGACATCTGTCAGGCCCTCCGGGCTACCATTGAGATGCCATCCATTAGGTGTGGATTCTATCCGGATGAGATATGCTTCTGTTATGAGCTACAAGTGAATGCCCCATATGATCTCTTTCTTACTTAAACAGGAGAATCTACAATGTCGTGGATGATGACCCGGCTCCACGAGAGGAGGTGTTTGCATATGCAGAGGACCTGGTCGAAAAGAAATGGCCTGGCTTCATCGAGCAAGCACCTCCGACCCCCAAGGAGAACAAGCCATGTGTCTTCGGTAAGAGGAGCTCGAGAGGCGAGAAACGGGTGTCCAATGCTCGCATGAAGAGCGAACTGGGAGTGAAGCTTCGTCATCCGAGTTATAGATCTGGACTCCTGAGCATCACTGAGCAACTCACGTTGTAGCAACTATCAATTTATGAGATCCCTTGTGTTGAGATGCTGGGAGACAACTATGTCTTCATGCTGCTGATGTACATAATCATCTGTTGAAGTGATAATACTAATATACTATTGCTTGTTGGATTTGAAAATGAGGTTTTTGGGTTTTAAAAACCTTTAAATGGTTATTGTTGCCAGCAATGCGAAACTCCATGCAATCGAATTCGAGTTTTTAAATATTCGGCTTCAACTGGAGCTATACTAGCCTCTAGTATGATGTTGATGGTAAATCGTTGCATACTTCCGAGTTTCGACTGAGAATCAATCGAACAACAAAGTAAAAAAACCCTTATCTAATTCATATCCATCGGATTTGTATTCAGGATGTAATATCCAGTCATAGTTTAAGTTGGATTGCAACTTCAGAAAAAAAAACATTGCCACAGGTCACAGAGAGGTAACTTCGGAGCCGCTCAGTGGAACACTCATTCTAGTTGTACAAGTATGTTAATGGCACACTTTCTAACATCAAAGTCAGGATGGCCGAGTGGTCTAAGGCGCCAGACTCAAGTTCTGGTCTTCGAAAGAGGGCGTGGGTTCAAATCCCACTTCTGACAATTTATTTTCCTACTTTTTTTTGCTTCGATTTTTCTAACAGCTGCATAGGAGATAGGACGCTAGTCTAAGTCTTACAAGTCTACTTGACATGTTTCCCCAATAATATTTTGGTTTCCCCACTCAAAACAGCCCATCATATCTCTGCCCAAACAGTACTGTTTCAACCAAAGATTTGTTGGTTTTGATTCTAGCTTTGCTTGTTTGATCTTTTTGGAAAGACAGTCTCTTATGTAGAAGTGGGGAAGGGGATGGCCCTGCACTATGACACTTAAGTCAGCACGTGTATGATATAAAAGTGTGAAATATGCAAAAATCAAAGGTAGGGAAAGAGTTCCCTTCCTAAGACCATCTTTAGTGATTAGATCCAAAAGTCCAATATTTGAGGCTATAATTCAAATTCTAACCCCTCGAAAGGTATTTTGGCATTAGTAGTGAGTTCCAAAAGTCCAAATTTTCAGATTTGCGCTTTAACTCATAATCCGGTTTTGTATATATTTCATCATTCTAATTATAAAATTTGTTCATTAATTTTATATAGGTACTAATAATTAATTAAGACGAACATTTCGACAATTTTTTTTTGAATTCCGACCAAAAAAAATTATTTGTAAATATGACTTAATTAATGACGGTCTCTTGTTTGGACCGAAAGAGCCGTTGGAGGAGATTGTGAGTACAAAAAGGTAAAGTTGTTTCTTTTTTTATTATTATTAAAGCTCTTTTTGGCAGGTGGGCCCTTATGCTTTTCCCCCGTGTGGCCACATTATCTTTTGGAACTTCTTGTCCTTTTCTAGGCCAAATTTGGACTCAATTTTTGGATCAATTGAAACTTTTAGCCTTTTGAAACCTTACTAAAGTAGGTCTAGTCCAATTTTTTGAAATTCCAGCCCACCACTAAAGTTCGTCTAAGAGGTTAGTGCCTTTGTATAGACAAGGTCACAAGAACTAGTGGCCTTATTTTTTTTTTTTTTGCTATAGTTAGACCTCAAATCTGATTGGAGGGTTTACATCGTGTCACCTTATTGTGTCCAAAAGTATTGTATTAGTCTATTAGATAACTAAAACGAGTATGCTATTTCAATTCAAAGTTATAGTCACACTAACCTCTACCTAGCAAATACATATTTCGAAGTAGACAATCCTCTACGCTTAAGACACATTCTTCCTCCTCTCCTCCGTTCTGATGAAAAATAAGGCTTTTATAAAAGTGTTTGCAAGACTGTAGCGTACTAGAGGTGCGACCGAGAAAATCTTCTATTGGATTTTAAACAGATAGACGAGTTTTAGCAATATGAAACGAATGAACGACGATTAAATCACAATTTCAATATTAAATATCCTACCGCTTATTTTTTCGGTACAACCTACCCATATTGTTTTAATTACCTTACTTTATAATAGCTCTAGAAGCAAATCCAATGCTTAAAAAACCTGTCAAAAGCCCCACATTGGAATATCTCTCATTAATTACGATTAGTCCAAAGTTGGAACATCCTGGAACATATAGAAACCGGTCAGCTTCATCTACATCAAAATGATTCGCTAACAATTTCCAAGGAACTTGAAAGTTTGAGCCCCTCACGCAATGCCAACTAGCAAGATGCTTATTCCTCCAAGAACACATCTTATAAGACGACGTAATTAAATACATTATTATTATGGTAATGGTGATCTTAAGTTAGTTTAACTCTCCCCAACGTAAGTATTAGCATCATATCTTTTTGCTGACTCATCACCATGTTTTTCTTTTGCAATTTGCAAATGATGGTGTAATAAGACATGCATAATGCTCGACTTAGATGAGAGGGTTTCTTTTGCAATCGATCTCAACATCGTAAGGTAGGTATTGAAACCCTAAACCTACCTTGTGCAAGTAATTAACAACATTGGTTACTCATTGGAAAGAAAAGTGTCTAGACAATGGGCAAATGGATCTAGCCGAAAAATAGTTAACGATGTATGCACGTTTTTTTATAACTTTGAGTTCGTCAAATGTAACCAACCAATCTTGTTTATTTTTTGCATGTATGTATTTTTATTTTAAATGAGTTTGCACATAGATGTATATTTTGTACATACATTGTACTATTCGAAACTAAACTAACATGATATAAGATAAAATGAACGATGAAAATGATTTTTAAGGATTCAATCCACATACAAATTGTTATAAACGCGCTGCTACGGATCGGGAAATCGCCGGAATCGACAAAGCAAGAATACGAAAGCGAGAATCGAAAAAAACACAGACACACGATTTACGTGGTTCACTAACACGATGTGTGTTAGCTTCGTCCACGGGCGAGAGAGAGCCAGTTTCACTATATCGAGGAGATTACAGATTATAGAGTATGAGAAGTATTTATAGTACTTCTCCATGTGGGTCTAAACCTAATCCAATCTGGCAAAGGAAACGGTTACAGACCAGGCCCAGAACCCGAACCCAAATAACATTGAGCCCATACACCGTGGCCCGGGGGCGTTGCCCCTGGACCACACTCGCTGACCGCCACCGGGCAGCGAGAGCCCCGATTACCAGTCGTAGCTGCTGATAGTCCGATTCAAGTCATATCAACACAAATATTTGATTTGGTTCGTTTATTTCAATGTTTTAAAAGGATTCAATATGGTTAGATGCCTACATCTATTGAGTATAAAACTACCAAGTGGTTGATTTACATGTTGACCATAAAGTTTGACATGTCATTT
Source organism: Linum trigynum (assembly GCA_964030455.1). NCBI lineage: Eukaryota > Viridiplantae > Streptophyta > Magnoliopsida > Malpighiales > Linaceae > Linum > Linum trigynum. The sequence continues at coordinate 52,926,308 of OZ034817.1, read as the reverse complement.
TTATGGATCTTCTAATAAATAAACGAAATAGTTTCAATTCAATCCACCCTGCTGTAATTTTTTTGCAAGAGAATAAGCAAGAGCATTAAGTTAATAACAGCAAATATTAAGCTTAATCTCTAGTGATTTCACCAATTAAGGATGAAACATCTGGTTTACCTAACACGTTTCCCTCCATGGAAATTTAGACGAGCAACCTCAACCTCAACAGTCAACTGCCGCAGCATAGCCTCATCAACAATGGCATAATAAAGCCTGCGGAAAGTAGGAGATATCATCATCATCATCATCATCATCATCATCATAATATCAAAAACCTAACTCCCAACCTACAGTTCAACCTCACAATTTAATCACCGTTTTAATGAAACCCAACCAACTTCTCCCTATTGGTAGTGGACCGTTGCGGCATTCCGACAAACACCTACAGCTCTTTCTTTGCCCCACACCACACTCACACTGCTCCTTCATCCACCTTTAATTTCCTCTCTTCTCTGTTCGCCCAAAACAGAGCACTTAAAAAAATGGAGAATCAAATCTTGAGCATCGTCGCCGGAGGAGTCGCGTGCTGGACGGCGGCATTCGTCTTGGCAAGGAACATGTTCCCCAAGTGCTCGTTGGAGTTCTGCAACCGCTTGGTCTCGACATTGCACGCCATTTTGGGTGTCACTTTAGCTTCGCTGACCGTTGCAGATTGGCGCCGCCCGGTTTCCCCTGTGGCTTCGGATTCTTCCCCGCGCCAGATGCAGACGCTGGCGGTGAGCCTTTCGTACATGATATACGATCTGGGTTGCTGTATGTTCGAGAGGAGGGTCGATATGGCGAATGCGGTCCACCATTTGGTCAGCATTGTTGGACTTGGAGCTGGGCTTGCTTATCAGAAGGTAACCCTGTTGCCAAAATCACATCTTTTCTCAGTTTGGTCTTGTGGGTTTCTCCTGAAACAGAGGATTTTGAAAGGAGGTTCGTTGTTCCAGCTCCAGCTCTGGGAAATTTTTGGGGGACCAGATTGGGGGTTTTGGAGTTTTGCTGGGATAGAATGGGGAAACTGCCAAAGTTTTGATCTTTCTTTAGTTCTCTGCTGTCGATTAAATTTATTCAAGAGCTCGAGCTCTCTTTTTCTGGGGTTAGTTTGATAATTTGTGGGTGAAATGAAACAGTGTGGGACAGAGATGGTGGCTGCTTTGTGGGTGACTGAGATTTCGAGTCCTCTTCTTCATTTGAGAGAGCTGCTCAAGGAGCTTGGTTACAGAGACACCCAATTCAACTTTGCAGCTGATGTAAGTCCCCAATCTCTTTCTACTCTAACCATCTGAGGTTTCGCGGATTAATCTTGAATTTGAGCATATTTTATGTTGGGGAGAGTATTTAGAGTTGGGGTGAAAATTGAAATTGCCGAATATCATTAACAAATAAATCGTTTCAGTTCATCAGAATAATAGAAAAAACTAATTTTTTTTTAATTAGTCGATGTGAACATACATACTCGTATCAAGTTAGACCTGAAGATATATTCACTAGGCACAATGGTGTTGTATTTAAGTTATGGTTTGTTTGAAAGAATATGGTCCATATTAACAAATTAAGAGTGCAACAGATTGTACAATTATTATATTGGATGAGTTGAGCATTTTAAACGAGAAAAAAACAGTACCAATTGTTAAATTGGTTGCCAAAACATAATCAAACTCTCTAGTGTTAGGTACATTGTAGTTGAGTTACCCTTGATTGACCCTTTGAATTTTGTGATCCTGAACCTTGCCATGTGAAATACAGATTGCTTTTGCTGCGATTTTCTCATTTGCAAGAATGGGGTGTGGGCCTTATCTCACTTATGTGGTTCTGGCTGCCAACAATCCACTCATTATTAAGGTAACTCTATCTCTATGTCCACCTTTTACACTATCGACTGAAGTTGCCTTGTGCCAAGGATCAACATTGGAGAGTTTTTTTTTTTTTTATATTCTGATGTCTGAATTTGTACATGCTTTGGTTTGACCAGGCAATGGGATTGGGGCTACAACTGGTCAGTGCATTCTGGTTCTACAAAATTGTTAGGATGGTGAGATACAAGGTTACTAAATGGACTTCTACTTCTACTTCTGCCACAAAAAAGGCAATTTGAACTCAAAGTGCAGTAGGCTAGTTCCATTTCTATCTATGTACAAACAACATAGCCATTATCTATTGTGTGAGTGAAGAATTGGGTTACAAACAACAAGATACAAAAGAAGTCCCCTTCTTCAATGGACAAGGCTCGGACGAACCATAAACCGAAAAGGCATGGCTAAACACTTTAACTTGGTTACAAATTACTAGTTAGTACTATTTTCTGCTCTTTTCCAAAATATGCGTCATAGTGCACAACCTAAAAGATCAAAAGGATGAGTAATGTGATCATGAATTTGACTGTGGGCTCGCAATGGAATGAGGCAAAGTGCATAAAAGATTGAAGCTTTTATATTTACCCTCATGGAAGTCTTCTTGGGTGATATAGTCACGTTTTGCATGAACCACGAACATGCCAGCTTTGTTGCACACATTTACAAGATGAGCTCTGATGAGCTCCGGTGAATCCCTACAATCATTGCATGTAGTTTTGTTCGTTGAGATCAAGACAAGACCAAGTCCAAAGGTTATTAGGTTTTTTTTAGTTAGGGAGTTGAGCAAGTTTCACGACAACTTCATAGTAGATATTCTCGGTGTTCATAAATTCTAGAAGCATAGATCTTAAGGATCTCCATGCTTAAGTGCTCGTTGGCATTGCTAATGGGATCTCCATGCTTAAGTTATTGATTTGATTTACATAGATTATAACTTGTTCCCCTAAGTTCTTTCTTCTATTTTGGCGAGATTGTTCTCCAAAGTTCAGAAAAGGCGAGCTAAAGCCCAGAATTAAACATGGACAAATCTCCATTTCAAGTTCAGGAATTTAAAGCAACATCAATGTTATATACAAGGTGAGTACATAAGAGAATCTGCCATGTGATACCTTGCAACATAGTAGACGTGAAATCATTAAAAGTACAGTACTAACAACAAACCTAGATTTTTTAAGCTAATACTGGAAGCAGTACCGTGGAGAATCACTGATGAAGTATCATTCTTTATCAGTTTGTCAAACAAAAGAACGCCATATAGCAGGTCGATCGTGGCTTATGCGAAGAATGCTGAATGGACAGTAAGAAGCTATAAGATACAACACATTAAGAGAATGCTAATCAAATTTAGACACCAATGTGCAACTTCTTTTGAGTTCCTCTACCTCAGTACAATTTATAAATATAAAGAACAGAAGAGACACCACTTTACTACCACAACCATTAAATTTCCATAAAAACATATAATAATTACATACATTCTGAACTTGGTCAGAAGCACACCATAGATCAATTACAGGCCAATATTCATACATTCATCATATCATACCCAATTGTCCAAACAAAGAGCTTCCGAAGCAAACAAAAGCGAGGAGATATGATGCCCACCTATCAGCAACAAAGATTAATCCACAAAAGGTAGTTCCCTGATCAACCTGTCAACAATGAGAGATCAACTATCACTTGCTTAGGAAGGAACAAAATAATAACAAACTCCAACATAAACAAATCCTAGCAAGTTTGAAAAACCAAAGAAGAAAGAGCCCCAAACCACTTTAATCGTGTTGTTTCATTTATGTAATCAGAATCATGGGTGCAATTAGGTGTACTCTTAAGTTTCACTCAGGGACGGAGCCAGGATTTAATCTACGGGGGGAGGGGGGGGGGGGGGATTTCTTAATACGTTATAGTATAAGTGGAAAAACTAATAATAAAAATTATTTTAAAAAATGTATTATTATTATTAAAACTCAAAAAAAATTTTCACATGAAGTTCACTACAAATCATAAAAAATATAATGACAATAGTCGAATTAGCTAATAACTAGCTTCCAAAAAAAGGAGAAGGCTACTGCTTACCAAAAAGACAAAAAAATTTAAAAATATACTCACCTCAAGGATCATACCCGTGACCATTGGGTCCTTCTACATTGCTAATTCCGCTAGGCCAATTCAAATTTTATGTTATAATCTGCACGCTTTTTAGTTTCATTCAATACTTTCTTGTTTATGCGTATTATCCTAGGCCGTTTACAGATAAGTTCGAGATTCTCGGGGGGGGGGGGGGGGGGGGGGGGGGGGGGCTTAGGGCCAACGTAGCTCCGCCCCTGGTTTCACTAAGATGAATGTTGATGAAAGTCATCCTCCCTAATGAACTTAATTAGTCAATTAAGAATTGAAAAAAAAGCAACGTGAACCAATAGTACTGGAATGAAAATCTTTGGTTCAGCAGCTTCTAAAAGCCAACCATTAAGAAACCAAACTGGGAATGTAAACCTTAGGAAGCTAAGAATCACCAAAGGACAACATTTTGGAGAGCAGAACATATTATGTAAATAAGAAAAACTTACAGAGCGCACACACTTGAAGAGTCTAAACATTATCCAGAACGAACTTGAATTTTGTTTCTTCAATGCTAGAGAACATGTTGCTGGAAGCTCCAAGTCATCAACAGACTTAACTGTATCGCTCTGGTGACCCCATGGCATCTCACCTGTCGGTCAAAAATTTTGCAGGAAGAGACCACAACTACCTCTTGAATGATGGGGTCGGCTATGAATTTAACAGATACTATTTACAGAACCTGTAACAGATCAAGCGAAAACAGAACTGGGTTAACATAAAATTACAGAGAAAACAATATAGGTACAGAGACGAAAATGGAGAACAGATCAATGCACTCTCACAAGAGAGGAGATGATGTCAACAAAATATGGGAAGGAGAGCCTTAACTGGAATCCAACATATTCGACTTTTTCTGAGAAGAACTGATAGATCTCTTCGTGTGGTCAACCAGATTAAAGAACTAATTAACTTTGATAGTCTCAATCTGCACAAAAAAATGCCCAATCAACATCAACCGAACTTGACTTAAAAAAAATTACAGAATGCCTTATAAAACCAAAAAGATCAAAGAATTGTCAACTTTTCCGCTCTCCCTCCTTTGGCGAGTCCGCATACAAAATTTAGTATAGCAAACTCGCACAATGATTGCCAAATCCCAGTTTTACCTGATTTTTTACGTGAAATCCCAGCTGCAAGAAATAGGAGGAACTAATTAGGGTTCTAACAAATTGGGGGATACTTAGCCGATGCACCTATCCACTATTAATGTTGAAAATGGAATATGTCACTAGCGAAACAACATGAAGAGCAATCCAAGTCGACAAACTTTTTAGATTTTGATCACAAACAAATAGAAATGACATTGATAAATGTGTTGCATACACAATCTAGGAACTATATTAACTTGTAAACAAAAACCTCAAAGCTACCTAAAAGAATAAAACAGGGGAAGTAGGTAAAAGTAATAATGAGGGAGACACAAAAAAACATGATGGGCAAACCTCCCTCTTTGCTAAGATCTGGCTCCCTGATCTATCCAGTCACAGACCCTCTCTCAATCCCCTCAAACGCAGAGAGAAAAACCCACCAGAGCCTCAGTCGAGTTTCCCTAAAATCAAGACCCCACTGCCATCCTCCATACATCTGAAAACCCTCCCAGGACCTGACTCTGTGCCTCTCCCCATGACACCCGCAGTCACCTCCAATACCTCAAGCCATGAACCGGCCCAACTCCCACCTCCAAACCGCGACTAATCACGTCACCCTCCAACTTCTCCACTCTAGCGATCCCTCCCAGAGCGCCTCGATCCGCGCGCCCGCTAGGGCTAAAGTTGCTTGTAGATCTCTGATGACTAACGCGCGTCAGAGCCACCATCCGACCCAAGACAGCCCAACCAAAAGCCAACGACCAGTCCCACCTCGACCGAGCCCCCAAACTCCGTCAGATCCCAATGAGGCCTCACCCAACTCCAGCCCACACGTCAACCCACGCCAGGTTGAAATAGTAAATCTCAGTCACGTTGTACAGTAAAAGGTGTCTGTGTGTACAGTACCATTGCATGCGCCGGGTTTCTTCTTTTAATGGTCAAAGATAAATTCTTTCAACATAACATTGTCTAGCGAACCATGGTAGTATTGAAGGAGAAATTAAGGAAACCCAAAATTTCATTTGTAGGAAACCCAAATGTTTCCTCCTTCCTTTTCGACGACTCTTCTTTCTCAATTCCCTCTTTGTTGTTGTTTTGGAAAGAAGGGGATAGAGTGATGGGGTGGTAGGGAGGAAACTGTTTAGGAGAACAGTGAATGGCACAAACTCATATTCATGTTTTGGACATATCTCAATGACATTAGAAGTGAGCCTTTGTTTTTGATGTCTAAGTCTAACTAATAAGATTAGAAGTTGCTTGGCAACATTAAAATTGCCAGTAGGTTCAAGTGAACTCTCTTTTGTTGGAACTTCTAGCTATGTTTTCATTTTAATATCTTTATCGAGTTAATTTGACTCAATATATCTTAATGTTTCTTATAGTATCTTGTTGTATCTGCAGTTATATATTGGAGAAGTATCAAATAAGTTGAGACGTGAAGTTGGATGAGATTTTTGGTTCTTTTCTTATTTGATTCGTGATTGTTGCAATGTCAGACATTGAAGCAATCATTCAAGAAATGTTCCAAACATCTATGGCTTCTTAATCCAATTTTTTTTGCTAGCGGCCATTAAGGCCATTGTTTCATTGTGAAGTAAACATGAAACATGATGGTTGTTGCAAGTCTATTGTCTTTTTGTAAAATATCACTTTAATATATTAGAAGGTAGACCACTTTACCATTGATTTCAGAAATTCTTGCCGCCAATTTTAAGCACACGTAGTTGGGGAAGGTTTTGGGATTACAACAACATTAGCAGGGCCATTCGTGGTTATGTTGCAGCTTAAGAGAGAAGTACGTGCATTCTTTCCCATTTATGTTAACTGATGAAAAAGAAATCTTGATTGAATAGTTGGAAACCTTGAGAGAAAGCATAAGGAACATAGCACTACGAAAGTCCATTCCAATGACATTTTTCTCATACATTATGGCTCTAAGTTTTTCTTGGGTCCTTTTCAGGCTCGTGCATAATGTTTCAAGAGACAATCATCAAAGTGATGTTGTAACATTTTTCTCCAACCTTGTGACTTCTATCAAGCTATATCTATGAATTCATTTTTAAACATTTTTAGAGAATTAGATTTGTGGGAATAAGGAAGATAGCAGTAGATGAGAAAACCAAATTGTTCCACCTACTAGGGGAAACTGTATAGCTGACCTTTCAAAAAAACATTTAGAATAAAGTCATAAGTTTTGAAAATATGTTTATCATGGAAAAAAAAGGATACCAGATGGTAAAAAATCAATAGTGTTGAAGGAGATATTAAGGAATATTAAGTCTTAAAAATTCAAAACCAAAGATATATCTTGGATATACATATGAATCATTTGTGTTTCTTCATAATTAAATTTCTTAAATGAATTGGATGTAATTTTGTTTAGTGATGTATATCACTTTTATTATATTAATAGTACAAAACTACAGTTAATTCTATAATTTGTGCTGAAAGGGCAAGGAAAAAGTTAATGATTCATAAAACTAGTTGTGACTTAGATTAACCCGGTATAGTTGTTCATGTATTTGATATATATAATACGAATTTAATCCTTTGAGCGCTAATGACATTTTCTCATTCTCTCCGCTAGCAATTTTTGGCAAAAGAAGAAAAGTGTTTATCTTAGCTTAATTAGTGGAAAAACAAAAAACAAAAAAAAACTTATTCTTGTGTGACATTGTCTTCTCAATGTCTTTTTTTTTTTGTTAAGACTAAGATCTCAAACATATATGTGGTGCTCCTCAGACTCAGAGTTACCACGAAACTTAAGGAGTTGGCAGAGAACATAATAGGGGAAAGAATTTTCTTTAACACTCAAGGCAAACACTTGGAGTATTAGAGAAAACTTTGAGAGGTTTAAGGAATTCAGGTCTATGCAAAGGTCGCATAAAAATAAATCAAACTGATCCTCGAATCAGTATGTACAAGAAACTTACAAGTCACTTCTTCATCGGCTTAGACATTTGGGCCATAGCAGTGTACATCTCGAATTCACTTGGGTCGATTGGAATCTCACTGTCAAGCTCTTTCTTGTCAATTTCAACTTGCTTACAGAATGTGGATGCCTTCGAAAAAAGGTGTTTTTGTAAAACTCACGATTTACAATTCTCAAGCATCAAAGATAAGTTTCTCATCTTTTATTTTGTGTAAGTCGGTTATAGTATGCACACAATTTTATAAAATTATGTGTTCATCTTGCCTCTTGCATAATTTTTTCACCATAAACAATATTTAGGTTAAAAAAATTCTTGTTCCATTAAGTAAAAAAATACATCTTTAATATCTATGTTTTATTCATTTTTCTTGAAATTATGAGTAGTAATGGTTTCTCTCATTGCTCTAATCTGTTCTCATTTCTTTCATTGTTGTATTTGTTTGTTTGTCCATGTAAAAATTGGATGTGAATGATCAACCAATTTCATTATGTACACTCAATTTGAGAAATCATACATCTTGAGTTGATTCTAAACTTTTTTTTTGAAGTGGTCCATGACTCTAATAGCGAGTCAAAATCACCACTTACTCACCATTGGGCCAAGAAGCAAGTTGCAAACTCGATTTGGATATGTATTTTCTACTTGCTTGCTAGCAGCTAAGAGTATAATGTAGTCCAATAGTGAAGGAAACACAAAATGTGTGACATTGTCTTCTCAATGTTTTCCCCCCTGTTAAGACTAATATCACAAACATATCCTCAAAGTTGGCCCGAAACAAAAGGAGTTGGAAGAGAACATTATATGAAAAAGATAAATTCCAACACTAGGAGTATTGGAGGACGGTTTACAATTCTCAAACATCAAAGATAAATTCCTCGTCTTTTATTTTGTGTAAGTCGGTTATAATATGCATACAATTTTATTAAATTTAGTATTAGTTTCGCATAACTTTCTCACCAAAAAATGTTATTTAGGTTTAAAAGTTATCCTTTCATTAAGTATACATTGTTTGGTATTCGTTTCTCTCATTGCTCCAATTTGTTCTCATTTCTTTCATTGGTCTATTTGTTTGTCCATGCAAAAATTGGACATGAATGATCAACCAATTCCATTATGTGTACTCAATCTAAGAAATCGTACATCTTGAGTCCATTCCTTTTCTTAAGTGTTCCATGACTCTAATTAGAATTTAATAGCGAATCAAAATCACCACAGGGCCAAGAAGCAAGTTGCAAACTCGATTTGGATGCGTCCTTTCTACTTGCTTTCTAGCAGCTGAGATTATAGTTCAATCGTGAAGGTGAAGTGGTATCTAGCTAGCTCAATTGAACTCTTATAACGATACAATAAAATTAGTTATTTTCCCAACTACTTTAACCAAAGTGGTAAATTTAGATCCCCACACTATTTTGAATCTAAAATTATTTTTTCAAAACAATTCATGTACACATTATTCACTATTCAGCATACAAAATCCTATTTTATATTCCATGAGTTACTATTATCAAACACAAAGAATTTTAAGGGTGGCACTCAGTTCAGTTTTGGGTTAACCACTAAGCAAAAAATACATACTGAAATTCAACTGATAAGCATTATCAGTTAACCACCTGTCATTAGTTTGGTCAATGATTAGTTTGACGATTAACCACTAACCAATAACAACCTCAACATGTGACATCTTTTTTTTTATACTGAAATTTCATATGATGTCCTTTTTAACAATAAAAAATAATCATACAAATCATTCAAAATATTTTAATACATTTCTACATTATGAACATAAAATAATAATGATAAGAAATAACATCAATACAATACAACATACATTGTGAATTCATAATTAAATCCAAATTTCAACACATAAAATAAAAAATAATCAAACTTCTTCATCCAATTAACGAGTACCAACCAACAAGGCATCAACACAGACACGAAAGATCATCATCGTCATTCACAAACATTAAAAAAAAAAAAAATCAAAGACCACTAAGGTGTGAGGTTCGATTTGTCGACTGCAAATGGGAGTTAGTGAGATTACAGGACTAACTCTTACAGACCGTTTGGTACCAAATGAATCAAGAATTCATTTCACTGTAAAATGAATTACCGTGTAGAATTCATTGTCAAATGAAATCTTGTGTTTGGTATGTCATATTCAAATCTTTAGAAAGAAAATGAATTGCGTGTATAATTCATTGTCAAATGAATTCCTGTGTTTGGTATATCATATGTATAAGTAATTTAGTAAATACTTGTGGAATTCATTTGGAAATTCCATCTCAATTCTTTGGAATTGCTATAACTAGCTCCAATTCCGCAGAATTCAAAATTTAGAATTGAAAATGAATTCTTTTAATACCAAACACAAAATATTTCATTTCAAAATGAATTCCTCTAAACTTATGGAATTCATTTATACCAAACGGTATGTTAAACATATTTGAGGCTCTGGGTGGAGTGTTATTTGAAATATATGGGAATTGAGATGTTTGAAATTGCTATTTTGAATGTTGGAACGTTTTCCTTCAGCCAAAGTCCAAAATTATGTAATTATACTAGTATACGGTTAACGATTAACCACTAATTGATTAGTTGATTTGTGATTAATCACTAAATAAAATACCGCTAACCGAAAAATTAATCAATAATAAATTATCGATTATCAGCTAACCACTAACTACATCTAACCATTTACCAATTCTACCCTACCAAGAATTCGTTTTAATATGAACAAAATCTACAACTACAACATAGATCAAGAAGACAAACATCATTCAATGGTTGCATAAAAGCCAAAAGAAACAACTTCGCTATTATATTAGACCGTTGGTGAATTTAGGGGTCGCCATCGTAGCTTACCTGACAGCGGGAGCAGATTGCATTGCAATGATCATATTATAACACAGACATATCCTTCAACTATATCCAAACGCACACCAGACACAGCTCAACGATCAATCAATCGATTAATTTTACACGACGGCAGTTCTTTCTAACTTCACCCTTGAGTCCAGTAAGAGCGCCGATGTGAGGAGTGGAGACGGAAAAGATGATCACTGACCGGAGAGACAGACGAGATCGGTCTCGTTCAGGCCTTGGCGTTTGAAGAGACTGATGAGGCTTGCTGTTCTCGTCTCGAGTCCTTTCTTCCCAAGGGGAGCTCCCAACTTGGTCCACCTCTCTAGAAACAAAGACCATCATGGTTAAGTTTTGTGGAGTCAATTACTACATAACACATTAGTCACTAACTCTCCATCAAGTTTTCTATCAACTTATCCAAGATTACCATATGCGACCTCCACATTAATAATGGGGGGAAAAAAGCCATACAGATAAGCTGACAGAAATTGTGCTCATGTGTCAAACGGATTACTCAACCCAATTCCAACCTGTATCACCCAAAATCACCTTAAACACTTCTCCTACTGAATATTTAATTAGAGGTCTACTATGTACATCTACCATTATTAATTCTGGTTAGCTGACACAGTTATCTGGACAATTCGGTGAAAGTTTAATGACAGTTCATGAAACTGATCCCTAAGTGTGGAGGTGCTAGATGCGAAGTTAATTAAGCGTCTTTGAGGTTTAGCTTTCACTGATTACCAGTACAGTAGAGCCACGAGCTGCCATGGCAAGAATATCCACGCAAGAGAAGGTTTGAGTGCAAGCATTTTCCAACTCAGCCTTGATCTCGTCAATCACATCAAATCCTCTGAGGGAATTCCTGTTTGGACCTGCATTCTTCTCGCTAGCAATCTTTGCAGTACTGTCCAATAGCACTGAAGCATCACAACCCTGCAAAAAAGAAGGGAAAAAAGGATGTTGTAACTAAGTGAAAGGAAAGAGTATTCTAGTGTATGTTGAATGTGTTCAAGATAGTGGGACCTGCACAAAGCAATCATGGAAATTAGCTTGAGGACAGGAAACTTGATAGTATCCGGGAAACAAACCTGCAGATCCAATGCCGGCAACAGGAGCATGATGGCCACCCCACCAGCCGAAACCTACAGGGTGACCGAAGGAAACAATGGTGTTGCATGAAAGGAAAATCACACAAAAGGTGAAGGCAACCTTGCAGAATGCCATTGGTAAGCAAGTAACTAGGAAATCAGTTCTTAGCTATCTATGATTCAGCAGTATCCTTGGCAAAAGTTTATATGCATGGAGAACTTAACCACTCTCCCTTACCAAATCCTTCAGTACCACCACCTAATCCAGATAGCTTTGACTTTGTCTTCAACCTCTGGAGGTGGATGCATATGAAGGGAAGCCTTCTTTTGTCTGTGGAGTAGTTTCTGTTACTAACTGCTCCAGGGCCATGCCTTGATGATGCATATCTATGCAAACATCAATCTCCCATGCCTGGTTCCCTGCACTTTCCTCCGATTGGCTTGTACTGAGGCTTTTGGCTGCATATATGAGCTGTCCGAAAAGTATAAACCGAGCTTAGTTACAGTCTCATAACAAAATTGAGGTACAAAATGATAACCATTAGCAACCAAATCCGCAAACTGCACTTATTTACTGAACAAAACGTGGGAGTCAACTTAACTGTGCAGGAAGCGCCATCTGCCATCAGAGATGACATCCTTTAGTTCACTAGTCCAGAGAGGACCAACAACATTTTTTAATTAAGGGATAGGGATAATATACAGAAAAAGATGTGGCATCCTTTGCCTTTTGGGATTGATTTCAGAAGAGAATATACATGTACAAAGTTTTTTGACAGATGAGCAACAGAGGCTGTTCTAGAAGACTGGCACTCATACAACATGTAATTAGACATTGTATGATCCACCTCCATCGGAGACTATACTTTACATAGATGCCTCATCGGAGTCAGTAGACGTGCAAATCTAAGGGGTACATGTGCCTTGATTAGTGTCCCGTTCTCCATATATTCCTACGCAGGTGAGAAAACGGGCATCAGAAACTCAAAGTCGCAACTGATAGAAGACATCTACAACTTCTGGAGAATACTTACAGTTCTCTCCACCATCCCAACTTGATGTACTGTGCTCAGCAGCTCCCCTTTGTCAAAGGGAATCAAAGCTTCCACCCACACCATTGAGTCCTGTGACAAGGTTTCATGTGTAAAAATCGAGTAACAGTATCAAACAGTACTATTTTGTTTTTATTCTGTACCCTTAATTTGTCCTGGACTGCATCGCAGAAATCTTGTAACCCGTCCCCAGTCAGAGCAGATATGCAGACAACATCCTGGTGTTTTGCTGCTTCTAATTTTGTTTTCAGAGGATCAGCGGCCTTGTCAACCTGCGACAATTGAGGTAGAAGCTGAGCGGATTACAGATAAAAGATCAAAATCTCAAAGTAAATGCTATCAGTGTACCTTATTCCAAACCATTAACTTTGGAATTGATGAAACATCTAGTTCTGATAAGACTTTGTCCACAGCATCAATCTGTTGTTCTGCTAGTGGATGACTGAAATTTTGTGGACGCACTGGGATGTAAGAAGAGGAAAAAGATTGTGTGGAACAGATTTAAATTAATTGTTTGACAACAGGATACCTAATGTCAACCACATGCACCATCAACGCAGACTCAGAAATCTCCTCTAGCGTTGCTCTGAAAGCAGCAACCTGCCAGAACCACCCATCAGAGATGCTTTTCCAAAACTTCATGCTAAAAACATGTCTGACTAACTAGCATATGATATTGCAGCAAGCAAAAATTGAAAATATGAGAAAAAAGTTAATGAAAAGCCACCTCTAATGCGAAAAGGCCTTACCAGGGTAGTGGGCAACTTTTGGATGAAACCAACAGTATCAGTGAGGAGGAACTCATTTCCATTCTTCATCTGGCCCACAACCAAACAACAGTTATATCAATTTTCCTGTCAAGTTTATCTAGTACTTCAAATCATTAGCCAATGAAATCTATTTCTAGCAATACCCACACAAACCAACTTGATGTTACAGCTCGTTCATTACTTAATTATATTAGCTTCAAATTTTGAAAATGTGGCAAGTTTGACTATCCTGAGGATACAAGGAAACTGTAAGAAGATGCAAACTGGAAAGATGTTTGTCATTCGTCAAGTTGCTTACCTGAACCCTTCTAGTAGTAGGATCAAGAGTAGCAAATAGTTTGTCCTCAGCTAGAACTCCTGCTCCAGTCAATTGGTTTAAGAGAGTACTCTTCCCAGCGTTTGTATACCCTACCTGAATATTGTAAATGTCATAGCAGAAGCATCAATTACTGGTAGATGGGCTATCTACCTAATATATTTTCCTCTGTGCTTCTGAATCACACAAATAGGTTCTGCACTTGCTTATTGCTTACCAAAGATACAACTGGAACAGGTACAGCAGTACGCCTGGTTCGGTACTGTTTCCTGTGTTTCCTTACAGATTCTAGCTCTTTTTTTAGAACTCCAATCTAACCAAAAAAAGGAGACCAGAAATTGGTGTCAAATTTGTTTTCAATAGCTGAAAGATGACCATGTAAATTCATATGAGGCAGAAGGATAGGTACAAATTAAAATTATTGTATAATGAGCCAACTATTACTAGCTTTAAGCAATAAAGATTCATTACTTGAGTACGTAAGATACGTTTGTCAACTTCAATCTGCTTCTCACCCATACCCTTGACCTGGCCACCAGCTTGACGCTCAAGATGACTCCACATTTTTGTAAGTCGTGGTAACTGGTACTCCATTTGAGCCAATGCGACCTACAAGGACCTTATAATTTCAGCACAACTAAATAAAATTATTTTCCTGCAAAAGTAACTACAATGCTTCAAACTCAGAGGAACCCAAAACCCACCAAAAAACTCATTTACAGAAACAAAGAAACCACACTAGAATCCAATCTTTAGACCATGCATAACAAGCCAATAAACAGCCTATTTACCAGGACAAAGCTATACAATTCACCTAGACAACACCATAAAAGGTTAACTAGAAACACCACAAGAAAGAAAAAAGATTCCTAGAAGACAGTTGAAACAATCCATAGAAATCAGAACTCAAAGCAGCCTCTTGCTACTATATAGGCGTTTCAAGGACTATTATCTGTGAAAATAGTGTATTCATATTCATGGCACAGTCAAACCTACAAAATACTTACCTGTAAAGATGCTTCATGAGTTGCAGCTCTCTGGTTGAAGATATCCAAGATGAGGGCAGTGCGATCACAAACTCTAACTTTTTCACCAAATGCCTTCTCTAAATTACGAAGTTGCCTATGATTAAATGAAGATAATTGGAAAATAAGTATGAAAATATTCACAGATGGCAGATGCTTGATTCTCGGTAATACTAATAAGCACATTTGATAAAAGAACAAAAATAAATAATAACACTTAACAAAGATCTCATCTTTAAAGAAGAGCATAGTAGAACCACATTGACAGCTTGGGGAAACCACAAGAGCAGAAGGAAACACGAAGAACTCACAGATGTAATGCAGCTACAGCTATGTATTGATCAAGCCCTAAGAAGCTAGTGAACTTCCCACATTTAAAGCAACAATAAGAAAAGGTTCTTCACCCATTGACGTGTAAGTACCAACTTACTTCATCTAAAATGAAACACTGATTGCTGAAAAATCTCAAGCTCCTAGGATTTCAAATATGAACTGGAGTAGATTGTTGAAAAACACGATTTACATATCAATGTATGGTGATCAAGATTCACTCTAATGGGGAGCAAGTACAAGTTCCGGTGGCATAGCTCACAAGTTCAAATATCTTACCCAGCAGAAAGCTCATCGTCAAATATCACAGTCTCAACATCTAGAGCATGAATCGCACTCTTAATTTCTGAGACCTTGCCAGAGCCAATGTATGACCTCGCATTTGGAGTACTTAGTCTGCAATAAAAACAGTGAATTAAACACGGTACAAGCTTCAGGCTGATAACACGTTCGTAAAGTTAAATGAATCTAGTCATATTCATCCACCCATTCGTATCTAGCTACACAAGTTGAGCATCAGTCAGCAGCACCATTGATTCCAACTTCTTAAATCACATATTAAAAAAACTTCAGAAACTACACTCACTTCTGATACGTCGAACCAACGATCGTAAGCCCAGCGGTGTCAGCAAGCTGAGCCAATTCCTTGAGCGACTCCTCTATGCCAAAAGTATTATCCGGATCTCCTTTGCGCTCAACTCCAACTAGGTATGCATTTTCAGCCAAAACCTGGAAGAAATGGAAAAAATCACTTCCTCAAAAAATCACCAATTGAAGAAAATTCACACCAGAACAGCTCAAAATAACACAATCCGTCTCAAAGTCTCAAACACACCTCCTTTCCATTTCGAAGCGTGAACCTATTGTCGAAGCTATCCTCGTCTTCTCTGCTCTTCTTCTTAACTCTCGTCGGTTTGACCTCCGATTCTTCCACCGAGGATCCATTCACAGGCCCGGTAACCTGAGGCTCTTCTTCGCCGGCCGGAATTATCGCTGCGCTCTCCGGAGGTGGAGATGCAACTTCAGCGCCTGGTTGGGCGACTCTGACGACGGCGAGAGGAGAGGGAGCGAGGCGATGAGTTGAGAGGGAGAGCGAGGAGTTTGATCTGCTGTTAGGGTTTGGATTCCATTGGAGATGCGGCTGGTGGATCAATGGCGACGGCCGAGGAAGAGAGCAGAAGCAGAGAGTCATTCCGACTAGACTTCTGGAGGTGGGAGGTGGTTTGCGCGCAATCTGTGATCTTTTCCCGTTTTCTCGGTGGCTGTTGAAATGTATAATCTCGTCCGTCCACGTGGCAGAGCAATCAACGTCATGGAAGGCGGAAACGCTGTTGTAACCCATCGTTTCAGCCTGAAACGCAGCGCACTTCTTGAATTGCTCATTTCGTTATGACGCTATGGCTATATTATTAAACTCAATCAACGATTTTTTAAATAAGGTTTGAATTAGCGATTTGATGATTATAAAATTTAAGTAAAATTACTCTTATCTCTATGGAGATTCGTTGAGAGCTTCGAAAATAATGTGTTATTATCACTATGTCTATAAAGTTATATGAGAGTTCCAAAATTAAAGAAGCTGTAACGATTACTATGTACCTTGGAGAGAAATGAAATATTGTTGATAGTGGCTATCAATTGTGGATTTGATATCATCTGTCTCTATCGACCTTGTCTTCTTTTTATAGCTTCGGTGTGGAGTAGATTAGAAGAAACTGTCATTAAATATGGTAATAAAACTCGAATTTATAAATATCTAATTTGATCAAAATTGGTGGGTTTTGAGTCGAATGTGAGTTATACCTGCTTTACACAAACCATATTCAACTTGATCAAACTTTCTTCTTTCTATACAGGCCATATTCAATATCAATCTCCCGTGGAATCATTTCTTCCTCATCCTAAACCTCTAAGTCTCTAACCAATCAGAAAATCCAATGATCAAGGTAAAAGATCAAACAACCAAATTCCTCCCTTTTGCTTTTGTCAGCGAAGTAATCGTTGAAGGGGGAGAAAAGATTCCATATTTAATTATCTATGATTTGACATATGTCAAAAATTGAACCGAAAATTTCACAAGGCTAGTCAATTTTTATATAATCCAAGGCACAATTAAGATCCATCAAACTAAACATGATTAAAAGGAGAATCTCTCTAACACTTTAAGCAAATCTCACATCGATAAAGTACAAAATAGATCCATGGTTCATAAGTAAGTAAGAGACCGTCCTTAACTGATGAGATGTGTTTTGGCGCAAAATGTAGTAGTTCTTGTGAGAACTCCAAAGTTAAACGTCCTCAATGTGGAGTACAATAATGATGAGTGACATTATGGAAAGTCAAATTGAATTGAACTTCAAGGCTAAAACCTTGAATATCGAAGTCAAATGTAAACTATACTTTTGTCGAAAAAAATTCGGAATGTTACAATCGCACTACCAATGCAGTAAAAAGCGCGATTCTACCTAGAAGCGGAAAAAGGGATAAAATCGTAAAGCGTAGAATCAAAGCGTAAAAGCGTAAGTTTTTTACGCATAATGAAAAATAACTAAAAATCTATTAATTAGGACATATGCTATGCAAAATATGAATGCACAGATAAGTTAATAAATACATGCGATTCATGCCTAAAGTAGAATAACTTATAACATCTTAATAATAAGTTCGTAAACATAAATTTTAACAATAAACCACTTTTCCCTCTATGCTAATGAATTTGGGGAAAAGCCTAGCTGGTGAATTATATAACTCTATTGAAGTTGAGAATGCATCCAAGTACCTGATATGTATCTTCTAATCTCAAATATATCATATTGTTGGTGATTTACTTTTAAAATATACTTTTTATAATTAATTTCATGAAAAGAATACTCATTTAGTGAACTAAAAGCGTAAAAATGTAAAGCGTTTTGGTGAACTAGAAGCGTAAAACCGTTAGCCTTTAAGCTTTAAAGCGCAATTTAGTCCGATTTTATACACTTAAATTTTTATATGGAAACGAAAGCGTTTTGGTGACCTAAAAGCGTAAAATCGTAAGTTTTTAAGTTTTAAAGCGCGATTTTGACTGCATTGCGCACTACTATAGTTTTTTTTTTATAGGATGGAGGCAAAAGGCAAAATACAATCACACTATAGATTCTCAGCCGAGGGATGGGCCAGTTATAAAATGCACTTTTTATATATTACTATCCCAAAAATAATAAGAAATTAATTAACAAACCTCGTCAAATTTTGAATTGGCTTAAACTTACACGTCTCAAGTCTCATGAGGTTGGGATTTAATTTAATTTAATTTTTGGATCAACATTTCCACAACTGGATAAAACCAGACAAATCGTACAATATTATCAAAGGGGAACCAATTACTACTAGTTAGCTTAATTAGTAGCTATCCTTAGTATGGAAACCCATTAACAAGGAATAAATCACAAATCAACTTATAAGAGATGTGTTGAACTTAAACATCTACATCAACTTTGATCCTAGCCATCAAATGTGTCCTTTAAACTAAGTATGACCTAATAAATTATCCAACAGACCACCAGTGGTTGGAAAAGATGGAATTACTGTTGGATAACTCAAAAAATTAAAAGTATTAAATAAAACCACATATCTTATATCATTGCCCTACCCTAAACCATATCAGTCATCCATTAATCTTATTATCAATTTATGAAGTTGATACAAAACGTGACAAACCATACAATATTTCACATTATATATGATCCTTTCCTGGTTTGCAACCACGTATATACCATTTTTTAATAGTCTTATAATCTATCGGGGAAAAACCAATCAATTCCATCCTCGAGGAAATAATAACTTATCAACGTTGTTATTATGTATTTCTTTATTTTCAAACACCCAACTCTTTCGTAGGCAGCCAAAGAAACGCTTATCAAATCTATTGCCCTGGCTCTGCCGTTGCACGTGATGTCCTGTTTCAAGCTCCCTTTGTCCCTGTGCCGCCTTTTAGACAGGCATGTGGCCCGGTTCTGGTGGGGTGAGAATGAAGGGCATTCGAGGGTGCGGTGGATGTCGTGGCGGGACATGTGCAGGAGTAAGCATGAGGGGGGTATGGGGTTCCGCCGTTTTGAGCTTTTTAATCAGGCACTCTTGGCTAAAATTGGGTGGCGTATCATCAGTGAACCGGATTCCTTGCTAGCCCAAGTGTATCGGGGTAAATACTTCCCTAATGGCCATTTCCTAACAGCAAAAGCTAGGTCTAGGCCTTCTTGGGGTTGGCAGAGTATCATGTTTGGTCGCCAGCTTCTAGAGATGGGATTGAGATGGCAGGTTGGGAATGGGCGCGCAGCATCTATGCTCCATTCTACTTGGGTCCCGGAATTTCAGTTTCAGCCCATTTGTTACAATCCTCAGGTGTTGCCGGCTGGTGGTGACCCTCTGGTGGCCGAGCTTATTTGTCAAGGGGAGGGACGTTGGTGTGACCAAAAACTATTGCAGTGGTTTGACCCCGTGACGTGCCGTCTAATCAAGGCTATCCCGCTCCCGCGAGACAATGTTGAGGATAAGCTCATTTGGTATGGAACAGCGGATGGGGTGTTCTCGGTCAAATCGGCTTACCATCTGGCTGTCTCATTGGAGAAAAGGAGAGGGCGTGGGAGGGCTTCTGTAGATTGGATGGATAGGGCTAGTTGGATTCGGCTGTGGGAGGCTAATATCCCGCCTAAGCTTAAGGTTTTTGCTTGGCAGATCTTCAATCGAATTTTGCCGACTACTGAGGCGCTTATTAGTCACCATATCCCGGTCCTGCCCCGTTGTCCGGTCTGTTGGGGAGGCCCAGAAACTTTGGAGCATCTTTTTTTGGATTGTCCGGTCGCGCGTGCCCTGTGGGGGGCGGCGGGGTTGGAACATCTAGGGGAGGGCCTTCCACGGCATACCTTCCCTTTGTTCCTTAAGAAGTTGCTGGCCTTGGTTTCTCAGCCGTCGCTGTGGATGGCCATTTTTGCGGTACTTTGGCGGATATGGAAGTCCCGAAACTGGGTTGTTTTTTAAGGAAAGCAATTTAGTCTTCCGGCGCTTATACGCCAATTTACCCAGCAAGTGGAGGAATGGGCGCGTCTCCCGGTTGAAGACAGGTTCCCAATCCCGGTAGTAGTGGAACAAGGCCCTGGGATGGTGGGCTCTGCTGAGTTAGTCTGTACTTGGGATGGTGCCACGAGGAGGGGTTCGTATTCGGCGGGTGGCATGGTGCTTATGACTGCCTCTAGTGCCGTCCTCAGGGTTGCCGGTGTCCAGTTTCCAGTCATTGATGATCCTGCGACTGTGGAGTTGATTGCGCTACGTGAGGCTCTTCTCTGGTGCTTGGGCCAAGGTTTAGCCTCGGTTAGGTTTGAAGGAGATGCTAAGGTTGTCATTGACAAAATCAGGAGGAGGGATTCAAGAGACAGCAGGTTGGATGCTATTTTGGAGGAAGTGATAAAGATCTTTGATAGTAGCCCTGGGTTCAGTGTTCGTTTTTGTTGAAGCCGCGTTACTCCGATCGTGAATTCCTCTCCCTCTGATGTGGCTCCTCTCTACAGGCGCCTGAACCCTGCACCAACAGACGCCTAGTGGGCTAGGGAGGCCCGTTAGCACTCCGACGCTCAAATCAGAATCTGCTTTTAGAGAGAGAAGTGAATTTCAACTCTTAGTGAGAGAAGCCAACCTGCTTAAATGCTACCTACCGAGTACTATTTATACTCGATGAGACCCCGACCAGGCTCCTGGATTCCAGCTCCATGTCAGCGCATCATTAAATGCCTAGTACGGTCTAACGGTCGGATATCTACACGTGGCAGCTCCCAGACCAGACTCCTAGGCGCCTGGCAGGACCACATCTCCAGGTGGCACGCTCTCAGCTCCTTGGCCTCCTAGCCGCATGGTCCCCGCGTCTATTTTGTCGTTACGCGCCCGGCTCTCTAGCTTTGGGCCCAATTCTTACCTTGTCTTCCCTGTCCTTAATTGGGCCCGGGCCCAATTAAGTCTTTTGAGCCCATGTCCCCCATAGGTTTGCCCATATTTATCCAACAATTGTCCCCCAGTTAGGCGCTCATGGTTGAGCATGGGCGCCTAACTATACACAACGCTTGAGTAGTCCTTTCCACAGCAAATTACTTCCGTTGTACTTATGCAGGCGCCCAACTTCTTTGCCCGCCTTTTTTCCCTCTGCCAACCATCCCACGCGCTTTTTACGATTTGGCGCCTATTCGATTGGAATGAATTCGTGCGCCTATACCAGGCGCCCAACTTCTTTCCCCGCCTTTTTTCCATCCGCCAATCATCCCACGCGCTTTTGACGATTTGGCGCCTGTTCGATTGGAATTATTTCGTGCGCCTATACCCGTCCCCTCGTCGGGCGTATTCAAAAATCAAAATTCGAATTTTGGGTTCCCCAATGGTCATTGAAATTCAAATTTTGAATTTTGAACGGACGGGGAAGGTGAAGGGACTGGACGGCACGCATCCCCATACTTAACCGTTAGAATTAATTCGTGCGCCTATACCCGCCCCCTCGCCGTGCGCATTCAAAATTCAAAATTCGAATTTTGGGTTCTCAATGATCATTGAAATTCAAATTTTGAATTTTGAACGGACGGGGAAGGTGAAAGGACTGGATGGCACGCATCCCTATACTTGACCGTTGGGATTCCTCTCCCTATAAAAGGAGTTGTCCGCCACCCACTCCAACCATTTGCTCGCCCCCCTCTCTCTCTTCGCCTCTCTCTCTATCGGCCAGGCGCCCCCCTTTCCGCACGCTTACGCGCCTACTTCTTTCCCTGTGTGAGTGCCTGTGTGAGCGTCTTCCTCCGAGATTTTTGAAAACCCACATCATGTCCGAAATGCCTAGCCCAGGCGCGTCCTCTGGCAATCCTCCACCCACCGATAGCCAGGCGCCCGATGTGATCAAACTTTTGGAGAAGCATTTCTCCCCCGATCCCAACAGAGAGTCGGGTGGGTGGACTCCTGGTGGGAGCAAAGCGGCGCCATCCAAAGAAGGTGGCTCCTCATCGTTGGCGGCGACCCATAGCTCTCGCGGGAAAGCTATTGCGGTTGAAGAGGCGCCTACCAAACAGACCAAAGCGCCCAGCCAGCCAAAGTCAAGTGAGTTTCGCTCACTGCATTTTTTTTTTTTTTTATTTAAACTCATGCGCCCTTAGTCATCTAGGATAGAAGAATTGACTATGCCCTATTTGCATCCGCGTTATAGGCCATGCGCCTGGATCTTCTGAATCGTCCGAGTTGGAGGCGTCCCCTCTATCGACCGACTCAGGCGCCTCGGAGCCCGTGAAAATAATTCTCTGGGCCGACACCTGGCCCTCAGGGGAAGCGCCCCTTGAAACATGCCACATGTCCATCGCTGAGGCCGGGCCGTTGCGAGTATCGACAATTAAGGCGCTCGAGTTGGAGAATTTGGTTGTGTCTATGCAACTTCCACGCGCCTGGTCTTTTGCAACTGCGCCACGCGTGGCAAGGATTGGAGTGGTCGGCCCTAATTGGCTTGGTATCTATCGAGAGTATTTTCGATTTGGCTTGCGAATTCCCTTAGATTCCATCCTAGAGGGTATTCTTGAGCTATGTCGATGCTCGCTTGGGCGCCTGTCCCCCTCTGTTTTCCTAATTCATATTCTTTTCAAGTTGAAGTGTAGGCAGCATAACGTAAAGCCCACCTTCAAATTGTTTCACCATTTCTTTACCATGGTTCATAGCGACAATTGCCTGTCCTTGCAAAGGCGCCTTGATATTCCCGGACATTTCTTAGTGGATTCCCCAAAACTAGGCCGGGAATGGTTTAGAGCCTTTTTCTTCATTAAGCCTCGCAAAGGGTCATTTTATGAGAGTGGGCGCTCATTCACTCGCGGTTGGGCAGTTGGCGACGCGGAGGCATTCAATGTTGAGGCGCCCTTGACGACGGACGAGGAAATTGAGGGCGCCCGCCTTATATCCTTGCACCCTATGGACTTGAGCTCTACTGCGTCTAGGACTCCTGTTCTTCACGAGTATTACCGCGATGGTGGGCGCCTACAACATGGTGTTGTTGTTGTTTTTTTTTTTTTTTTTTTTTTTTTTTTTTTTAACACTCATTGTCATGCGTTTATGTGCAGGTGCGGACTTTACTTCCATGGCTACTCTTATGAAAAGCCAGTTTGCAAAGATGGGAGTGGCGGCCAAGGTAGCGCCCAGCTCGAAAAAAGGCCGGTCTAAAGGCGCCCAAGCTTCGAAGGGTGCTTCGTCAAAGGCAAATAAGGCTGTTGCCAGTTATTCACAGGCGCCTGGCGCCCAAGAGGTGAAGGGAAAGGGACGGGCAAGCAAGAAAAACAAGTCCCCCAAAAAGGTCAAACCAGTTCAAGTTTCGAGCGCCCCCTCAACCGATGTTGGAATAGACCTCGTGGATCAAAGTGACAAGGCGCCTGTTGAACCGCTATCGAAGGGAGCATCGGTGTCCATCAACCTACTTCAAGACATCGAAGTAGAGGAAGATGACGTTCCTTTGCTCCAACGGATGAAGAGGAAACCTGAGAGCACAGGCGCCCAGGATGTATCGAGTAAGAAGCCCCGGGTTGAGGACGATACGCCTCTTCCGGAGTCAATTCAAAAGTGGCTGCAGCCTCCCAAACATAAGGTGACCGTGGAGTGCTCCGATAGGTCTGCTTTGGAGCGTGGCCCCGCGATTCACATGGCCTTGGCGGCCGGAGACGTGCTTAGGGCGCCCCTTGACCTGGCAGGCGCTGATCCATGGGGTGAAATGTGCCGAATAAGCGCCCACGTAAGTTTTCCTTTCCTATTCTTTTACTAAGTAATCTGTTAACCTTACTTCTAATTGGCATATGATCCCCTTGCTCATTTGTTATGTAGATGATGGTCGTGGCCAAGAAGGGCCTCTTAGAACGGGAGGCTCTACGCGCCTCATGTCATGAGGCGTCCACCTCCCTTAGCGTTGCTCAAGATAACCTCGCTACAGCGCAAAGGCGTCAAGCAGAACTGGTGAAGATGTGCGAAGAAGCTCAGTTCGAGGCGGCCAAGAATGCTTCACTCCTTCAACAGTTAGTTGATGAGGAGAAGAGAAAGCTGCGAGAAGATTATGAGGGGCGCCTGGAGGTCGAGAAGAGGGAGCGCATTGAGCAAGTATCCAAATTAGAGAAGGAAAAAGAAGACTTGGAGAAAGAGGCGGGCGCCTATAGGAGCGAAATTGATTTGCTGACTCAAGAGAAGGGCGATCTGCGGAAGGAGACTAAGCGCCTGACAAGGGAGAATAAGAAGTCGGCGCAGGATATTAAGGCACTTGAGGAGGAAAAGCAGGCGCTTGTGGTTGAAAAGGAGGTGTTGGAAGCTCAGTCGGCGGACTTCGCCAAATCCGAAGCAGGACAGGCGCTCAAGGCTCAGGCGGCCTTGAACTCCATTTTGATCCTTCAAAAGAAGTTAACCGCAGATCACCCTGACATCGATTGGGACATCCAATCCATGGTGGGGTTTGTTATTTCTTTTATGGAGAGCGGGCGCCCCGTGGATGAGCAAGCGCCTGAGGATGACAATGGTGAAGGCAATAATGAAGTTGAAGATCATTCCTCTTCTGACTCCGAGAGTGGGTCGGACGAGTGACTATAAACGTGCGTCCATCAGTCGCACTTATGCTTAAGACTTTGCACTTTTTTTTTTTTTTTTTTTTTTGTATGCGCCTGCTACTTTATCCATCTAACTATGACGATGCTCTTGTTTGGTTCTTATCACTTTCTTTTGCTTAACTAATGTTTTCTCTTTGAACTTGGGCGCTATAGATGGGCGCTTTATACGGTGCATTTCTGATAAGGTGCTTTTCTCCCCACGTGCGCTTTTCTCTCTTAACCTCGATATTATGTAAGGGCGCGAGGAGTTGGCGCTTTATATGGCGGGCGCAATGAATGGGCGCTTTATATGAAGGGCGCAGTAACTTAGGCGCTGCTCTTGCATGCTTTCTCAATACCCAATTTCATATTTAATTAATCCGATGTTGCCAAAATATGGGCGCAAACGAGGGCGCTTTACAAAATAAAGGGCGCTATAAGGAAGGGCGCTTTACTTCTACGGCGCATTAAGGCGCTTTTGGAGAAACTAAGAAATCTATTAACTCTTGGAGATTTGTGACTAAGTACTGTCCTTCCATTTCATCCCGAGTCTAGGCGCCTACCCCATTGCCCCCGGCATCATACCCACTTCCACTTCGCTTTCACCATCTCCCGCGCCTGCTTCCCCCACCTCATACTTTCGCAGGTTTTGCGCATTCCAGGTTCGCTTCACCTTCTTACCCGAGAGATGTTCTAACTTGAACGTACTTGGGCCATTGACCTCCTGGACGCGATAAGGAC
Source organism: Linum trigynum (assembly GCA_964030455.1). Taxonomy (NCBI): domain Eukaryota; kingdom Viridiplantae; phylum Streptophyta; class Magnoliopsida; order Malpighiales; family Linaceae; genus Linum; species Linum trigynum. The sequence goes on along the minus strand of OZ034817.1, from coordinate 52,900,491 downwards.
CCTTCCATTTTGGTGCCAACTTTCCCTCGGTAGCTTTGGGGCGGAAATCTCGCTTGAGCACAAGACTTCCCTGTACGATGCCGTGCGCCCGCATCTTTTTGTTGTAATACCTTGCTACTTGCCCCTTCATTGCCTCCAGACGTAGGGCGGCTGCTTCTCGGCGCTCATCCAACAGGTCTAGCTCATCGATTCGCTCCTGAACATCCAGTGACTCATCTTGGTGGATCATTCTGAAGCTTGGCACTCGCATTTCCACAGGTAGGACGGCCTCGCTGCCATAAGTCAAGGCAAAAGGTGTTTCTCCCGATGCAACTTTGAAGGTAGTTCTATGCGCCCACAGGACACTCGGTAGCTCTTCGACCCATCTTCCCTTCGCACCTTCTAACCTTGTGTGCAATCCACGTAATATGCTCTTGTTAGCTGCCTCAGCTTGCCCGTTGGCTTGTGGATAGGCTACGGACGAGAATCGCAAAATTACTCCATTTTCATCACAAAACTCTACGAACTTTTTGCAATCGAATTGTTTCCCGTGGTCCGTGACAATAGACTCCGGGAGGCCAAATCGTGCAAAAATGTTCTTCTTGGTAAATTTTCGCACCTGCGTCTCCGTGATGGACGCCAATGGTTCAGCCTCGATCCATTTGGTGAAGTAATCCACCGCCACGATCAAATACTTGAACTGCCCCGGAGCCTTTGGGAATGGTCCTAAGAGGTCCATACCCCATTGAGCAAAAGGCCAAGCGCCAACATTCCCTTGCATGGGTGCCGCAGGAAGATGTATGTCGTTGGCATGAATTTGACACTGGTGACATGCTGCCACGTGTCTTCGAGCATCCGCCCGTATTGTGGGCCAATAATATCCTTGGCGAAGCAAAATTTTCTCAAGACTCCGGGCGCCTGCATGCATTCCACACGTCCCCCGATGCACCTCGTCAATCGCTTGCAAGCCTTCGGCGTTGGTAAGACATCTCAAGTATGCGCCTGAGTGAGATTTTTTGTATAACACTCCGTCAATGATGGTGCACCGAGCAGCCTTGCGCCTCAGACGCCATGCTTCTTTTGAATCCTCTGGTACTATTCCCTGTGTGAGGAAGAGCCAAATTGGAGCCATCCATCCTTCTTCGACCCCCGCCGACACGGATGCCATTATCACGTCTTCATGTGGCACTTCTTTTGTCACGATCACCGTTCGATTATCCTCAAAGTCCATAGCCGTCGCCAACTTAGATAGGGCATCTGCATGCGCATTCTCTTCTCTCGGTATATGAGTGAACGTGACTTCTCTAAACCAGGCGCACTTCTTGCGCACGGAGTTCACATAGGCGCCCAGCGATTCCTCCTTTACCTCATAGACCTCATTCAACTGGTTGACAACTAGAGCAGAATCGGATTTTACATTCACCTTTTGAGCGCCTAGTTCTCTGGCCATGTGGAGCCCTGCCAAAACAGCCTCGTATTCCGCCGCATTGTTCGTCTTGAGGGTCGCAAAGCGTAAGGCTACTTCATGCAAGGCGCCTAAGGGACTCATGATGACGATCCCCGCCCCCGCACCTACTCGACTTGCAGCACCGTCTACATGTACTTGCCAACACTCTTCAGCCTCCAATCCTCCATCCGACACGCCTTCCGCCAAAAAGTTTGCCAAGACTTGCGCCTTAATTGCGGGACGAGGCGCATAGCTCACATCAAACTCGCTCAGTTGCACAGCCCATTTCACCAGGCGCCCCGCCACATCCATGGACCCCAGGACGGTTCGCAAGGGTAGATTTGTAAGGACCACGACGCTATGCGCCTGGAAGTAGGGCCTGAGTTTGTTAGCCGCCATCACCACCGCCAGCGCGGCCTTTTCGATGGGCGCATATCGTGTTTCGTGGCCTACCATAGTGCGGCTGACATAATATACTGGCTTCTCTTCATTCGTTTGAGGCTCCCTGGACACGAGAACTGCACTCACAGCAACGTGCGACACAGCTATGTACAAATACAACACTTCTTTTGCTTTTGGCGCTGTCATCACCGTGGGCGAAGTGAGCAATTTCTTCAAGTCGTCGAACGCACTGCTACATTCCTCGGTCCATCTGAATTTGGAGGCTTTTTTTAGAGTCTTAAAAAATGGGGCGCCCCGGTCAGAAGCCCGAGGAATGAAGCGCCCAAGGGCGGCCAACCGGCCAGTTAAGCCTTGCACCTCTTTTGGTGTCCGAGGGGGTGCCAAATTCAATATTGCCTCAACTTGCTTGGGGTTAGCCTCAATCCCCCTTCTCGTTATCATGAATCCCAAGAACTTCCCTGCCTCTGCTAAAAACACACACTTCTTGGGATTAAGTCTCAGCTTGAAGCGGCGCATGGTCTCAAAAGTTTCTCGAAGGTCCCGAATGTGGTCCAGGCGCCTTTTGCTCTTCACAATCAGATCGTCTACATACACCTCCACGTTTCGACCCAATTGCCTTTGGAATACTTGGTTGACCATCCTCTGGTATGTTGCCCCCGCATTCTTCAGGCCGAACGCCATCACCTTGTAACAGAAATTACCAAAGGGTGTCATGAAAGCAGTCTTCACTCTATCCTCCTCCGCCATGGGGATTTGATGGTAACCTGAGAACATGTCTAGGAAGCTGAGCGCCTCGTGATAAGCTGTGGCATCCACAAGTATGTCGATACGCGGCATGGGATAAGCATCCGTGGGGCACGCCCGGTTAAGGTTGGTAAAATCCACACACATTCTCCAATCTCCCGCCGGCTTCGGGACAAAAACGACATTGGAAAGCCAGGTGATGTATCTTGCTTCCTCCACAAACCCTGCCTCCAGCAACCTATCCACTTCGCAACGGAGTGCTTCTTCTTTTTCTTGGGTCAAATTCCGACGCTTTTGCTGAACCGGCCTTTTGCCTTCCTCCACAGCTAGCCTATGCACCGCCGTTTCGGGCGAGACCCCAGGCATGTCTTGTGCGCTCCAAGCGAACAATTCACCGAATTCACGCAATAACTCGATCAATGGTACCCTCATGTCTTCAGGGGTCTGCGCGGATATTCTAACCTGTCGTTCTGGGCGCCCTTCATCAAGCGCTATAACCAACCCTCCGTCCACAGATTCGGCCCTGGGCGCTTCTTCAGGTCGAATGTCAATGATATTCACCCGGTGTCGCCGAACGCCTCGCTCAATTTCCCGCGCATAGCGTGGGGCGTTCCTTCCTCGTGAAATCCCTATGCCCTGTGGCGCCACGAACTTCAACGATTGGTGACACGTGGAAGCCACCCCATTGAATTGTGCCAAGAGGGGACGCCCCAGAATAACATTGTATGGGGAAGGACAATCCACGATGCCAAACTCCACCGAGTGAGTCACACAATGCGCCTCATCCCCTAGGGTTACGGGGAGGCGCACCCGGCCAATGACCAAGGCGGGCGCCCCCGAAAATCCTATCAACACCGAACTTGAAGGCCTCACCAGATCTGGTGCCAACTGCATACGCTCAAACGTACTTTTGAACATGACATCCATCGAACTTCCCGTGTCCACCAACATCCTCTTCACCTTGCATCCTGCTATTACCCCTTGTATCTCCAACGCCTCCTCCGACGGAACTTGGCACGCTTCGTCAGGTTCTTGGTTGAAGTTTATGTGCACCGCGGCCTTTGCTTCCACCGATGCGGCTCTTAGGCGCCTGGTCCTTTCCAACTTATCTCTCAAATCTAGGGAGCCGGTAATTGATTCTACCGTGAGTCTCACGCGGTTGGGGTCGCTACCTTGGTCAACCTCGAAAGGCGGTGGGGGTATGTCAGGATCTTGTTGCGCCTCCACTCTTCCAGGCGCTTCTTGGGCCTCCAGCGTTCGTGCTTGTCCCGCCATTCTTGCTGCGTAAGTGCGATGCGTCCTCTCCTCTCCCCTTCTAACAAAATCATTGAGCATCCCTTTATCGGCCAAGGTCTGGAGCTCGGTCTTCAGTTGGTAGCAATCGGCTGTATAATGTCCCTTGTCCCGATGGAAGTCACAATACCGATCGAGGTTCTTCTCATTTGGTTGTCCACGCATTGGTCCTGGCCATCGTATATGATACCCTCTATCTTTGACATATTGCAAGACATTTTTCAACGTGTCGTTGTACTCCGTGAAGTTTCCCGCTGCCCTTGGCGGAGGGCGCTGCATATCTGGTCTTCTCGGTGGCATGCCACTCCCTATCGCCGGCCTAGGCGCTTGCCTCCCTTCCATTTCGTCCCCCCGCAGGCGCCTCTTTTCGGCTCTACGTGCCGCCAACGTTTCTTCCAACATGATCACTTTTTGCACTCTTCGATCCAAATCCTCGGTGGACGCCACATCTCGCTTCGAGAGGACTCGGCATAGCTCTTCACTGCTGGTGCAAGCATCCAGGCAGACTCCCAACACTGCGGGTTGCACATCTTTGACCGCCATGGCGACCGAAATCCATCGGTCGTAGAACTCCCTGAGCGCTTCTCCTTCTCTCTGCTTCACTTTGAACAGGGCGCCTATGGTCAGCGTCCGACGTTTCCGGCTGGCAAACTTGGCCAAGAATAACTCGGCAAATTGCTCGAAGCATTCTATGCGCCCTTCCTCAATCTGGTGATACCAATCCAAAACCACTCCCGCGAATGTGGACGGGAACACCTTGCACAGCGTAGCATCTGAGCTGTTGTACAACTGCATCTTTGTGAAGTAACTATTCAAGTGGTCTTCTGGGTCCGCCACTCCGTCATAATTGGGCAATGGTGGTATCGTCGTCCCAGCTGGCTCCATCAAAATGCTTCGCGCCAGCGGTTGTCGTACGCCAAAGCGCCTTTCTAGGCGCCTAGACGCCCAAGCGTTAGGTTCTTCGATTTCGTTCGCATGCGGCGGGATTTGTGGTCTCCAGGCGCGCGAACGTCCCTGAGCGCCTAAACCTGCATGATGCGGGAGTCCGTATTGCAGAGACTCTAAATCCTCGCTCGCCCTCTCACGTTTTCTGACTCCCGGGCTATAGGTCATCACGTCTTCACTTCGCCCCCCTTCTATCTCCCTCCGAAGCGCCGCAATGGCTCTGTCTTGGTCTGCAATGATTCGAAACAACTCCCTTCTCGTCAAGGACTCGTCCTCTCCCGGCGATAGGCGCACATGACTAGCCTCCTCTTCCACGTCCATGAGTGTCTCAGGACTTGGCTGCCGTCCGCCATCTCCCATGTGGGAATTCTCCGATCTCGTAACATCTTCCTCCCCAATCCCCTCGTCTAAGTTCTCCATGCGCCTGACGTCGATCAATTCGCCCCCTACCTGGCGCGCCAATTGTTGAAGCCGCGTTACTCCGATCGTGAATTCCTCTCCCTCTGATGTGGCTCCTCTCTACAGGCGCCTGAACCCTGCACCAACAGACGCCTAGTGGGCTAGGGAGGCCCGTTAGCACTCCGACGCTCAAATCAGAATCTGCTTTTAGAGAGAGAAGTGAATTTCAACTCTTAGTGAGAGAAGCCAACCTGCTTAAATGCTACCTACCGAGTACTATTTATACTCGATGAGACCCCGACCAGGCTCCTGGATTCCAGCTCCATGTCAGCGCATCATTAAATGCCTAGTACGGTCTAACGGTCGGATATCTACACGTGGCAGCTCCCAGACCAGACTCCTAGGCGCCTGGCAGGACCACATCTCCAGGTGGCACGCTCTCAGCTCCTTGGCCTCCTAGCCGCATGGTCCCCGCGTCTATTTTGTCGTTACGCGCCCGGCTCTCTAGCTTTGGGCCCAATTCTTACCTTGTCTTCCCTGTCCTTAATTGGGCCCGGGCCCAATTAAGTCTATTGAGCCCATGTCCCCCATAGGTTTGCCCATATTTATCCAACAGTTTTGTAGGTCGGCATAGAAATAGGGTAGCCCATTTGGTGGCTAGAAAAGCCCTCGCTTTGTATCCGACTATGAGTCGTGCTTTTAATTTTCAGGCCTGGCTGGTTTCCAGGATGTAACTATTGTTTTCATTATCAATATATGATTATCTTTTGTAAAAAAAAAAAAAAACACCCAACTCTTACATAATTTGTTTTTGTATGCTATCGATGGCGTTCGATTTAACAATCAACTCAACCACTCGTTTCTTTTCTTAATTTTCTTAATATATTGAAATTATTCTTATTTAATTTCCCTCTCATAGTTTTCATCTCCCGCCGGATTCTGCAGTTAGACCAGCAACAAGGTATCTGTTTGTTTGACAGCGAGTCGTTTCTTTTAAATAGAAAGCTCTCCAATGAATAAAGATAAATCGTAAATGTCATCGGGGAAAAAGGTCTAAAATTGCACATCAATAAATAATCCCGTAATATAATTAATTATGTAATACAAACAAAAAAAATGAATGATTATGATCAACAAGAAAAGAAAAGATTAAATTGCAAGTTTGGTCACTAGAATTACTCAAAAATTTCACGTTAGCTATTGAAATTAATTTATTCCATCCGTAGTCACTTAAATTAAGTTAACGATTCAAGTTTGGTCACTAGTCGTTAGTCTCCGTTAACTTTTGCTGATGTGGCGGTCAACTCTTATAGTTGACCGTTAAATGAGTGACGTGGCAATTAAAATAATAATAATAAATAAATTTTGATTATTTTTTATTTTTCATTTAATTATTTTAAAATTAACGGAGACTAACGGCCAGTGACCAAACTTGAACTGGTAACTTAATTTGAGTGACTACGGATGGAATAAATTAATTTTAATGGCAAACGTGAAATTTTTAAGTAATTCTAGCGACCAAAGTTGCAATTTAGCCGAAAAGAAAATGCGGATTCAACGGGGAAAAAGAATCGGACACTTTGCAGAAAATCACCTTTGTGTTAGATCTTCAAGAGTCAATTGGGATAATGAGCTCATGTGTAAATTCTCTGTGAAAAAGGTTTGGGAAACAATCAGACCTAAGTATGAAAAGGTCTTGTGGTACAACCTGGTTTGGAAGTTCCTATGTGCCCCAAGGGATAAGTTGCTTGTGTGGCTTATTATCCTCAACAGGATCACTACCCTTGATAAGGTTCAGGTGTGGAATCCTTCGGTGATTAACAAATGTCCCATTTGCCTCTTCGCTGCAGAATCAAAGGACCATTTGTTTTTTGACTGTTCTTATTCAGATAAGGTTCTACAGGTTGTGTTTCAATCACAAGCTCAAACGGGAGGAATCTAGGAAGACTCCTTGGGGCTAGCTATACTCAGTTCAAAGTAATCTCCTCAGCTTCTGATCGTGGCAGGCTTCTTTGGAATACAGTGGCGAGTGAGTCGTGGAGGGAGCAGTGTAGGCGTTTATATGCAAAGATTCTCTGATTGAAGCTCAACTACTGAAGAAGGTTAACAACTACTGTCTTTGCTGCGAAATGGCTTTCCTCAGATAGAAAATGCCATTTTCGAAGCAGAAATTCATAGTATAGTTTAATAGATGTTTATTTTGTTGTAATATAGTTTTTAGTTTGTCAATATGTATAGTTTATGAAGTTAGTCTGTACTTGTGGATTGATATTGGTGAGAAATGGTTGCCACTTGCCATTTAGAATGGTTTATAACCATTCTTCTTGATGAATAAACAACTTATTCATCGAAAAAAATGCCACACGAAATAAATTATTTAAAAATGGGAGTTAGGTAGTTAGTCGATAGCCAGCGTGCCAATGCAGACACGTGTAATCGGACGTCAATTAGGACTTAAATAGATAGATAGTATATATTTTTTTTTTGGTAATGTGATTTAGAGAGATCTTGTATTCAATTCATAATCACATAAAAAATGTATTATTACATTTTTAGATCAAGGTTAGTGATGGCAAGGTAGCGAGACGGGGAGGGTATCTCAATACGCATACCCGTCCAACACTAAGCACGTGTCAAGTCGAATAATACCCATGCATGTACGGGACAGGTGGGCCGACCCAATCTTAATTATATGTTGTTTGAAAAAATAACATCGATATTTAACTGTTTTATAAAAACACATATAGAAAGTACTTTATAAATGAATAAGAAATATAGAAGAAAAACATAATTGAGTCTAAATAGTTGAAAGATATAGTCTCAAAAATACTTTAGGATAAAAATATAATTTTGGTGAGGCTAAAAGAGGAGAAATACACGTAGATATTGATACAAATAATGATAGAACGGCACGAGACGAGGAGTACGATCTCCCTGTTCGAAAGCAATAATCTTTAGGACTTTGCTACGGTGACATGCACTTTCCGGTCGACCTCATATAGGATTAGGTCGACCTAATCTGTTGTTTCAGTGTAAAAACAGTTTTATGGTGCCTACTTTGGAATTCATATCTTACAATTGGCTAGATGGAAATTGGAGATTAATGGCTTGTTTTGAAGCTGAAGTGTCCCTCTACACAGTAAAGTACGTGCGAGCTCGATAGGAAGTCCAGAAGACCATTTTTGAACCTAATCAAAAGGCTATGCCAAAACTGGGAAACTGCTTGAAAATGGCTTAAGTCTGGGAACGTGTTTGTGAAGCCTACTTTGGAGCTCAATTTGAGAAGCATGATGCGAGTCGAGTCCAGAGGCCTATACCACGTTAAATTATGTATGTTTGTATACAAAGGCAATGAATTGGATGAAAGATTGGATATCTTTAAGGCTTCAAACAAAAGGCTCGAAGTTGCTACGAAGGCTGTTTTTCTGGCAGCTTGCTTGTGCTCGAAGTCTGCCAGAAAAACAGCCTTCGTAGCAACTTCGACCCTTTTGTTTGAAGCCTTACAGATATCCAATCTTTCATCCAATGCCTTGAATTTGTAATAAAACATACCTAATTTAACGTGGTAGAGACCCTAGACTCGACTCGCATTCATGCTTCTCGAATTGAGCTATAATGTAGGCTTCACAAACATGTTTCCAGACTTGGCCATTTTCATGCAGTTTTCTAGTTTTGGCATAGCCTTTTGATCAGGTTGAAAAATGGTCTTCTGAACTTTCTATTGAGCTCTCAATCACTTCAATATGTAGAGGAACACTCCAGCTTCAAAACAAGCCATTAATCTTTAATTTCCATCTAGCCAATTGTATGATATGAATCTCCAAAGTAGGCACCATGAAATTGTTTTTACACTGAAACAACAGATTAGATCGATCTAATCATAATGAGGTCGACCTAATCGTAAATGAGGTCGATCTGATCATAATGAGGTCGACCTAATTCTAACAGAGGTCGACCGAAAAGTGCAAGTCACCGTGACACTGACATGCATGTCATCTTAAGCACACCCTAATCTTTATCATTGTAATATACGTATAAACCCATGACGGGGACGATTTATTAAATTTTATGTAGTTAGATCAAAGAACACTTAAATAATTAATCTCATGTATACAACGACCTCCTTGTTCCAAAACAATCGTCTTTATCATTGTAACATACGGTACGTACATACCAATAATTGGGGATGATTAAATTTTTCCTGTAGTTAGATTAATGAACATTGAATAATTAATTTCATGTAACTTGGCAAGTGTACAACAATCACCATCACGACGAAACAAGAAACCCCAAGGGCTTGAAAAATAATAAATTGCTGTCAATCTTGTTCCTTAAACTATCATTTATTATGAGTCCTTTTTGAAAACCACGAACCATTCAATTAGAATTCCACATAACAGAAAAAAACAAAGAGGGAAGAGAGACATGGAGATTGGAGAGGAGATTGCTTTGGAATGGTTGGTGCTTAGCGGTTAAACCCGCCGGTTAGCCGCCATATGATGAACCCTATGTTTGGGGAGGAAGGGAAGCAAGTTTACATGTCAGGTCCACCAACTGGTAGTTGAAAGGAAAACCAGAAGACAAGAAGAAATCAGTAGACGGCAGCAACCTAAAAACAAAACAATTTATTAGAACAGCAACCACCACGCTGCCGGCTGCCTGCCTGCCTGGCCTTCCCCAAACACAGCTAACTAAGTGCCCAACCATTCGTTTTTGCTTTCTTGTCGTGCGGACACTGAAAATTACTACTACGTGGAAGTGGGAACCCTAGTTTCAACTTATTATTCTATGCTGCATTGCATGGTGATGTTCATGTTACTGTTAGAATTGTCATACGAGCTAATTAGAATATGTAGTGTGCACCTAATCTTTCAGGCGTCAACTATAGCTGGTTTGGTAAGTTTTCGACAAAATTGGTCAAGGATTCGGATTCTGAACTTGTCTTTACACTTTTGAAGTTTTACGAATGAAGCCAGACAAAAACAAAAAAAAAAAAAATTCAATTTATCCTGAAAATTTACATCCAACATGCCGATTCGTCTTTCGGATTTGGACCTATTGGTTTACAGGATTATAATTAAGATCCTTCTACTTTTTTTCTCTGTGAAAAAAATCATTTAACGCGCGGTTGAGTACAACCTAGTATATCCAATCAGCGACTAAATCGTGTGAATAACTCAACTATTTAGGAAGAAATTTAGAAACAGTTTTATATCATTTTAGTATGACAGACTAACAATGTCTTTTATTTATTAAAAAAAAGGGGTAAGAGTACCGTGTATAAATTTAAAATGCATACTAATTAACAATTTGACCGTCTCAAGTTACGAAACTTAAATATGATATACATTATAAGCTTAGTTTGGTCCTGCTGTAGCTTCTGACTGGAGCTTTTAGATAAGTACTTTTCAAAAAAAGTAGTTGACTGGTCGTTCCCCGAGAATATAATAAGGCCTCTCTTATTAACAACCACAAAAATGTCCTCGCGTATTTCTTGTGTATGGATTGTTCCATATTTAACTCAATATAAAATTATGAAAAAATAGTAAACTTAATAAAAGTAAGTGAGCATGGAAAACATAGTAGTCAGTGATTATGGCGTAAAATTTTATTTGAATTGATCGATTGATTCTAGATGTTGAGGAATAGGTTTTATATGACATGCAAAAAGTGTAAGACAATAAATATATTTTCTTTCTATCCGGTGTTATCGTGTTCCTTCCAGTCGTGATGTATTTCATTTCAATTCTTTTTAATATTACTATATAAATTTCTCTTTTTTTTTTTCAGTTCTTCATAAAATTAACATAGCTAGTAGTCACTATCTACACTACAGGTGTGCATCACTTCGAAAGAATTCGGCGTCGTTAATCATGTCATCATTTCTTCCATTTTTTATTTATTTAGAAATTTCTTTTTGTTATTGGTCGATATATAAAAACGAAACTATCAATTGTGTTCTATTCAAATAAAGTATCATAGTCTACCTTGACTTGTGTCCGGAGCACAACTTTCAACTCAACTTGCAACCAACATAAGTCTGAGTATCAAGTTCAATATAAGGCTCAGTATGAGTATCTACTTCACCCTATCCTAATTCTCGTTCCTAGATATCATACAACAATTTCATACCAGTTCTCAGCCCACAATTTCCTCAAAGTTTTGAGTTTGTAATTACTCCACACTTTTTCCTTATATAAAACATTTTAATTATAGTTATGATTACTATTGAGATACGCCCTAACGTTTAGGAATTAGATGCGAGGTGTTAAAATCTCCACACACTTTCTCCTTAAATAATATTTTTAAATTGTATTAGTGGTTATTGTCAAAATATGCACTAAACTATATACGAGTTGAACTTGAGTCTTTGAGGACTTCTTATATAATCTTAGGTAAAAAAATTCCACACTTGTAAACCTCGAACCTAGAGCTCCCCTTTAGCTATAATTAATTGGGTTGGTGTCAATGTTTCCAATGATAAGGAAGAGCGGGAGGGACAATATCTCTTGGGATTAGTGTTTTTGTGTTTGTTTATTTTTGTCTCCCTCTCCGCCAATGGCTTCTTCGATCACGCGCATTCCATCTTCACTTACCACCCACCATTTCCCTTCTTCTCTAAGGTATTTCTTTCTTTCTATCTTCCCCTGCTTCCTGCTTCTTCTCCTCCTCTGCTACTTCTATTTCATCATCTCCATTCATTTGGTCTGACTCAAAAAACATAATAGACCCCAAAGGGTTTCTTCTGAAATCTGAAATCTCATCCCTTTCCAACTCTCTCTCTCACACAAGTTCACCGTCTCCATAACCAAAGATCATGGTGATGACGATGATGGTAGTTCCGATTGTTGAAATCTAGAGACACACAGTACCAAACAGTTTGTGTTTCTGGGATGTTGTTTATTTTCTCCCCCTTTGGCCTCTTGGGGTTGGTCTAATCTTGAAGGGTTTCTGGTGGGCTCTTCTTCTTTCTTCTTAATTAATTCTCAAGTCTTCCATCCATGGTGTCCTCTGTTTCCTCTGTTTTTACTCTGTTTCAGTCCCTTCACAATTAACGATATAAGTTGCTAGGTTCCCACATAATGATTTCGGTATCATCTCAATACTTGACTTGCTACTAAGGCTTAGGAGTCTTTTTTCTATTTAGAAATCATGATTAGCTCATAATAGTCAAAACCTAGGGGGGAGGGTAATTGATTTGATTAGAGAACCATTCACTTATACATAAGAGTTTGTCCGAATTTCGTTCCTTTGTATTAGTGTTGATATGATTGTACGTGTTATGATAACGTCTGAAGTTGATTCATTTGGAAACCCTTTTCCTGTTTTCTCATCAGGATTTGTCACCAAGATCATTATGACCTGTAAGAAGGAAGTATTAGTCTGATTCCCCCTCAATTTTAGAGACTAAACAAGGAAAATACAGAGCAGAGCAGCAAGCTAGCTTTCAGAATTCAGATGATGGCTACATACTATACAACAATCAGCAGCAGTCCAACGGGAGACTTGCAGACACCAAGTTCATCATCATGTCAATTAGAAACCAATCTTTCCAATAATTCCCACCTCAACACCATCTCCATTTGTTCATACTCGGATATTCTCTCCGGAGCCACCACCACCTCTCTATCTCCCAACCACCACCACGCCGATGAATTCTCAACCTCACAATTCGGGCCGACACGCAACAACGAGATGATGTTCATCCCGCCCTTGAGCAGCGAGGTTCCGTCTCCAGATTTGCATCCACGCAACGTGGACGCAAATCTGACTGCCGCGGAGGGGTTCCACATCCAAGGTGGGCTCTCTCTGAGCCTCGGCACCCAGATGGGCGGTGTCGAGGCTCCATCGTTTCATCACTATCAGTACTCCGTCTCAGAGCCCGAAGAGGAGCTCATTCTGCCTGCTTCGTTGGTTAAATGGAACAACCACAACAACCATGGAGGAGGAGGGGATGTGATAAAGATGGAAGGTGGTGGTGGTGGTCCGATGAACAATCCTCCCGATCATTTCTTGCAGGGGAGTGAGAGTAACAATGCTGTTGAAGTGTATGAGACGTTCGGGTATGCGAATGTTTCGCTGTTCAATTCGAGGTACCTCAACGCGACGCATGAGTTGCTGGACGAGGTTGTTAATGTGAAGTACGCCCTCGCGGCGAGTGGTGAAGGGAACAAATGCTCGGATGAGAAAGAGGGCAACGAACGGGTTGCATCGGTTGAGTCGGATGGTGGCAACTCATCCTCGACCGAGTTGTCACCATCCAAAAAACAGGACTTGCAGAGTAAAAAGATCAAGCTTGTGTCCATGATCGATGAGGTAACAAAATTTTCAGTTTCTTTTATGTGACTTGTCACACTTTATATGACTCAAATTATTATTCGATTATCAAAATCTTGTATATCTTGTAGGTGGACAGGAGGTACAAGCAGTACTACCACCAAATGCAAGCTCTGGTCACATCCCTAGATATGGTCGCCGGCAACGGCGTAGCTAAATCGTACACAGCTCTCACGTTGCAGACAATCTCCCGGCGGTTTCGCAGCCTCCGGGATGCAATCGGCAGCCAATTAGACGCAATCAGGAGGAAGCTAGGCGAGCCAAAAGCAGCATCCCGCTGCATCCCGCGTCTTCGGTATGTGGAGCAGCAGCTCAGGCAGCAGCGAGCGCTTCAGCAGCTCGGCGTCATGCGCCATGCTTGGAGGCCTCAGAGGGGCCTTCCCGAGAACTCCGTCACAGTTCTCAGGGCTTGGCTCTTCGAGCACTTCCTCCACCCGTATGTCAAAACACAGGATTCGTGTTTAATCTCACATTTTTGGTAGTTATAGCGGTTGATCGTGGGTTTGTAAATGTTGGTTTGTGATGTGCAGGTATCCAAATGATGCAGAGAAGCTGATGCTAGCGAAGCAGACAGGGTTGAGTAGAAACCAGGTGGCCAACTGGTTCATAAACGCCAGAGTGCGGCTATGGAAGCCGATGGTGGAGGAAATGTACAAAGAAGAGTGCGGCGGGTTCGGCGACTCAGACGCAAACTCCAAGTCGTCAAACGACGAACCAAACAGAATCCACGGCGGTGCCACCCTCGATCAAAATCAATACCAGCGACACGATCATCATCATCATCATCTAGTAGTCGGTGAACACGATCTCCAAGACACCGCGGTGACCTCATCGCCATCATTAGCCGCCGATCACCACCACTTCCTCCATCATAACTCCAATTCAATGATCAGTTTTCACCAGGAGACGATGCAGCCACAATCGCGACCGGAGATCGACCACGATCAGGACCAGGGGCTACGACATTATGTGGTGGCGGAACAGAGTACTCTGCCTCTCAACCTAAATGCAGGGGATGGCAGCTTGATGTCCGCGGCCGTCCAATACGGCGGCGTTTCTGAGATGAACGCCGGACTACTTCCTGCTACATTAGGAGGAACCCACCACCGCCATGTATCTCTGGCGTTGGGATTGCAGCACAATGAAACGGACGGCGGCGACGGTGGTGAGATGGTGGATTACCATAATTGCTTGGATGGCAAGGCACATGAGCAGCATCACAGGTTTGGGAGCACGGTACATCTGTTGCATGATTTTGTAGTGTCTAAGAACCCTTGCTTCTAGGTCAAGGTAACGCAAGTTATCAGGAGAATTGAAGGGAGGTTGGTTGATGGTTTCATATTTCTTCGTTTTTTTTGGCTGCAAAGGGAGTTTTCTGTACATACATATAATGGTGGTGATATAATATGTTAATGTCTCTTTCTTTCCCACCACGACTTGTAACATATAGGAATTAGATTGGCGGAAGAGTATTGTAATCGGGTATATTTGTAAAGGTAGGAACAGAAGGGGAAATGTAGAACAGGGGGCTTTGTATACTTTCTGTTGTTGAATAAGGAAAGTTTGGTATACAAATTGATGACGATTTCAAGGTATTTTTTTGACGCATTGAGGTCATCGCACTAGTAGAAGTCCAAGGTTCAAAAAGGCGCTAGGCGTAAGGCGGGCGTCGAGTCTTTGTCTTGCGCCTAGCTCGCCTAGGCATAGACTAAACGTGCCTAGGCGTTGGAAGAAAAATAGTTATTCGCACTACATGATGAATGAAATAATAATCTACAACACTTATTCACTTCAGTGAAAATGATTAATAACTTACACAACACTTAATGACAAGAACATAGCTCATGAATTCATAGAATCATAGCTCAATAGCTCACAAAGTTCTTGAACTATTGAATATATTGCAATGGAAAATTGATTTCATAGTTTATGTTAATTTGGTCTTTAATATTGACTTCCTAGCTCCATCTAGTAATGTTTAGGAGAGACTTATATGTCGCCTTACTTTATTGATGTGTTCCAGTATCTAATTAGGTGCGAAACTCCTAGGCGAGGCGTTTTGCCATTGCCTTGTGCCTAGGCGTGCCAAAGCGTAAGGTTAAGTGTGCTTTTTCGAACCATGAGTAGAATGACTTAATGATACCAACATAGCATTGTAACTTCACGATGTCATATTCGAGGTCCGCTCAGCTTATATTTCAAGGCTAATGGAATAACACGGTAAATGTGTCTGAAAGAGTTAGCAAAATGTAATTCATTAGAAGAAGTCAATCTACATACTATGAAGTAAAACTACGTTCAATTCGGAGCTCAACAACTATTAATTAGAAAATCAACCAAAGCCGAGGCAAAAGACGGAAGAACGTAATATCTAGTTTCATTGAATCCTTTGAAGAGAGCGGGAGTATTCTCCATTTTTTGTCTATTCGAACTCGAGTAGAGATGAGTAAACGATACAAAACCAAACACCAACAAAGATGTCGATATTAGCACAACAAAAGTAAAATGACAAAAAGATGGACCACCAAAAGGTTCTCATGTGAGCAATGTTGTCAAACTAGTTTAAGTCATTGAATCGGTTAAGCAAGTGGTTTGAGATTTAATGGTCTTATCGGCGTCCGACCTATTTGAGACGTTTTATACATTTTATAAATATATATACAGATAAGGTAGTAATTCAAAATTTTAATAATTAATGTTGTCAAACCTCATTAAGTCATTTTATACATTTTCTAAATATATATACAAATAAGGTAGCAATTAAAAATTTTATTGACTGAAATCAAATTTACCTTATATGTAAATATTAAAAACTCATCTTCCATAAAAGAAAACCTACCCCACCTCCATCAAAGAAAGCATGGATCTCTCCTGTGCTTTGTCAATGTGAGATTCGCCTAATGGGTTACATAAACCTCCATTTGGGATCAATATGTAACACCTTAGGCGAATCCCACATCAACAAAGCAAATGAGAGACTATGGTTCATAAGTAAGAAACCGACCTTAACTGACAAGACGCGTTTTTAGGTGAAATGAAAGAGTTCTTGTCAAAACCTTGAAGTCAAAAGTGCTCAACGTAAAGCACTTCAAGGATGAGTGACCTTATAAGAAGTCATCTCGATAAACATCCCCAAAGCAAAATCCGTGAAAGTCTAGACCCAAAGCGGATAATGTCTTGTCGGGAAAAGCTGCGGAATGTTATAGAAAACACTAGCTTTCATGGTTCTAAATCCATATTGGCTGAATTGGTAATACCAAAACGCATTCTAGTTATCATCAAATGTTACTCCTCAATCATGATAAACAATTCCATAGTGTAAAAAGTTAACAAAATGAAATACAGGGAGCGAATTTGCCATGCGGTTTCCTGCAAGCTTCGTGAATGTTTTGTCTCCATTCATCAGGGGGGCAGACATGAGCAGTTTCTCTGTACTAGGGGATGGCTGTGGTCCAAACTGCCTTAACCATTCTTGCTCATGGTTACTTGGATTCCACGCTTTCTTTCCCTCACAGACAAGTCCCTTTCAAACAATCTTCCCACAAGATTAGATCATCCATCCATATTCTTTCCCTGCCCATGTTTCTAGTTAGGGGAAGTGTAGAGCCCTCCCTCTTGGACATAAATAACCTACCCAAGTTGCTTCCCTATGTTCTAATGAGCTGGCCAGGCACCCATTTCTGTGAAAAAGGGAACTCTTGTGGCTGAAAACAATAGCCTATTGGTGGTGGTGGTGGAGTGATTGTAGCATATAGGTAAAAGAAAGGGGTTGGTTCGAACCAACTTGCGAGTTTCGGGTTATCCCGTTTTGGTTCTTAGGTCACTGTGATCGAATCATTTTGTTATTGTTAATATTTCAAACCAAAATCTAATACTACGGAGAGATTTATTAGTTTGAGCATGATTATACTAATTTATATCGTTGACATATGTGATCGGAGATTTCATAGTCACTGTAACATACCGAGGGTAATATATTATAATAGGTTCATCATTTTGAATTGTGAGTCATTATATATTATCGGTTGGATCTGTTAGTCATTTATAATAGTCAAATTTGAAATATAACTCAAACACTAAAGTGGGAAATTTTTGGAAATGAGTCATGGTGGGTAGGTTTCAGATTAAAATCATTTTAGCAATTGGGCCGGTTCAAATGATAGTATATATCTTGGGCTTAATTGCAAGTTTGGTCACTCGAATTGCTATAAAATTTCACGTTTGCCACTCAAATTAATTTATTCCATTTATAGTCACTCGAATTAGTTGAACAGTTCAAGTTCGGTCACTCTCCGTTAACCTCCGTTAACTTTGACTGACGTGGCGGTCAACTCTGACAGTTGACTGTTAAATGTGTGACGTGGCAAATAAAAAATAATTAAAAAATAAAAATTAAATTTTTAGAAATTACACATCATTATAAAAAAAAAATTATAATTATAAAAAATAAAAAAAAAAGAAATTATCACAAAAAGAAATTACACATCATTATCACAAAGAAATTATCAAAAAACAAACAACACAAAATTCCTTCCAGATTCGTGCCCCGCCTCCATAGACAGAGTCTTTAGTCTTTACCACACATGAAAATTGGGTTATGTTGGTTTGTCGTTGCAGGGCTGGGCAACGGCGATCTGAACGGCGTGACGCTTGGGACGACGAGGAGCGGTAATACGTGCGAAGGCGAGCTGCAATGAAACGTGGAAGTGATCAACAACTGTTCGTGCCCCATCAGCAACCTGGTCGTTTCATGCAAAGGATTCACCAGCACTCTGCCAGTAAACCCGGCTCTGTTCATGCAAAGGATATCACAGGCTGGAATTAACAACAATGGATATAACTAATACATTAGTATGAAACACCTCCTTTACAAATCATTCCAATCCTTAATTCTTTTACAGGTGCATCTAAAAGCTAGAGTTCCTGGAAGTAGCCTACCCTCTTCTTCTTTTTTCTTAGAAAAGTACAACGCAGATCACCATTGGCCTGAACTGGCCGGTTAAAACACATCAACATTTTTTCGGCTACTTAACTGTAACCATACAATGAACTCACGCTTTACCTACCGCGGACTTTCCG